>CM032666.1:45017085-45146585 GCA_019095985.1 Streblospio benedicti
GTCACGACAAAATGCACATTTTTGGCGGGAAAAAATTTCTCCCGATTCCATGGTCGCCATAGGTTACGACTTGGTAAAGACTGGTGAAGACTAAATCTCAGAAATTGGGGACCTGCCACGGCGACTGCTTCCGACTTGGTGACGACTTGAGGAAGACTTCGTAATTAGGACCAGATCACGACATGGTGAAGACCTGATGACTAGGTTGAGACTTGGTTGCGACATAGCCCCGATGATGGCGATGTGGTTAAGACCTGGTAAAGACCTGATAAAGACCTGATAAAGACCTGATAAAGACTAAGAAGACTTGATTGTAATTAGGTCTCGAGTAAGTAGACTTGAAAAAAACTTAGTCGTGATCTTGGGTCAAAATGGTTTAAAAACAGTACCCCATCCCTCGTACCAGCTCCCGTTAGTATACAGGTCTGTGACAGATTAAAGACTCCCCCATCATCTTCCTCCCATCGTCATATATGACTTGTCATATACACACTATATGTATATGGCAATGATTGATCCCTCTAATATCCCTCGCCCAGCTACTTCTACCCCTGGTATACACTTGCGGAACAGATTAAGTATTACACCCTCCACTACTCTTTCTTCCGCCGCCACCATCCCCCTCTTCTCTCCCCAACGCTCTCTACCTCAGCGGCCGCCAGAGACCTTGACCTGGGGTGACCCGGTGCACCTGGTTGTGTTCAGGCCATGGGTCGGCTTATCAAAGGAGTGATTAGGCGGCGTGACCTGAACTGACAGAGGGGCAATGTGACATGGTGAAAGTAAGGCAGGGGTTAATTGGTCAGTTAGTTTGCATAGGGTTGAAGTCTGGTGCGGCCACGTGGGGAGCAGGGAGCAGAGGAGACAAGAGGCAAGATGAAAGGACAGGGCGGGAAGAGGTAGGAGTTTAAACTGTTACCAGACAGGGTTGGGCCTGTAAACCGTCTGTGGCAGCGGCAGCCAGGGTGCAGTCAGTGCCTGAAGTGAGGTGAGTGGAGCTTAATGTTCTTGGTGGTGCTACTACTATCATGTAATCTCCCAGTGCTGGGTGTGCAATCTTAAAAATCTGAGTGTCTGATGCACGGGGGCGGGTGTTTTCACTGGCCCCGCGCCACGCCGGGCATGTGCAGGGCCGGGTTGGCGGAGGTGAGGGCAGGCAGGACTCTTGACTGTCTTGTGTGTATATACTCCAGGAAGGCGGCAAAGCACCCTCCACCGTGAGCCTGGATGTCCCGCTGTGTTGCTCCTGATAATCAGGGATGTGGGACAGGGGAAAGGATGCGGAGGGAGGAGCATTTAATGTGTTACGGATCTCATCTGTTTCAACCCGAGCAATGCCGGGTAAACAGCTAGTAATTGTATATATATTTGTATTTGTAAGTTTATCACATATCCTATGTACTTTTATTAAAAAGTGTTCACTCGATAAACCTTTGTCATTCTATGTCTTACATGTGATTATCTCACTTGGGTAGCATCATCGATAGCTTTGTGTAAAATGAACCAAACTCTAGACATTTCCCTCACTACTACGTCGTTATCAGGTCGCAATCAGGTGAAAACCATGATTTTATGGTCGTTATCTTGGTTAAGACCTGGTCGAGACTTGGTAAAAACTTGGTAACGACTTAGTAACGACTTGGTAATGATTTTTTGATTTTTTGAGTCGCCAGCAAACCACGGCGACTTTTTTTAGTTCCGCTGCGGAGGGGTGGAACTAAAAATGTCGCCATCAATCGCCAGTGCATCGACGACATTTTTCGGAGACTAGCTGCCGACTATGGAGACTAGATACCGATTTGATACCGGTAAAGATATGGTGGCGAGTCGTTACCAAGTCTTGGTCCAGGTAACGATAGTGGAATGGGGGTGGGGGGTTAGCGACCACTTGGCCATCACGTTTGCATACGTTGCACGAGCCATAGCTTCACTTGCACGACCGGTCTCTTCTGTTGCAGTATGATTTGCGATCGCAAGTGAACTTTGAACATGCTCTAAATATTCATTCTATCATTCCGTGCAAAAATCACCGCCAATAACCCACGCTGATTGGTCAATCAGCGTGCTCAATTAAGCGATTGACTGAACGCGCGAGAGACTGACTGCACACTACGACATTACCAAAAGAAGTCTAATCACTAACCAGCACACGTAGTTGTTGTATTTATTATTTCTTGGTGTCAAAAATCAATCGCATATTGGTCTTTTATCATTCACAAATCTTTTTACAGTGGATAATTTCTAAACTACGCTAAATTCAAAGATTTTAACCGAATACCAGTCTCATTCTATCATGACTAAAATCCACATTAAATGAGTGCCTGATTCGTTTTTATTTTGAAATAAATAATATAACGGTCTAATTGCCATTTTGACCATGCGACTAGAAATACAAGTTTATTTCACAGAATAATTTTACAATAAAGTAGTTATATGTAATAAAAAAATATTGTAGTAGGAGGGTTATTATAATACTTAATTATACACTAGATCAAAACACAAACAAATAGAATTTCCAATGGTGTCCTTCGAAAGTCCTTCACATGCCCTTCACATCTGCCACGCCCAACTGGTCCACGAGTTCAGTCAAAATATAGCCATGCATGTACCACGTTCACCAATAGCTCTTGAGCGCTCCACTTTCCTTGCAGACACCAGCAGAATGTAGACCCAAAATGATTGGGTGTCCCTACAATCATCAACAATCAAATACCACTGCACTAAGTTACAATGTCCATTTATATACCACACCTATTTAGCCTCAAATGCATTATTCACAATTACTCCAATACACTTACTGTGTAAATAGTTATCACACACCATATAAAGGAAATTACATTTTTATCAATAAACTTCATGCAATAATGCTACATTTTCACGAATACACCACATACAGTACTTCAGGCCCTAACAAAATAAAGTTAACTTACAGTTGCTTGCAAATCCCAAAATTATATCTTTGACACAATCCTAAAACATTTCCAAATCATTTTCCAGTTATTGAAATGCTTCCTAAGACTTCAAAACCACTTTTCCCGCACCTTTTCCAAATTACTTGCTTCTCACATGACAGCTGAACACCCAATGACTTCAACCACATACTCAATCACAAGACTGATTACTATATACTACTGCAGCCCTGCTGTCATGCTTCACAAGACTGTGAGGCTACCCACAATACTGCTTGCTACAATACTGCCTTCACAGGACTGTGAGGCTACCTACAACACTGCTTACTGCAATACTGCCTGAGGCTACCCACAATTTTGTGACAATCATACACTCATTTAGTGTGGATTTTAGTCATGATAGAATGGTATTTGACCACTCGATTGTCGTGTCAATCTTAAAATTGAGCATGCTGACGTCTGATTTACCCGAACGAAGTGATTTACTCCAATCTCGTGGTCAATTCCTACAGTTTTGGGTCGTAGACTGGCGCAGCTATTGATTTTTCAAATGACAAATCGCACAGGTAATGCACGACGTTGTATCCGCTCATATATATGGTTACATGCGAGTGGTGCGTAATGTTTTACGGTTGCTTGGTAACTTGCAAGGATATTTGGCAATATGTAGTGTTGCACAACCATCGTGCGGCTGTATACGTTTTGAATGACTCACACTTTGTGCACCTGAATTTCGGGACAGCGCCGGCACCATCCTTGCGATCATTTCTGCGACTGCCACTTGAATATACTTGGTTGTACGACATTTTACTTAAAGTTAATCTTTAAGGAAGCTAGAATTCAACAGTTTAAAATTATACCGCGATTTGAAATATTTACATTTATATATATTGTATTTCGGTCCAGGCACCCGGGTCCAGGCACCGTTCCAATAAGATTTAGTGTCACGATATTTTTGTTCCTAACCGGTTTCATCTGTTTATAATCTAAACAATGTAGTGAATGTACCGGCCCAACCTGCTGGCAAAACCATATCACTGCATCCCACATACACACACGTGCTATCCTATTTCACGATAACATCATTATGACATGTAACAATCTAGGTTTCTGGTATTAATGTATTAACTTATGCAGATGATTTAATCCCACTATGCGTCCACATATAATAGATGATATAATCACAATATACGTTTTCAATTAATATTATAGTATGTTATCAATATATTTTTTAGCAGGAACATCCAGATTAATAATGAAATGTCGTCCAACACGAACTGAACGTAATGTAGGCCTACTAATATTTGCCTACTGCCATCTAATCATGTATGCTAACGTGGGCTTGAAAAAAGTGTTCTCATTCCATAATGCCGCATACACAACGCAAATGTTATATTTTATTTGATAAGCAATATAAAACCCTAGCCACGTGACGGTGAACTATTTAATTGATGGTCAATTGGTTCAAAACATAAATGATAAAACATACATGTAATTGATTTTCATATGCTTGAAAAGAAAAGTATATTATTTTCTCAACTTTTTAAAGTATATAACTAGTTGTGGACATTTTTTAGCAAGTTAGCTTGATAGCAAAGTCTTATTTGCTTTAAGCTTACAACTCAATTCGATATTTATATTTTATCTGTCCATATAATGCAATGCAGATCATACACCAATCACATAAATACCGGTATATAACAGTAATAACACATACCACTTGGACAATATATACTCCATTTCTGTGTGTCCAGGCAAATTCCATCACCTTCAAAATCTTTAAATTTAGTGATTCTTATCTCTTTAAATGACAGGACAATTTGATTAGTTTTTTCTCTCTTGGAACTGTCTTCTCAGAGCCAACGACCACTTCAATACCTTCTTATGATGTGTACAATTTAATATTTTAATATATTAGGATAATTTACTATATTTGTATTATCAAAAAAAAGTAAGCCATGACAGAATCGAGCAATAAATCAGCTGCTAGCTATATAATTAATAATTCAGTGTCCCATTTTAGTGGCTTAATGGAAATATACCCCTAAGCACAATAATGTACCTGTCTCTCAAAATGCGATTTAATGACTGGTTCAATCAACACATCATGGCAGTGTGAAATTAGTATTTTCCACCCAAATTCAATTTCATTACATTTAAAAGTCCATATGATAGAAGTATTTTTGTTCAGTGAGGTTATGCAGTAGAGGTTGGCTACTTACTCAACACACGGTGCGTAGTATACGTCACCACTTGTATGTAACTGGGGTGTTTTGAATTGGCCTACACGCATGTACATTATCAAAAGTACAAGATATACTATCTATAATAGCTAAACCGCCCACAAGTTGTGCATATATGCTCTACCTCCCATACTTTGTTTATAGGACTACTCTAGTTGTTGACAAACCCTAGTGTAGTGAATGCCAGCATTTGTTAGTATGTGGAACAGTTTATAAAAATAAGTTTTATTGACATGAATCCAATTACAAATGATTACTTATTATCAGTGAACATCATGCTTACATATTTTAGTACAGTATTTTTACCAACATTTGTAGTAATGAAAATATGTTTAACCAATTTACTACAGCTCAAAATTCACACTCATTTGAATATTGTGGAAATTAATAAGCAAGTTGAAAATATCGATATTTCAAACTTTTTGGTAGAATATACGACATTAGCTATGTGAAAACCAATGCTATTATAAATAATAAAATTGTTCTTCCAAATACAGAGAAAGGTAATTCATGTTTTAATTAACCTACATTTATCTACATTCCTTAATTAACAACATATATAAATACATTTAGATTAAAAAAATCGATAACACAAAACCATAGAAAAAGATGAGTATAATACATGAATTGCAAACTAGACGAATGTTTAGTTTTAAGCGTGTAATCATAGTTACAAATAAATTACATAAATAGAACATTATACATATTCTGGCCTAATTTCTATGATATAATCTAATTAAATCATTCTAATCTAACTGACTATAAGAAATCTCATATTTTGATTATTCATATTGGTTTACGTACAGCCCCAAATGAAAAAAAAGACAAGAACAATATGAATCATTTTGAAATGGTACATACTCATGAAAATAGATAGATATGTTATGTCATGCAACATCTATTTGGAGATTTTGATCTATAAAATAGGTAGATGGATATGCACTCTTTACGGGAGGCTTATTCAATTTTCACCGCATGAAACCGACCTGGATGTTCCACCAAAATACACGTAGAGGCCTTAATGTGTAAATAAACATAGGGCAGCTTTGTGTATTTGTATAATAGAAATAAACACAGTCCTATTTGGCTGTGGTTAATAACGTAACAATAGGCCGTCATCCTATGTATGGTGTATTGTAAATTTCCTTTCATGTAGATTACACCTATAGTAAATGCACAAAATAGTATAGATCTATGTACAAAATAGATGCGTAAAGTTAACTGTCTGAAAAAACCCTGACTATTCTCTTGTCATTTCTTGCTCCTCTTTCTTGCCCACGTTGGCCACCTCTTCAGGCATCTGCCACCCGATTTCTTTGGCTTCTTGTACTAAAGTACAGCATGGAAGTACTGTATGCAGAAGCACGTCCAACAGCATAGAACCCTACAATCACAGACCAAATGTTTACCTGATCAATTCTTACAAACATGCAAACAGCCCTCCATCAAATAGAAGATACGACACACACGATATGACATGTATTTCAATATAAATGACTAAAGTCGTACAGCAGTACAATGTTAGCAACCATAAGATAATATATATTATATATATAGATTCTCTAATTTTGGCGTGTTGTCAGGCCTGCTCGTCCCAAAGTGATTAACCAGACGCCATAATGTTCAGGACACTGGAGGTGATGGATGGTGTCAGGACGAGGGGTGGGGTGTGAGGACAGTGCAGAAGCTGTAGACCCGTGCTATGCAATATTCGTTGTTGAATAGTGGTTGGCGAATGTGGGTGACATGGGCAGGTGTTTGGGGACATGAGGCGGGTGGTGTCAGAATGTGTCAATGTGTGTGGGTGGGCTGTTATTATAGTGGCGGGTGTGGGATGATTGCAGGGGTGGGGTGCTATGCAAAGAATATTTGTTGTTGAATAACATTCGGGATGGGATATGGATGAATTAGAACCAGGATGATGAATTGATTGCCCAAATTTGACCTTTCATCCCCGGGTATAAGCTAGTACCTTCCACGTGTGCTAATGCAAATGTAGTGTGAAAGATGTCACTTATATTAAAGCAAATAGTGATAATGAGATTAACTATAGACGCGCTTTCACTTTTATAGATGAAAAAGTCCGTAGTCCATCCTTATCTGGATTATGCATATATATACATGTAATCAATTACCGTAATCAAGTGTAAATATGAACGTCGTGGTTTATAGTCCTGATCCAAGTCTTGCTCTCACGACTTTAGAGTTTACACCGGATCATTGGCCCACTTATTGATCATCATTTCTTATACGCCTGTATCGGCAGCACATGCAGCGCTCATTCCTAATCACTCACAAATAACTTACTCACTCGTTCAACCCAATGACCTGTACCTAATTAACGTGCAGATGTCACGGAGGAATGTGGTATTCCTTTAGGGATGAGTTTGCTCAACACCCACCACCAGACCCGATCGGTAATCGAACCCACGACCTTCTGGTCACGAGTCAAACTCCCTAACCACTCGGCCACAGAAGCACACAATCAAGTTACCAATATCAACGTGGTGGAAACTAGGTCAACAATATTGATCTGGGTCAGCACTATTGTCACCATATGCATTTAGCCCATAACCGTCTGAATTTATTAGAGTAACACTACGGAGTGCATAATAACCACGTCAAGAGCTTCAGGATCCACGATAATTTATGAATTCATCAACGAGTTTGGTTAATATGTACAACCCTATTGTAAACACATGTCACCTATTCAAAGTATAGATTTTGGTATCATAGTTTTTGGCTGTAGAGAGGCAGAAGAGAAAACAGTACTGCCGGTTGTGCCCTAGGCTTTTATCAGTTAGGAAGTCATCGTATGGAAACACATCAACCTGCTGCTACCCAGCACTTACTTAAAAACCCAACCTGTATCTTTTTAAAATTGTTATGTTTTGTTAGTTATTCATTTATAATCTTTGATTATTAATTTATAATCAAAACTAGTCGTGAGTAAACATTTGATTAAACTTAACAAACGTGAACTTTCAAATTAGCAGATAAAACTAGACCTAGATTATAGATTCCACACCTTTTATAAGGCTAATCGATTAAAACAACTCTCGACCTAACTCTGCCTCACATGTATAGTAGCCATGTTCTAACAATACAAATGATACACCCCATTGTGCTCGGTTAGTTTGACAATTTGCCAAAGAAAACTATTATTCCAGGTCTAAATAACCTCCATTCACATGGTCTCACCAATTACAATCCCATATACAATCATACATGTACACGTAAGACGTCTGTACTGGTGATACGAAATCGCCATGAAATTATCCTCCCAATCAAGTCCTCATTGAAAACACTACAACAATTTTAAAGTACGGCATATGAGCATATTATGGTCTGCATTTATGCAAATGTATCGAATAAACTTGGTGAAGAACACACTAGTAATTGCAAATCACAGCATTTGTGCTAGCATCATAGAAGGTTACATGTCAGGAGACTCTTGGTATATATAGCACCAAGTCTTTGACAAATACTGTGTTAGCATGAAATGGAGAGCGGTCAAGCAGGTACTCAAGCACTCACGCACGTGCGCAAATAGATACAGCATAAATGCAGCCTATGAACCAAGGTGTACAGGATGAGATATAAATTATGGTTCCTACAAAATCGTCTGTCTTTTGAACAGATATTGCTTTGAGTCATGTTAAAAGTCACCTATAGTGACTCAATAGCACACGAAATATATGTGTCAACAACAACAACGACGACAACGACGACAACAACAACGGCAACGACAACGGCAACAGCAACAGCAACACCCACATGTGCTAAAACCACACTATCACAGATACAAACCACGTACGTACACTCACACACAAAACAAAAGCAAACTACATGTAACAGAAAGAGCACGCATACCTGTAAGTTTTTCTCCTGCCGTAATCGCCACCGTATGACGGGGCTGAAGTTAAGTCCGATGGCGAACAGCAGTCCGTGCACGAGGCAGTCTTCGCCCAGATGCTCGGCATTCTTGCCCACCGTGTAGCAGGGGCAGCAGAAGGTGAGGATGCAGAGGCGGGGGTCGGACAGACATCCCAGCACGCCCGCCTGCCACTGGTTACCTGATTGGGAGGCCATCGATCAGAGCTACCAAGTTGGGTCTCCCTTAATAGGTTTACTGCAGCGTTTTTGCAACAGTAGCCTAATATCCGAATATCGTAACGTTGATGAGGTGAAAATTTGCTGCAGATATTAATCCAGTCCCGTGGCTTGACTGATGAGTTTAAAATGACGAGATTAAGTGCCCGGATATCTAAAGCTTGTGCAATGAAGAGATGTCGCCAAACGACAAATGCGAAAGTTATCCACAACACTCCGTGTATATATCTGCTATGGCACAAACGTGGGAGTGACACTGTGTTTACCAATGAATCGTCCTTTATACTATGGGGGCCGTCAAACCTTGAAAGCAGAGGGCTGCAGAGTCAATGTAGCCGAACGAATTCATAGCAAATCGATTCTATTAGGTTTGCATATGCGACTGGCCTATTTTCTAACTACTGCTCTGCGTGTGGAGGGCCCAACAACTCCATGTATTTAACTTGATTGTATACGATCGATGCGCCATTACGGGTATTATTACCACTACTACAGTTTACATGAACATGATGAAATATTCAGGCAATAAAACATTACGCAATAGCTTATGTCCTGTCTAGTTCAGTACATCATGTTAGTAATGGTTTGGATAGTTTTTTTTGTCTAGGCTTAGAGTGCCAAAACTAGTATAGAAGTACATTGCACTCTGATTTAATAAAAACTACATTTCAAGCAACGGTGTATGGTGTATTTATTAGGGTCGATGAAATGAGGATATTATCGAAGTGATCATAGTTTTTATGTTTATACTGTCCATAATGTCAAATGCAAGTGTGTTTTGACTTTCCCCCAACAAGTGACGAAGCAAGTATCATTTTCAAAAGATTCAGCAAAAGAAAAAGAGAGAGAGAGAAAAAAAAAAGAAAACTGCAAAGACAAAGAACATTCACATACATTTTCATAGATAGTCCCATTTGAAATCGAAAACCATTGATCTCATGACTTCATTTAGATACATCCTCAATATACCCACATGAAAAATGATATTTAATTATATTTATTGCTACAGTGTCTTAAAAATTCTTAGAAAATGTCAGCAACGTATACATGCAGTGTCCTGTATCAGTTTGTTTAGATTACATTCTACGTTTCAACAACTGATGTCCCCATCAGAATCCATATTTTCTTTCTCTCAAAAAAAAGAGGGGGAAAAACTAAGAAGAAAAAAGAAATCACCGACGTGGACAATGACAATTTTATGTAACGGTATTCTAAAATTAAACATTAACAGTAAAATGGTGTAAAAGTTCATCACCCTCAAAGCACATCGTAGGCAGATTAATTAAAGTACAATGTATATTCGTGCTACAGGTTAATGGTATGTTGGGTTCATTTTAGGACACTTCTATTCCTCTCGCACTTTAAAATTACTTCACCCTGAAACCTATTGTTACAAATAGAGTATATTTCGCCATTTGGAAATAGGTAATTCAATCTGAAAAGTGTGTTATGTTGGTATGAACAAGGACTTGTAAAGACAGTGTGGGTGATCAAGCCGTGAAAAACATGTATGGGTTGAGCCACCGTCGTAACTAGAATGGCCCAGAATGGGCGCACATATTGTTGAGGCTTTGTCTTTATGAGCACAAACTTGTTGTGCACGTCATCGTGCCATTTGCATCTTAATCGTGATCTAACTTGGCAGCAAAGATGGACGAAGATATGAAAAGTCATATCCGAGGGTTGACACTCTGGGTTCCGTGACCCCAGTCATCGCACCCACTTTGATTTCTACTACACGGGAAAATCAAACTGCGATCATGATCGTGTCAATTTGCAGGCGATATTTTAGAGGACGTACTTTTAGCAAAGATATTATAGAATATGATATATAATATCTTTGCTTTTAGTGAAATGACACCTTTAGCGGTACCACCGTCACAATAGTCGCCCTTAACCCTGTCATCTGACGTCCCTATCTGACCAAATGCATGTAACATCTAAAATGGCCTTAAGAAAACCTACAATGATTAAATGGGATTTCTAGGGAAGTGATCAAAATGGACCACCAGATGCAGGATGTAAATAGCGTTTATAAAATAGTCATTTCAGTGCACGTGTGTAAGAATACCAACAGCACAGGATTGAAGATAATAGAATAAAACTAAACAAAAGGTAAGAGTTTCGCGAATATTATGTTGTTCATAATGCAAGTGAATCAATGCTCTGAGAAGCTTATAGAGTTTTATCATACAATAGGCCTAATGTTTAATATTATAGTGTTATCACTAATGAAAGCTATCACCGTAGCCTTATAATAAGAATTCAGAATTCATATTAATATGAAAAAGGAAAGGTGAACAATTTCATCTTCATATACGTGTATAATGTAAGTGTGTATAATGTAAGTAAATAAATTCAAGTTTTATTTCAGAAGTATTATGGCTACCAATGAAGAAGGACCAAAACACGGCAAGCCGTTCAAACAGTGGACAGAGATGACTACACTGGAGATGATGTTCTACTCTGGCTGTATACACACAGTGTGTCTTTTTATCGCCGTCATTTGTTTCATCGCTGGCATCGTCCTAATGGCAACAGGATGCCCCAGCCCCGCTCCTGAAGGATTTCTCACCACCAGTACCAGGCAAATGTATTTATTTTAAACTTTTTCTACTTCTAGTTAAAATCACTTCTGCGTTTATACAATGCATTGGAATAAACAAATCATATAATACATTTTAAGTAGCTTTTAGCTAACATATTACTAAATTTGGCCGTATACAGGAAGACAAGAGAACGTACGCATCTCGTATTTGATAATGATGCATAATAATCGTATACATGTTTTAGAACATTTTACTGTCAAAGTATATAAACCTATAAAATAGTCACAGCGTGTTATTTAGGGACTATTGTGTGATATGTTTCAGACAACGCAGGACATTATGTACTGTAGGACCAATCCTTTTTGCTGCCTCTTTATTTCTGCTCGGGTTGGGTGTCTATAGCTGTATACGTATGACCAAAAGGGAAAAACGACAGATAGCCATGAATCGACAGGCTTTAGAAAACGTATGTGTAATCATGTATTTGACGATTAAAAGTGTTGTTTCTTGTCTATCATTTATTACAATATACCATTGACAAAATTAATGCTACTGCTTCAACATTTACAAACATTCAATGGTCATAAATCAACCGTGTAATAGTATGTTTGTACATGTATATCCAACAGGCAAATGCGCAACCAATTGTATCAGGTTTACCGCCGAACCAAATACCCCTGGGGATGGTGCAGCACAGTTCTGCACTCCCTTCCTCACCACCACCATATTCCGCCACATCCAGCGACTTTCCGGCAACTATAGTATATGCATACCCTGCTGACAATCCTGCATTCTCACATGGCTGTTATGACATTCAGACCAGTGGATCGCCAGATTTTGGGTAACTATGTTCTCTTTGAGATATATATTCTAAATTAATAGAAAATTCATAGAAAAAAATGTGTGTCCACTAATTGTTTTACGATCATTGTCTTAGAAGTGACTTTACGTAAGAAAACAATATTCCTATATACAATCGCTGTACAATGTATATCCATTAAAATAATAATAATATTTATTTTTCAGGTGTACAAGTGATTCATATTCCGCATCATGTGACAATGGTGGAAGTACTGCAGCAGATATTGGATGTAGTACTTCTTGTGATACTGGATGTGGTACTTCTTGTAACTTTTAAAAGAAACTGTGCTTTCTTATATCACATTCGTTCTAACAGTGATTATAATGAACAGAAATATGGAAAGAGAAAAGAAAAGAAAAAAATGAAAAAATCGCTTCAAAGATGAAAGTAACCTGAGTGGAGTAGGCCTACAATACCGTCTCAACATTCAAGTAGAAGCCAACAATTGACTACTTTTGTTGTTTAAAACACCACTTTATTTTTATATATTATTAATATTATTAAGCATACATGTAGCTTGTATTTCTAGTCAAATAGTATGGGAGTAGTAGTCATTACGAATATAATTCTTTTTACCCCCAAAATGGCATACGACAGTTCTGATGGTCTTGAGTCACAGTATAAGTAATGGCGTTTTATTTTGTAGCTATTGGTGGGATTATTCCATTCTGATTCACAATATATACAATATTAAGGTTTAACTTCTGACCCCCCGCAGGTTTGCAAATCAAATATATGACGCCCCCACGGGTTTGTAAATCAAACATATGACACCCCCACGTGGTTCGCAAATCAAACATATGACTCCCCACATCAAAATATATGCCTGAAATATGAACTTCTGACCCCCCACGTTAATATATAAATTACCTAGCATATGACACCCCCATTTCCACATGCCCTGTGTATGTATTAGTATAGCATTGTACTGTCATATCTGGTGTACAAATTTGCAAAAATATTTAGCTATATGAATGAAACTAGTTTCCCCCCTGTTTATTAAAGGAAGTGGCTAGGGAGCCGACGTCGGCTCCCTAGCCAACCCACTGTGGGTAGGCTAGGGAGCCGACATTTGTCAGCTCCCTAGCCTTTCCTCAGTGTGTAAGCTAGGGAGCCGACGAAAATATCTATGATATTAGTGTAACAGCTTACCACTTTAGACATACATGAAGATAAGATTTTCCTGTTATCCTATAATAAATATTTTGGTTACAACATAGACAAATACTTTTTATGCATACATGATATTTGCATAAAACATTAAAGATGGTTATGTTGAGAGGCTAAATTGAGTATGCCTAATAAATTTATTTCAATTAAATTGTACTTCGTACATATGTATATGTCAGAAGTATTCATATCTTTGAATTCAAGCACTAAGCATACATTTTTGTGTATTAGCTTACCCCTTTAATATATGAAGATTATATCATCCTGTTATCCTATATTGAATGATTATATTATCCTGTTATCCTATATTGAATGATTTAGTTTCATCATATTAGTTATATGTATGTATTGTGTGATATTTGCGCAAAACTATGATTTTCACAATAGTTACTGATAAAAGATGATTAAGTGAGCCTAATTTGAATATGTATTCCTAAGATATTTCTTTGAATAAAAATTATACTTAGTAGCTGAGTATATGTCTGAAGTACATGTATTCATATAATTAAATTCAACGACTATGCATACAATTGTTTTGTCCACTGTAACTAAATTGAATAGTTAGGTGAATGTCTTAACCAGTTGACCAATCAGGTTATTTGTTTGCTGAGAATGATTTATTTACTGGGAATTTAAGGAGTGTTGCAAGAAGTGTCAGTTCAGTGGTTAAAAAAGACATGTATATCTTCTTAATACTTCATTGAATATTGACATTCAAAAATCATTACATACAAAAATTCCATACTTCAAATGATACTTATAATACATATAGCTAATCTTGTTCAAACTAATACATGGATGTGGCTGTGAATTAAACTTTTAATAATATAATATTGCTAAGCAATTTCATCATAATTTTTTCTTTTCTACTAAAATCAACATTTTCTTTATCCATGCAGGCATATGTCAGCACATTTTCCTCATACGACGTCGGCTCCCTAGCCACTTCCTTTATTAAATGCAATAAACAAAATGCAATACAAACTGTATATATTATCTTGCCATGATATGAAAGGACTGGTGCTATTTATTTGAATTTAGAGAAAGCGATTTAATTTTAATCTGTTATTTTGAAAAAAAAAATGTAAATAGCACCAGTCTTTTCATATCATGACAAGTTAACTTTGATATATTTTTAAGCAATACAAATTCTTGGGGCACATGTTACTTAAAGAGAAACTTTCCACCCAATCACTAAAATCCTCTGTCAAAAGTACATGTATTGTGGCAAATATTAGCAATGCAATTGCTTGTGTTGAGTGTTGACACATCATGAAAATAGGCACGAAATTACAAGATATTTTATACAACCAAATGATTGATCACATACGCAAAAAAAAAAAAAAAAAAATCAGGACATTCTACCAACATTTATCACGAAATGTAAACGCTTGCCACGGCCCCTTGGCGTAAATTGACAAAATTTGATCCCCCCCCAGTAAAATTTCAAGAATCCGAAAATTTGACCCCCCCATATTCTTCCATTTTAAACTTTTGACCTCCCACAACATTCAAATTCAAACATCTGACCCCCCAGTTTTTTCCGACCCCAACCCACGGCTTAAATACTCAGCCCTAACATTCTAACGATTGTAACATACGGACAGTGCTACTCAAATGTTGATAAACTTGAATAAATGAGAACGTTATGAAAGTTCAAATGTGTTTTTCGCCAACAAGTCATGTGTCGTTTACAACGTACCCTGCAAACGAAGGTAATATGTATAGGTGCTAGATCTTTGCCCGAATCTCCTTCCATTATACATACTAAGCGATGTAACAACTTTGTTTTGTTAAACCTACGTCTTAAACACAATTAATACAAGTTGTTTCGTTACTTGTGCATGTGTTCTAAACTTTTCTGAACTTGCGATTGGCCTAGTCAGTCAGAGAGCTTCTCAACGAAACATGGTGGTTGAATGAGGTGTTATTTTTAAATTATTTGTGAATTGAGATACATTGCATACGAAGATGAGATAGGTAGCAATTTAATAATTATTCTTTTACCCCCCCCCATTCTATTGATGCCGCGCACCCCTTGGTACCGGCGGCATCGAGTGTTTTGTAAATATTTTGTTACTAAAAATAGCATTTTTGGGGATGTTGGTGGGTTATATGGAATATATTCCAGAATTTTTGTTTAACACCGCCATTGAGCAAGACCAGCACGAAGTCATTCCACTAATGGCCGCCCTGGGGCCTCCGGTACAAAGGACACCGCAGTACATCGTCGGCGCCAAAAAGTAACATACGGACAGTGCTCCTCAAAAGTCGCAGGAACCGTCGAGGCCCACCCGTCTGCGTTATGAAAGTTCTAATTGTTTTCGCCAACATCTCACCGTCGTTTACAACGTACCCTGCAAACGAAGGTAATATGTATAGGTCTCACTGACATCTTTTGCCCGACATCGCCGACGGCATAAATGCATACTAGGCGGGGTAACACCGCTGGACATCGCCGAACCCACCTCTAAAACACCGGCGGCCTTAAACACCGTAGGTTGGGTCTCACTTGACATTGCCGGCGGCCCACCTTCTAGAATGGCTGGCGGCCTAACACCTAGGCGGGTTCAAAGCATCACCGGCGGCCTAAATGCACTGGTTGAATGGCGGCTTCAAAGAAATTATTTGGGAATTCGGCGATACATTGCATACGAAGATGAGATATGGTATGACCCACGCCAATTATTCTTTAACCCACTTTCAAAAACATTATGGCAGTGCTTAAGCGCAGTATGGCGAAAAGATTAAGCGCGGTGTCCCTTAAAAGCGGCATCAATAGAACAGCCTCAGGGGTGGGGTACAGGGGGGGGTAATCAAAAGATAATATTATGGCAGGCAATGGAATAATGTTTTTTTAATACGATCGTGTTTTTTAAAAGCCGCCCGTTGAAGTTACAATGTATGAAAGTTTGATTTTACAGAAAACTTCACTTAAACTTCAATAAAACCGTATTTCATTAACACCCCCGATCCACACTCAACAAGTGTTTGATTCATTTTTATTTTAAATGAATAACGTTCTCATGATTAGTGATCTCAATCTCCCAGCTAATTGACGCTCACCAAAAATAGGTGAAATCCAGACGTCATCCACAGCAATCGAGGTTATTCTTAAATGAAATATTTGGAAAGCAAGTAATATTTTAACTTCGTGTTTGTTGAATTCTACGGGTCATATTAAAGGCATCTTTGGAACTGATGAAATACAATTTTCGATATGTTTGTACCATACTATAATGAAAACAAAAGTTGATATGAGAGGGGTGAGAACGTTGCGTTTAAATTTTATTCTACATATAAATACTTTCCCGTAGAACTTGTTTCAGCATAATCATATATTTTATTCCTTATAAATGGTTAATGGAAAACACTGAACTATTGCATGAAAAATGAGAGGATAAACAATACTGAACAATTGAAAAATAACCTTGAGGGTGCCGAATAAATAGCACAAACAATTATAAACATATTAGTAAAACAAACTATAATAAGATGAATATGAAAGAATGAAAGATGGCATGAACCCACAGGGTTATATACATACGGTAAGCTTTTCCACCTGGTGGATTATACCTGTGCAAATTGAAGTGGAATTGAATGGACGATTTCCGTGTCGTGTCCAAGGATCTGTCTACATTAGGCCATTAATCCCCAGCAGCAGCAGCTACTGAAAACACTCACATAATGTTTCATGCCATTTTAAAATCAACTACAGTAGACACTCGCTATCTATGTATGGAAAGGGGCATTTTTTTAAACGATCGGTAGTCAATTTTCTATACAAATACCCGTCATATGTGTTCACAATGTGGTTGAATGAAAATGAAAGTAAACATCGAGATAACAAAACAGTTTGGACCAACTATATCAGGATAGTGAAGTTCTACCGTAGTGGAAGGTAATAATTTGTTGCATACTGTTTTTAAATTTCTATCCACCTGTCTACTTAACATTGCACAGTTATATGATATAGTCCCGGGGATTGCCATCTTTACTAACAAAGCGTGCATGTTTGGTGGCAACAATTGCTGAGCAATCTACTAGGCAAGAGATGCACATCTGTTATCTTCAAACACACCACACTGTTGCTTTAATCTGTTGTTTCAATCTAAACATGTCAGTGACTATAGGTTGACTTCTATAAGTACAATATGGCAATCAAAAACTATAATCACTGCTTTGATTCGTTAAGTTTATGTATTAAGATTTTTTAAACAGTTGGGGAACGCCAGTCTGCGCCGGTAGCCTTACGTATGTATTTTCTTACCAATGAAGGAACACCATTCAAACATGTATTCATGAGTGCTCTTAGGCTAATTTTGAATTCTTTATTATGTACACAAACTCACTCCTCGTCTCCAAACACAGTCTCTGGCTTATGAATAAGAGAGAGAGAGAGAGAGAATATGGGAAAAAAGATCAGTCCTTTATTTGAAAAGCGAGCTGCTGTCTTTGATCTGAACCCAAAACGTAAACAAATCGGTGGTGATTTATGGAGACATCAAAGCTGCAATAAATGCTGAATTGGTCATAGATACGGATATAAGTGCATGATTCTGGAAGAAATACTTGTCGCTGAAAACAGTTAGTGATACACATTTAAGAATTTTCACCTTGAGTAACATTGTTCGGGAAAAAAGCAGGTATGTTTTTTTTTTTCAATAGCATGGATAGCTTTATACGAATTGAATTTAAACTTGTTTCATGAGGATTTGTGCGTAGAAAAAAGTTTGAATTGAATGGCCCGATTTAAATTTCTTCTATCTAGAATATATGTTTTTGTTTATGATAAGGTACAGAAAAGGTGGTATTATTATAAGTATTTATCCTAATATCCATTCTTACTTCAAGCAATTTGTTCGCCGGAATTTTTATGAGTCTGCACATATGTCCAAATCACTAGTGATAATATTTAACATTTCATTGTAAAAAATTGTTATACACAATGCGACATAGAGTTACAAAGATTATGAAAACTTGCCGGTAAATCCACTGCAAACAGACACCTCCAGAGTGAAATTGTGTGAATTAAGAATTCTGTTTACACTGGATTTTAGTTAAAATCTTATCAACTCTCAAGAAGATCGTAATTATTATCAAATATTGTCAATGGTTCTTATTGTATAGGTAATGTAAATGATAAAGAGAGTAATAAATTACAACCAATATTTGGAAAATATTGTTATTGTTGTGATATGCACAATGTTGGTAACCAAGAGATTGTGAAACGAAACATTTGGAATACTTATGTTATATGAGAGCAGAATATAATCATGGATATTTCGTGTGAATATTTCATTTTTTTCTTCAATATAATACAACGTAATTTCCAACTGTGGCTACACTTTGAGAAGGATCAACCATTTTGTTTCAATTAGGCATAGGCGAGCAATTGAATATCACAAGTGCAAAATGATATTGAGACCTTTCATAGTTCATCCCAACTAATCGCTTCCAAAATATCGTATGATCATAAATTTTGATTGGGTTCAAGAGGTGGTAGCTAAAATAACGTGGAAAATAGCGGACATATAATGCAACCCGGTAGGCATCCACGCAGAGGCACACGATTCAACCACCACATACAATGTAGCCAACTGTGGTTAAACCTCGTTGGACGAACATGATATGCCCATCATAGTGACGCGGAGTCACCTTGTTTGGTCACCGTTGCGGACGGATCTGCCTACGAACCTGCCGACATTGGCCCGATGTTAAGCCGACCATAAGACAATATTATTATTAAGACACATTACTATTCATAATGATGTAAATATGTCAACGATATATTAACAACTGAAATGAAGTATACCCACACATCATTAGGCCACCGTCGGGCCATTCCCTGCAGCATGCCATGACTCAAAGTCAGTTCCTGGCATATATGGTCCTATGCCATTCTGAACTACCCTCGTAGTAGCAGCTGATGAACTAGTTATTGGATATCTCTGGAAATGGCTGACGCACTTTCTAAGTGTAACAGAGACCACTGACTATGTTTGTATCACTGTCCCGTTAGGGATGACGTACATTTTGTCACGCTTAAAAAGGTTCCACTTAGGGGAGGGGTGGGTTTCAATCAAGTTTCGGTTATTCCACTTGTGTCATGAAAAAAGAGAAAACATATTCCACTGTTGCGGAGCATTACATAACACACACCATCGCTTATTGTAAATGTACCACTGTCACGTGACTGTTTTGCAGCAGACGACATGGTTGTGGTGACGGACACTCGGCGGGTGGCGCTGGTCACTGATGCCACCACCGGTCAGTGTGTACTACATCACGTGAAACTAACACATGCCAAGACACATAGCATAAAAGTGTATACAATCAATATAGAACTAATGCATCATAGAGAAATGTATGGTACACTGTATGAAAGTCATCCTAAATATGGTCGTGTAGACTTTGTGTTATACATGCTAATACATACTGGTCTACGGACATTGACAGAGAAATATCCACCTATAAATTTGCTGTAATTATTTATTTTGTTACATTAAAGTACTGAGTACGCTATTTTGTAGGCATTGGACCTGCTCTTGTAAAGAAACTGTCTACCAGAGTGAAAGGTGTAGTCTACTTGACAGCATCTTCTCAGAGAGAGGGGCAAGATGCGTTCGATATGCTGAAAAAGGAAGGCTTCACCCCAAACCTGAGAATAGTAAATCTCATGGAAGATTGCGAAGTGCGATCGTTGGCAGCAGAAATCAAGAAGGAACACGGAGGACTTGATATAATGATCGCTAACACCAAGAAAGAATTCCCGCAGAGCCTCACCGTTTCTTACCAGCAAGCCGAGTCGATGGTGCAAGGCAACCTACTGGCTCGGATCTGTTTACTTCAGCACATGCTGCCCATAATGCGAGCCCACGGGCGCATTGTGCTGAACATAACGCAACCAGGCATTCATTTCGGCCGTGACATTCTTCGCGAGAAGGCGCACCCGGCAATGCAGGCTCTTTCTGGGGCCAAGGGGGCCACCCTGGAGGGGCTGAAGCAGGCAGTGGCCGCCTACCTGCAGTCGGCTGCCGAGGACAAGCCGTGGCTGGAGCAGCCGGAAATACTCTGCACGATGGCCAATTACGCGCTCGTACAGATGGTGGCGCGGAACCTGCAGCACTGTCATGATGATCGTAGCCTGCTCATCAACGTGGGCTCTCCGGGATGGCTTCTTACCGCCGAGGGGAAGACCTACCTAGATGCAAAGCAGTCCTTCAAGGGGGAGAAAGGCGTTGACATGGAAAGAGGGGCGGCGGATATAGATTGGCTTGCAAAGCTGCCACGAGGTTGTAGGTACCCCAATGGAATGATCGTAAAACAAAGGAAGGTGGTCCAATGGAATCAATAATATTTTGCAGATACCTAGTATAGATGTACTTGTGAACTTGGATTTCTACGTACAGTGTGTGTTAACTGTGATATATACATTTCTATGTGATTATTATTTTTCAAAAGAAGGAGTGTTGCTGGTTTTGTGTTGAACGAATAAAGAAATAAAAGCAGTAGTGAGAGACATGCGAAATTCTGGTAAATTATACCCCAAATTGCTGGCTTTGCTCACAAGTACTATTTTCGCTTATTTGTGCATTTATGCCTCGTTCTAAAGTGGATGATATTAGCAAAATGTATATGTTATTTAACAAATATACAATATTTTCTTGTATTCTTTAAGCTTATAAGGCTAAGTAATAAGCAAACCTACCCGCACAACAATAGACAAATTATCGTAGTAGATAGATATAAAAACCAACAGAGCTCAAAGAAATATAATAAAAAAAAGGGGGAGGGGGTATACTACACCAAATGCAAGTAGTAGAAAACTGAATTAAGCTTAAATGAAGGACAGATAACCAAGCCAACCACGCCCCCTTCCCCCCAAAAAGCAATCCAAACAAAAAACAAACAAACAAACAAACAAAACACACATTAAAAATTAGCATCCCCCCCAAAAAAACCCCCAAGCACACAAAACCCACAAAGAAACAAAAAAAAACTAAGAAGAAAAAGAAAAAGAAGAAAAGTGAAGAAAAGAAAAGAAAACCCCAAGAAAAAATCAAACAAACAACAACTGTTACAGATCAGGAAAAAAACCGTAAAAAATGTTAACTAAACATTAGAGATTTTTTGCATTTCTGCTTACAGAGTAAGGTAGAAAAATACTAGAAGAAAATACACAAAAACACAATTGATTGTCATTCTGCTGTCGTTAAGCTCAATAGCTGACAACTGAAATGGGAAAAACGTCGTTTTGTATGATTCAAAAGACAAATTGCGGTAGGCGGGTCTACTATATTTTCTTAAGATTTCACCATGGATCCATTCTAAGAATATATGTCATACATCATCCGGACAGACGGGCGTCGGGATCTAGACAACCTTTTCATCACAGGCACCATGGATCTACGTAAGCATCAGTTTCAAATTGCTTCTCCGCAGGAAGATGACTTCTTTAGATCACACCAGGGAAATCTGTTTTCTGAAGACTTGTACTACTTGTTTTTAATGCTTTAGCATTGAAAGACTTGTTTGGGCCTTACTAAGGGAGTTAGTTACATTGTGTATGAAATTATATAAATAAACCAACAGAACTGTGATAGGACAAGTACATGTCCCCCCCCCCCATTTAAAGGGCATGGCTCGGTTTATGTGATATGCTTTTTGCATCGATAGACAGTTGAGAAGAAAGTTAGAACATATTTTAGTATATTCAATATCAATAAGTATGCAGATACGTCGAGTTTCCAGAAAAGCTTACAATTACATGTATTATGCTATGTTGCTGAAACAGTTCTCATCGCTTGAATGATAGAGCTTGCCATGAGTCACTGCTTTAGCTCCAGATATCTGCTTTATTTATGAAACTAATTCAATCTCAGCATTTGGCTTTTCGCTTTCATGCTAGTAAATATTCGTACGCCTGTCTGATGTCTATGGTAAAAATGTAGATTAGAGAAAGTTTGGGAAAATGTAATGTAGCTTAATGTTTACATAGAGTAAAACAACAAAACAAAAATTGAGCAATTGATATTTCTTACATTTGTTACGTGGGCTTTATCACAATGAAGATAGAATATTTAGGGAGTTGTACTCATGATACAGTCGGATTTGACAAAGTTGAACACGGAATTGCTCTCTTTAACAATCGTTTAGATTAATTTGATACATTTGTGCACTTACAATTGAAGGCTATCTGACATAAATAATACAGAGGATTTCCAGGGCATATACAGTTTGTTTTTTTAACACGAGAAAGAGACCTACAACAGAAGAGCGAAGTTGTTACATTTTGGTCCTAACGTTAGGATACGCCTGCGTATCACTATGTTTATACATTTACTATTCTATTAAGAACATCGTGCTTAAACTCAACACTGTATGATTAAATGTTGATAAAATTCAAATAATCTATAACATCAATAACAAACTGTATGGGAATCTACTTTCCAAACTGGCTAATTATAAGCGTCGAACATAAATATGCGAAAAAGAAATCTTGCACACTTTGAAACAAACATCAAAACACCGCACACACTTCAGTCACTTGTATGAAAATACAATTGAATATACTTATATACACAACAAATAATCATCACACAGCACACTTAGTCATCATTCAAAATCTTTGAAACTGTACTTGTGTAAAGCATTTATCAAAAACGTCATTAACAGAGTTCTCAATAAAATAGAATCTATGAAAGAAATTAGAAATATCACATTGCAAGAAGCCAGTTTCGTTCACTCTGGCGGTGGCATTTTAGGAGGTTTTTCTACTAAACTTGGCAAATTGGACGATTTGGCACTTTTATACCTGTCAAGCCTGGGTGAGGAGAGCAGAGGTTGGGTATCTTGAAAATACTGTCGTGTCAATGCTTTACGGTCCTCAAAAGAAAGTTGTTGTTCCAGTCGTTCACGTCGTTGTTTGGGAGTTTCTCCGAGACGTGCCCGTACGGCCTCTGTACCTTCCGAAAGTCTTCTTATATTTCTTGGGGATGAAGGAAGAAGAGGATGGATGTCATCATATCGCGCTCCTTTCGCTTTCCGCGAAGAGAGCTGTGGTGATGATGGCTGTTGAGTTTTATCCTTTGGAATAAGACTAGAAGGCCTAGATAAAGTGAATTTAGGTTTTACAGGTATGTCAGGTTTTTGTTTTAAAGTGTCTTTAGGAGTTTCTGAAGTTCTTGGACTTTCATGTGAACGTTGCCTTACTAAAGCAGGCCGTTCTTTGGTCACAGTTCTTGAAGATCTAGCACTTTTCGGTCTTTCTCGTTCACGAGGACTCTTGGGCCTTTCCTTAGTCTGCTCTTTAAGAAGCGTAGGTCGTGTTCGTGGACTCTTTGGACGGTCTTTTAGAAGTTTTGCTGATTCCTTTTTTATTTCCTCAGGTCTTGGGGGAAGATGAAAAACCTTTTTAGCCGTCTCTGGACTACTACTTGAGCAACATGAAGGATCGCTTTGTTCAGGAAGCGATGACGTTCTAAGGAGTTGGTTAATTTCTAGCCTCTGTTTTCTTGCCTTATAAGATGGCCTAGATCTCCTAGAGCTCTGTTCTTGATCACTGCCCTCGGAAGGTGATTCAGATGTTGAACTGAACATAATAGACGGTCTTTTACGCAATGCGGGAGATCTTTTACGCAAAGCGGGAGAGGAGAATGGAGAAGACTGTCCCTCATTGAGATGTGAATCAACTGATCTACTCTTTGCATTAAGAAATGCTGGTTGTGGTGACATATTGGACGTTTGTACAGGAGATTCTGTTTCTGATAATTTTGTATTCACGGCAGTAGTGTAAACCGGTTGTTGTTCAAGCCTCTGTCTTACTGTTTTTAACTTATTGATACACTCTGCCATTTTACCTTGCATAACTTCCGTTGTTATCGTGGGTACCTTTTGCTGGTCTTCTTTCTCTTTCTCGATATCTGTTGTGGATGTAGCACGGGTTTCAGTACTTATATAAACGTCTTTGGTGCTGGTGGCTGCTTCCGTTCTACATATAGGTTTTTGTGGAATCCTATTGTGAGCATGTAACATGTTGGCACCCATTGTTGTTCCCAAACTTGTTCTTGCGTGAGAAGTACCAAGAGTGGGGCTAGACTTCCAAATCTTTTCTCGCTGTGCAATATTACCAAAGCCTAGACCCATCTGAGGCCTTCCTTCCATCATCGGATTATAAAGTGACAGTCGTGGACTACCTAAACGGGGACTCCCTAGTTTAGGACTGAATGAAGGTAGATCAGGAAAACTGTCTTTTGTTGACGACCATTCATCAGAAGATGATCCCGATTCCTGGGAGTCTTCTTTGATTATGGCCAGGGAAGACCTTGGTGAATCTGCCAAAGGTCGACTTGCTTTACCCTTTCCAACACCTAGAAATTTATCCTTATTGTCAAGAGCTTCAGCTTTATTTGCTGTCACTCCTTTATCAGCAGTTTCTTTTAAAACTGGAGAAGAAGCCCGATCATGATACTGATTGATTGGAGTACTAGTTTCCTTAGTATCAGTAACAATACATTGAGTTCCGGTCCCCCTCGTTATAGTTACAGGTTTCTTGGGAGCAACCAAATCTTTATATGATTCAGCGACATCTACAGCCATCATTGTGGACTGATCCTTAGTCTGAACATTTTCTGTTGATACATTCTTATGCATATGGTGAACAGGGGGAGTATAAGTTCCCTTTTCAATTAAATGGACTTTAGGCATCTCTGTACATTTATTTATGTGTTTTATTTGTTTCATACCAGTATCTTGGTCCCTGAAAGTTACTTTGGGCGTTCCGGCTGATTTTGTCACCATTGAAACTGTAGCCATTACGGCATGATCAGTAACCGCAATTCGCAATGGTGAAGCCTCTCTGTCAGCCAGTTCTACAACTTTGGTATTTGTACAAACATTCTTGGAATCCGGAGGTATCGGTGATACACATCTGTCTTGGAATTTAACATGAGGTGTGCAAGTAAATTTGGTTCTGGTAGAAATCAAATTTCTGACTGGAGAATTCTGCTTGTCACAATACGCTGGTCTATCGTAGCCACAGCACGTGTCTCGTGTCTTCACCCTTAATGTTGATGTGTACATTTCTCTGGTTTTGGCCCCAACTAAAATACCAACGTCCTTCACCATGGCTCGAATAGGACTGCTTGCTCTATCCTCTGTTGATGTGAAATCTATGGGGCTGGATCCACGATCTACAGAAGTGTTGAAATTGACAGGTGAAGATTCGCGATCGCAGTGTTCCATCACAGGCATTGATGTAGAGGTCTCCATTGTTTCTGTAGGTGGGGTACCAACTGAACGATTTTCGGTGTCTATCGGGACAGTTTCGACACCCATATCAGTGAAGAATATATTTTTGCTCCCATAAGATATTTGTGTCATGGTCGGTATCTCAGTGAACATCTTCTTCTCTGTCTCTATTGCCGTAGAAACAAGTTTTGTTCTTTTGGTACACACACCCCTAGTAACGGTGTGTGGCCTCTTGAGTAAACCTACATCAACAGTTTGGACCTTGGTTTCAGTGATCTTATCATGTGATTGAACGTGGGTATTTGTGGACGAATCAGTGAGATCAATAGCATCTGTGGCTACATCGATATCCTGGGTATGAATTGTGTGATTTGTAGTTGTTTCTGAATTTGACACGTTAATTGGTTCAGTTACCAATGAAACGCTTGCAAAAGACTGTTTCTTGGTATTAACTCCCATACTAACTCTGCTGGATAAATGTGGATTTTGACCATTGTCAACCATGGTGGGATTTACGTTGATGCCAATCTCTGCCACATCTACATTGTGGAACATAGTAGTTTCCTGATGATCAACCTGTTTACTTTCCGTTTCAGTACACATGTCACAATAATTTTTTATGTCAGTATTTGTATCTACAGTGTTCACTTCAAGTACTGCAGTTGATGTGTGCTTTGATAATGTTACAAGAACGCAGTCAGTTGCCTGCTCTGTTCTTTCAACGTTCGTTTCAGTTGCCACATCGGAGGAGTCAGGACAGGCACTGGCTGAAACAGACCGAAGATGAGGTGGAATGGTTGACACACATTTGTCAAAATACAAGACTGATCTAGATCCAAATTCCTTATGTTCCATTACCGGTTGGTCGAATTCATGGGTTGATGATATTTGTGGTGATGCTGATAGAGTTTCTAGAGACGTACATATAGCTTTTGACACAGCAGTACTTGTGAAGGAATCAGCGGTTGCAACACTAGCAAGAAAGTCAGTTCCCACATTTTTATCACATGGTGTCATATTTGGCATGATAATGTCCCTATTAAATGTGAGAGATGTCTGACAAATACAATGTTCTAGTCGCGGTTTCTTGGGTAGGAAGTCCGTTTGGATGGGCGTGCCTCTGTGTGTTATTGAGGCGGCTATTGTATTAAGGCCTCTAGATTTCATGCCAACAGGATATGTTCCAGTGGAAGCATCACATAGCTTAGCTGAATCTGTTTCTGTTTCTTTTGACTGCATAATAAACCATGAGGTAAATGTATTTTTCTCTTCACACCCAGTGGGTTCTGTTTTCATACCCTGGTCCACCATTACAATGTCATGCATGGTACAGTCATCAGTAGTTTCTACATAGTCATGATTCCATGGTGTTTCAGCTGCTTGATCACGCGTTCTAACATCCCCATCACCACAGGATGCATGCATTGTGATAGTGGTCCTCGTTCCAATAGCCTTATCCTCCCCCACAAATTTTGCTTCAACGCCCATTTCAAGTGTTGACACAAATCTTGTCATGGTTTCCCTGTCTGTCTGCAATAACCTCACAGTTCCACACAGTTTATCTTTGGTTACCGGCAACGGACAATAAGAAGCTTTATTCAACTTGGCAACAGTATCAGTGAGTGTTGCAGTACTTGACAACATAACCTGGGACATAGCAGTGCCGGTGTCTTCGCTGTGTACAAGGCCACGCGTATCAGTGCCCCTGTTTCTACTGTCGTGTATCTGCATGGCACCCTCATCAGAAGTTCCAGTGGACTCTGTCTGTACTTTGCGTCTCATAGTGGGGGTACATGGGGTCATGGTGTGTCTTTCTCGGGTTTCCACGGATGGGGACCTGCTTATAGTGGGTGAAGTACTTGAACTTTTCGAACGCACTGGGGGACTCAGTGTATTCAAGCTGCCAATAGGACTGGTGCCTCGCTCTTCACTATTGATGCCGTCTGTCTGTGTTAGCTGGTCACATATGTTTTTGATCAAATTACCCACAGTTATATAATCATCTGAGGATGTCTGTGATGTGCAGTCAACTAAAAGAGGATCATTCTTAAGATTCAATCTAGAAATATCGTGATGTGATGATGCTTGTGGCTTATAGATTACATCATCATCACTTTCATCGGACGATTTTACCTGTTCACCATTGGTCCCTGTTACTGACAAGTAGCCGAAGACAACATTTCCGGGGATGAACCTAACCTGTTTCATTGCATTATCTGGAGGCCTTCGTACTTGTCGCTGAAGTAGATTTTGTAATTTTTCCTGAATTTCCTTCTTCAGCAGTAACAGTTCTAAACTCTTGTCTTTCGTGATAATATCAGTCAGATTACACGTACTCTGCAGGTTTTCCAAATTGTCTTGCAGTATTTGTTTCTCTTTCAAAAAATCAAAAGTGTCCTCTCCATAAGCCTCATGCATCTTTTCAACAGTATCTTTTTCCTTATCCCTGATCTCGCTTATGGTTTCAATAGCCATGTCTCTTATACTTTCTTCTGCTTCCTTTATTTGTGTTTCACATTTATAAATGATATCCAACTGATCTTTCACCATGTCAATTCTATCTTTGCACACGTCTACTAGGTTATCCAGTGAACGGGAATGCTTTTGCATTCCTTCTGCGAAAGAGCTTATTTCATGGCCTTTGTGCTCTTGAAATGTACACACCACACAAATACACATTTCACAAGGCTCACAGTAAAAGCGCACTGTCTCACCACTGTGCACCTTGCATTCTATGTCCTTTTCCACATCAATATCAAAGATGGAATGGTCTTGTGTTACCTTGGTAGTTCGATGGAGATCCACACACTTTTTACACAGCAATTTTGAACAATCAAGACATCTACACGTTGCCTGCTTTTTACGGGCAGGGATGTCAGGCTTGCATATCTCACACAACGCTAATTTTGAATCTGGTAATTTTCTGGAGATCACTGTGCCGAGATTAGCGACCAAGAAGTTATCTGGGAGTCTGCGAACGCCGCCGGAGGGCAGATCTGTTTTCTTGCGACAGATGGGACAAGAGATGGCTCTGGTATACCTGAGGTATCTACAAGTAAAAAGTATGTGTTTATGTTGACATCAATCGCAAATACATATCTTTGTGACTGAGCTGCGTTTAAGCTTTTTTCATTGCGAGTTTAATTATTACTAGTGTCTCCCACACATTTTATACATGAATTTAAATCTCTTTCAATTTCAATCAGAGGTATTGTCATCATTTAATTATATAATGCAGAGTATTAACACATTATCTATGTGGGAGCAAAACTACGAAATGTGCGTGATCACACAGAGCAAGTAGCTAATAAAGGAGTAAAGTTTCTTCTTCACAAATGTGAGAGAGCTACACTGTACATTAATTATCGTTTGAAACAATACAATATCGCTAATTGACCTGTAGCTGCGTTCCATTTCAGCATCCTGGTGGTGTTCAAGGCACTCCATGCAGAATGTGTGCAGACACTGTAATGTCTTGGGTCTTTTGTAGATCTCGAAACAGATCTTGCAGACCAGAAACTGATCATAGATCTCATCCATGAGAGCACTCCTCGCCGACGCCATGGTGAATGCTGTGTTGTCACCTATAATATTTATAAAGCGTAATTACATGGATGCTACCAGAGTGTAGTAAGTGTGTTAATTTCGCATATCGTGTTGTGACGTGTAGGTCTTTTGTGAAAATGCATAACACAATTGATATACGTTTATGTTCTCTTAAAACATCCCAGGGCATAACAACGTAATGAATTTAATAATGGAGTACAAAATTACATATTTCTAGATTGTGGAAAAAGGGCATATTTAATAAAATTACACTAATGGGGATTCCAACGTGTATAATTCCCCATGTAGTTTGTCACAAGAGTTACTACTGCATCATATTGCAAGCAAAACAATATTTCTAGTTCGATAATAGACCATGAACTATAGAAATGAGTAGTAAATTTGAAGAAAGAATCTTCTAATCAGTAGAGATGAGCCGTCATATTCAATGTAGTCACAAATATCAAGGTGCAAAAAACACAGCAAAATCTTTATAGAACATAATTCTCAACTTATTTTTTCACTATCTATATCCTGGACTCAAAGGAATATGACAAACGTTTGACATGTACAAGCTGACACCTAGGTCTAACTGTTTTATCATCTGAGGCACATGCACAGAACTATCAGACTACTGCATCAAAGAACTGTGTGTGTAATCGTAGAAGATCAATCATTCTTGAGTTTCATATGAAATATCTGGTGATTACGAACATAATTGAAAACTAATGTTGTGGAATAATTACTTGTAAATTTCGATACCACACGAGAACTGCTGTTCATCATCAGAGATTGGGATATTTATGTTGATTTACACTCCTGTTATATTAATACATAGTGCTTAAGTAACAAGCGCTGCTTTTCACCAGTTTCATGATAAGTAACACGGGTAGCACGACAATCTCACAACACACTATCAAACAATACTAAATTCACCCCCCACATACACGCCAATCAAAATGGTACAGTAAATACTAGGTAACAAGATTTTCGGTCAATTTTGTTTACATATAAATTCAAGAAAACTGTCTACATTAGCAAGATTCATCCACGGTAAATTGCCTTTGTTGCTAGCATAAAAACTATCAGTATCATACTAAGCAAACTCAAATATCCTAATATTCGAATAGATCTATCCCAACGAGCAGTAACACTCACTCTAAGGCAAGCAAAACAGCGCCTGGCCACACGTGCACCACGATAAACTCACCTCGTCTGACACTCTTGTTACATTAATATCCCGTTGCTAGTGACAATAAATCCACGTGTTCCTTGTGGGCGTAGCAGCATCATCACAGTCCCTATCTTCCCCCGTACATTGTCTATCAGCACTATCAAGTTCTTCCTCCATGATTTTACCAATCAGTAATAATCAGAAAGTCACGAGCATTTGGAAGTGGAAGGTAGTCCGCTTTAGTAGAGGCTGGCACCTGATGATGAAGAAAAATAAAGTAATGAGCGATACAGTCCCCACGGCAAATATTGACGCTTTATTAGAAAGTTTTCAGTTCATAGAACATCTCCTGCTCACTGTTGCGTTCAAAGATTGTTTTCATAATTGTTTTTACGTTTCTAAACGTTTTACAGTTGACTCAGTCTGAGGCATTTCTACGTGCTGTGCAGTTAGTTTTAAGAATGATTATGTTTTGCTTTTCTCAACCTACTACTGAGTACGACTTGAGAGACCACGGGCAAGTCTACTGAGGCAACAATACAGTTACGATGAACCTATGTGATGACTTTATGTAAATTGAATTTCGTAAATCCAATCATTCTTCTATGATGTCTCAAATGAACTCTCCGCTTCAACGTTATTGGTGATCTATTTTGTTTTAAACGTTAAATGAATTTCGGCAAATATAATCTTCAGATGATTTACCACACATATGTTCTAAAATTGAACTTAACCCCAGTAAATTACATTATTCCGCATTCATGTATATCATAAATATAATAGACCAATGTCAAGCCATTCAATAACCGGTCCATCCATTTCCCCCATAAAAATCCACATGTTATAGAAAAGTCCTAAAAATAGAACAGCATTCACAACACATTACCGGGCCAGACGATGTTATTACACGCTCACGCCATTCAAGCCCATGAACTATACTTTTTCTTGAGATAAAACACAACTAAACGCGAAGGGGAGGAACTAGAGGACAAGTCAGCAGACGACTATCAACACAGACCGCGTCCCGCGTGGCCGTCATCACGTACCGCGTGACACGCTCAATACAGGACTTGACCCGCCGAGTTAATGCCCAAGCGTGTGTGTGATCATCATCGCTCCTTTCTGGTGTGTGCCGGCGTGGTGTATGATGCAAAATCTGGCGAATTTACGATGATGTCTGGTGTGCGTTATAGTGATCTACTCTTTTATCATGTTCATTCTTCGCAAGTGTTTGTGGATTCAACTTCTAGCATTACGATTAAAACATTTCTATTTGACTGTCCTAACTTACTATTAGTATTATCGCACCGTCTAATCCTTAGTATAAAGTCTGTTGTGAGCCATACGCATATGTATGCACATAAACAGAGAAGTCAGTAACACCGACGACCCTCAATTCTATATTCCCCCACCCCAATAATTTTATAACCATTTTCGAGACCACTTGGTTCACTGGTTGTGTGTGTTTTGCTGAATATTGGGTATATTTTCCAACCAGAAGTATAAATCCAATAAATTGTTCTCATAATACACAAAATAAACACCACCACGAATACCACATACACACACTAATAGTATACATACCTATATCTCCACGAAAACTGCGCCGCAGCCGTCTCCACGCAAAAGCAGAGGTCTGAGCGCGCCCAGCATTATCTGCCTTTATCATGCAATTTGCTACTTGGCCAGCACTTAGCAATCATTTGTAGAGCCAAATCAACTCATTGGCTGGCCGGTCCTCACTCAGTGAGGTGAGGATGAGATATTGCCTATCAATCACTAGAAGATAGACGCTATCAGCGGCAGTTCCGTTTGGTCACCGTTGAGCTAGCTGAGAGCATGACGTTTTTCATATTTTCACGTGGTCTACTTTTTACGTTTGGGAGGCCTGAAATTAAAACGAAATGTAGGGTAACTAGAGCAATGCCATGATTGAGTAGCAGACGCTGATTGAGTAATGAAAGAGTGGACCGAAGCTGTTGATTTAGACACCACCACACAGTTGATAGCTGATGTTTTACATAATATGCATTAATTGTCCTATTTACATTTGTAATTACATGTAATATGTCGACTAATCTGGGTCTGCAAATGGGGTTCATATTAGACAGTTCTGGCAAGATTGTAGAGCGCGGTAACAACCAGGGGTTGCAATGACCAGTCATCAAACCATCAGCCAATTTGATAAGCATATAGTGTCATTTTCACCACTTCACGGTAAATAAATATTGTGTTATCGTACTTATCAAAGAAAAAAAAATTGTTGATAAACTGAGCTGTAAATCAGAAACAGGACACCACTTTTGTCGTGATGTCGGTGTTTACTGTAGGAGTGAGAAATGATATAATAGGCCACAGATTATCAAGGTCACCACAAAAACCAAGGCGGTGCTGATGTCTCTACAGCTAAAAGCCGATTAAAAATGCACATGGAGGATGTTATGTTTCAGGCTAGGTAGGTCTATATGGTAAGTATATAGTACGTATCAATGGTGAGTATAGGCTAAGTATGACTGTGAACGAACTTAATTTCGAGCTACATACATTATCCATGGGTGGGGTTGTATGGGGTGAAGAAATGGTACGTGCCTCTTTTTGGTGATTTTTCTCAAAATTGCACCCCCGAACTATTGTTCCCACAATCCCACTTACTTTGTTTAATATATCACACATTTATCATTGTTTGCTCGTGCTCATAAATTTGTGAGTTGTTGATTGGCAGGGCTGTATTTTAGAGATTGGATATCTTGGTATGTTGGAGATGGTATACGGCTACTACCAATATATGAAAGCGTGCTGAAAAAATATCACAATATTCTATCACGTTTCTCTTTTCCTTCTGCTAGTGGGTAATGTAAGTAAGTAGGTGATTTGGCATCTTGACCTACTTGTAGATACAACGGAGCAGTCATGACTATGAGAGCACTTGCTGATAATGAAACGTCTTCTAATGAACATTATCATTATCCCGGTTCATTATCTTAAGCGCCAAGAGGACGCTGTGATTCCTGCTACCGATTCCTGCTAGCGGGATCAATGTTGGCCAAGACGTTCTCGGAGCTTATATACGATGTGTTTTAATTTTGGTTTACGTAAAATGCATTTGGCCACTCGACGATTTGAATCTAATTGCTATTGTCATTTAACACTTGCAAACCTTAACCGCAAAGAAGTCAATATATCTTATACACTTTGATCAATCTGACGTCCATTTAATTTTGAGTCAGAAATATACCACTTAAATTCTTAATGTGGACATATTAGAAATAAATCATACGCCCATAATTCGTGCCATCAACTACAAATAGAATTGTGCAAACACAGCACTTATATCATTGGAACCCAATCTCTCTCGTGATAATAGCGACATAAATATAAAAGAACTGACTACGTCAATGTGTAAGTTGTGATAGGATTCACACAACTTATTTAGTAATGAACGTTAAATCAGCTGGTGTCGGTGTCTGTATCTAATGTGTGCTGTTATAATAAGTCACGTGTGGGTTGGAGCGATTCTCATCAACATTAATAATTGGGACGAGTACACATATTCTAGACAGTAGCAATGCGTTTGTCAATTATACTATTAGTTGTGTTTGAAATAAAGAAACCGCCTTGTGCAATTCATTTGAAGACCACGAAGCTGAAATACAATAGTTGAAATACAACCATCAGTTCGTCTGTTTATTCTACATGATGTTTCATTGTAATGTTTTCATTGATCACACATGTAGCGCACACTGGCCTTTTTTTTTACTGTTTTATCATTACTCACTTCGAACCAAAACATTAGTTAAAAGACGAGTGAACTTTTAGAATCAGTTAACAGTCAAATAAAATGGTTGTGGGTCGAGACTCCGGATGATAACGTTCTGTGTGCGAGCGTGGACTTTGCTAGCTGTTGATCTGAGAGAAGTGAACGAGTCTTTTTGGCCTATGTGGTCAATGGCCGTTGCCTTTTCCCCCCATTGTGTCACGCATACTTATATAAACTTCTTCACACTTCTCCACACATCTCCACCAACCATACCGAGGGTGTGGGGTGGGGGTGGGGGTTGGGTGCCCACCTAAAGACAGAACCATCCCATCTCACGGGACAAATGTTAATATCTTGGATCGTGATTCACTCTCACTCAAGGCGGAGCTCAGTGAAATCGTAGGGTCCATCTACAACATCCGCTTGACCAATGGTGATGATGTTACATCGCCATCAGGTGACGAATAGGCGGCTCGGAGGCAAACTGATAGAAAACATTGAAAGAAATTGAAAGCTAAATTAGGTACTTATTAGGTAATGTATAAACCTTTGATTGTTAAACCGTTGTTCATGTTTTATGACATGTGCATTTCTACAATCAAGTTCTTTAAAAACAAATCCTTTATCTATTACAAGTATATCAACCGGGTGAATATCAATTTATTGTTGTAAATTGTTCATCTGATCAATATTTATATACAGTTGATGTTTTGGAATTTTGAACTACTGATCGAAGTTCCTAGTGAATTTCTCATGTTGACGTAAATTGGAAGAAATAAGCTAATTCACGATTTCAATAAAGGTCAAAGACGAATGTTGCAAAACATCAAGAAAAAAGGGGGGAAAAGAAAAAAAGAAAAGACGTGTAAATCTGCTCGTCACATATTACTATAAATAAAAACGGAACTACAAGACTTGTATTTTTTAATCTTGTTCGAAATAACACAGCAAATGTAAATGTAAATGTGTAAGAAAATGTCAAATACATGCACCTTCAAGGCGAAGTCAAAGAGTCGCTCATTAGATGCAGATGCCAGTCCAAGGTGTGACAGATGTTCTAGTCTACAGATTCAGGTTCTTGTTAGATACGACTCGGTGCCTGTCACAACCACATGTTTAGAGGCCATATTGTAATGTACACAAACAAAATGTTTATAAGTTACATTTAATTAAAATAGGTTTGGCACACCCTAGTCTATTATGCCTTTTCTCAACGTTTCAGCACACAACACAACTGATGTAACGATCTAATCGTTGGTTGGGTCGTTTCACACATTTTTTTTTATATATACTCACGCACTATTCCTTTTTACCCTTTCAGCACAAGATATTCTCATATGTACTAGATGTACTAGACGACCGAATGACAACACGGCTTATCTACCACACCGTTAAGATTATATTAATCATTTTGTTTATGGCTGACATTTTAAGACGTCCACTGTACTCTAATCAAAAAGAATGGCGACACACGTGTGGTTAGTTTTATCGCCTGGTAGGTACTAAATAGGCTGGAAGAGATCTTTGATTCTGAGTAATTGTTGTATCTGGCAGGGGCGCGGGTGGGTGCGGGTGGAAGGCAGTAGATGAAAGCTGCTTTTTCCAAGTACATATTTCCAAGTACATTTGTACTAGTACGTGGCATAGGCAGATGCGTAGGCAGGCGCGCGCCCCTCCCCCTTTTCCCACCAAAATACTTCATTTTCGTAGGGTTTTTGATAAAATCCTTAAGTGCGTCCCCCCTTTCCTTAAGTGCGCCCCCCCTTTAAAAAAACGTGGATCTGCCTATGCATGGGTACTGCAGCCCCGCAACAATCCGGACCCGCTAGTGCTATGTGTATATCTGTGACACGAGTTCTCGGCTGGGACGCTGCTGGTGACACACTAGTCTACGCTCATTACCAGAGTCATACTCTATAAGTAACACCGTAAGCCGAGTCAGTCAAACTAACCCCCCGCTGAGCGCCGTCTCAAATAAAGTGTAAATGGCAGACGTCCCGCGGCGGCATCTGTACGGGTCTGCCGGCGCCGTAATATCGCCCACGTCACGGACGGAGCGTATAAATCTCGCCTGCCGAGGGGCGGATCACTCGCTGAGGTGTGGCGGCGGTAAACATAATGACTCAACACTCACTTTGGGTGGAATCATTGTTCCATTGCTTAGTGCATCAACATGTGTTGTTATGATGGTTTGTAAATAGTATAAATTCACCACCTCAAACATGCAATTTTGATAATGTATATTGTACTGATAGGTGGGCTACACGTCGGATTCGGGGCTTTTGGCCTTTATGTATACCTCGACGTGCCCCCTCGCCATCCCCTCCCCATCCTGTGTCTTTAGGAAATATCACAATTACATGTACATCTACCACTGATTCTCAAATAGCCACTATTCATTATATACCCCAAATAATCCAGTACAGCGTTCGTATAATATATATTAAATGCCTGCATCAAATGAAGCATAGAAGTAAATCATGATTATTGTGGAATGCAGGTGTGAACCAATGATAGCCGCCTGTCCACAGAGTGGTACGTGAGATTTAAGCTGCATGTTATAATGATTTATGGCCAACATTCATCATTCCACCGTCAAACACGTGGGGTGAGTTTGCAATGAAATGCACCAGTAAACAGCCAAACTATGATGGATGAGTTGCAATCAGTTTGAACGTTTTTATAATTCAACGTATTGCAGAAATTGAAGGATTTTGAGCGTCATTTACAGCCAATTTCATGATAATTCGTTAAAAGTAGACCATGTGATTGTCAATTAGAGCAATGTGCCAAGAGGTTTCCTCAGTACAACGTGGGTAAACATAAAAGGAGATGGCACATAAAATGTTCTCACGTGTATGTTTCTTACGATTAAGAAATTACTAATTTCGATAAACTAAGGAGTACCGTGTTAACTTCATCAGAAGCCACCTGGATCTTGCAATGTGGATCAGAGGCAAGAAAGCGTAAAACTTTTCATGTAAAATCGCAGCAGATAAAGTGAATTAAGCTGTTAACTGCCTTACATCACGTGCAATAGGCACGAAAGCAGCTTTACATCTATGTAGCCCATCTATAAAATGTGGTAATCATATTTCTTGGTCAAATCCTTCACAATAAGTTACTCAGACACCGTGCCTATTGGTGAAAGGTCAGATGGTAACTTATACAACCGTCTGCTATTTGGGAGAATACAGATATATTCTAATAGTTGGATACAGCCAACAGTCAAAACATTTTAGTGCTGCACCTGCAACTGGAACAGAGTTGTACAAAAATGTGGAGTGTAAGTGTTTTTGGTAAGACTTTGGACAATGCAATGTTACTCGACATATTTTCTGTGTGCTTGAGTCATTATTAAAATGATGCAAATGGCCCGGGGGTTTGCATCATGTACTAATATTCAAGATTGGGGTTTGGCATGTAGCGTTATAGACGTAGTTATTTCTTCAGCGTGGGCACAGAAGTAATCATCATGCAAAATCACATATCATTGATAGCAAATGCATCAAGTGTTAAACAGGTGTATATAAAAAGATAAATTCAATTGTAATCAAAATTATGTGTCTTGCTATTGGGAGCAACATTATGGCATTGCCACGTACGGACCTGTTGTCAGGACAGTCAATGGGACGATTATGAGAAGTAAATAACACCTATACAAAGAGCTCTTTCGTACAGTATGATCCTGCATTATGATGTACTTACGTCTGTGTATTTCTGCATCCATGTAAATGTCAAAAAGCTGAAAATGTCTGCTATATATATTCTGATAAGATAAGTTTTGTATGAGTTGTGACAGTTTTGTAGATACCATTCGTCTATCCTCTATATTAAAAAGTAACAGCGTACCACCTGAAAATATATAGGCCTACTATGCAGACATTTTTTAGAAAACTCTTAAGCTGTTGGACTAAACTATATACACTTGGAAATTTATAATTTGACGCAGGTCGTATGATCACCTTTCAACCACTGCCCCAAGAGGCATAATGTGCAGCAGATCTGATGAGCTGTTAATGTGTCTAGTACAAAAGCAGCATGTGACGGGAGGTCATCCTGGGCAAACGGCTGCCAAATGTGTTTTATTAAATGCATCGCTGTGATCAGTCGACCTTAATGTCATCTGCCTTGAGTTAGTTCAGCAATATTAATGTGAACTAGGTTTAAAAAAGGTGAGGCGATTGTATGGTGAATTTGTAAATAGTGGATTAAAGTTAGAAGATAAGTTATCAATTATTCATTTCGCAATGTCTTTATCAGCAGATGAAAGTCTTGGGACCACATATGCGTTTTTATATCATTGATATAAATGAATTTTGTGTCCTGTCTAATATAAAAAAGCCCATAATTTTTCAAAGGTAGGTCTACATTACACACTGGAAAGATAATGTTGTAAATATACTGCTAATCATGGTATGCAAATATACAAATGCGGGCTGGGAGAGTGAAATGGGAGCTGGGAAAAGACTGAAAAGAGGGATGGGAGAAAAAAGAAAAAAAAGTAAGGAGGGATGTGGGATTTCTTGACTCCTTATACCCACCACTACTCACATAAAATGTAAAAAAAGTATTCTAGCTTCTCATGCCGAACAGAGAATAGGTAAATAAGCAGCCCTTGAAGACAAAAGTCAGATCAATACTAAGTAAAATCTAGTGGCCACCATGGAGTAACTGAGAGTAACATACACTCTGATCGTCCTCTAATCACGTTATGGGTGTCTGGGTTTGTAGCAGCACTCTGCGTGTGGCCACACAACACATGGGTCCCACGTCCAAATGGTCTGTGAACTGAATTTTCGCTGCATGAACACATGTATCACTGCTGTTAAACAGTCGCACTATATGCATATCGTTGTAACATGAATGCGATCGGCATTATAGTCATTGTTCATATGGATTTATGATAACTGAACACACATTGCCTTTACAGACAATCTATGAGAACCGTACCTTGTTGGTTGTTATTAATAATGGTTGGGCGTATACGTGATATGCATGTGCAAATGATTGTCACGGAATAACATTTTCCGTGTTTTAAAAACAGTATATATCCTAAATGGATCAAACATGATTGGAAAAGCTGCCGCTCTATGTTTCAGTATTCTATTTGTGTGGTGACAGTTTTACATAAAAATGCGGAGCGGGTGTGGTTGCTAACCCCATCATACGCAGGACTATGTGATCTGGTGTGTATGTTTATTCTGGTTGCTAATTCACAGTGACCTGGTTTCACAAAGACAAGTGACTATTACAGGCATATAATGCACTGGGCAGACAATGGTACATGAACTGTTATTTCAATTAATGTATGTTGTGTTTATTTTGTATTTCCCCACGTTGATATCTTACTCCATTTCTATTGAGCTGCATTTTATTAATTAATTGTATTGCTTGTTAACTATGATTCACCCTATAACACCATTACCTCTCCCTATCGTTTTTGCTTTCCTCTTTGGGGGCCTCTATTTTCCCTCAAAGGTTATTTTTCTAGATATATAAAGAAATATGTGAATTATGACTAGATGTCCTGACCACGACATAGTCTCCACTAATTCTAGTGACCTGACATTGCTAAAATATCAACTTGTCACTCCTATCTCGAGATATGTATATATGCAGATGCGCGAACTGACACATTGGTATAAACACGATAAGCAAGTCTTATGAAACACATATCCAGCTTACTCCATATATTTGTATTATAAGTTCACAGAATGTTCATTTTTAAGATACACAAGAACCATATGCATGATATGAGTTAATTGCTCCGTTCTTTCTTCTCCAAGCCAAATGGCTAAATATCGATACCGGCAATTAGAGAAACCTTCTCTATCGATTCGTATAAACTTACTGAAGTGTGCGGTCAACCTCGCATTTGCTGCATACCTCTGCAGACTCCATTAGGTGGAGAACAATACACATAGGCTCATTGTATTGTGAAATAATATACCAGTGCGGCCTTTTAAACAATTACAGACCATGGCTGTACCCAGTGCGACCTGTGAGTAAGATGCACGGAATCGTAAACCTCCCGCCCCTCCCCAGTCAACAAACTCAATAGGTCTTAGTACCAATATTATCCAGTAGTATTTGATAAGTGACAAGGCACAAAGGGTACCCCGAGCCGACAAAAAGTACCATGTCCTGGATATACATAAACTGAGACAACCAAATGGTTATTTGTAAACAATGGCCGTTTTATAAGAGACATTCGCCAGTGGCACTAGAAATGTTTATTTTTTGTCAACAGAGAACAAAAACCAGTCAAACAAAAAATGCCTGTTTTGTAAGCACGTGCCCACTCTACACGTTGAGTGTTTGCTCCTAGACAGTGTTGTATCACAATAGCGAATGATATATAGACGTCTTTAGATGCTCAACTTATTCTTTAAGCATATGAAAAGTCTGTATGATTTTGTCCATGTACATTGTGAATGGTAATGTGGTGGGTTGAAACCTTGTGTTTAAATTCCAAGAATTGCACGACCCTAGATATGAATCCACCACCACCACAAAATCTGAGCACTGCATGCAACGATAAATCAGCTGAGGGTATGGGATGGTAAAATATGACTGAAGTGCACATGCAATCAAATTCAGGCAAGCGTACATCTCTGATATATCTAGAGGCGATAATCAGCTAATTTCACTTGGCTATGTAAATCTGACATAAATGAATAATACACTCAATACAAAAACGATAGTTCTTCATATAAACGTCTTTACGTATTTCATGGCATGACCAGAAGAAATATACCAGATAATATACCAAATAATTAATGCTCAATATTTGATCTTTCAAGATAAATTAGGCATATGGTAAATGCTATTGCGCGGTTCGTTGGTTTACATATTAATACTGCCAAAAGATTAGTACACACTATACTTACACACAAAAAAATGCTGCCTGATGATTAATTCCTTCTGTCAGCCATTCTGTTGAATGTCAACCGAGATTACGTCTGGGTGGTACACGTTTCTACACTCTAGAAAAGTTATTATGCAATTTTTCTTTGAGTAACGTTTAACTATCCAATACTGAACACGATTGCACAGATAATACTTTAAAAATCTTCCTATGTTCTATCCGCACAGCTCATCTAAAAGTACAGGCTCACCTGCCAAAAGGCATTTCTCCACAGCTATTGATGTGTCTATTGTTTTATTGTAACTGTTACTGCACCACGTGGTTTCTGTTTACAGCAGGAGATTATACAACAAATACTGCAGGTTTGCAGTTGTCGTGCGCCTCACAGAAAATCGATCGCATATCCGATAAAATGCTCATTGAAGCGTAACGAGTTTCACTGGCACGCTTTATCAGTTCACAGCTCCTGGCATGTTTCATTGCCGCTATGCTCGTGCAAGAGAGAATCTGTTGAAGAAAATAAACACGTCCGCACGAGTAATCAACAACAAGCTCCTGTGAGGAAGAGCAAAAATACACAGATCAGATGCAGTCTCGTCTTCACTTCAGAGTAGAAAGTCATACGCAATGAATACGAAAATAGCCTATAATTTGCTGCTAAGTGAGTATCTCACGATCCAGTAGCATGGAAGAAATTTGGAGTAGTATACAGTACGAAATACACTTTATATACTAATAAAGCTTTGTAGTTCAGCAAGAAGTGAGAATGAATTGTATTTAGTTGCTAGTTAAGATGTTTTTGTGTCACTTTCAAGACGTTTCCTTGAGAACATGACACTACAATGCAGTGAAGTGATTTGTGTTGGACACGTGGACATTTTTCCTTCTTTGTTTTGGCGGGAAAACTCGAGTTGTTGCTGTGAACACCTACAAAACAATATCACAGTGCGTCAAATTAGGGTAAATAATATGATCTGGGCCTAATGTCACTTTGAATTGTGCACGTAATTTGCATGATATGTCTACACGCGTTACACTATTTGAGACAAAGAACTTCATATGCACACGGCACATCATGTATTTAGGGAACGATCATAAATAACGACACAGGGGTGGGTGGGGGACTGTGAATGTGTGTGTGTGTGTGTGTGTGTGTGTGTGTGTGTGTGTGTGTGTGTGTGTGTGTGTGTGTGTGTGTGTGTGTGTGTGTGTGTGTGTGTGTGTGTGTGAGAGGGGAGGGGGTCGTCCATTTTTTGGGGCTTGAAGAAAAAGTTCAGTACCTTCCCACTTTTAGATAATTAATTTTACGCTTACCCCTATCAACATTTTAAAAAGATGAGTGACCCCCCCTGCACGAAAGCAAAAGTCCTCTTTTTAGTCATTGCATATCTGGACAATTGCTAAAAGAATATATTGAAAAAGATACTGTAGCGTAATAAAAAAGTTAGGCACCCCCCCCCTCAATAGTTATCCGACAAGTTCAGCGACCCCACCCCGCCCAAAGGAGTTAGAAAAGTTGGACGACCCCCTACCTTTTTGGACGACCCCCCTGTATCCTTATTTATGATCGTTCCCTTATGCTTATTAGATGAGTGCTATGCATGAGAGTGGCACTCGATAGACACAATGTAAACGCATTTTTATAAATTGATATCGTGCATAGAAACAAATGGTACTATCGATTTACTTATTTCTCGCCCTGTGTGCGTGCTGTGAACGAGGGATACTACAATTAGCAAAGAAAAAAAAATAAAAAAATAAAATAAAAATAAAACACGCGTGAAGTCAAAGAAATATCCCTTCTAATAAAATTGTATTTTTCATACACATTTTTACCGTTAATTACATGGATCCCAGCATCGTTAGATGGGAGCCATTAGCTTGGGAAGAGGGGGTACTACATCTATATATGCCATACAAACACCATCCTTACTACTATGATATAAGTTCGGCCTATCGGGTAAGCAATATTTATATCCAATGTCCGTCTAAATTATCTACACGCATACTTGACTTCACATGGATGGTCGGTCAAATGTAAACGCATACATCGGCATTTGCAAACATCTTAACAGCAGTAGAGAAGTAAAGCTAAAACTTACCTCAAATATCACAAGTGTGCTCGCATTACAAGTTTGTTAAGTCCACGCCTGTCTGCACTCTTCAGTGTCCCTCCATCAACTGCCGGTCCCTCTTCCGTGGAGAGAGCCCCTTGTTGCTCTCATGTTCCCCAGACCGTACAGAAGCAAATCACAACAGCAGGTTCACTATAAGCTTCTAAATCATCACCGCTCGCAGACTCCACCCTTGATTCATTGAATATCATTCTTAATCTGTGTCGAGTAGAGCAGAGAAGGTGTCGAGTATCGAGTGGTTGCTTATGAGCACAGGATTAGTGAATAATGTAGCATGCAGATGAGCAATGTGTGAAACGTCAAGAAGAGGTTCAACACTTCATTATCACATGCACCACATCAAAGGTCAAAGACCATAAAGCCGCCGTGGACGAGCAATATTGTTTTATATGTATTTTTTTACGCATTGAAATTCCCCTTGCACTGAATGTGATGTAAAATTTCAACCCGGTTTTATTGGCAGATAATTCACTAATGAGAAACGCACTATGCTCACCAATACAAGGATTATAAGGATTTAAACCCTGCTACTATACTATACATTACTAGTAATCATTATAACTAAAACCACGAACTCTCACGGAAAATGGTCGACTCCAATCTACTAGCGAACTATCTCTCTGAACGTCAGAAGTTATTTTGATCCAGTGTCGGCGGCGGCGGCCGTTTTCTCGTGGATTTCCTGTGGTGATGATGAACGTGATGATGCTGGAGACGGCGGGGAGACGGGCCGGCGGCAGCGGAAGGTCGGGCCGATAGCAGCGCCGTGGATTAATGTTGTATGATGAGGCCGCTGTGAAAATGCGAGTACTGTCTTGATGTGGAATACGCTTTGTTCTATGTTGTAGTCATACTCAAACAACAGTACAAAGACTCCTTTGACAAAAACACGCAAATTAAGACCAATAAAAAGTGCCATGTAAAAAGCGAAATCCGTTTCACGTCTGCTCATTTTTGTTTTACTGGGATAACGTTCGCGAACTCTTCAGTCAGTATACAGCAATTTAAAGATAGCAAAATGATAGCAAAGTAAAATGCGCACGGGTCATCATGCCTTCTTAGCCGTGACTTAAAACTTTACACCAATAAACCCTCCCTTCAAGTCTCTAGATTACACATTTTGTTTGCAAAGTACGCTCGTGTGAAGCTGTATTTTCCAATCAGAAAAGGCTCAATGCTCAAACAGCAGACCTATGTCTGTGATTATATCACAAAACGCTACAAACACAGGCTTCAATAGAATGGAAACAAGTAGAATGTTGATAGAGCGCCGGCGGAATCCGTCATCAGGCGTCTCGCCGGGAAGCCTCGTGGTGTTCACCTGCGGGGAGAGTGATTGAATGTCACCAATCAAATGCCAGCTTGTTCATTGGATGAGCTCTGCACATTATTTAGCCTGCTATATTGGTAAAATGAAGTCATTAATATTTTTAGATATTTTCTTGGCTATGTTTGGGTGATGTGTTTTGCTACCACAGTCGCCTTTCAAGCGAATCTGGAAGGAACTTGACAGGTAACATAGGATCAGTGGTGCATATTTCATGATAGCATACACGTATACGGAGTGACGTCGGTATTGCCTGTAGTTTGGTTTACATTCTGTTTAGTATTCAGTATGCACGGGCCATCACTGAAGGAGAGCCGCCACTTAAGTAGGTCTGACAATCAGTTTGTAACTTATTGAGATAATATCATGCCACCAACCCCAATTATGAATAGAACCCAGTAAAAATATGTGGCAAACAGCATTTTATAACTAGTGCAGTAACAGAATTATACATAGTTTGATATTTACAGATAAAAAGTTGCTGAAGTAGCCATGTCAGTTCACGTGTCAACGTTTTCACATACTCTAATTAATCTACTGTATTTTCTTGTAAAAGCGGCTGATCTTAAATTACCACCAGTATTTGAATGGGTGTCAGGGCTTATGATTCTATTAATGTCAGATATGTCTGCAATCACATTCCAAATGTTGACAATATTCAATATGCTTAGTGATGAAACGTTCTCTTGGCGTGTATAATAGTTATATCTAGACATTGTATTATTATTGTGTCGAATTATTAGAATACTACCTATATATACATGTACCACTTGGCATTCTTTTATAAGCATGTTTGCATTTGTCGCAACCATAGTTCAATTTCCCTCTACTTGTCGTCTACGATGTATAGATATGAAGTTTTTGCATTCATAATCTATACATATTTATGGAAATAGTATCAATTGTCTTCCACAAGGATGTTTGAAATCTTATATTCAATAATATAATCTTAACTTTTGGGATATCAATGATAGAATCAAGATTTTGGTGTTCACAGAGCGAATAACAAACACCCATGAACGCTGTATATGATGACATGGCCGATGGATAATGGCAAAATCCAAGATGGCCTACAAATGTCTGAATCTTCGATTGTGTAAAACTATCAGTGATCTTGATTTTGATGTCTACATGTAGGTTTATTAGGGTATAAAATTCAAATATAATCATAATACAAATTGACTGATTGAATATATAGGCCTATTAAAGCAATATACAAGACAAATAAAACTGTTAGTTTTTCATATCAACGGCTATCACAATTTACTAATATATATCTCAATATTTCGAACAAAGTCTGTTTGTCTTTCTCAAGAGTGTTGTCGAAATATTGAGATATATATTAGTAAATTGTGATAACTGTTGATATGAAGAACTAACTGTTTTATTTGAATTTACACAACTAATGAACTTGTTCAATAGAATACAAGAAGTCTTGTGAGATTTCTTTATTTAATAAATGTTGACAATATTCACTATTATTAGTGATGAAACATTCTTTTAGTGTGTATAAATGGTTATATCTGGACATTGTATTATTAGTGTGTCCAATGATTAGAATGAAAAGCGTCAACCAAGGTGACAAACCAGTGTTTACATTAAGATTGAATAACAACTACAATGGAATCAATAGGGGCCATTGAGGTCAATATGATACACGCCAATAATTCACCATAAACATTAGTGCCGATATTGAGAACTCTAGCTATAATGGTGTGCCTTTAAATCGGTTAGGAACCAGGGACCATCTAGCCATAATAGGTGGTCACAACTACCCCAAATAGGGGCCACTAAGGTCCATATGAATTAGGCTCAGAAAAGTCACCATTTTCAACTGACAAACCAAACATGAGTATCCTAGCTCGAATGATGTGACTTGTAGAGGGGTAACAGTAAAAGTCGACCAAATAATGGTTCGGAATGGACCAAATATAGACCATTTGGGTCCCTTGTGGAATGTGCTCCAAGAATTCACAAGTTTCATATGGCAAGCCGAATTTGAGCATCCCAGGTCAAAAGATGACTTGTAGAGGGATAAAAGTAAGAAATTGACAAAATAATGGTCCGGAATGGACCCGAATATGGACCGTTTTGGTTCATGTGTAAAAGGCTACAAGAAGTCAGTATTTTCAACCACAAAACAAATTTGAGCATCCTTGCTCAAATGATGTGATTAATAGATTGTTAACAGTAAGAAATGGACCAAATAACGGTCCGAAATGGACCCAAATATAGACCGTTTGGGCCCACGTGAAATAGGGTTCTTGTGGTCACCATTTCCAACCGAAATGCCAAATGTGAGCATCCTAGGTCAAACAATTAGAATTATAAGAGGGGTAACAGTAAGAAATGGAACAAATAATAGTCCAGAATGTACCCAAATGTGGACCGTTTGGGGCCATGTGGATCAGGGTTCTTGTGTTCATCATTTGCAACTGACATGTCCAATTTGAGCACCCTAGCCCAAACGATGTGACCTGTAAAGGGGTAACAAGAAGGTCAGAAAGGTCAGATGCACAGTCAGTCGGTCTGTTTGACGCAATTCATGGTCTTAGCCACAAAACACTGGCATACAACCAGTGACATGTGACATTCTTTTCATCATACCTACGTTGTAAATATAAGCATGTTTGCAGTTGTTGCAGCCATAGTTCAATTTTCTTCTCAGTTGTAACAACGATCGGTTGCGGTTAGCCTTACACAAGGTCATCTTAGCTGACTACTATTGGACACTCGTTGTTCTGAACTTCTGGTACATTTGATTAGATTTTTAATGTGAAAGTAGGTAGGTAACTGGCTGAGAGCGTGTCTTAGACAATAACTTCTCACTAACTACTTAACATGATCCAACGTAACTGTTATTTACCTTCTCAAAATGTACGAAATTTTCGGACATGGCTGAAAGTGTTTTCACTACGAAGTGTGACGTAATCTGATATCTGGACGCCATCAAATTTAGTTCAAGTAGACGCACATGCCATTAACATGATTAATATTTATATTGACGTCTGGTAGCGCGACCTGAACCGGACATGTTGGGGTCCTTGGCATCATCACGCTTCTTGGCGTCAATCTAGTCAACCAAGTTGGAAGCTCCCGTAAGTTGCTGAAAAATTTCCCTGTAAAAGGCATAGGCTTATATGGTTGGTTGCGTTTATGAGTAGCTTTCATGTAGTTTTCTCACTACGCTAAAGCACAAGCTGTTAATAAATTTACAACTTGCCTTCAGAAGGCAAGATGGATTCCTATTTTAAAATGTTTATTTGTATTATAGCCAATATACAAGTACAAAAAGGATACGCCAATTTTTTGTGAAACAATCTTATATTAATTACTAAATTAACATGTAAGAAGAACAAATATATACATTTAATATGTTATATTAATTAATACTTAAAATATATCATTAGAAGATATTTGTCGTCAATTGCCATTTCAAATCCACAACATATCATTAATGACACCTCTATAACTCGACTACCTCCACAAAAGATATATTTTCTTAGTTCCAAACCGTCACAGTAGAGACCACTCAACTTGTCATAGCTCTCAACTGAAACCACTTATGGTCATATCCCAAGTGGTATTAGTTAGAGGTTTTACTGTTTATTTACCAGCAGTTTGCTCTTCAGCACTACAGTGTTTCTGGGCCCCACAAATGTATCCGGTATTACGTATATAGTCTATACACAGTCATGTAAAACGGCACGTATGTATCAGTTTAGTGATAACAGTAACTGTTCACCAGTACTAAGTGCATGCAATGTTTAGACCAGTGTACGATTGCCAATTTACACAATGCAAACATGTACCAGTTTCAACTGATCAAAACACCACGCTGTCTGCAAAACACATTTATAAAATGTGATTTAGTACTTGATTACAAGCAAAAAAATAAGGCGGTTTCGTTTTGGTTTTGACATTGAATGGTATGATTTAATTATCTTAATTGTAATTCAATGGAAGGACATTCATATTCTTAATTTCATTCACGCTCAATTAATATTTTCGAGCACATGCAGATGTATACCCACTATAGTGATTGATGGCGCATTTAATTGCTTTCAGTTGAATATCTAGGATGATGAAACTATTGAGTATTGGCGTACATATCATTAAAAAGTGGCTCATAATAATTAGGTATAGGGCGTAAAGACAGGTATTTCTGATCACGACTACTTCCTGGCCCATGCTCACACTTCCAGTTCGTAGTCATTTGGGACTTCATTCGAAGATATGAATGGTATTTGGAAATATTGAATTATGAATGTAAACATTGCCCAACAATAGATGGACCACAATCCTGATGAAGGTTTGGTTAGCAAGAAGTATTAATATATCGGTGAATATATCAGAGGCACAGTTCATAGTTCAATGCACTACATTGGCTGCCAAAAATGCTACTAACAACGGGGTTTAGAATTTTCACGGCCATACACACAGGCTTGTACATGAAGTACAGCGTGACAGCGCTGACCCTGGAGGAGTTCAAGTCACGGGTGGCAAGATTCTGAGTACCTGCTTTGTTTTTAGACTGCACTGTAAATTTTAACACTTTTGTTTTATCCTTTGTACATGTGTCACACCAAGCCATCTTGCATAATCTTCATGAGTGAAGGCGCAAGAATATCGGAAGAAGAAGAAGAAGAAGAAGAAGAAGAAGAAGAAGAAGAAGAAGAAGAAGAAGAAGAAGAAGAAGAAGAAGAAGAAGAAGAAGAAGAAGAAGAAGAAGAAGAAGAAGAGGAAGAAGAAGAAGTAACCTTTAAAATTGAAAGCTGACACTTTCCAACAGCAGATTATATATCAACGATAACTGATCATTAAGAACATACAACTATAGCTTCAGCTATAATAGTGTAGTCATGAATTGTCCATCGTTGTTTACATTACGAATTCATAAAACAAGTCACGATGTCAGTGACAAAAAATCTTTTACTTGAAAAATTGAAACTGTCGATTTGTAACAGTTAAAATTCCACAAACACTTAAGGTTTTGACATTATTTGCACTATAAATAATTAAGCTGGAACATTACAATACCAGATGATTGATGATGTTTATCAAAATAGTCGTGAACATCACATTACATGTAGGCGTATTATAGTAAAATATAGAGCTTATCAGCAATACAGGAAATTAGAATTAATAGACCCCAACCTTCTTGATAAAATTACGTAAAGTTGTTGATCAGACAGTGTACTATGGGATTACAATATGGTAATTGAACTGACATGATATCACTTGCTCTGTGACACGCCACTATTTCACGCATTCTGATTGGTTTAGAGTCTAAATCATGAATATTTGGTTTGATTATTTCTATTTCTATATCAATATCTGTATACCAAATCACCAGACTTTCACATAAATCATGGAGAGGGGTCTTTCATATTTTCCCTCTCCGATCCGCAGCAGTACTCCAAAAATCCCGGCACTGCCTTCCATTTAAATAACCACAACAAGTGATGGATCCGGGGGGGGGGGACTTTGGAGGCTTAAGCACCGCCCACCCCCCTTCCACGCGGTCTCAAGCCCCTTTCCCTAACGTGCGCAAATCTACCCTCTTTCCTATTTTTTGTAAAAGCCCACTTTCATTCAAAATACTCTCAGGCTCTATCCTCTCAAGTCAAGCACCCGCCCCCTTACCTATACTCATCCCCCCACACCATATACTCTCAAGTCCCTGTCTTATCTCAATCCACGCCCCCACCCCGCAACCTTAATTTGCTACAATCTCACAAGCCCCCGCCTTCTCTCAAGGTCACCCCGCCCCACTGCCATAAGCTCTTTCCCCCTCTCAAACTTCTCCTTCTCTCAAGCCTGCTCCCCCACCCCCTCAGCCATATCGTATACTCACAAGCCCCCCCCCCCATTCTCATTCTCTCAAGCCCTCCCCCCTATTCCCTCAAAGGCCGGGGCAGTGGAGTAGACAAGTGAAAGATCAGAGTGCTGTAATTACAGGTATGCAAATGTGATTAATTTGTTCATTTGTAGCGCAGCAGTGTTGGTTTTGGCCAATGTAAAACCCATTAAGGTGACCAACGCAGAAGGACATGTCTTGCGGCCCTGGGAAAATTACAATTCACGTCATGGTAGCATGGCTCAGACTCAGCTATGGGTTTTTATCCCATTTATAATACATTGAGATGGTGGACGTGAATAGTTTGAGGGGCGATACGTAATATCGAAACTAAAACTCACTCCCTATACATCATTGATTATGCTTTTAAGGTATTCTAATGCTTCGTAGATGAGTAGCCTTACTGAACAACACGCTTGGTTGAATTATGACAAGTATTTATCTCGAAATTGATGGGAAAGTGTATCTCCAACGACAATCGGAAGACTGGCCAGAGAAAGAGGCCACGAGCAGCCAGGACAACTACAACAAAGAAGGCACGTTTTTAGCTGTCTGGTATGAGTTTCTGTTCAGCATGGCGGCTTATGTACTCGTGTATTATTATGTATCAATAATGATATATTGTAATGTATCTTACGCATTGCCGTAGTTCGAGTACCAAACGCAGTCTGCTACACGACATTGTGGGTTTTAGCATTCAGTGTGTGGTAGAGGTGTTTATATTGCTTTATGTAAACGGTATCATTTTCATGAAAATCTTATGTCCGTGAAATAATGATTATATTCACTCAGTTTTCACACAATATCGTATAATTCAATGCCCGAATTTGATGAATATATCAAAGGTGTGCAAGCTTGCTATCAAAACAAATAAATAATTCTTCAAGGATCATGAACACCCTCAGATGGAATGACACAGCTTTAGTTGTGCCAGGATGGCCGAGTGGTCTAAAGCGCGTGTCTTATATTATGTGCTAGGTGAATAGGTGCCATAGTGGCAGTGGTCCAGGGTCCGAGTCCCTGCAGAGCCTATGTGATATAGCCCTATAGACTTGGTGAAAGAATAATCTAATATCAATTCCAATCCACTATGCTAGCAAAAATTACATTATGAAATTCTAAAACAAGAAAACTATTGCAATCTTTATCAAACCAAATTTATTTTTTCAATAGTGAATAAGTGTATGATGTATCACCACATCATAACGTGATATTTGGAATCCAGCATTTTTGATAAAATGACGAAATTATATGAATATGATGCCTGCATGTTCATGTAATTTATTCTTCAAAATCATTATGTAACACAAAAACGCCTGTCCCGACAACTATGCATATCATTGACACTATTAGTTGCGGCCACTGGTGTCCATATCTAGTATTTTAAAATAAAATTGTTGTCCATACAAAGATAAACAGTTCCTAAAAGGTGAAAAATCAAATTATATTATCCTAAATAATATTTAGCTACAGGTTAGCAATGTATTTATAAAAAGTGTAATTTTGCAAAACAAATTTGGAATACTATGGTCCCCTTGGATAAAAATGGCATTTCATTCTAAATTTATTCATTTATGAATGTCTAATTCAACATGTATTTATTTAATTTATGTATTTGATCCATTAATCTGTTTTATATGTATCTAAACATAAAGCCTAATTAAAAAGAAAATATCCTTAGTTTTGTGCAACATTTTATAAAAGCATATTTGGCTCAATATTAAACTATTAAGACGTGAGATATTAATTCATGTAAAATAATGCTGCGTTCCATTTGAAGACGGTGTCCATATCTAGTATTTTATAAAGTGAGAAAGTTGTTGTCCATACCAATCAGCGACATTTACAGTTAAAAATAGGTGGTCTCAAAACACCGGCTTGGCACAATTATATTATCCTAATTTTATATAAGACAAAACTTTCAATTTAATGCTAACTCATGAACTTACAGAAATGTATTTACTCCATAGTTACAAGACTTTTTTTTTTATTTTATCCGTTCAAAACAAATCACCACTCTTGCCTACATCATCTACATGCAAGGCATAAAAAACAACATCGATTATACGGCAATGCGTACATGTGAAAAATATCCTTTTGTCCATGACTTCATAATTGGTTTATAATTGATCCTTTGGCTGAATTCTTGATGGGTATGTTATTGTAACAATGATAATCCATTCGTTTCACAAATGCAGATCTACTGCTGTGAATGTCTTTCATGTTCAATAAGGAACGCCTAATAACTGAATAGTAGACTTTTTTCCAGCACGCTGGGTGTAGTCTCAATCAACGGCTACTGTAGTGGCTGCACTCAATTCCGTCGGGAACTGCGACCGTCTAAAAACATGTTTAACAACAGCAGTTGTTACGAACAGATTTGTCCTTTTGAATTCTAAATGAATCATACATTTAATCAACGGATTTATATATGTAAACTTCATACACATCAAGGATAATATAAGCATGGACATTATGCATCGAAATGTTTATGGATAATTTATTTCATCATCGAATGTCCGTCACTTACAATGCAATTGAGTGTTGAAAATTAAAATGTTAAATATAAAATATCTACCATTTTGTAAGTTACTAAGTTGCATGATATAAAATGCTATGGATTATTAGAGTCGTTCTACAAAATGTCAAGATGTGTGATCAAGTCGTTTGAAATATAGCTTTCCATGTCTCATATGTCCATGCTTCATAAAGTAAACAAGCCTTGTTTGTGAGACCGCACGTGGTAACAAATCGAGCGGGGCGGGGCATCGGAATCATGAATTATCTGCACTTTTCATGGATTAACACCGTTTTCAGAAGGTGACCACCGCCGGTGAATAGCAAAATAACGAAAAGTACCGCCGGTGTACACGGTGATTACCGACTTCACCGTGTCGATTGAAGGCAGTTTTTAAGTCACGAATATTACTTTTGTACGTCAATAATGCAATACTAATCATTGTTAATAGCCAGGATGACATTCAAGTCTACAACTGCTTCAAGTTCATGTCCATCAGATGCTATTGTTAAAAATATAAAATGTTTAACATATGCATATGTTATCATTCACGATTTTGGTGAGTGTTGATAAATTTTTATCATCAGCAATATCATTAGGAAGGTTATGTACTATTTATAAACAAACTTCAAACTTCAAACGAATTCCAATTGTGGTTCAACTGGTATCATGATCAGGGTTCAGAGAATCTCCTTTTTTGATAATTGGTAGCTGAGAGCCAGTCTTGACCTTGGCTAACTGGACAACAAACGTGCATAGAATATTGGTTGGTTGAATTTGACAATGTTCTTTTTGATGAGATTATTCTAGTTTGTCTGTCATTCGTCAGATTTATTTCTACACATTGTTTTGAAATGTAAATTAGATGAAGGAATAGTGTAGTAACCCGTCTCCTATACTTTGATATAACAAAGGAAGGAAGATTAAATAACACCAATTAACCCACACACAAACACAGACAATCGACACACGTTGTTGTAGTAATGATTATAAATATATGATAGACTGTCAAGGCGCATTCCCTTCCTGGTCTAATAAAAATGATAAGACAACTTACATAATGCTAATAAATATGGAAAAGTAAAAAAAAGCACGCTAAATGAGTCAACATTATCAAACACATACAATGTTAAGAAAACAACACCAAAAAATTATATATTATGCAAGAAGGTTACAGATCTCGTTTTAAATGTAAAATGTATACTTGTATAAACATTCTTCTGTCATTTGGTCTTTGGCTTATATGTGCTTATTTCTAAATCTATTTTTATGATACACAAAACATGAACACATGTAAGCCAGTTGTGTGGCATCGTCAGAGTACACCCAGTATAGTGGAGTATTCTCAAGGATCACATATTATACATTTCATCACTCACTTTGTGACACCCCACTAAATCTGGCATTCTGATTGGCTTAGAGACGAAATCAGCTGGTATATATTTCTCCATATGTGTTCCGCGCAATATTGCCCTCTAAAAGTTGATCATACAAACACCATACAAACAAGTATGGCAAATTGGAAGAAGTTTGTGTACGTTTGAATTGTTTGCACAATCTACTAACGAATGATAATGAGTTAGGACATTGATATACATGAAGTTCTTTACATAATACTAGTATTTATCACAATAGGTTTAACCCAAAATGAAAAATTGTAATTATCGATCCCATAGCATTGCCTTCATTTACATATGTAGTTCAGTCTCACTGCAGTCATCACATACATACCACCTATGTCTTATGGCAGTGGCAGAAATAGTTATTAAGTAGTTTCATATGCGAATATTTTAATGTACGAACCTTTAGTTTACAAAGGCCTTTACCTTGCGGTCTTACACCATCACACATTTCAGCCCTAGAATTCTGACATACGTATATTTTGGATGCAGTTTGTCCTATTGGTCTCAACTCCCTACATGATGCCTGTAGTCCTCAGTTCCTGCTTATTACAGCATCAGTCAGTCATATCACCGTTCTACATGGTCTATATGTCACCATACCCATCACAAAACTGCTGTTTCTGCTTCTGCTTCTGCTTCTGCTTCTGCTTCTGCTTCTGCTGCTGCTGCTGCTGCTGCTGCTGCTGCTGCTGCTGCTGCTGCTGCTGCTGCTGCTGCTGCTGCATTGTATATACTAATGGTGCTCGTGTGGAGGCGGCGGCGGTGGCGTGTACATGAAGTCCGTGAAGCGTCCGCGCAGCAGCTCGACGTCGACGCGCCAGTAGTGGCAGAGGAAGACGAGGATGGTGGCGGCGATCTCCAGCAGACACACGACCAGCACCAGGCAGTGGAACGGGAAGCACGCCACCACCTGGCAAAAACGTCCATGGCTCTATTGGTTGGTCATAAAGTTGAACATGCATCAGTGTAGTAGGCATGGATGCCAACATATTACATACTAAAGTAGATTCGACGTTATTCAATTGCACTGGAAAAAGTATCAATAACAAACAGTTACACAGGGGAAAAAGTATCAATAGCAAACAGTTACACAGGATTATAGTTATGTAAGAAGGACCCATTTTCAAGATCGGTGAAAGCCAATGAAACTATTTTTACAAATCACACCAATGTGTTATGTTGTATAGCACAGTGTTACCTGTTGAAGGTTGCCGGTGCTGGATATGATGGTGCTCACGGAGAGGAGGGCGATGCTCCCCTCACACACAATGAAGAACAGCAACTGTCTTTGCAACCGTCTCTGCATGTCCTCAATTTCCTTTCTTATTTTGGCATCCCTGTCGTTAAACCGGATCACCTAAAATCATCATTATTTTTGAAGATCTAACTATTGCGTGTAATATCCATACTGGATGACAAATAGAGTAGGCCTAGCGTACCCCTGGATTAAACATTTTAGGTGCTAGGTTTACTTAAAATGTTAAATGAGATTTTGAAGTTAAAATGTACAGCACCCACCGGTTGCTTGGTGAATCGGATTTTCCAGTAGGTTACAAAATGTCGCCTCATCGAGACCACTGTCGGGGAGACGGTCTTGTTCTCGAAAATGAGCACGAGCAGCAGCACCACGATGAGCACGTGGATGCCCAGGTACTGTGTGAAGCACAGCACGTACACCGTGTACACCTGTAATCACACTTTAAATTAGAGGTGGCATTGGTACTGACTTTTGATGGTGTAACGTGTGGCAAATTCGCACATTGAATGGGGACAAAGGGTGTTCTCACACACGAGAGATGATGATGTCACTATGCGTTGGTTAACTAACTCTATATATGGTAAACGGAATGTGATACAACGCGTGCACGTTTTCTGACAGTCGTCCACCATAATATGGTACTTACGTGTAAGCACTACTGTAACTAACTAATCAGTAATAATGAAAAAGGCAATACATGCAAATGAAACTACGCACAGATTACAAAACGGGTTATCAGTCCGTTTTTACGCACACACAAAGCAATCACACATGCATAAAAACTCAGGTAAAAATGCTGCTCAGGTAACCTATATCAATCTAGCCGTATCACAACCCAAACAAGATGCGCATTTCACACCCAGCTTATGTCCTATGAGGGGGTATATAGCCTTGATGAACCTCCATTCACGAAGATTCTTCCTTTCCTAAATTACCAGTCACCAATACATTTAATTGTCTTTCACCAATAACCAGGAATTTTAAATGAATAGGTTGCATTACACTTCACACACTCAAATACAGGCAGTTCCCAATTCACGCTAAAGATTTAGGGCAAATCACCAATCACTGCCCTTGTAATGAGCAGATCACCAATCAACAATACTAGGTTCCATTACATTTCACACACTTAAATGCAGACAATTCATAAACAAAATTTAGGGCATATCACCAATCACATTTTTGCTATATGACCACCTCTCATATGTGATGCTTACATAGCTACCAATACTACATTGAAATATGCTGATAATGTTATATTGCACAATGCTATACTGGATACTGACAATGCTGTATACAGATACACGTACCACCATCAATGCCAGAAAGATCTCCTTGAAGCAGGAGAAGTAATGGAATATGACGGACCAGGGCGCACCGTCGATGGGGCCGCAGTAGTCGGACTGCACCACGGCGTGGCACACCGTCACGATCTCGTGCAGGCAGAACATGATGATGGTGACCAGCACCCGCACGCGCTCTGTGGGGGAACATGCAGATAGCAGCAGTTAGCGTTGCATTGTGTGCGCGCTGTTTGGCAGTATAGTGTGACCCGAGTATAATGTAACCGTTTACACACATAAGAAAACAAACATAAAAAACCCAAACAAACAAACACAAAAACCGTATATTGCAAAACTACACCGAAAATGCTATTTAAACCGTGAACATCGTACAGTGAAAACACTAGCAGGAATTTCATTTGTTTTTATTTAAACATATTACATCTATTCTCGTATACAATGTGCAGCAACGAGACAAGAGATGTGCAACAAAGAGAAGGAGAGGAATTTCAGTTGTCTTTTTCACAGCTGTTGGGCGATGGTACTGTGATGGAGTATACAGCAAAGGCGTAGCATTTTATAAGAAGTAAGTTATATCTTTCGGTTGAACAGACCAGGATGACCATGGTTTAGAGTCAGCTAATACGGCAGACAGAGACCAGACATATGAATCACTAATTGTCGGGAGAATATGCATGAGGCGAGGCCGCTTGCCAGCCGATTGGATGCAGGTCTGATCGTTGACAAGTCGGCATAGCCGTAACAAACAATAAATCACCTGACCACTATGCACGTCTCGGTCTCATAAGTCACGGCCGTCGATTGGGTCGTCTGTGCCGATGCGGTTGGGAGCAGCCGCTCGATACAGACGCCTCGGCGGATTGGGCGAATTGAGCTGATGCTGCTTTAAGAACTAACGAACTTGAGCTTGAAAAGCCTGAATTATATAAGGAGAAAAACTATGCCGCTTTTGAAATAAATTGTTAAAAGAACATTCATGGACGGAATCGGAATCGGGGGTCGGGGGGGGTAGGGGTCGGGGGGGCGATGTAGTGCCCAAAGTTCAGCAAATAAGCAGGGAAAATACAACACAACGTCTACTTACCGTTGGGCCGAAGTCGTGACAGTCTTTCTCTCAAAGGAGAAAGGTGCTCTTTGAGGATTTGGTCCCCTTGGTCCAGTTCAATGGATATGTCATCTGAGTAGGGATGTGAAATTCTTTGCGATTGATATGAAATGTTGCCCGTGCTGGAATCTGAATAGTAATCATATTAAGAGTTAGTACATAGGTGCACACATGTGATGGAATTTATAGTGGTATTCAATTATAAACAAGTAAGATTTAATTAAGGTTTAATATTGAAGGTTCCCTTGTGATACGTTGGAGATTAGAATCAACTAGACGCCCGAAAGTTAGGGCTCAACATGATTAACCACCACGCCTCACAATCTGCCCACAACAGACCGGAAGGTTGTACGGCATAACACTTTATCTTTAATTGGTATCATTAGATATATTATTTGCACATAATATACAAGTTTCACTGGAATCTAGGAAAATGCTCTAGCACTACAAAGGAGAGTCTTTTCCCAATGAATCTGGACCATAATCTCTCTGATGCAGCCCACTCACACAGCTATAGTTTATGAATACAAACAAACAAAAAAAAAAACTACCTTGTTGGTCACCCATTTTTTCGTCCACTTCAAAAGAGCCATCTGTCCCGTGCCCAGAGCTTCCTGGGCAATAACAACTCAGCATTGCAGGCGTTGACCTGGTTTGATGCATACCACATTGTGTGCCATGATTAGAGAGCTCCTGATTATCCAGGTCCTCATGACAGCCACACGTAGGAGGACAGACGCCCCTGACCATGTTAGTGTCATTTTCTGATACTGTTCTTCCTCTTGACGTTACTTGCCTTTGGCATTGGCAAGACGAGCAACAGGCTTGGCGGCTGTATCTACTACTTTCCCGCATTGTCATTTTCTGGTGATTATTAATGCCTGATAGATAAAAAAAGAATTAAATCTATTATAAGGTATTTCATATTTAGGCCACTTTAATGACTGTTTTTATAGCCATATGTATTGAAAATTGCCATCATTTGTAGTGTTAACTTTCCAACATTAAAATTTGAAGTGACAGACTATGCCCCTCCGTGTTTTGATAGCTCTCTTACAACTCATGGGCCATGGGCCCCAGCATAGTTAAATGGGGAATGGAGGTCATAGATCTACACACCATTCTTACTCATATAACATAAGACATGGTAACTAACCGTACCAAAACAAGATGAATCATTTGGTTGCTAATTCATTCGTTCACACATGATGTCACCTGAATTTTGGCCTTTTTGTACCACCCCCTGTCATCTTTCGTCAACTTTGGAACCCCTTCTTCATAAGTTGACGTCAGCTTTGCCACCCCCTCTGTGACATGGTGTTTCACTATGTTCATAATTTAGACGTAGCTTTGCAAACGTAAAATGTATTTAGGACATAAAGCAAACGTGGCAATATGTGATTTCAACTAGTAGACATATCACAGCTCACTAAACATTTATTAAATAACTACAACGTTTTTTAAAAGTTGACACCCCCTGTCAACTTTCGTCATCTTTCGCTACACCCCACCTCCCTTTCGCCGGGTGACGTCATTGGTGAACGATCTCTTATCTGTGTAAGTGGCATAAGTACAGTTAACATTCGTAAATTAAGAAAATAAATAAACATAAGACCAAATTACCCGATTGTGAGATATGTGATGTGTATTTTAACTTCTTCCTATGTAAACTCTCTGCTTTGCAATTCAAGTGTTCTATCACCCCTCTGTGTACATCCAGTCTCCCCATAGTTATTAATGCCTCTAGAAATGTACCCACAGTGCTATGGGCATCACACTGTGACCATTTTACCAACACCTCTTTTGTACGATTGTCTTTATTTTCCAATTTCTGTATATCCTCCCAAGTGAAATCCAGAATTTCTTCGGCTAATCTTGCATAACCTCGGTCACTCTCTCTGTCCAAAATTGACACCTTTTCAAAAAATTCCTCACTAAACACGTCTTGTAATGGCCACTGATCGAACTGAGTATACTTATCCATCATGGTCAATATTTCCATTTTTCTTCATTGTATCCATCACATTTATTAAAAGAGACCTCACTATTACTCCTCTGTGCGTCGACAATACTATGCAAGCTAGCTATAGAACACACTACATGATAGCAAAACAGTAGATCCAAAGATCGTGCCAAGCTGTGATAACTCTCAAGAACACTTGACATGATATTTGTGTGGCCCAGGTTAAGCCGGAGATATTTATACGGATTATTACGTGTTTCTTGGCTCCCGTTTAGTTTCAGTTTTACGTCTGCGCAGTCAGTTAGTTCAAAATCTACTCCCACACCAATGGCACCATTTACAATGAATGGTTTTATTGCAATATGATGTCCATCCAGTAAGCGTTAACAGTATATTGCAGTCAATCAAATGATATTAGCATGACTCATTCCTATCATTAGTCTTACGATTTATGTCCACTCGTAAACGAGTTAATGTTCCTGTTTATATTAACCTTGAAGCGGTTTTGTGGTGAATTCAAATGATAATTTTATAGTAGGATTGAAGCCATTTTTCAAAATAAAGCTAAGGTATATGTTGTTATAAGTAATGATAAGTATCTTTTGCCCTGAACCCCAAACCGCAAGCATGCCAGCCAAGTAATTGGCAAATAAAAAAAAGAAGTACAGATATAGGCTGTAGAATGAAAGCATAGTCTTGCCCGGAATGGGAACAATGCTAACGGGTTCATTTGGAAATTAGGTGGGGTCATAAACATGACCTTACTGAACTGTATAGTGGGAATCCCCCTCCTCCTCCTCGAGCACTGTGCTAGATCACAGGAAGGTTGTAGATTTACTACCTGACTTCTCAATGCAATAACGACTCACGCGCACTTCGAAAGTGTATATATGGATTGTAATCACGTGAATGACAACAATATTTGCGTGACAATGGTCAATAGCAAATATATGTCATTATACCACTCTATCGAGTACACACCATTGAATACTGTTCTCTGATTGGCTGAAAGCCAAAATCAGCCGGGGATAATTACTCGATTAACCATGGGTGAATTTTGCCCTCTGGGAGTAGAAGCGTCCTCCATTTTGAAACCGTCGATTAAAAAATACAATATGTTAATATTATACAGATTTTGATACATTTTAGAAAAAAGTTGATAAACTATAAAAAATATACTAGTATAGCAGGCATAGTTAAATTTGAACCGGATTATACAATATTGATAATAGCCAAGCGTGAAAAAAGAAATACAAAAAATGCTGTTTTAAATTAGTTATATTTGAACGAATCTTTTTGAAAATTCAGCCAAGATGTAATTTGATTTAGGAATACAAAAACGATGATGTTTACATAATATAAACCATTAAATGGTTATTTGCGTAGTTTCAGTGATTAAAATTGCTTAAACAAATGTTCAACAAATGCCGGATAATGCTAAATCTCAAAATGCAATGTGGTTGAACGTCATTTTTTCAAAACCAGCAGACAGGTAATAAGACTTGTCATTCGGTGTGGTCAAAAGCATGCCAGAGTTCCCATCTAATAAAAACTGTTTGAGAAGGTTGATCCTGGTATAATGAATATTATTTCATGTAATAATAACAAATCACAGGAATTCCTTTCGCATGAATCAATGCCCTTTGCTTGACCAAACCATGATTATAATCCATAAAAAATATGCCTCTTTGAATTCTATTCCAAAGACGTAGCATATTAAGTACTTTCATTCGGTATTCAACAAATTAATGCTGGAATTGGTGGAACTTGTGTGATTCATTGTATGGTGTCTGATTGGGGGAAACAATTAAATTTGTGATTCAAAAACCTCATGACATATTTCTTCAATCATCAATGGCCGTCTTAATAAAACGGCCGGTGAATGTAGACAGGCTGGTTGCAGTTATGACGTCTGTTCATTAAAAATATGTATTTGAAGATAAATTACGTTCCGAAGACAATCTTAATGGAGATTATATTTGTTTGTTAAGTAATTTTCAGTTATTTTGTAATAAAGTTCATAAAATTATGAAATATGTTGGTGTTGGTTATATAAAACTGAAACGAGGATAAAAATCGCGATTTGACAGAATATATAAAAGTTTAGAAACAAAGTTTTTACCATCTGTAGATAATTATGAACGCAAATGGATTTGCCATGATCAACACGTAATGAATGCATTCACACCTATTTAAAAACAAAGTATTATGTACTATAAAACAAATGAAAAAATAAAACAGACTAGCCGACATCACCAAGCCCGCTTCCGCAACTTGGCTTCCGAGAGCATTCAAGGAATACAGGTCCAATGGAGAGCCATTTAGCGCAGTGCAACACCACAATCACGGAAGAACATGTGGAAATCCTGAAGAACACTTCACGGGGGAAGGCGCATCTACTGACTCTGGAGGCACTGTACACTGAGGAAATATTACCCATGATCAAAACCAAGGAGGAATACAAGAGCAGGGCATTGACCATCAAGATTTAGATGTTGTCAGCACCTACTGATCTCTTAATCCTTAATCCTTGTGTTGATGGATTTTGATTCATGATCTGTATTATACATGCATGTGTGTAATATTGAAAACAGTACTGTTTGGTAATTTAAGTTTGTCCATTTTGCATTATATTCTGAAGATGACCGTAAGGATGAAAATGTTTAACTAAAATGTGAATAAAAAGATGTTGGTTCTAATATTTATAACATAAAAAATAAAAGATTAAATTCGTATCATAGATAATTGTGCAACATAATAAAACCCAACCATAAAATAAGATGACATTAACAACATCATATTACACACGCTCCTCCATTTGAAAATGAATGACCCCTGACATTCAATGAATAAACGAATGACTATGAGAGAATGACCCAGAGAATGATAAATTATAATGTATATGAGAATCGTCACGGTGTTGTTCCACATTGTTCCTAAAAATGGTTACGCCCACATGTTGTACTTTCACTTTCACTTTAAAACAAGTCAACGCGCCTTAGATTGAAGCTTTTCCCGTGTCAAAAACATATTTGGTAAGTGAATCACCTAAAATCATACCCTTTACAACATTCAACCGCGACACCTATGACAAACATGCTATTTTTGTACTTTGGGGACATATAGGCGTTATGTTGCTCCCACACCTGGTTCTATGTCAATAACTAATTGAATAATTTCATATTTTCATAATATGCCATGATATGTTCTGAGTGATAACATATCCTACTATTCATTTTCATATGATAATTATTCTGTGAGTTGACGTGAATGCTCCTTGTGGGAGTACCATTCGGTTACCCCCAACATGTTACGTTACCACCACAATTTACACAAACAGAAGTAAAAATTTTGAGAGCAGGTTTGAAGTATAAGTTGTATAGCAGTGCCACTGCGAAAATTCTTCTAAATCTATCCTCCTGTATATTTCATGGATATCATATGACCAATTTAATAAAAATAAAATGTCCAGTTATCCCCACCATCTGGTGGACATGTGTTACTCCCACCAACTGGACATTTGGTTACTCCCACTTCCACACATTCTGAAATACTAATATATTTTAACACTTATGTCTTTTTAAAGTATTGAACATGGAATAAGAAATGTAATCCTTTTTAAAGTTCATGTTTAAAACCTGACATTTAGAATAGCAGAGATATTTCAAATGTGTTGTTACCCCCTATCGCAACCATTTTCTGTTACCACCCCAATTTACACAAACAGAATCAAACATTTGAGGGCCGGTTTGAATTCCGTCATATCTCTCTTTATATGTCTGGTCCTTTGCTTGTATACATGAATCCGGATAAGACACCATCATCTGGAGTCATAAGTCTAATGCGTTTTTTGTGCAACTTTCTTGACACTTTTTATGTAGTAATCTGAGCAACTATGGGTTGTGAATGGGAAAGAAACAATCATGATGATAGATGAGAATATTGTTGGTAATAAAGCGTGATATGTTCTTTATTGCTCAAACCTCTACAGGTTATGGCTTGTTAGCATGTTCAGGTTTAGATTGTGGATGAAACAATGGACTATTACCAGGGTGTGTGTGTGTGTGTGTGTGTGTGTGTGTGTGTGTGTGTGTGTGTGTGTGTGTGTGTGTGTGTGTGTGTGCGTGTGTGTGTGTGTGCGTGTGTGTGTGTGTGTGTGTGTGTGTGTGTGTGTGTGTGTGTGTGTGTGTGTGTGTGTGTGTGTGTGTGTGTGTGAGTGAGTGAGTGTGTGTGTGTGTGTGTGGGGGGGGTGTTAGACCGTAAAATATGACCAACGTAAATTGTGACCAGCTATAATTTACGGCCTCCAAAAATAGTCTAGCTGCCGCAAATTGCAACTACCTTAAATTGTAATCATGCTCAGGAATCAATATGTCTTATTGTCTGGCGTAGAGTAATGTAATGTGGCTGTCACTAAAAGAGCTTGCAGAGTAGATACTTTTTCATGTATCATACTTCTAGATAGATTGACAAGTGACCGAGAGAGAAGGGATTCAAGTTAGCGATTGTGTCCGTCTTTTCCTGGCTCGGCAAGTAACACCACCCGAGTTTCAGATTTGACGAGACCTAGGTCAGGCTAGGATGATGATAGGGAGGCCAATGTGGTCTCTATTATATTAGTTCATCTTTCTTTGCTCACAACACTAGATTTTTTAAAATCATTTACAGAAACAACTGTTGGCATCCTCAGAATGTTCTTCCCAAACAGTCACAAGTCAATGTGTGAATCGTAAACCAGGACCATCAAAGAGTTCATAACACATGCTTGCAGGTTCCTGCAACTCTTTGATGGTCGATTTTCCATTCACTTTCTCTGTCTATTATTCAGCACAAACCATCAGATAGACTGGGAGCCAGAATAATAGACAGAGAAAGTGAATGGAAAACCAGGACCATCAAAGAGTCGTTCAGGAAGCAGGTTATGAACAGGAACTTGTGGGGGGCATTGCACTTGACCACATTCCATCCCTGGGATCAGAAATATTTGACTTGTGACATTGCGCAAATAAGAACATGAGGATGCCAACAGTTGTTTGCGGGCGAAACTGTAAATTTTTTCTGAAAATCTAGTTGTGAGCAAAGAAAGATGAACTAATATATTTCATACCAACACAATGAACACATTCAAGAATATACAATGTGGTCTCGTTTGAAAGCTATCTAGTTGCACCATAAGTCTATGATGACTAAAAGGAGGTGTGATTGCTTGAGAGCGGACGGCAGCTGTCCAATGAGTTGAAGTATCCATTACAATTTATGCTGTTTACATTTTGCGGCAACTAGACATTTTATTTATTTATTTATTTTTTTATTTATTTATTTATTTATTTATTTATTTATTTATTTATTTATTATTTATTTATTTATTTTTATTTATTTATTTATTTATTTTTTTTTTTTTTTTCTTGGGGGGGGGGGGGTTGTTAGACCGCAAAATATAACCGGCCTTAAAACTAAAGCAGTTATGTTTTGCGTTAACGCAAAACGTAACCACACACCCGCAAATGGACTTGGGGACGCAAAATATAACCACGCCGGAAAATATAACCACAGCAAATGTGCACTATTTTTAACGTACAGTAGAGAGTATTTTTGTTTTATTAGCCTACGAGTGTATCAGATATATTTACTCGAGTCATCCAATGTTTAGTGCTCAGAGTGGTCTGGCTGGGGCATTTTTCCATTATTTGTTCAATTGTAATGTATTAAAAAATGAACGTCAACTATTTTAAAAAAAGATTTTACTATATTATGCCACCATCAGCGAAAATGGATTCACTGTTCAATCTTAAAGGTAAAGCAAGGTGTGATCTAGTTAAATTTATAGAATTAATTGTAACCCAAATGAAAAATATAATCAATTGACCATTTCTTATTTCATAGAGTATATTTAGGCCCATGAAATATTTATGTTCTCCCGTAAACTAAATATGTTCTTTGCATGTATGTATAATCAACTAACAATATTATCAACTAACACTATTGTACTTTGTTTAACCATCTAATGGAAATCTTTGTTACCGGTATATATTTTTCTTTTTTTAATCCACTTGTATACCTAACCTCGATTGTTTTGTATTTACATGTCATTTACCTTTTACAAGGTTTTGAAATTGAATAAACTGCTAAACTGCTAAACTGGTAAGGGCGCACTTCTAGATGGTTCTGTCTAATGATTGTGTGTCTTAGTAAAACATTAAAATGGTGAAAATCGTATTCAACAAAACTAGATGAAAAACTAATACCTCTTTAAGATGCATGTAAACATCATAAGTCAACGACACGTTATTTTGCCCATCATTAATTATTTGCCACCACTGTTCACCTTGTAAGTAAAACGGCAAGTTGTGTCCAAAACGTACGTAACATGTTGAACAAGGCAGTTTTCATATTCTCTAAATTAAGATCTTTTCGGGGCCCCACTGAAAATCAGTCATCCTAATACTGTGGAACCCCTCTATTAAGCCCACTCATTGAATCTTTGGGGGTGGGGGTGGAGGGATCGTTCTGCCGTGGGTGCGGATGTACTTCTGACAGGTTAAGAATGGTAATTGTAATTTGAGCTAACCACGCCAAGCGTCATAAAAGAGTGCCCATGCTCACACACTTATTGTACACTTCTCTGGTGGTGGTGATTACAATTTACAGTAAAGTGAATTATGACCGGTCACAATTTAACAATTTACGGCTGGTTATATTCTAGGGTGTAACAGGATGCTGCTGTGGGAGCTGTAGCAGTGTAGCTAGCTAGGGGACCAGATAGTTGAAATTAATGTGCACAGTTCCAAAGATATGCGCTCCGCTATTTACACACGCACAGCACCTTTGTTTTCTTCGGGCTTTAACGTTAGAAGAAAAAATGCTGCCCTGTTATATAACAATAATCTGTTATGTCCGGTTTGTTAATTTAAAAAAGGGTGATGTTTTATCAAAACACAAAATACGTTGTTAGAAAATAAATTTCAAATTTATTTAAAAATACCGATGTGATGAGTATATATACAGAGTAAGAACAAGCTGAATGCTGGAAAGCTATCACAAACATGCTGTTTATTCTTATTTGTAATCATTGTGGGAATGTAACATAGCAAATCAGAGACATATATTCAATTGCACGAGTTGGATACCAGGCTGGACATAGAACAAGATAGGTAACTTAAGTCTATCTGGGTTTGTGAAAGTGTTTTTGTTAAAACCAATCGCATTAATCTTTCTACAAAAGCTTATACATAGACAAAACATTACAGTATCATATTGTTTCCTACACTGAAACAAGGGGGTACAATATAGAATAGGAAAAAGCATTTTAATGATTATTCACAGTTTAATGTAAGTATTTCTTATATGGCTGGAACGAAACTATCCAGTGATCTAAAACAACATGCGTCAATAAATGACATTAGAATTCTGTAATAAGCCTAGAAACAATGGTTTATTCACTTTGATTAAAACCTAAGGAGGTTGGCATTTCCCAAAATTCAGCAGAATTTCCATGAGAAAGGTTTGTGTAATAATGACGTCGTATGTCAGCTGTCGAAAGGTGACCTCGTGACCTCACAGACACCAAGATAGCCCTGAATGTATGATGCGTCAGCGTCAATGTGGCGTATTTATTTTTGATCATCTAAAAATACAGATGCTACTCACGTGACAGCAAACTTTGGTTTGAAAGTGTTGACGTCTTGATGGCCGGCCAGGCCGGTCGTGTTTGAAATGTATATGCATAATAACAAATAACTCATGAGATTATGTGTAATACAGCTATCTGCCTGACTGGCTGACTAAGTTATTAACATAGACATGCGACATGGATTTTACTTGCATACAAATGCTCATTCACGATTGAATCATCTACAGACAGAATCATATAGCAATTTGTGATATGAAATGCCAAAAAATCAATGTACATGTTTTTACATTACACGTGCATATTGGTTTCTACACCTACTAGACGAAGAACAGTCGCCTTGTAGAGAACATTGATTCTGCAGATATATTCCCCATATTTTAACTGTGAAATGGTTGTCCATGCACAGCAAAATTTTATGTTATGCTTCCAGTCTTTTCTCTTCTGGCATCACGTGACGTCATACCGGATCCGTCTAGGAGGCAGCCTTGTTATGAGCAGATGTTCCACATACAGCAAACGTCGGCCACGTCCCAGCAGTGACCTGGATACACAAACGCACAGGATCTAGTGTTAAGAAACTGCACAGGGATAAATGTAAGTGTATTGCAAGGAGAATGAAGCAATTAACATATAATCCCAATATACATATAATTCCAATTCTGAACGTTGTACACTGTATCTAGATATTAAGATAACATTTGAAAAGCATGTTTTAGGAACTAATACGCAGACCGTATCTTATATCTCTGAGATCTAGCTCTATGGCTTTGCACTACACCCCCCACCACACTGGTCTTGTTTGTTTTGAATGAGATGTTTCAAATATAGGCTAGTGAATTTCTAAATACAATTTATAACTTAGAAAGGTATTATATTCAGTTTTCAAGGTGTTTAAAATCATATATGGATATAATTTGTTTCTGTTTCAACATTACCAGAATGATGACAGCTCATTAAAACATCAAAGCAGTAGTTACATAATATGATGTTCAGATAGTTATCAATATAAACAGAAACCCATAACTCATGGAGCTATGGGTTTCTGATAAAATTTAATTAAGAACATATTTGTGCATATAAGGAAATGATTATCTTACGTTTGTTGATCCTGATTGCCTGTGATCTGGAGCGTTTTCGGTATGATCGTCTTGAGCTGGGCATCCTTAGCTTCTGTTTGAGCACTTGAAGTAATCGCGCCAATAATTCTTTATCCTAAAATACAAGAAATTAACCACGGTTATATAAAATTAAGACGAAGACAAAGAAAAAAAGAACAAGAAAAAGACTGGCAAGAACTAATATTTGATCTTCAATTTAAAATAGCCACAGTGACGACAAAGACTAATTTTGTAGAACATTGTATGTCGCAGTTAGTTCATTTGAAACAACAAAGTAAAATTAAGAGAAACAAACACAACTAAACTTCAAACATGTATATTGTCACGTCTAACAAGTTAAGATAAACAAGTAAAAAATTCAAACGCCTACTCTCAGAATAGGTGGTATTTTAATGTCATCCCCCAAAATATTGCATATAGATAAATAGGTTCAGCTTCAGAGTTCGAGAATCCATGCAGTCATGTGCTAAATAATGTACGCGGCCAAGGCAGCAGATCATAACGCACTCGCCTCAGCCGAGTCGCTTTCATGTAACTTCGTCCTTCATGTAAGAGAAATGTCACAGAAGATATAATCCAAGACCCATTCATCTCTGCCGCATTTGACAATTTATGCTTAAAACAAGTTTGTTATCGGGGTTGCAAGTCTCAATTATTGATGTGCTGGATTTGTAGGAAGATGCTCATTAGAGAGATGTTTATATCAGGAAACTTGCAATGTAAAATATAGCGCCTCCTCTATGAATACATTTACAAAATAGATCAGGAATGTTTTGAATACATGTTAATAACATCAGGCTACAGCCGTGTTAGTAAATTATTTGGCGTCACCTACAAATACCATACATAGGTACATAGGCACATGGGCCTTTCTGATTGCAGGCCACTGGGCCTCTGTCATCAGATCTAGATGGTCAAGATGAAACCGGGATGTGTCTCGAATGACGATTGTATATCAATATAACAATAATGGCACCCCCCCACAAAATATAGAAATGGCCGCTATGCTATACAAAGCACCGATTCGTCTGCTCTTCCAACTCTAGCTACGGCTGTAACCACTAACGGGTGGCGAGGAGCGCCTCGCACCTCGCAGCCGCGCACGAGAAACCACAGCCGGTGTGGTGTGATACGCCATTCACACAAACAAGATTCAAATCTGGATTCAAACTGAATACTTAAATTAGATCCACATGTAATTGAACAGTTTCAAATTCTAAAACTATCCAATGGAAGCAGTCTTATGTGGAGGCCATCGATAGAAAGGAAACCTGTCCACATGAGACAGGTGTCTTAAAGTAGAGGTTCATTTTTATATAGGATATACTTATATACTTAAGGCAGACGAGGTGGAATTGTCCACACAAGGCCGGGTTGTCCACGTGGACAGGTTACACTAAACTTCACAGAATTTGTCTTGCATTTTACACTCTGCGGGCGTGCATCAGACGCTATATATAAAGTTGGCGAGAATATTTTGTTTTGGTGAACGTCACAAGCTTATTATTGCTTGTCAAAACACCACTGCACAGGAAATATGTTCACAGCAAAGCAAATTAGGTTCCTTGGTTGACGTTAAATGAATGGTAGTAAGAACAAATCACGAAGTTGTTCTCAGAACACACGACAAATTTAGCCCGGCGAATGACTTCTAAAGCACGTGTACAATGGTCGCTAAGAAGGTCTCAGGTCTCCAATGTGTGGTTTGCTATGTCTAAATGCTGGAAGTGGGCGATTGTACATTGTGCATACACACGAGTCAGCCAGGTACAGGGCTGTTTATGGATAATCTATGTTTAGAAAGTAACAAACGAGACGTTTTGGTATAACATAGAATTGTCGAAACAGTATTTGCTTTTTTATGCTAAACTTAGAGTAAGGAGCCCATCCTTTGACCCGTCTGCGTACATTTTTATTACCAGTCTAGTACAGCCACTCCAAATTGCATGTGCCATCAATATAAGTGTCCACAAACGTTTACCCTTAATTGAAATATTACAAGTAAATGTCCCACACACCACGAAGAAAGTAAACATAGATTTCACTCTGATATATTACAAATTAGTGAGGTAATATCTAGTTTTTACTTTGGCATGCGACACTTTAAATTGCCACTTCTTTATTTGCTTTGCTTATATAGTGTTATGCATTTCTCTTGCATCGACGAAATCTCTAACTACATTGATATTACTCCCTATATTAAAAGATTAAAAGACCACAGTGTGTCAATAGATGTATATTATACTGGCCAAACTATTTACTTCACTATTCAATTCGAAACTGAACATTCTGACCAACACACACAAATGAAGACTCTAAGCTGAATAGGAATAGGTTCCTTCCTAGCAGCGCGCAGGCGCAATCTATCAAATCAATGCATGTGCATGCTAATTATAAAATCGCGAGGCCTCGAGTATTGTAGACCTTACATGTATGGTGCGTAGATTGCATAATGGAAAGTAGCTAATCTCCCCAGCACACCTGTTTCACGTGGGAGTCATTGAAGGCAGCGTGACTTTGATGCCAGCCAATTTTACGACCTTGCCATGCTAATGAGGGGCGATAACACATGGAGGTTAAATGTATCTATTAGTCGTCATCAGCATGTTAAATTAATCAAGTTATATGGCTGATGTGCATTGCAGAGGAAATGTAATCACTAGATGCTGCGTGAATTTGCTATGTAACCATTTATATGTAGTCCAATATGCATGCATCTCTTAGATTTGACGTCTGCTAGGTGGTCGTGTCTGGTAGAGGTTGACTGATAAATACACGGTACGCCGTGATCAGGTGGCGAACATTAACGGTGTTTAAAGAGAAAACAACATTGCTTTAATTATTATATAGTATAATGTTCATAAGCTCTATATCAATGGGGTTTGGGGTGGTGGGGGTGTGTGTGGATAAGATGCTCTTATTTATAGATTTATACCGGTTCTGATATGAAAAGGCCTGCTTCTGTCTGATAGTATAAGCTTTAGTATTGTTATTCAAAGTCCTTGATCCTATTCGATCCTATATTTCATAGTGTTCTAATATCATCTGCTAATGTGTTACTCATATTGGACATGCCACAATGATAGAATAAATCAAGCTAAAAAAACAACCATAATGCAAATGTAACTAAATCCAACCAATGAACCACAACTTCCAGGTTATCTTGGTATAAAAATATATTTTCTGGTTGTGTTACTGACAAAAGAAGCTATGATTTTTTGCGTGAAAATGTTTAAATTGTGATTGCATTTGATTGTGTCAGCGTATTCAATAATATAAGGCGAAGTTATACAGTATACTAGAGCATAAATCCATCCTAAACCGGATGCACTGGCTCTCGTCGTCTTTGTGCAGTTAGTTATCCATATATATTATACATACATGGTCATGTGTACAGTACAGGGTTGGATGTCCTCCTCGTTTGGTGAACATTTCATGATGGAATGGTTTGTCGTGTTGTTGATCAGGGCTCATTTTCAACACCGTTTGAGGCTAGTAATGGAACAAAGCAATGCTGTGTTATGGCTCCATTTCTGCTTACAATCGTTTTTTTCTGTGATGCCTTCGTGGACTGTGATAAAGGGGTGATGATCAAGTTCAGTAGTGATGGGAGCATATTCACTCTAAGGCGTCTTCTGGCCCGTACCAAAACATTCTCAATGTTGATCCGGGACCTTCTGTATGGCGATGATTATGCCCTAGTTGCACATTCATTTGAGGATGCCCAGCACATCGCGGACCAATTTTCAAGAGCCTGTCGCAGATACGGCATGACAATAAGTATCAAGAAGACAGTTCTACACCAGCCAGAACAAGGGCAACTTCCAAGCACAGAACCCATCAAGATAAATAGAGAGGGGGAAAAATGTGTAGATAAATTCCGCTATTTTGGAGGTATCCTTGCACAGAATGCCAAGATTGATGATGAAATCACAGCACATATTAGCAAGGGCAGTTCGTCGTATTGTCGGTTACAGCACAGGCTATGGTCAGATCATGGCGTACGACTCAGTACGAAAATCCAGGTGTACAGAGCCACAGTTTTGAGTACACTCCTTTATGGCTGTGAGACATGGAATCAATACAGACGTCACCTCAAACTTCTAGAGCAATTCCATCAACGTTGCCTCAGAAAAATATGCAAGGTATCTTGGACTGACAGAATTGCAAATACTGATGTGTTAGATCTCTGTGGTATATCCAGTGTTGAAGCCATGATTATGTGTGCTGAATTACACTGGGCCGGGCATGTAGTGCGCATGGGGCCAGAAAGAATTCCGAAGGGATTTATATTCGGCGAGCTGTCGTCAGGAAAAAGATCACGAGGAGGACAGCGGAAAAGATACAAGGATGTGCTTCATGCAATCCTAAAAAGCTACGACATCGCCCAGCAATCCTTTGAGACCAGTGCCATGGAGCGCATACTCTGGCGTAATAGATGCAGCGAAGGTTGCAGACTGTTGGAGGAAGAAAGAACTGCAAAATTAATTGAAAGACGAAGGCTCCGCGATGCTGCTGCTTCGAGTGTTTCACAAGTTGGAGGCTCACCATTTGCCTGTTGAGACTGTCATCAGACCTGTGTTTCACGCATCGCCCTGATCAGTCATCGCAGATACAAACATTAGACAGATAGGTACAGGGACAAGACATTCATTGGACAACAATGAGTCAATCAATCATAGTATTTGAAAATCATAGTAGTACCCTCTCATGATGCTGGGGTCTATGCTATGTATAACCTATATCATCCCTATTTGTTTAGGATTTATTATTCGGGTTTATCATTCAAATCACCAGTGAATGAAAACACTTGTCACACTGAATATATATGCACTGTGAACAAGATTCCCGGGGTGTTGGGGCCAGTACAATAAACGCATCGTTACTAAGTACAGTAACCTACTTGTCTTTGCGGCACCTCACGAATAGGGTCACATAATGTAAGTGCGCAAATTGTTATGAGTTTCCCCACCAGAAACCGGTTTGAAATCGAACTATAAATCGTGGCAACATAGCAATTCCGAACATCTTAATCATCTCGGTGTAAGCTGTGTAGGAGGGAGTCGTCAGACGGATGTAGACAATCACCAATGGTCATTGACACATCGTCATTTTACTTCGGGCCTGTTATTCGATCTACAAGTAATTGAAAATAACAGTGTAACACTGAATATAGTGCTGTGCGGAAAGAGACCGACGATGTCTTCGACCCGACTGTTAACGGGTTGGGAACCGCAGAATATGAATTAGTTAACATTCAGTCTGAATTTAACTTAACTGTCAGACGACTTCTCCCCGATCAGAGCTCAAGAGACTGGACGATAAAAATCGTTAGCACAATAGTGTACAGTTGACTACTCCAAGAGTAGCTTCACGTGCCGGAAACTTTCAAATTAATGCTGGATGAAAAGCTCTTTCAAAATTAATGGCATCAAAGGACTGGTATCGTTTGCTGTTTCAAAATGCAGCAAACGCCTTTGCACACACATCTCACCCCGCATTTCTTGTCACAATAGCAATTGTCGTCTGTATTATACAGGTCGGCTCACTGCAGTGAGATACAAGGTGTTACCACGGAAAGGTGTATACAGTGTATATTGGTCATGGGCAGTAATTAGTAGACATGAGTCTCACTGGCGCAGTTTAAGTGTAAAATAGAGTACTTTCATATACACGTGTGAATGAATTTGCACAACTCCCATTACCCACTCGTTTACTAATCAATTTATTGATCAAACTGCACTTATGGTACCACGTGAGCATACCAGTCTATATAGTGTTATCACAGGATTTTAAATTAGTCATGTTTTGTCATATTGCACCACTCACTGTCAAGCGCCCAGCATTGAACACAGCTCTGATTGCAATTCTAATTAATCACTCACAAACTGCTATTATTACAATTAATTTCATTCACTTGTATCTGGTTACCAAACCAAGTATCTGTAACAAATCAATTAGTTGTTGTGACAGACAAGACTATGGGTTTATATCACTTGCTATATTTGCTATATTATACACCATCGATTACCATATATCTAGCTACAATGAGTATACCATAGCCGTAATTACCAGTAGTAAGCTGGCATTTTGTGCTTAACACGCAGCGAGTGGCTATTTTAACAGTAGTTCTACGCGTATAGGCAGATCCATGGTGTGTATGGGTGCGGCCCCCTTTCCCACCAAATACTTATGTATCAATGGGTTCTTGGCTTGTCCTCCATCGATCGTGTGTTCGAAACCCATGAAATTCCTTTCCGACCCTCTCCCCTTTCCAAAAACCTGGATATTCCAGTGTACTCGACAGAAAGTAAAAAAAAAAGTCTCAAAATATTTGCTACAGTACCGATTCTAATTCCTCTGCACATATGACATACGGAGTGCTTTTGCCCATTTCAAAGTGTGGTAGATCGCATTATGAGACTTAAATTATGGCTGAATAGCCGTGATATCTTACTGTTCCACTCACTCATAAATCCCATACTTTTAGGCAGAATGTGACAGAGGCGATAGTTGTTTGAAAGACAATATACACTTCCCATGTAAAGTGAAGAATCATTCCTTTGACATTTCTTTGAAATTTAATTCTCTTTTCCTCCTACACTTATGTGCATCTTTGCATTGTACTACTTGAGTCATGCTATTCATACGTGCGTCCGAAGGCGCACGTGCTAGAGCCACCATCTGGAACTCAGCGAACTATTTCAGTTCACAATACGGGAAGTTTTAGTGTTACGTCAATAATTGGTGTCCGGTCTAGAAATGTACATTTGCATTTTTGAGAATAGAGTGTTTGTCTGATGCTTAGATAACCAACACGCGGGACTTTTATATCCCATCGACGCGTAATTTCATCGGTCCTCATGCCCAGAGCTACCTGATTAATAGACATTTATATCAGGATTGTTCTTAAATGCCCCATGCAGTCTGTATCATGCTAGTCCTACCCGCCCACATCCAACCAGAGGTGACGCCGTCATATCAGCTTGTTGTGTACATTGTATTGATAAATGACCAGCCTTGGGTGCCCGCCCAATGCTGCTAATACAAACAATTTATGAAGAGAAGATGAAGTAGGTCACTGTTCTCATAATTAGGTCACTGTTCTCAGTCATAAAGCATTTTTGAGGCACCATTTGGGCGTTTTAGTGTTCGGAACTGATTATTACAGCTTTAAGGTGCATCATGTATCAATATATATATTTTTATGAGAAAAATAGTTCTTAATTTGTTAAAATTGAGAGGTTAGAATGATACTACAATAATTATATATAGCATGTACATGTGAAATATGTAGAACTTTGTTAAATTAATAATAAAATCAAAATCAAACAATTTTAAGGAAATTGGCAATAGAATATAAGTCCATAGAATTACCAGGATAATTTGAACCCTCCATATCATTAATACAAACACATGCGATCATAATTTCTAATATGACACAAATACACTCTGACTTAGGCGTTATATACGGCCGCGTTGGTTTCTCTATTGTCATTTTACGAAAGCTCTAATTTCAAGTTATAAGATTCATACCCTATTCTTCGGCCTCCAGCATAAAGAGGCCACACTAAAGTCCATATTAATATGCTAGGATCGGCGACTGCTGACTATATCCATATGATATATTATAGACTAATTATATTATTGCATTTACACATGATGGTAAAATTATTGAAACAGTGTTCAGTAAAATACTAAGTTTGCCGAACTTGAATTAGCAAGTGTGAGTTTGCATAATGTATGTCGTGGGTATTGAATCCGTACATTTTTAATTGCCGGAACACAACACAACACATAACATGATTTTGACTGCAGATCAGCAACTGTCGGATAGCAGATGATTATTAGAGTATTTTATGTGCAGTTTAAAAAAACCCCGTAGTTTTGTGCATTAAAACCGTACTAAATTTACAAAATATTAATAAGTGTACTAAATAAAATATCATAATTGTGGTAAAACGTCACATTCGAATACTGCTCCCGCAATAAATGTATATGAATAATAAAAACGTAACACATTTATATTGTTGCGCTCACAGTGTTTGTTTTTCATAACAGTCTCAAGGGAAAATATGAGGAGCCATAGTCATATGACATAATTTCTCATATTTGAAACCGTTCAATTAATTTGTTCATTATCAAGAGTGTTGAAATGTCATGTTACGATATTTAATGCTATACTACGTATGTGTGCTGTCAGTGTCTTATGTTCTACATTGACTATATTTCAATAAAACTGCAGCAGCCAGTGTTATTATGCCCTGCTATAAGAAATGCAATTCCACACTAATGTGTATGACATAGTTGTCGCCACGGGTGTATACAGCCAATTAAGCTTCCATCAAGCTCACTATTTACACAACTGGCATTACAATTAGCATACTTAATTCAATATACTTGCAGCGATATGACATCTTTGGTCATAACCGCCGAGTCCTCTACAGAGGTGTGTATAGGCTACCGTCGTGAGAAACCACAGAATATGGCAAAACGGCTAGCACCGTTATATGCTCTAGTTGGTGAGCGCACTTCATGATTACCGACATCTAATGAAATACGAATATTAGGTACTGTTTACACAAGCCATGAGTTTAGTATAAATTGCAATGATTGAGAAAAATGCACTTAAACACAAGCAAACATTTTCCTCATTATTATGAATTAAATCACGACTTCACTATATATTAATATCAGGGTCACCGTAGATTTTGAGTATACGATTTTACCATAAAAACACCTTTGTGACTATATTCGGTAAGGATATTAATGATAATGTGCAACACTGAAATGATAATTTATTTTCACAAGAAACTTAAAGTCATGTCTATAGCATTCATATATACACTGACCACATGCTTAACTAAGCCAACTCTCCTTGTAAATCACATCATAAGTCAATGTTTGTCCTAATAATATTCACAGATTCACTATTATCACAACAAAGAAACCCATTAGTGAGAACACTATAAACCTTATATACTCAATTAAGAGCCCAATAGGTATGACACTACTGCTTCAAATAATGATGTATTCCAGCACCCTTAAACTTCTGCCGCTTTTATCTTCATACAAGTGTAGCATAAGATACATATATTTGGCGAACGAGGCCACACCATATTTCTTTCTTAATTGTTAGCCCATGTAGTTCACTGACAGGAATTGCTTGATCGTCTTAGCAGAGAGATACCCATGATAATTCGAACTCAAATAGATGATTATCATAACAATAATATCGAATCCTTCATTAGTATCTTAATAAATGGAACAAAAAATAAGGATGCTAACAAAATTATGATAAAACAAATTTTGACTTCACCAACAGTGGTCAAAGGTTTACTTGAATTCAGTATAGATAAAAAACTTACAGTTCATTAATTGCCATAATAATGCATGTCGGTTCATGAACATTTATGTATCTCAAGTACATTGTATTCTAAGGTGTGTAATTGACAATAACTAGATCAAAAGTGTTCAAAGAACACGGTGTCGCTAGAACAACTTTGACATATGAGCGATTAAAATATTGCATAAGCATGAAGATTCTAGTTCACGCGGACATTGAAAAAATATGAAATCTTTAAAAAAACTTAAAATTGCTCCCTGGAACCTATTCTTTTCTTGGCAAATAGCCAATATTGAAAACTCACGATGGCCTCCATGAATGTAAACAGTGAACCAAGTTTGAAGATTTTGTCTTCAAAGGCATTGATACTATTAATAGAAATGTCGAATATGGAACTAAAACGGCATGATATATGTAGAAACCAACATTATGTTGGTGACACAGAAACTTACTTTTTCGTACAGAAAGTGCTACGTTTCGGGGAAACGTTTCTCCTTCAACTGGCAAGTGCGCAGATCTCTTGTACATGTTCTTGGCGCTGCGTTGCCCTAGTTCAATTTCAGCTTTGGTTGGTGTTTGTGGATTTCAATAGCTTCTTTTGTCTTCCGTCTGGACCAATTGTCTTCTTTGCCTATCACCTTAATGTTCTTATCTGGGAATAAATGTCCCGTCTTCTGCACGTGGATCTGGATTGCTGAGGCATGTATTCCTCCTGACATTCAAGGCACACAATCTTGTACAATACGCCACACGTTTTTAAGGGATAGGATCAGTCCTTAGGTTTTACCAGAGATGTTCTTAAGGTATTGAAAGGTTTATGGTAAGTTGGAACACCATGTTTTCTGAACACTCTGAACACAGCGCCAAGAACATGCACAAGAGATCTGCGCACTTGCCAGTTGAAGGGGACACATTTCCCTGAAACGTACCACTTTGTGTACGTAAAAGTAAGTTTTGGTGTCACCAACATAATGTTGGTTTCTGCATATTATGAATCCAGAAACTATTAAACTCATAGTAAAAGATAAAACGGCATGCTTTAATTGGCACAGTGCCAAAGATAAACATATGTGATTGTCACTACATATGTGAACATTATATGAAATTTGGAGGTCATGGTTCAAACTGTATTGAAAGTAATGAAGAAAGTAGCAAAAAACAAACAAACCCTAAAATGTCTATAAACTGCTACACAATGATGTGCTCTCTGAGCACTTTTCATTTAGTTAACAAAGGGCCAAAATTCACCGTACGTTGTTGTCACCAATCCCATAATTTTGTATGAAATACGGAATATATAGAAGTCGTGTGTCAAGCTAAAAATGCCTAAATTGGCCGCCAATGGGCTTCTGGAGAGAACACTTTGATTGGCAAAGTGCCAAAAGTGGACACTGATGATGGCCACTAGGTATATATGCAGTGTATTAAATTTGGAACTCATGGTTTAAGCTGTATTGAAACTGTTGAAGAAAATGACAAAAAATGACCTTAAATGGCATTCAGGAAATAACATTGGTTGTGTAAGTTTGAACAAAAATCAGTTCATCTGTATACGCCCTAGCTTGTCCAGTGACATATACACATACATACACACATACTGACATACAAACAAGTGATCAGAAGGCTTTCGCTTCAGTTGCTGAAGCAACGCAAATATATTCTATCCAATAACAATATTGTGGACATTGGAATGTAATTTTTATAGTAAACTTGGCCGTAACCAAATTTTGCTTTCTCATCCATTTAGGATACCCTCAAGAAAATTTTGGAATTTAGACCCCTTTTCAGTATCTGAAGCTATTTCAAACAGAAAAGTAACCTTAAAACACATGTTAAAGCTCAGTTTCATTCAGGGTTTAACCTAAGAGCTGGTTTGACCAAAAAATAATAAAAATGAATATATAATAATATTGAAGACAGTTGCCTCCCAGGCCTCATATGTAGCTATGCACATGTTGTCAATTTTATCAATAAATCATGTTTTTGATATGCAGTATTCCTGCAAATATACTCGTGGGTCGTTTTTCTTTTTCCACTGAAACCCAAAAGTATGACCCACCAATGGTCTTCAATTTGAAAGCATGACACCCCCTATGACTTCAATTTTGAAAGTATGATTTTCCCCTCCCCCAATTTCTACATAACGCCCCCATCAGACTGTAAATGAGCGGGGCCTTTACACACTATACGTGCAATCATAAAGAAATTGTAAACATGAAGCCATCGTCAAGGGCATATAAATCATTATATCATATGATATCATATAATTATTCTGTTGATGATATTCTTTTACAACACACTTATTTTATTCTTTTAGATTTAGAGGTTTCCTCCGGGATTTTTCCAGGCAGGGATACGTTTTACATTATAATTTTTGAGTGAAGCTTTTTTGCATCCGGTTATGTAGCAGCTACTTACGCTTTGCCACATGTAGTTCGCCTCAGGTTTTTCTGTAACTGGATCCATTATGCTGTCATGCCAATAACATCATTCAACTCACGTTTAGATGACGTTAACATTTGCTACTCAATCGCCCACCATTTACCACTTGTTCTAACAAGTCATAGGGCAAAAGTATCAGTTTATATGATTAATGGCCTCGGTCATTTTCAATTAATTTTATTGACCAATCACACTTGACACAAAGGCCCTAGGGAATGGAGCATTTGTGTATCATGATTTTTGCCCATTCTCTCAGGACCCGTTTGTCGTCGTTCAAATACAAAAAGAGACGTGTTGTAGCCTACCTGATAGTTAACTACTGAACGTCATACAACAATATAAATATGATTGACGGCATGGGTAAAAATGCACGCCGACAAAGAAATTTGTATTCTCTTTTGACATTCATCTGCACGGCACGCCCTGTTCTCACAGCTTTTGGCTCTTATACTTATATGATTCTGCAGTATTCCATTAACCCCCAATTTCACATAGCCGATGCTAGCTCTAGATGCTCCAAAAGACGCAAGAAATGAGAAAACAATAGGGGCACCCATTTTATCGTGCCCCATGTGCATATATTGTAGGCAAAACGTACTGGATCGTCTGAAATAACGTTCTGTGACCTTTCTAATGGACCGGTTGAACAAGCAGGCTTGTGAGACCATTTGGAAATACCACATCATGATATGGGAACATCTTTATGAACACGTCAGCAATGTTACACCGAAGCAGAAAGACTTTACGATGATCAAGTTAGCTCTCCAGACGAACCAGAAAAGCAAAAAGATAATCCAAATCAACTACTCATTAAACAGGAGCCCACAAGCCGAAAAAATATCAAAATCACTTCTCCCGAGAAGTGTTAACTATGTTTGGGCCAGGACCATGCAGAAGTGTGTTATGTACTCCAGGAAGAGAGCATTATACATGGAGCATCGTAAACAACCTAACTGTTGGAAAAGATGCTTCTGTTTCATGGTTCCAATGCTTCCTATTGTAACGGCGGTGGTGGCACTTACGTTTTCATACGTCAACTATAACCCTCCCATAGCAGCAGACGTAGCCACAGTTAAAGAAAGGACGCAGAACCAGCCACAAGTGTGCCATTCTCGACAGAGCCAGCGAGATCACTCAAAAGTGACGGCATGAACACCCACGTATACCTCAAAATGATACTAAGCTTCTGGCGTCTTCATGAGCATCTGGAGCTAGTATCGGCTATGTTAAATGGGGGGGGGGGGGTTTAAGCAATCACGTTCGATTCGATTAAGACACTTCCATTGTAACAAACGGACCAGACAAAACGTATTTATGGTATGTTCAACATTAAAACACATGTTAAAGCTCAGTTTCATTCGGGGTTTGACCTAAGGACAATCTCTCCCCCATACCCCCCCCACACACACACAAAATATGACATTCCTATCACACTAACTTCTCCATTGTGTTACTTTGACCTAATATTCCTTTTTGCCAAACTAGCCGTTACGTGAACAGCGTTAGGCGAACGTATACTGTGACAGTGTGATCTCGAACATTCGTTTTCACACAGACAGCTAGTCCCAGCTACGACCTATCGTATAATCATGCAAGCGTTTAAAATTCAATACAGAGCGGTTCATAACGCCCCCCACTTTTTACTTCGGTTTAGCGGTGATGGAATGTGTATGCTTATATGAAAGTGTGAACGATACCATGTATCTCTAAAAACTATGGCGGATGCCGACGATCAGAGCGGTGGAGAATGGGGCATTTAGTGAAATCAAACCGTGCATACAAAAATCATACTACAGACGCATTAAATATGTATTCAACTCACGCACATATATAGCCTAATATCAATTTTCTCTTATGATTAATTCATTGTTAGAACTTGACATAATATGTGAGAAAATGTGGTGCGGAAAGTGCACAGCGCTAATTAGCGTTCGTCCGTGAGTCTCTGAGTGCGACAGAATGAGCAACAGAACGCAACTCAGCGCTGGAGGGTCCTTCACTGGCATGTACCAAATGTGAAATGTGTTTACAATGTTTCAAATCTTATCGACGTTTTAACTAAGACGTATCTTGGCACATCCTATATATTAATACGCTAATGTTTGGACTTTGTTCGGCTATCTCCTCTTTGACCTGACAAGCTGGACGCCATCTAACTAAAGGAGATCGTTCGTGGTACTGTGTAGTTTTGCACGAATATGTTTTCATCATCAAGATGGCCCCGATGGTTGTTAATTAGCGGTTTTATAACAAAAATAGCAGACTGCGAGAGTCATGACAGCGTCATGTGGAGTAGTCAACGTATCACCCATGCCCACAATTTGCACAAGGGTAGTCCCATGGATGGGTGGTGGTGCTGTCAGGACGTGGGTAAGTGTCGTCAGGGCAAGGGTGCTTGAAAAAAAAATGCTGGAAAAACATATTTATACACTCACCAAATATGTATTTTTTCTATGCCCATGGAGGGCATTGTTTTCCAATTTACATGGACACTAACATTTCCTCCCATAGATTTTCATTTTACATGCCAAGTCAAAGGATTTCACCAATTATTTAATTGGGATCGACTTATACGATTATGTAACTGGAGTGCTTCAATGTGATTCTCAGCATGCCTCTTTGACCAAACGGGTATAAGCTTGTAGAGAATTAATATGATTAATGTGATGACAGAACAAACAGCTTTAATTCACATCTTAATTAGATATCTTCAACCTTGCGGTCATCTTCAGAATGTGATGCAAAATGGACAAACTTAAATAACAAAACAGTACTTTTTTCAATATTACATACAAGTATTTCAGCATTATAAATGGTTATAAATGTGCATATTCACAACAATAACCAACTCAGGTTACATGTAATTGCCATCATGCTATAATGGTTTGGTTGAAGGTAATTTTAGGCCAATTTTGGAATTTTCTATGATAGTTTAATTAGAGCGTAAACCATGACCTCCAAATTTGATATCACTGTTTACACAACTAGTGGCCATCACCTATGTACATCATCAGCACCGTAACAATTAAAATGTGTCTTTCACAATGCCATTTAAAGTCAAATCTCGACATTCATGCTATACATTTGTACTTTCATCTGTGTTTGAAATAAACCATTCAAACTTAGTACATGTACAATGTTTACATAGGTAGTGGTCATTGCCATTGTCCGGTATTGACACTTCGCCAAAGAAAGTTGCCTTCTAGAGGGCCATTTCACTATAAGAAGATACACGTCCTTATACAATCCATTGTTGGTTCGTGGGAATCTTTTTTTTACACTGCCTACAATCGGTTTTGCAATATCTACCGTGCGCTTACAGTCCAATTTTCTATAGAGATTTCCCCCAAACGTGGATCAATGCCAGCCTGACGAAACACTGACCACTAACAAAAAAGAGCAACCAGTAATAATCATGCTAAATCTATTTGTGAATATAGAAACCAGTAATCACTTCTTAACGCTGATGATTGACAATTGGAGCATACATTTTCTGAATATCGGATTGGTTGAAGTTATCAAGAATCTTCCACATAAAGGTAAGCTTTGTATGAGGGACTATTATCTGGGTATCTGGTGAATTGATTATCATGACTAAAACAATGATGATTGAATATTGATGCACGCAATCGTATATGAAGAGAATTTCAACCACCCACGCTTCTACAGCATAAGCTCCTACAGCCGTACTAATGATTTAGGTGCGTTTCTCTCTGTGTATATGTGTCAACTAAAGGATTATGATACTACTTGACAAACTCAACCACTGTCCTACAAAGGGATTATCGGTTTAAGTTAGTGTTGCGTTGCACAGGATGGTCATAAAGCGGTTAAATACGGCGTCTCTATATGTGTATAGATTCGTAAAAAATCTGTCTTGCTGTTGTATTTTCGGGTATTAGATATAGTTTTCATAATAAAACTGGCACATTTTCAGTTTGAAGAACACTCAGTGGGTGATGTGGATAGGTGCTGTGAAATATCGACGCACCCAAATAACGAACCAAATTACTGGACATCATTTTCTGGGAAACCAATGGCACCTCCAACCGCTTCCACAACAGCATTTTGCTGCTTGTGAACTTGGTCATGTGCTATTGTTCAAAAGCGATGTTTTGTCTTTTGTGTTACAACTTTACTGTTCAAGAATTTTGATGTACATCCGGGCACTTATTCAGTAATTGCTTGAAATGAACAGAGAGCCATCTTGCGTAATAAAAGTAGTCTGTAGCTTATACAAATTTCAAGAATTTGGCTAATGACTCAATGTAGAGAGGGTAGTTGACCACAAGGAAGTCTATAAATTTGACTTCTTTGCCCATGGTTCTGCTCCAGCTGAACAATTGAAGATATCCCCCCCCCCCCGCATTTGCTTTCTTCAATTCTCCTCATGATTTCCTGTATGTGAAATACGCCTCATGTGTTAAATGATACAAGACTGCAGCAGACACCTGATGAACCCACCGTGAACGAGATCTGTGAACGAGGCTTTATGAATATATTGTGAGAAAAGCTAGAGTAGGTGCCCTAGGCGGGTGGAATTTAGCGTCTACTCTAATTAGTCAGGCAATTAGTAAAGTTTAATTGACCAGGGCCTATAGGTTACGTCCCCTCGCCCACGCTCTTCGTACCTCACCCCGTCCTATGAATAACGTAGCCACGTTTATGGAAACAACATCACATAAACAAATGCCAAGTCGGTTCAGATTTGGTTAGATTAAGATAGTGATATATAGCTGTCACTTCGTAGGGATGGGCCCCACTGACTATCAAATCTCTGCCGACTGTTTAAGGTAGACATAGCTGCGTACGTTTGAGCATGGGTGTGGTTACCTTTGATTGGTATAAAAAGGCATGTGCGCGCCTGTATAAGTAGTAAGGCTTGTTGCCGCCAGCATCAGTGCATGGTCCTCCCACATGGGAGTCCGTTAAACTGACCTGGTAGGTTGTCTTGTCTTACTCAGACCTTCAGCTATACGATCACACCATTGTAGAAGTGCGTAACTGCCTCCGTATTGTTTGTCTAATCCGTTTTTGCTTACAATAGGCCTATAATATTTAAAGTCCGTCACCATACGTTTATGTAAATAAAAGTGCATGATTTATGTATGTGCCATAAAATCATTAAAATAAGTTATGAGTACATCTGCCACACATATATTCTATTACAAGTATAATATTTCTATCATGAATGTCATCCATCTTGGCAGCCCTCTTGAATATCTAATGAATGATTCATCTGATGTTAATTGCAACTACAGATTTCACTTTAGCAAACCTTAAAACCTTAATTTTGTTTATAAAAGCATAGCGACAAGACGTTTCTTACAGATAATCGATATTACCACATTGGACAGCCATGTTGGTGGCCATCTTGTATTTTGAACATGAAGGGTTGCTCAGATCGATTGTAAACTCGAACAGAAATGTTCAGGATACCAAGAACATGTATACAAATTTTGGTGCTTTCTTCCCGAAGTGAGCAAAATTAGTTAATTATCCAACCTGAACCGCTGTGCTACATGAGGTACAGAGGTGTTTGTTTACAAACAATGCATTAACAAATATCAGAATACATTACAACCTCTTGATCATGGTACACTTTAGTACACCTGCCAAATTTGTAAAATTAGATAAAATAAGGTCACTTCGCATGGAAGTTTCAATGTGCAAGCCCACAATTGACTCTGGCGTTTTTGTGTTCCACTCGTGCAAAATGATACGCGTGTAAGCGGTCTGAAAATGTCATGGTCTCCATTGCAGAAAACATCCCCCAAGATCTGTTATGTGACAACTGTATTCGCAGAAGCATAATGGTTACCGAATAAAGATTTCTCCAGAGGGGAATACTCTTTACACATTAGGTTATTAATGCATGTGTTCTTATAGTCATAAGTAGTGCAATACATAAAATTCTATATGAGTGCTATCTTGTTACATCTTGTGAATATATATTTCTCATCTTTTGCAGGCCCATATTACAAACATCTGTATGACCTATAATAAAAAGCATTCACTGATTATAGACGTTAATAATCCACAAGTTATTTTGTCAAATGCTTGTTAGTTTGTTTCGGTCCTTATAAGGAAACTATTTGACTTTCTAAGAACTTAAAAAAGATTAAATAGAATAAAAAAAAAATTAGAAAATAGACGATACCTATAAAGTGTACGAATCATAAATGTAAATGTAAATGTGGTGGTTTGACGTCACGATTCCAGTGCTCTCACGACTTTATAATTCACACCTGGTCATTGCCATCTTTCTCACACAATATCTTTCTCGACTCCCTTGGGAGCACACAGCATATCGCTACCATACTGCAGACATGCTAATCACACACGTTAGCATTCACTCGCATCACCTGTACCTATTTAACGTGTAAGTACCACGGAGCAGTGTGCAACCTGTTCGGGGTAAGTTTGCTCAACATCTGCCACCAGACGCGATCGGGAATCTAACACACGACCTTCTGGTCACAAGTCCAACTCCATAACCATTCGGCCACGGAAGCACATGAAATACATTATAAGCCGTAAATATTTAGTATATATTTTGGTTAATTTAGAACATTGAAAGAACAACTATACGGAAATAAAACAAGACGAATAACTTAAAGTAATAAATTGATGTAGATATAATCTTCTGGGATGCACTATGTCAAAACGTTAATTATGTGCAAGATTTTACAACACTTCAACAGTGGATCAAAATAGACTAGCGTTTATAACAGGATTGTGGCTGGTGTAATTTAAACTCTAAATAGTTAGGTGCATTTCGGAAATGGCAGGTTGCTATTTTGGTTGGTCCCTCCTGACCAAAACATTAATTCTGCTTATCCCATGTGAGACAAATCAACTATCGCAGACTGAATATTTTCAATACAAAGACATGTTAAAATTCTTACTACAATATTTCAATACCGTGTCTGATTCTACAGCTAATCGTTGGTGTGTTCATCAGCCACTCACCTATCAGCTACAACGGCACCATTAAACACTAGTAAAATTCAATTTGATAGTGACTTCGGAGGCGAAATAATTTTATTGTAACTGTTATGGGTTTGCCACCTTCGCCTTGACTTACCACATTGTTTGAATTGTTTTATTGGGTCTAAAGTCATGCTACACAATACTCTTTCAATAGCAGCACGGCCATCTGGCAGATCCAGGTTTTTGGAAATTATATCAAAGAGAAACGCCTGGGCGGACTTAAGGGATCTGAGTTGTTTCATATGGCATGATTCATAACTGCTCACATTCTACGTTGATCACATTTTTCGGTCACCTCCCCTCCCCCCAAATCTGCCCACTCGGCCTCCATACTATAAGCACTTTATGGCATAGCTCACAAAATGTGTCACATTCACAGCTTGTTCTCTCCCATCTATTTGGATAAATATTCTACATCCACGTAACTATGCAACATAATTATTCTTAAGGGGATACTTGCAAGACATTTTCCAGTTTTCATTAACATTAGGTTAATGCTGTAGCACGTCATTGTTTTAATCAGTGTCATGTTCACAGGATGTATCTGCATTTGTACCAAGGTCTACCCCAGGCAGAAAATTTAGTGGTTCTACTTCGTCACACTTAGTTTTGAATCGCACCTATTGAAACATAACCATATGGTTTATCACAGGAGGTTACTATGATCAACATAAAACGTTCAAAACGAGAGACACAGTCTTCATCTTTGTTGTCGTAACTTCGGAGTTACCATCAACTGCTGTACCCTGACGAGGCCAAAAATAACCGTAATGTACTCTTCTAAGAATAGTGTCACCTCAACTGAATATTTTAGCAAGTTTGGGCTGTTAGTATCATTAGAGTAGACAAATATTTCATTCTTGAACTGTAATTAGGATCCTCATTTTCTTGCATGTTGCTTATAAGGATTTCATTGGTGTTTGATAGCCTAAAAGGCAGTAACCTACCAATAAATGTTTCCACACATAGGATTCTACTGTTGTACATAAGCGCGTATTCCAAGTTACATGTAGCACTATGAATTTCAACATTACTAATATGCTAGTAGCTTGATGAATAATAAACGTAATGATTAAGCAACGCGATGCTACATACATTACACCTCAAGTCACTTTCTGTTAACAATAAACAGTGTCTAAGTAAAACTCGTCAAAAGACGTAACTATTTTGGTCGATTACTTACACTAGAATTCGGTTTCATTTACTTTCATATATACTAATTTCAAACATTGGTGTGGTAGCCAGTGCCATGAATTGCACTCTAAGGATACACATACATCGGCTAACTGCATCTCGTACACAGTGCAAAAGCAAGGCAGGTGGCGACCGTTACCCGCTTTACGGATAAAACTAAACAAAAGTGTAAACAATTCTATAAACACATTTTTTGTACTGAAACAAGAACTACTGGTTCAAATCTTAATATCACATGGTATTTTCTTTAGATAATCTATGCAAATTCACAAAACAAGAGGACAACACCCACACCCACAAACACCCCCCCCCCCGACACACAAAAAAAAATACGGCTTATCAAGTGTATCCCGTACGATTACCGTTCGGGCTGTATCGCCAAGTACCCCCGCGCTGTACCATACCTACAGACCTATTGTGTCATATATGAGAAAAGTTTGAGTGCCTTAATAATTCTAAACAAGACAGTCGTAAGGTATGTCTCAAAATTCAGTGGACAAAAAAAACCAAAACAAACAAACAAAACAAAACAAACAAAAAACTTAAGAAACAGCAACGAAGCATTACAGGTTTCAATTTCATATAACTTCATCTAATTTTAATTTCACAAACTAGAAAAAAAGAATCACCTCTAAATTTCACACAATCTTGGAGCGTTGTATACATAAATAAATCTAATGTTGAGAATTTATGGTGGCTATCAAGCTATAATCTGTTTAATTAATTACCAACAAGACCTTGGCCTTTGTGTAACGCCCTCGTCATATTTGTACACGAGTACTTCGCTTTTCTTTCTGCAAGGATACGTTGTGCTACGACTACAGGTTTATCTATTCAAGTGGAGAAAAGGCTAGGCCGTAGTAATTTCTCCAAAACAAATAAGATTCAGTCAAAACACAATTGTCTTCATAATATTTATACCGCGAACACTCATTTGAAAGATGAGCACATATTGAACCAATTGACCACATTTACTATGTGATCAAAGATAATAGTTCCTTTACTATGACAAAACACACCCATCCAAACACAAATGCAAGCAAGCATGCAAGCGAACAAGCAAGCAAGCAAGCAAGCAAGAAACTGTCTTCTCCACATCCACGTCATATCGCCCTCTCCCCCTCATCCCCCAAAAAGGAAAACATACTACTAGCAACAAAAATAACCACACACATGCATATACAGACATACAGAAATGGGATCGTCAATACAAACAACCGCCGACCATTTCCTCCTACAAAACCTGAACCACGCCGGCCCGTTCACTCACCTGCTCTTCCCTTCTCGCGTCCTCTGCTGACTGCTGCAGTCGCCCCAGCGCCGCACCAAACTCGTCCCCACCATCGCCTTCTCCACGACCCTGGCGGCTGCTGCTTCCGAGACCTGCCACACCACGGATGTCGACGGCGGTCTCGCCCCCCGCGGACGGCCAGCCCTCCTCGAGCGTGTACTCGTCGTCCGCCGTGTAGCCGCGGATCTGGTCGTAGTCCAGCTGCGGCCCGGCACCGCCGAAGTCGTCAGTCGCGCCGCCGGCCTGGCGGAGGAAAGCCCCGGCACCACCGGGCACGGAGCCGTGCACCAGGGTCAGCACGAGGCTCAAAACGAGGCCCGAGTACACGGCGACCAGGGATACGCCCCGGGACGCACGCATGGCTGCGCGGCGGCGGCCTCTTGACGACGTGGATATCCAACTGCGTCTCTTGTAGACGTGGGCTAGTGTACGAATGTCGATAAATGGATGGGCTAATATGTACGCACAGACGACTTGATAAACGTGTTTATTAGATATCAATTTTATTTCAAAAGCACTTAATCAGACAGAGATTGTAGCAATACTTTACTGATATGATTTATGTGTTAACAGTTGATTTGTTTACCACCACCTTTCAATGTATCGAAGACTCCAATCCAAGCTAGCACTCACTTTTTTCTTAACTCCCTGACAGTTTTCAAAAATCAGACAGAAACACACTTCTTGAACAAGTCCAAAAACATACGTATCGCGCTAAATCTTCCAACTTCACTGACAGTCGGCCGTCATTTTGTTGTGTGGCGGCGGCGCGTGTTTCTTCAACTTTCTACTCACTTTGCCGTCTGCTTTTGTTCACCTTCATTGCGAGCTCTACAGCGCATGCGCAACAAAAGCGGGTGTAGGAGTGCGTATTTGCGGTGGCGGCGTGGGAGAAGCTTTCAGAGTCGTGGTCATCATCGATAACTCAGAGCTGGTCTTGGATTTACATTAATGGGATGCTTTTCTCTCCTAGCACATGGGAGGTTTGTTTCCCATGCAACAGTTATGACCCAAAGCCATCGCACTGCACATAAAACATTATTACATACGGGCAACTTGCAAACCACGAAGTGGTGGAAGGTATGGAGCAAATATAGGATTAGGTAGAATATCATATGACTGATAGAATTACTAACGGTTTTTAATTGTTCTCTTTGAGTTCGTCAGTGCTCTTCGATTATATTACCTGTACACCAATCAATCTACCTCATCTCACAAGAGAAGGTGGTACATTAACAGCAGAAGCTCTAAATAAGACAGCCCAGGATTGAACGCCAATTGACCGCCGTCCTCCAAACATTCGACAAACATCTATCTTTTTATGATTGACGATTCATACATATTCAAATTTACATAAAGAATGTAAGCATTATTTTGAAATATTATTACACCATTGCTTCACATTTTTGTTGTCATACATTGCACTTAATGACTACGATTACGATAAGTATTTTCCAAGTTAGTGTCGATGATTGTTCTGTAAAATACTAATTATAAAGTATCAAAACTGTAGCTACCTTCACTGCTTCACTTTCATATTCTTAAAATGGGGCCTATGGTCTCAATTAGTAGCACAGTTAGTACATGTTCATTATTAGACCTACTCATACATGGATAGTATATCAATTTACGTCACGAACGGACATTGATAGTAAGTAGGTCGATGATGGTTCTTTGTTTATATATTTCTTGCACTGGCATCTTTGAAAGTTAGGTGTCAACTTTCATCTGCAAACACGTTCACGTGGTGTGTGTCTAACCAGTCACGACTACATGTAACACACGTATTCGTATACTGGTTTACTAATGTTGTTTGCACTGTTTTCAACCTTTTGATGATGCCTTGTTAGACCGTAAAATATAACCACCCGTACATTTTGACCGTTCTTATTTTACGTAACGTAATTGTCAGACTCACAAAATGATCTAGCGGCCGTCAAATGTAAACACAATAAATTGTGATCGATTACATGATATATAGGACGGCTGGCATCTGCCCCCAAGCTACCACACCCCTGTTTCGTCATCATAGGCCTTTGGTGCCAGAAGATAGCTTTCAAATGGCATTACAATAGTCTCTATATCACCATCTTAGCCTGCCCCACGCCCCGTCAAAGTTAGACCTCGGGTGGGCTCCCATGTCGACCTTAAGTGTGGACGGTCGCTACAGAGATGTGAACTTAAAGCTTATGAATCTTATGAACCCTATGAGCATCCAGTAATGCCACCTTTAAGCGGAGATACATTACGATGATCAAATTAGCCCTTCAGACCACCCAGAAAAGCAAAAAGACGATCCAAATCAACAACTCTATAATCATAACGGGAACGGACACTCGAAGCAAAAAATCAAAAGCATTTCTTCAGAGAAGTGATAACAATGTGTTTGGGCCAGATCAAGGCCGAAGTGTGTCATTTCCTCCAGGAAGACAGCAGTGGTCATGGAGCATCGTGAACAACCGAATTATTGGAAAATTGCTTCTGTTTCATGGTTCAATTGCTTCAGATTATAATGATAGTGGCGGTACTTACAGTTTCATATATGCCAACCACACGTCCTCCTAAAACAGCAGACGAGGCCCCTACAGGAAGATTAAGAACCTGCCAGACGTGCGCCATTTCCAATCGAACCAACCAGACCACTCCAAATTTGAGGCCAGAACTACCACGATCCACCTCGAAATGACACAAAGTCTTCTTGAGGATCTGGAACTACCACGATTCTCTAGTATAAGTGAAATGGGGGGTTTAATATTTTCAGATCGTTCACCCGTACACTAGTAATGGCTACTTGTTTTCGTAGATGTAAAAATGATAGTGAAACTGATATCCGCTATGCCATAACGTATATTAGTAGATAATGTATTAAGCATTGGTCAGTGAATGAATAACATGAATTGGCTTAAAATCATGACTGTCTATTTGTCACGCAAGCCGGCCAAGTCAAATTACGTCCACTGACCATGAGGTGTGTATAAGAGCTGTTGACAGAATCGGTTTAACAAGATGAATAGGAGTTTCTTTTTATCAACAATGCGAAATACATCATGCTTGCACATATTTTGTATGTATGGCGTTAATCATCAATAATATCAAACGTTGCGACCATATCAATGCTCAATGTAAACATATTTATTTTGGTTACGGTGATCTAAAAGTAGCTGTCAGTTACACAAAAGCTACCAAAATATATGGAATTTATCGGGCTTCTAGATGAATTACTCATCTAGTCATGGAAATTGAATATGTCTTTGATATCCCGATATAGTACAGTTCTAACGGAATGTATACATGGAAGGCCGGGTGGGGGGTGGTGGGGGGGTGATTATGGAAGTTGAATGTGGAAAAAAGGCCCAAACAAAGAGGCCTGTGTGAGTTCATGGAAGTGGGATGTGGGGAAAACGCCTTAAAATTTGTGGGATGAGGGAAAAAAGGCAAAACATTAGGGATATGGAAGATAAGGCAAAAGGGGGGGGGGCGGAGTGTAAATGTAAGTGTAAATATGCTTGTTCATAGTCTCAATGAACAGCTTTTGCCGTTATTTAGCTAGTTTACATCTACACCAGGTTAGCGGCATCATTGTCACACTATATATCTTTCTCAACTCCCTGGGGAGCGTACCATACTGGCTTCATATGGCATTGCTGCTAATGCGCACGCTTATCACCCACATTTGCGACTTGTACCTATTTAACGTGTAGGCACCACGAAGCAGTGTGCAACCTGTTAGAGGTAAGTTTGCTCAACACTTACCATCAGACCAACCAGGGATGTGGAATATCTTGACCTGATATACGCACCCACATATGTATACGTTTTGATCGCCAAGTTGTCGTATTCTGCTTGCTACGCTGTATATACGCTTTATATTAGGATTTGCCACTAAACAAGTTACAGGATTTTAAAATATGATGAGTTCGTCTCTCATAACACACGTTGTTCATACCTCCATGGTTGATCAGAAACTGCTGTTGACATTTGCAAAACCTCTTTGCGCATGTCAGGTCGTTTGGCACGACTTCCAATATCGAAAATCGAAGTGTACACATTAGAAATGATGGCCCCCTCGTCCCTGTTCTTAAACCTTTTCCTCGTTGGTTCTTGCTCTATAGTCATTTCTCTGTCCATTACATGTCCTTATTTCTTCCCAGTCTATTGCGCGATTGTTTTGGAAGAGGAAATGCCAATGAACGCATTCAAGGAAGTTACAATACAGCATCCTCATCTATGCCGGGCTTATCATTTAATTCACAATTTATTGAAAATAATTTGGAAAGATATTGTAAGACTGCTTATATACAGTGTAAAAGAGATCTTGACGAATCCACGATGAAGTAACAGTGTGTGTGGCCTGATATAAATAGGCAGTATATAGTTGAAATGAACATGCACTTGAAAGGGAGTGTGCGTGATCAAGCCGTGAAATTCAACGATGACAAATTATAGGATCCTAGACATACTATAATATATTTATAATTTTTGTAATACGACAAATGTAACATGACTGTACATATCCATCATTTGCGACACGAAGTGATTACCATTAAAACTAAATCGTGAGTTAAGTAATTGAAATACGTAACATAACACAAATAATTTTCATATAAATTAGTGTTAAATTCAATTAAAAGTTAGTATTACAGCAATGTCAATATGTAAAAATAATATACATATAAACACGAAAATACCACTGACAGTCACGTCCACAACAGTTTTATTTCGTGACTTTTTGGACGTGCGATAATACCCACTTACGCCTGTACATTGATGTCATTGTGGTTATATGATAGTAATATAAACTTTATGACATAAAAATTGAGCAATATTTGAAAATCCAGATTTAATACAGCATAAAAAATGGAATATGAAGCAAATACAAGGTGGTGCATCACTGATCATCGTGAGTGTTAAGTCTACACCCTATCTATCGTGCAGCACCCCACCCTTAGTGTTAACGCATGGCGGTTTCAAGAACAGAAGAATTGAACATAATTAATGAGAGCATGCTTATAGAATTGGGGCCCTAGCGTCATGGGGGTGGGTGGGGTGGAGGGTATGTACAAACACTATGTGTACACATTACTACCATTATATGGAAGGGTAACAAATAAGCACACAGACCATATTAGCCACGGCATCCGTTTTAGGCTTGATTTATTCTCTAGCATTTACTTCGTCACTTTACATTCTTGAAATAAGCATGTGCCATAACAATAAGAACTGATTTACTCTAAATACATTGACAAATCACTTCTCACGATAAGTTTGTGGCATTGTGCACAAAATAGCCACACCACTGTGTGCAGTTAACATATTACTTTTTGAGTCTGGATATCTTTAAAATTATCATAATCAACATAGTATTTGATAAACAGACAAGTTTACTGTATTTTCTCTTAGTACAACTTATTTATTTTATTCTATATAGTTATTCTATTATTCTACTTTTCCATTTACCGGTACTCTTATATTGACCCATTTTTTTAATAACTACATGCAATACGTGCACATAAAATAAATAAAACCACTTTTATTTGTAAATAACAATCAGTTAACAGGATATCTGGTTTCAAAAGAAATATATGCGCATATATGTTTTAATATCTTGTTAACGTGTCTTTAAACACAATAGCATTCAAATTTTTAAAGTGCAAAATATATATGTATAAGGTCATCTAACCAAAATCAGATACTTAAATGCAAACACCAAATTTTGTGAGGAACATTTCAAGCATACTAGTGAATGCACAGATTAAAAGCTGGGTTCTATTATTATACAAATAGTGTAGTTCCTCAATAGAACACAGAAGCTTGCCTTTTGTTGTCCGTATCATACGAAATGAGAGTATTTTTAGGAGCTCTAACAGAATTTCCTTGCGTTTCCTCCATGTTTTTAACACTTAGGGTGGTTGTTGCACGATATGGTGGAGTATTAACACAGGGTAAACATTGATTCACCACCTTGAAATAAAAATTGTGATGCAGGATCGGTTGGTGGTAATGGGGAGAGAGGAGAGAGAGAGAGAGAGAGAGAGAGAGAGAGAGAGTGTGTGTGTGTGTGTGTGTGTGTGTGTGTGTGTGTGTGTGTGTGTGTGTGTGTGTGTGTGTGTGTGTGTGTGTGTGTGTGTGTGTGTGTGTGTGTGTGTGTGTGTGTGTGTGTGTGTGTGTGTGTGTGTGTGTGTGTGTGTGTGTGTGTGTGTGTGTGTGTGTGTGTGTGTGTGTGTGTGTGTGTGTGTGTGTGTGTGTGTGTGTGTGTGTGTGTGTGTGTGTGTGTGTGTGTGTGTGTGTGTGTGTGTGTGTGTGTGTGTGTGTGTGTGTGTGTGTGTGTGTGTGTGTGTGTGTGTGTTTGTGTGATGTGTGTGTGTGTGTGTGTGTGTGTGTGTGTGTGTGTGTGTGTGTGTGTGTGTGTGTGGGGGGGGGTTATTAGATGATGTTTTTTTCACGGTTTTACAGGCAAATCATATGTGAGATTTTAAGGATAAGGATAATTGGTTAGCTTCAAAGAAATTTTTGTGAGACCATATAGCAAATAGTATGTACTGTAGCAAGCTGCGGGGTCAGATCCAGGATTTTGAAACTGGGTCAAGCTTCAATTATCCTATAATGTGCGGTTTTAAATACATTATTATATATAAATATATTTATACAACACAATCTCAATAAACAAATTTTGACTTGATAACTCAACTCTTGGCAGTAACCGTGAGTGGATCTTGCTGATTTTGACGTTTATTGACTATGGTGTAAGTTAGCTATAGAAACCTAAAGGATGCCAAAAACATGAACAATACAGGCTAATTAAGTAGAGACGGGACCGTCGGTGGGTTTTAGTCTTCGAACCTTCGTACCTACACTTTACAGGACGAACGTTCGTTGATGTGTAGTTAAGTAGATGTTTAATTCAAAACACCCAGTCGGCGACGAAAATTGGACAGGACCGTCATGTCGTCCCACTACATGATAACATCTTGACATGTAGAGCATACTTCATTATGTAACACAGAACATATAACTTATAATACAGTTATTACTCATTGTGTTGCTTAATACAACACGAGACTATAGACATTGTTGACACCAAAGGCACAGGATCAAGTTACAAGATGTAAACAAGCTGAGCGGAGGTATGAACTGCGTAGCACACAATTAGCTGTTCTCTCGACAACTCGTGTGAAAGTGACCTTCATGACCTCACAGTCAAATGTCATTTAAGTGGCTTTTACTCCTCATACGACGGTCTTACTGACGTTTCTCAACCTGTGAAATAACTGGGATACAGAGTTAAATTGTATGTGCCGATATCTCAATTAAGTTTCATGTGCTTTTATTTGTGTCAGTGATGTGATATTTGGCATGTCTATTATAGATGTTAAAACTACTTTAAAAACACACGACTTGAGTTAAAAGACAAACATCTCCTTTTTGCATTTATCAGAGTTCACTGCATGGTTCTAAGCAAAACGATGAACTTTACATACATTAGATTTTGCGAAGATTACAATCGTAGGCTAATAATGGTATGATAAAAACAAAAACAAACAAAACAAAAACAGAACAAAACAAAACAATAACTCAAATTCGTGCCACAAAAATAGAGAAAGGAAGTACAAGAAATATGACATCTTTAACAACTAACACATTACTTGTTAAATTATTCAGTTTCCTCCAAAAGTGCAAGGGTAGAAGCCGAAATTACAGTAAAACACCGTTAACACCCCTAGAGCTTTCCCCCTTCTCAGCCTGAACTCAAATTGCGATCTACCAGTAAGAACATATTGAGCCACCACTATATACGAACACAGAATAACCCCAAATACATGCATAACTCGGCCAGACCTCAGCAATGCCACACGTGAGAACTCATAACTTGTCAAGGGCCGTTATCTATGGCGCCAGTCAAGCCTAATATGCACGTAATGACGTGACGCCACCGGTGTCTAATTGAGGAACTGGCGGAAGTATACAGTGCCTCAAAGGGAAATAGTCCCCCATCTCAGGCAAGTTGTCGTCAGTTGTCAAAGTGGTCGTCTGCCCACTCGCTCCAATGTCTGCTGCTAACCAGGCGAGCGGGTGATAAAAGTTTCATGAATTTCTAATTAGGACGACGTGATGAATGTCAGGACACCTCGTTAACGAATAACACAGGCGAGGCACTGTTCCCCTATTTGTTTCACAAACCGTCCGTACCAAACAAACTACCACAAGAAATTATTTGTTTTCACTAGCAGATCCATTTCTTTTTTAAAGGAGGAGGTTTGACTCAAGGGATCTAAGGTGTTTCTTATGTAATGCGCAATCGATAGTCGATGTGTTAAACACATTCATAAAATTAATTAAGTTAATTGAATAAATGAGGAGGGGGTTGGGGGTGGGGAAGCATTAAGGCAAGTGCCCACTAGATCTGCCTATGTTGTGGGTATTTGTGCATGGCTATTACTATTGGATTGCGCAAGTGATAGACCTAACGTTGTTAAATTGATATCAGATTGCATAAACACAAACAAAAACAAAACAAGAAAAAAATATCGTAATAATAGCAGCAACAAAATACCGAAACGCCAAAAACACACCAAAAGACAACGACAACGTCGTTTACAACGCCAAAGACAATGACGCTGTGAAGGCTGTGGATTTTCATGGGATGTGGATGCACTATGATTGAATGCACCACATTGAGCTTGGCTAGTATTGGATTTATTATTTCCATGTTTCTATTTCAATCATAAGATAATCAGTCAAGGGTGCGCAAAGGAACCAAAGAACAACTGAAATACCTCTGCTAATTTATCATTAAGAGTTGCCTGACAGGTGTTTTTTTGTAAACTTTCCTAAAATACCACCTCTCTAATAAAACCACTTGACTACTACAGTGTGATAAGTATGTCGTGACTATGACTTTGACTGTGTACTATGTAAGTATATCAAACAGTGTAGGCTCATTTGTTATCAGCGACAATTTTGTGATTTTTTGGGGGTTCATGGCTGTGGGTTGTCGTGTGTGGGTGGTGTCTGAACATGGTTTGGTTCTGTCAGAATGGGCGTGAGTATTGGTAGAGCAGTGGTCGGTGCCATCAAGAGGTGGGATATATTTGTTGTTAAGTATTGGTAGGGGCATGTTGATGACTTGGGACGGGTGGATTCCAAATGGGGAGTCAGCATGGTCACTACAGTGATGTCTGCTGGGGTGGTGGTAACAGGACATGGCAAATGCTGTAGCCCAGTGGTATGCAAGTATTATATGTTGTTGAATGGTGTGTAGGGGGTCCGGGATATCAGGGCAGTGACGATTCTGTTGAATAGTTATGGGGTGGGCGTCGGGTTTGATTGGGGCAGGTGTTAGCAGGAGAGGGTCCGGTGGGGGCATTGTTACTATAGTGGTGGGTGTGATGGGATGTAGGTCTTTAGCCGTTAGTATGTGATGCAGTGTTGGGTGCTGTGGTTGGAGTGTCAAGACAGTGTGGGTGCTTCAGACATGTTCTATGCAAGCAATAGTTCTTTTTTTTAATAATGGGTGAGGATGGGGTGTGGTTGGCGTTTACTTCAGAAATAGAGCATTGAGATATGATTGCCAGTTATTGATTTTTCATTTCCACATGTATAAGCTAGCACGTGTACTATGATATGTACTATGCATTTATTCCAGTGCTTCCATTGTTGCCTCTGGTTCTGCCCCGGTTGCTGCTGCCTCTGCCTCTGCCTCCGCCGCCGCCGCCGCCGCCGCCGCCGCCGCCGCCGAGGATGCTACTACTACCACTGCAGCAGCAGCAGCAGCAGCAGCAGCTGCTGCTGCTGCTGCTGCTGCTGCTGCTGCTGCTGCTGCTGCTGCTGCTGCTGCTGCTGCTGCTGCTAGTGGTGCTTATCCGCTTCTTATTACTGATCCGATTCTTGGTTCTTGCTTCCCTCTTGCCCCCTTTTCCTCTACTGTCAGGACAGTCTGTCCAAAAGCTCACATACCGAAATACAAATCATAATGCAAACACAAAACACTCTGAACTAAGTTTCCTCATAGTGGGTTTATTTTCACAATAATAATAAAATGAGCGTGACGCCTATTTAATAAGTTTTCTAATAAACATAAGCATGAAATCGTACAAAGTAACCATGCATTAAGGGGGAATCTCCCTTAATTTTTCCATTTCTATTTACTCAAGGTCTGTGTAACACACACACACACACACACACACACACACACACACACACACACACACACACACACACACACACACACACACACACACACACACACACACACACACACACACACACACACACACACACACACACACACACACACACACACACACACACACACACACACACACACACACACACACACACACACACACACACACACACACACACACACACACACACACACACACACACACACACACACACACACACACACACACACACACACACACACACACACACACACACACACACGCACGCACGCACGTGTGTGTGTTTGTGTGTTGTCTGTGTGTGTCTGTGGCTCTGTGTGTCTGTGTCCCTGGGGTCGTGAGTTTGAGTCCCAATGAGAAAGAAGTTTGAAAATGTATCCACACAGGAAACACACACACACACACACACACACACACACACACACACACACACACACACACACACACACACACACACACACACACACACACACACACACACACGTGCCGCGTGCGTGTGTGTGTGTGTCACACACACACACACACATTGGTGTGTGTGTGTGTGTGTGTGTGTGTGTTCAAAAACTTCTTTCTCATTGGGACTCAAACTCACGACCCCAGGACACAGATACACAGAGCCACAGACACACACAGACAAACACACAAACACACACACACACTCACACACACACACTCACACACACACACACTCACACACACACACGTACAACGCACACGCGCACATACACCACACACACAACACACACCACACACACATTCATTCAAAAGCACTAAAAATACTAATAAGACCTTCCTAATATTTCGTCCTCATGTGGGGTCACAGAGGCAACGGTTCGTCCGTGTAACAGCTCGCTGCTTGGGATGATGATATTATTCTGGTCTCACAACCTTGGAGTCGTGAGTTCGAGTCCCGATAGGGCAACTTAATATAGTAAAATGGAAGCTTCTAGGGCTGTAAAACATGTTTTCAGCTATGTATCTATCGTTATTAGAAATATGCTTGCTAAAAAGACGTGAGAGAGAGAAGTTTGAAAATGTATCCGCAAGAACTGGGAAACACGTATGTATATCATTCAAAAGCATTAAAAGTACTAATAAGACCTTCCCAAAATTTCGTCCTCGTGTGGGATTCGAACCCACGGCGTCTGGATTGAGATGATAACAGACCAAGTATGTAAGCTGGGGGTTATAGAGACAACGGTTCAGCAGTGTAACTTTTTAACAGCTCGTTGCTTGGGATGAATGTATCATTCTGGCCTCATAACCTTGGGTTTGTGAGTTCGAGTCCCGACATGGCCACTTGATGTAGTCATATGGAAGCTTAGGGTTGTAAAACCTGCCTTCAGCTATATAATCGTTGGTAGAAATATGCTTGCTAAAAGATGTGTGTGTGTGTGTGTGTGTGTGTGTGTGTGTGTGTGTGTGTGTGTGTGTGTGTGTGTGTGAGAGAGAGAGAGAGAGAGAAGTTTGAAAAAGGTCTGATATACACAACATATACAATAGATCTCGAGGTGGGCAACTTCTAAACTACTCTGCAATATCTTTTCTTTCATTATGTTCTATTTTTGTGTCAAAATTTGATAAAAAATGTGCACAAAACTTTAGGTACATATAGAAAGTAGAGACAATATACTTCTGTGAAATAAAAAGAGGCTTCATCTATTAACATATCCAAGTGAATGTAGGTCATTGCCAATATCTCATATCATCACCCATATTAAAATGAAAATGCTTTATAACATTTTATGGACATAAAATTTTGAGATATTAAGGCTGGCCGCTGAGGTGACTTTGATAATTATCAATAGATTGAATTTTTTCTTCGAAAACAGTATGCTTTCTCTAACTCTTGATATACTTACCTAAACCTTATGCTTTTCGGTCGACAAAAAGCGCGGAACTGCTTAAGCATTATGTATATCTATCAAAAGGGGTGAAATCAAAATAGGGAATAAAAAAGGGCAAAATCTACTGACCTTCCCTCTTGACAGACCTTTTAGACCTGAAACTGAGACGGTGTGAACACACTGGTGCTGTTTGCATTGTGTACGTGCCCGTTCTTGGTGGCCTGGATATTCATAACGTTTCTTCAAGGTGCAAAATATGGTAATATGTTGCCTCAAGTAAGTTGCTTCAGTGTTGTAAGTAAGTTCTAGTATTTTAGCTGAGCCAAGACTAGTACCTAGGCATACACATTCTGTTTACAATGACCCGGAGTAGAATATCTATGTCAGCGGTGCAGGCGTCGTGCAATCTGATTGTGAGATGTGGTCTGGTTGTGGAAATTGGAGTTTCACAGTGGGATCTTTTCAATGTTTGAAATTGCTTAAAGGTATAGGGTGGGAAAAAACCCTGCCCAATTGGACGACTATTTGATAAAAATCACTTGTTAGATATATCGAAAATTCGTACATTTAATATATAGAGCTGTTGATGTAAATATGGAAGGTGTGTGAATGCCTGGTGGATACATATGGTTATCAATAAACGAATAAAACAAAAGGATATGAGCGATTGAAGATTGGTATTAAAGAATATTGGAATTTTGAATATCAATGCTGAATTTGTTCAAGAAAGTCGCATTTTCACTCTAGATAAACAAGGCGTTACGCGTGGGAATCACATACGTCTCCGCTCCCTCTTTGTTTAGTTGCAACTGCCGTTATGAATACATCGTCGTATTAAATGCTCATCCATTTGGACACCAACACGTCTTCATGCTTTTGACATAGTGATACATTGATGCTGGGGAACAAAGCCTAACATCCAACTCTCAGTGTCCCATGTATAAAGAAACAATGGCAAGTCGTCTCATTAAACAGCAGGTGTTCTTTGTCCGATATGAGAATTCTCGTTCATCGTGCATCATAAACTGTCATAGCCAAGAACATAAATCACACTCTTGCATGCAATTTGAATGTTTTAAAACAAATGGTGGGTTGTCTTGGAAAAAAAATCCTTATAAGTTCTATAAAGCAAATATGTAGGCCTAATAATATAATTCACAGTGCATTGACAGTGTTGGCGAGAGATATGGATATGGGATACATGGAGAGATGGAGAAAGATAGAGAGAGATATGCAGAATTGAGGGGAGGAAAAACATACTAAAAATCTCCGTTTTCGTTTAAGCAAATCACCATTATCATTATACTTAAATATTCTCAATTAAACCCAATTTACATTACGTCGCACACGCTCTAGTTGTTGCTGGCCCCACCAGCCATCGCTGAGGCAGGAAAGCCGTCCATTCGTGGGGAGGGCCACGTCATGTTTGAGCAATAACCGGCTTCTTATAGCCAACCATCCATCTCCTTTAGGAATGCATTGTCACAGGGCTCCCATCCCACCATACGTCACCCCATTCTTTTATGATGACCACAAGCACTGATGAAGCTTGTTTTCTCTACTCAACTTGATTTACTGAGTGAAATTCAATCAACTCTCGCTTGCTTAAAGAAAAAAAAACAGCATGTTTTATCGCATGTTGTCTGAAAGCAATCTTCTTCTTTAACTTTCTCTCTTTCTGTCTTTCAAAGCCAACATTAATGTTAGAAATTATGATATATAAGGACTGGAAGTTTTCATCTATAAACGTGTCAACATTAAAGAAAAAAATTGTAAAAACTATTCTTACAAAACCCATACTCCCTATTTTCCGCTGATTAGTATCGAACACAATTACTTATCACCAATTACCAATTAGATAGCATGACCAGACATTGATAACTATATTAACACACACGTATTTAAACAATGTGCACATGAAAATATAACGGTAAAAAATAAATAATAAAAAACGAAAGAAGCAAAAGTGTTACATGCGAGTATCGGGTAGCACCATGCAGGGTCGGCGGTGTCAGGTATCCACGGCGGAAGTGCTCGATACTCGTGATGGATGTAAACACCTTCCGTGGAAATGACGCACATGCCACAGGAAATACGTTATTGAAAATATAAATACCCAATGCTTAGATGTAGTCCCTAACGAGGCAGAATTATGCCTGGTAGAATGCATGACCCATTAAGTCTACTTTTGGATTTTATATTGGGAAAACTATGACACGTTTTGCTCTGGGTGTGCTTTAAAGCAGGCCTTGTATTCCAGTAGTGATTAAAATGAGGCCTATGGAATAGGAGCAACCCAACAAGCGGTAGAACAAGCTTCATCCTAACTCATGCTGACAAGCAGGTGGCCAGGCCTTGGGAAAATATGGATGATGTGATCATATCTAAAATTATCCGTTTCAACATGCACAAAACCTCACAGTTCAGTCGATTAACACGGTAATTGATAGATTGAAATTTTAATTTCAATTTTTAATTTTACTGAATATATTTTGTGATAAAATATTTTCAACGTGTTCCATATGGGGAAGCGTATTTCAAGATGGACACTTTCTACAACAATATTTCATATGGCTATAGAGCCCTATACTCGAACCATGCTCTTTGAACACACAAAACATTTATTAATATTTTAACAAAAGCAAATATTCGTTTTCGTTTCTTTATAAATTTTTTCTTCGACAATGCCTAGTTATAACGTAAACTGTATAACGTAACGCTGTCTTTACTTTAAAAAAAAAGTCATACTCGCATACACTGGCGGGTAATTCGCAATGTATGATGCAGGGCGAGGGTACTGGGCGATTATATGGCACCATGCGGTACCCTCCCTGTACTGGTTAAATTCTGGGCTGGAAGAGGATGTTATAGGACTGTATCGGATGATACGGGACATCATGTATTGTTTGCCAACTTGCTGGATTTTTTACATTCTCAAAAAAAAAAAAAAAAAAAACGAAAAAACCAAAAAAACCATGACTACATAATCTCGTTACGTGGATTTACAGTCCTTTACGAGGCATTACGGACGATACAGGGAGGCGCGTGATAAAAGGGGACAACATGGAACAACACGGTGAGGTGTGAGGACGTTACTAGAGTATACAACATGATACATGTAATGAGCAATAGCAGCGAGAAACCGAGCAGCGTCCGTACGTTACATACATATGGGCCTATACGCCAGTTACGACATTTATTGGAACCTCGTACTATTTCGTATTTTCATTTGGGCCACGAGAACTGCAATAAGCAGATGTATGTGTTTATAGTTCTTATTATCATGCTTTCATGTTTGCATGTTGACCGTAGCATGGACGACCATCATAGCCTGGGTGACATATGAATGTTATACATAATGGTTAGATTAATTTTGTTTTGTTTCTGAAGTTTCTAGTATGCAGCATAAAAGAAAATTCAGAAACAAAATGAGACCAAGCGCTGTGTACCAGATACATAGAATTTTGATATTAATTTAATGAAAATAAGACCATGTCATAAGATTAAAAGCTACGCCTCCTGCAAACCTTTTCAAATCAAATCGGAGCTCTGCTGACTTGCTAATTGTTTACAAATTAACAAGCGAATTACATACAGCCAATGTCCATACTAATTGTATATATTAAGCTTCGTTTCTTAATGAATATTACAATACATTCTATTTCATCACAGTGGAAATAGCCTCTCAACTAAGACGCTCACTTGAAACAAGGGACGCCATTTGAGAAAAGGATCATATATCGTCGCTAATGGTCAAGCCGCTGTGCTTGTTTCTATTCGTGTAACAGTTTGTGTCACAAGTTGAGATATCTCCTGTTAGAAAAGCCTGCTCATTTGTAACACAGCCCACTAAAAATAGGAGACCTTTTGAAAATTTCACCATCAACACGGTATAATTAACGGGCTACACGCACGTTCCTTGCCTGAGCGTTTAGCAAAGCAGTGATTAACCAATCAATTTGATAATGAGTAGAATTTGCAGTGATATAATTATGCCAATTATACATATATACGGTGGTTTTTTGAGATCCAACTAACTATTCAATAAAGTCGTTACATCTTGAATGCTAACAATTAATAACATTCATCTGTCTTTATTTTGTAATTACATATAGCTAGGCGTGCTCGCTACATAAGTTACAATGCAAAAATATAATTATGCCAATTAAAATTGATATGGAGTTAAGATAAACCTTATTAATCTCAACCATTTCATTACTGAATCTGGTGGCCTAGCACTTTCTTGCACAAGTAAATTACATTCTAACGCAGCGTACAAGCTAGTGCTTGCTTGAAAAACATATAAACAATTGTGATACCCTTTTAATCTCGAACAGCCAGACACTTGGTGTGTTGCGCACGTGAGTTTCAGGATAATGATGTATGAATTTTGATGTATCACCAGGAACAAAGTTAATTATATGTTGTGCATTTTTAATAATTGTTGGTGGACTCCATACACCCTCCTACCACAAGAAACCCCATACTATGGAGGCGGGTGTTCCAGTCCTGCATGTTCTATGCATTCTGTATATGTACCGATACTAGCCCACGCCATTTTAAACTGTAACAAGCATCCATATATATATAGGCATGCTAATCCCGACACTTACCACTGCTTACCATCCACTTATTCCATTGGGAAGCATAGGTCATAAATCTTCTGTCACAACCAACCATACAATTAGATTTTCTTAATGAAGGTGACGTTAGCAATTTCGTATGTCAAACATATTTGCATTGCTGATTACACATGATTAATACATTACTTCAGGTAGCATTAGCTTGGTGGCAAGACGCGTTGCTTTTTGTTTTTAGTAGGGGAAAAATCCGAATTTTTGTCTACAAAAATTACTTTTTAATTTGTACAAAGTGCAGTTTACATTTGGTGGTTTGTGACCTCTTTGTGGTCGGTTAACCCAGTTATGTCGCATCTTTGATTTATTATTGTTTATCCCGTAGTTTACTACGACTAAACGGTCGTCTGGGAATTCAATACGTTTCTATAGATTCATCTAAATGCACATTTTCCCGCCATTGTGCATGTTTTGTGAAATTGCCCCATTTGTTGGGGTTTTTAGTCAAATCTTTTCCTTCCACTTCTCCACCTCCACCCTTAATTTTTTTTGGGTTGTGCTAATAAGTTAGTACATTAAGTTTCCATACTTGCTTCTATGGTGTTAGTAATTATTTCTCCAACTTCTTAGTTTGCTTTGTTAGGTTTATAATCTTTGTAGTGTATAAATGTTTCTTTTTATTTTGATTGTTAGAGTAAGCTTAATTAAGTGTTTTGGTATGTGTAGTATCATATTTACTTATTTTACAATTGTATCACTAGTTGGGGGAGGCTCGATAATTTTATTCCTATATTTGTATCACTATTTTGATGTGGGTCGGTTTTAGACCCCCAACTTTTTCTCAAATAAACGTTGGCAGCAGCCTACTTGTGCTGCTTGTCACGATTTTCACTTATTCACGCGTTTATTTTCTCAAAACAAGCAAGACATAATTTCAACGTAGTATCAAATTAAAAATAATGTTTTCCCGCCGTCGCCCCCTATGGATCTCTTAACTATAAAGTACTGTAACGGCCAGTTTCTATATTCTGCCCTCAACGGTATGATACTCACAGCCAGATGATTCAGATTCAAGTATTATTATACAATTGGGATTGTCCTACCCTAGTCCCGGGGACGCTTATGCTTCTTCGCAGTATTCACCAGAATGATAGATACCCAATCTCGTCTGCATATGTTGATATATCTTAATGTAAACAGACAGTAGTAGATCACCAACATTATGACAGGGTTTAGCTTAAGGATAAACACTGGCGGACTGAAAATAATACTTGAGATCTGCTTCAGCAAGATTTACGTGCAATTTATTATGCAACCAACTTAGATCTATTGGAATTAATTGACTTGGGTGTAACTATTGACATTAGAGGATTTTTTTTCTCCAAATAGCGCTATAGAACTGTGTCTTTGCTTGTAGAAATAAAATGTCCCTGCGATTCCCCGACTTTCCCATCACCAAATCTTTCATTTCACCTGCCAAGACTAACAAAGACACACAACTTACATGTCGAAAATAGATGAGAAACTCGTCTAAAATATGAAGGTTCAACATGCAAATTTGGCACATGTTGAAATAAATGCTTTGTGTTTTACTGTCGGTTGTATAACTTTCTCCGACATGTTTCAAGTTTCCCTTACCTTTCACCGAGATTGAAAAAAATCCAAGTAGGTACACCCTGTGGGAATGTCACTGAAAAGGAATTTTAAGGAAATTTGATGTAAGAATGATACTGATATTTATTGTTTTAGATATACAAAACAATATCAAATATCGTAAACAATATAATAGGTTCACAGTATACAATACAAATAGCATACACGTCTGAACAATGTGATATTTCTTTCAAAATAAACTCCCAACAGACAAATAATACCGATGACTACATTTCAAAATCAATGTAGAAATGTATAAATTAGACAAGTTAATGCATGAAATCATTGAAGAAAATGATGAAATGTAGTAAATACTAATTTGTACTATAACACGAGAACTATGCATGTTGTTAAATTCTAAACATCTCCCTCGTTCCTCATTAGCAAGACATGTAATGTTTGTTCAATTGAGACATTCGAATTACAGCTCCAAGGTTGTGAGACCAGAATGATTAAAGTTTTAAATTTTAGGGTTTACACGTGAGATTCAATATCAAAAATTCTGTGTTGACAAGGTAAGGGAACAAGCTGTTAGACTGCAAATTATAACCAGCCGCAAAATATAAACAGTTATGATTTGCGTTAATATAAATTGTAACCACACTCCTGAAAATGGTCTAGCTGACGCAAGGATGTAACCACTCATGCAAATTGTAACCAAAGTGTAGGTGGCCGCAATTATAATTTCTTATAGTGTGAGTTCATTGACTAGTATTGTTCCCATGCACTGGCCCATTTTCTATTTACATAATTATTTTGTGTTATTCTATCAATGTATTGCTAACGTGGATATATATGTAGTAGAATGTAAAAATCCTTTTATTTTTACTATAAGCTGTACGTTTGAGCATAAGACATCCCACGACATATCAGTGATAATGCGAGGCATACTTTATAGACCGGCTCACACATATGTTTTACAATATTGGTATGCAACATGCAACAGACATTATTTTGCTCCGGAAACCATTACGTTTAAAGTGTAGAATAAGACCTCCATGATGACCACCTCTCTCTGGCTACAGAATCAAAAGCCAGCTCTTGTCACTCATCATTTCAAATAAAGCCAGCATACAGTCACTAAACCGACCACGAGCCCCTCAGCTTGCAAAAAGATTGCATAACTCGTGTAAATATAACTGATAGCGTCGTAGGTTAGTGAAACAAAAATGCGAATAGCAGGACATCTCATAATAGCAACACCTTTAGGACCAGTGTCACGCGTGCTCAATAGAGACATGGGCCTTAAATGGAGGTTCATTTTGGTAGCTTTATGGAGGTTTGAGAGGGTTAAATGTAGTCTTAGCATAAAGTTAGTCTCAATACAGATATTGGTATTTATGGGGGCTTCTACTACATGTTGAAAGTAACGTGCATTTGTTTGCCGTAGTAATAATTTGCCGCAGTGGTTACATTTTGCGTAAGCTGGACCTATGTCAGGGGTGTGGTTACAATTTGCGTTAACGCAAATCATAACCAGTTATATTTTGCTTTGGTTATATTTTGCAGTCTAACACAAGTTTGGAGGCTCGTGGTATCAATTCGTTCACCCGTGTAACAGGTTTTTGAGTTCCCGCTTTGATGATGGTATCATTATCGTCGCTCAACCATGTGGTCGTGAATTTGAATTCCGTGATGCCCACAAATCGCAATGTCTTCAGTTATGTTCATAAAGTGGTAGAAACGTGGATCTTTTAGAGAAGGGAGTGAGACAATTAGAATACAATACATACCTACGGTAAGGAAATGCATGGTTATTCACACTATTATGGTCTATACTGACCAATAATAAAAGCACTCCCACGTAATGAGTAAATCAGTCCACATTATACTTGCGACCACTCACAACGAACGTAATCGTACATATTCTGAAACATTTGAGTATGTGCATATATGGCTACAGTGCTATAACATGAGTTTGCAATAAATGCCCATTTAAAGTTATTTTTGGTTGGTAACTTGTATCACTGTACACTAACAAAGACACTTCATACATATTTTGATTATTATTAAATGATAGGCGACGTGGGTTTCGGTTACGTTGTTTACGTGGCGTTGAAACACTCTTTCAATACTCGCTAAAACACCAGATCGTTGTCATCCCATACAGAAACTAGCTTCTTTCTCATCCTGTGGAGCACAACGCCTGGTAAACGCACTGAACAGTGTCTCTGTCTGGCAAGTACAAGTGGACCAAGCTGTTGCCGCATACCACGGGCTCATTCACAAATCATTATTTCATACTAATTCAAATTGTACCTTTTTAAATATCTCTTTTCCATTTTTACCACGTTTGTTCACATTGTGAAATGACTACGAAGATGTGGTAACTGTCAGTTATTTCTTTAAAACAATATTTGAATTGCAAATTATTTAGCTGGAAAAACGCCCACAATAACAAAACTGTACTTGGTTAGAGCTATATTTAATCCATATAACCATTATACCTAATAAATAACTAAATTCTACACCACACTTGAAGACATTATGGCCATTTACAAAACAATTCTATATATAATAAATCTACTGCTGCAGGGTTTAAAAGCCCCTCGTAGTTTCAAGTGAATACTGAAACTAGTGTTCGTTCGCATGGTATATAACCTTTATAACGCAATTTTGCGAATAACACAATGTTAACTTAATGCAAAATAAATACATAGTAAATATGGAAACTGTGGTAAGAACAAGGAAATGAAGATTTGTGCAACACATTATAACACATTCACATGCCGTTTTTAACGTGATGCCGTTTTCCATTGGCGTATACGAACTCATGGAGATTGCTACTGGATACTTACTACAACCAAATGAATATATATACTATTGGATATACAACGGCTTGATATTTGAACCATGAAAATACAAAATACAATTCTGATATTTCGTTAATATTTTGTTGGCAAGAGTGTTTCAAATACAGTAAATGCAAAAGCTTACTACACTAATTGAGTTATTATATACAATGCATGAGAGATCTTCACGCCAATTAATTACAGATTGTTTTCATGAAACGGGTCTGTTGCAAAATAAACACAAGTATATGTATATTCAGTATAAAAACGGTAACATAATATGCTGAGGATGATGCAAGGTTTATATAAATGTCACACACACTCATGTGACGGGACGCTAAACGTCACTTGACTGAACAGACGTCAAATCAAGCTCAATGCCCTTTGACCTCAAATAAGCTTGAAATTTGGTGACACTTTCTCTGTCCATATCCTCCTCCATGGAGGTGACGCCATTCAGGCTGAGCTCCTCCAGTGATGGGGGACCTGTGGCGTTACCGAGACTACTGCCCCTGCTGCTGCTGCCGCTACTGGCCAGTTTGTTAGTGGCGCGGTCATTGTGTGAACTAGTGACACTCTGGCTGTCAGTGCCACTTGGACGCCCACTGTCCAGACTACTGACACTCACCTCTTCACTGGGGCACGGTGATGCCAGGTCCACGTGTATCTGTGGAATATGCGACACCGTTAGTGGTTTGGGAGTGTTCCTCCTCCCCTGCGGTCCATTAATTTGCTTGTCTTTTAAAGCCCCTTCCCTGTGTCTTGATTTCAAAGGTTTGTTGTGTATTGCATTGCTCGTTATCGAAGATGGCTTTATGATAGAGGTAGGTCTGTGGTATGGTTCTATGTTTAGAGGTGGATTTGGCGTGTTCTGAGCCTCAACATCTGCCACACACAAACTTCCAAATGAACCCTCATGCGGACAAGCACCGGTTAACAGTTCTTCCAAGTCGTCCATATGATCACCATCATGGTCACTTATAGTCTCCTCTGAGGTGCTCTCCGCATGAAAGCAGTCCTCTCTACTGAGCAGCGGAGAATGCTCGCCATTCGTAGCAAGCACTGGAGACAAATCCCTAAATTGTACATTATCAATACCTGCAGATAATTCATTACGCAGAAGAGAGTCCATTTCACTTGATGACGCACCTCGAGCATTGCTGATTGATTGCTTTTTGTGATGATGTTGAAGGGAATGTTGTTTCTCATATTTATGAGAACTGGACTTTTGACTAGACGTACTACTTTTACGGGGTTTCGCCTGACTCCAGTGTTCATCATGCAAACCTTCTATAGAATGCAATGATTTATAACTTCCACTTGAGTCAGATTTAGGTGCAGAACTACGCTTTCTGCGTCTTAATGCTGACACCAGTGATTGCAACAAATCATCGTCAGTCTGGCACGCGCTCTCCGTCAATGCATAAATGTTGTTAGGAGAGTGCGCGCGACTTTGGCCACGTGACCTGTGCCCTATTACAGCATCTGGTAACTCCATATCACTGAATTCTAGATCTACATCGTCTTGACTAGTTGCTGCACGTGAGTAATGGTGATTCTCTTTCGCCACCTCCTGGAAAGCTGACCTGCTATGCGCTGCCCTCTCTAGGGTACCTGCAGATCTGGAAGCCGTACACCCTGGGCCCGGTCTGCCAAGGCCTGGACCATGTACATTGGTAGCAAATCGTGTCGGTCGAAGAGCTTTGTTAGGAGTTTGCGTAACACTTTTATTCTTCCATCTGTTGAAGAAATTTTTCTGTCGATACAAGGCTATTGCGGCACCCTCAAACGTTTTATCCCTGAAACATGATGTAAATCGTAATGTATGTCCCAAAAATTGTATGCATTTCTTTGATCTGCATGCTCAGTGAAATGCAGTTTATGTTAGACATGCAATAATCGAGGGTGATGTGTATCATGTTATTATGATTAGTATATAAAACACACGACACACAACAAAGATGACATTTAAACGACTACAACATGGTGATCTCAATGTCAAGGTCTAATATAAAATATACAATCATAACAATAGTGAGTATGTATTGTATTGTTATTATTTACACATAATTCTTGTTGCTTAAAGCTGCAAAGTGCAATCCAAGATGAATCAGAAAAGAAAAAGGCAAAATTGCTGCAAGAATAGCATAGAACAAGACACGTATGTCAATTTTGGCATAATATATGAAGTAAAGTAAAAGGGATGTGAAAGAAGAACAAATGAATGGGAAACTGAAAGCAGATTAATGTTTCCCACCACCTAGAAGTTTAATGAGATCTAGCTGGTCAAGTAGCATGAATCTAACCTAACTAACTCTATGTGTAAGTTTCTTCTCATCACTTACCATTCAGTGAATTCAGAAAAGGATGTCAACTGGGTGTTGGATTTAGTAAGAGGGTGGGTAGCCTCCAGTCTACCACCCTTTCGTACCTCCTTTCTTTTACTTTCTGTGCTGGCGCTTCCATCTTTCCATTGGAAGAGATGAATGGCACCTTTTTTGCCTACTCCAGCATAATGGTGTCTTGAAATAGACAGGGATATTCATTGCAATATCTGTCAGTGAAAACTAACTGCCCTATATCACACCGTGGCTTGAAATGAATTAATAAAACAAAACTTGCTCATGCAATCCACTCGACCAAAATAGAAGTTCAAAGGTATGTGTTAAAGAGTTTTAGGAGACACATATGGTTAAAGTTTTTGAGTAAAACGAAAAGCAAAAAGGCATAGATACATGCGGCTTTCCAAAATGACCATCATACATTTTCATGCTAAAAAATTCAAGGAAAATTCTTTCACTTGTTTGATTATCAAGTTTAGTTGATGAATATATTATAAATTATTACATATTTAGCATTCTGGGATTTATGTTACAGTTCGAATTGGAGAACAAAACTGTTTGTCAACATACATAAAAATACATAAAAGTCAGATCCAACACTGCAAAAACAGGAAAAGGCAATGGATATAAGCAATTGCATTTAAGCAGCTATCACCTGACCAGATGTACTTAAGGTCTTACTTATAGATTTCAAGTGGTGGTGAATCAAAAATGTCTTCCGTGGTGGTGTCCAGCAAATTGTCACTGAAAGTCCCAAGTTAACATGGTATGTTTTCAAAACCAGTAAACAGAGTCACGAGTGCCTGTCATGGCTGTATACGTACACATACAAACTGGCTGCCAAATCAACAGAGGCTTGCAAATGATAAACGGACGAATAGTGTTCAACGGTTTCTCACAAAAATGCTATGTTATGTTACTAAAATCATATGCACGGTTAGTGCAAATTAATGCACATGCAAGATAGCTTGCAAAATATAAACATGATGCTCACATATGGACTTCAAGACATACAAAACAACCATGCATACAATATGGCATAACTGATGGAAATATCTAATCTATAGGAATGTAAAATTCATAAAATACACTACAAGAAGAAGGGATGGATCAAGGAATTAAATATTATTTATGAGCATCAATTTTCAATATCAAAATGAATTTAAACAGTAATGATCAAAGATGGGAAAATTTTGAATCATAATCAGAACACTAATAACTTCATAAATATGAATTTTATAATAAAAATGCTCATAAACGCAATAAAAGATATGATTTTTGAATTTAAAATGATGTAATAGATAAAATATTAGTATTTCAATTCCAAACCTGCATTCTACATCATCTCTGTCAGTGTAAAAGATCAAAATAATTACGTTCTTTGTATTCTCAGCTCATATAAATTGTGTACAAAAATAATGGTTTATGTAAGGATAAGCTTTGATAAATTGAAAGACAGAATAACAATAGGAGCATACCTTTCCATACTATCATTTGAGTATGCTCTGCTGCTTGCAGAGCCAATATGGCAGCGGACATCCTTAGAAGTAGTAAAAGCACTGCGGTTGTTCTTTTCTGGCTTACATATGATGATATAGACCTTCGGAAAGAAAAGCAAAACCAACGCAACTGTCGCACTCAAAGTGATCGCCAAGCACATAGTTATCACCTTATTGTCAGAACCAAAATAAATTGGCACAAAGGCGACCCAAATCACACAAGTTGTGTACATCGTAAATCCAATAAACTTTGCTTCGTTGAAATTTTCTGGCAAGTTTCTAGTTTTTATCGCATAGAGTGTACATAGCACAATTAAGAAGATATCAAAGCCGAGAGGCACAATGATTCCCATTGTGGTGGCGTTGCATGTCAGTCTCACCCTGGTTTTTAACGGGTATGTAAGCTTGGAGTCAGCAGGCTCCAAGATGAGCATGACAGTGATGATGGCACACTCAATGCCAATGATAATGCACGTGATGACGACCTGTGCTGAGGCACTCATGAAGCGCGGCTTGCGTGTCATGATTTTCTTCTTGCTGCCTGCGAGGATGCGCGCGATGCGATTGGTCTTGGTGACCAGCGCTCCGTAGATTAGCGAGAAGGAGAGTCCCGGCAAGATGCGAGTGAGGTAACACGTGACAAGCGAGGGCTTAGCTACCAACGGGAAGGTAGTGGCATACGAGATAGCAATACCCAGCAGGATGATGTAGGTCAGTTCGCGCGTCGACGCCTTCACTACCGGAGTATTGTTGTGACGCATGAACACTAGACTCATCCAGATGGTGGCCACGATGCCCACGCAGGCCAGCCCCATGCCGATCAGGGCCTCCGTGTCACTCCACTCGATGTGTTCAATGTCGATCATCAGGCACGCTGGCAACAAATAGCAAGACATACAGGCTAGTGAGATATTGGGATGATGACAATATAGATTATTGAGTATCTTAAAAAAAATTGTTTGTGCATGTAGTACAGTTGTTCACATGGTTTGCAAGTATAATGCATACATCACTGACAGGTCCAGGTTTTTGAAGAGGCGGTGCGCAACTAATGGATTTGTTGTTAGTGGACATTGCTTGCATTGACGATAATCTCTAAAGCAATGTTAAATGGATTGTATCTATATATATAACAGTAAGAATATAATTAAACTATGCTTTTAGTGTAGTGTACGTTGTACTATGTAGTCATGAAGTCACCCCCCATCTGGCCAGCATCACCCATTATCAAAACACAAGCACTATCATTCGTGTGACTATCTGGCTTTTACCTGTCAAGTCCTGGTTGGGCCACCACCCCTGTGGACATGCTTTGCAGGTGGCCTCGTCCAACATGAACTCGTTATCTTTACAAGCTGTGCACACCCAGCAGCAGTGGACTCCTCCCTGTTGGACCTTCTGAAACAGGTTACTCAGACTCAGATGAAACAGGAAAAGGGTTAAGGTTGTCAAGCGTCTGCGAGGACTACCTTCCTGTTTGCGATGCGCCCATGTATCATTATGGTATTTATAGTTTGAGTTGGGGTATTTGGCCTTACAGCTTTCCTTTCAAACACGCCCTTTGTTATTTTGTGGACTTGTGATTTGAGGCATGGCGTATGCCTTTGTAGATGGCAAACATATCTAAGCCGTTTCAAAGTTCACAATTTTATGCTCTCGGCGTATACTATGCACCCAAATAGAAGAATTCCGCACCAGATTAGTACCCGTTTTTAATACTGCGTGACATAGTATCTGTATGCGCCATACACAGCAGCCCTCGACAGTATTACGATGTTGATTCATTTTCTTGTTTAAAGACTACACATTTGTTTTTGTTTTTATCTTAGACGTACTAAATCAAATGATATTGCAATTATTCTTGGCCGATATTTTGTTTACATGACGTCCTTATCAGTCTGTTAATCCGCACATGAGGACGCACCTCCACACTAGCCTTACTTGGTTTATGCACGTGCCACGTAATTATTAGAAAATAATGTCATGGTCAATGTGTTTAGCCTCTATACACGCAATACATGCCACTGCACGTGATAATATACGTTAATCCTACCACAAACAATGTCATGCGAGAGACTAATGAATCCTACTGTGGATGTGACACTCATTATGAAAAGTAACAGATATAACGTAACAAAACGCATCTTTTACAAGTTGATACACTTTTATTACCGTCATTACTGTACTGGCGTGAACGTGTTTTGGAAGTACACGACTATATGTAGTTACGAGTATACGTCATAATTGATAATCAAATCATTTGGTAAATATGTTTGAATGAGTTCCTTGCGATGGTTATATAGTGTTAAAGACACGATTATTCATCGTACACAAATATATAACTTAACATATTGACAGTTTCTGTCATGTCTGAGATCATCATCATAATTTCACCATGCGCGTGCGTGTAATTTCGAGCTACTTCCCATTATTATTGCGTCGCTTCAGCAGCTCAAGCTCAAGCGAAAACTATGCCTTGTGTTTCGTTCGTTTGTAACTATGTATGTATGTATGTATGTATGTATGTATGTATGTATGTATGTATGTATGTATGTATGTATGTATGTATGTATGTATGTATGTATGTATGTATGTATGTATGTATGTATGTATGTATGTATGTATGTATGTATGTATGTATGTATGTATGTATGTATGTATGTATGTATGTATGTATGTATGTATGTATGTATGTATGTATGTATGTATGTATGTATGTATGTATGTATGTATGTATGTATGTATGTTTGTCTCTGGACAAGCTAGAGCTTTTACGCTTCACACGATTTTGTTCAAACTTTACACAACTATTTGGTATGACGCGACACCAAAGTGATTCAATTTTGGGCACTTTGCCAATTAAAGTGTGCTTTCTATAGTGCAATTTTGGGTCCATTTTCAACATTTTCTGCAATAGTTTTGTTAATGCTTGTGAGAAAGCATTCAAACTTTGTACAATGCTTACATGCCTACTGAACATTAACTGTATTCAATTTTGGCACTTTGCCTATTAGAGTTTACCTTTCAGATGGCTATTTTAATTATTTTCTTTCTATTTTTCCACTATAGTTTCAATACTGTGCGAAACATGACCATCAAATTGGCATAGTGGTTATATTGGAATAAAAGTGCTCATATTAATGTGTACTCATGGGCAATAGATATTTACTTTAGCCATGTTTAGAAAGCGCCTGCAATCCAAATCCAATAACATAGATGTAGGATGAGTCACTCATCAAGTAAGAATTTTTTCTGCTTTGATTGCAAAGCAAACATCTTTATTGCCCATGGGTCAATGTTGCTCTAGCGACGCTGTGCTCTCTGAGCATTTTTGATCTAGTTACTTTAATGTGTTCACACATGTAAGAGCTGGTTGGTCCCCTCATCTCTCGGTAATAATAATCGGTAATGTGGACATGACTTGACTGGAACAGAGACTTAGGAACAGAGGAAGAGGTCGGGAAAGAAGCAAAGGACATGGTTGACGCTCCTGAAAAATCCATAGATATCAGAAGTGGGTTCTCATAGAACAATGGACAAGAGACGACAAATGGAGAACACAAAAAAAAATGAAAACGAGAAGAAAAGAAAGAATATAGCGGATGTTCACGCGCCTATCTGTGAAAGAATCAACGCCCAAGATAAACAAGAACACGATCACAGACCATGTCGATGTGGAAATGTCATTTATCAGCGGGCTTAAGTTATGTAAAATTCATATAAACAATAACTGGCAGATCCAGGGTTTTGGTAAAAGGGATGGGTGTTGAGCCGCGTTTTGCAACCAGTCGTGTTTTGCAACCGGTTGCATTTCATGTTGATGCGTCTTGCAACCAAAAAGGGGTCTGGAGCCGCATTTTTCAACCACAACGCGTTTTGCAACCGCCAATGCAAAATGTAACCAGAAGATATTTTTTACTTATTTTCTACATTACTAACATACACATATGCATTTGAGGGATGTTGTATATATTTCTTAACATTATCACATTGTATGAACACTGTTTAACACAATTAGAAAATGCATTGATTTAGCATTAGAATATGCATTTTACATGCTATATGAGGCCCACATCACAGCCTCTTTTTACACTCAGCATATGTTTTTAGCAATGCCATGTGGATCAAGCTTAGGCTAATCACCCATATATGCATTTGTTTTCTTAAATGCGCCATGCGCGACTAATTTAATTCTCTATTTTAATTTGTGGAAATAAGATTCATGGGCTAGTAGGTATACATCTACTCGATGCATGGATAATGTGATTGCACATATTGAACTTAAACTCTCCAATGAGTTCATGAAGCAGTATTTAATTTTTTCATAAAGTTGTGGGTATATCTCGAACTTTGTTGTTGTTTTGTATAGCAGCAATAAGTCAAGAGTTACCCACAAATTGACGACGCGTACGAATACAAAACATGCTTTATGAACCCATTGAAGTGTTTGACGTACATTCAATATGTGCAATCTAATTATACATGCATAATGTTGATACATACCTATTAAACGATGAATCTTAGTTCCACAAATTCAAATAATCAACAGAAAAACATTTTCATCGATGGACTATGCCTCCATCTTGTTGGGGTAGCTCCAAGAGTTACCCCAACTGCTTTACCGTGGTGAATGTGAGAACAATACCATTCATTGTAAATGATATGTACTCAGTTAAAATAAAGAACACAATTGCATATATGGGTGATTAGCCTAAATTTGATCCACATGGCATTGCTAAATATATATGGTGAGCGCAAAAAGAGGCTGTTATGTGGGCCTCATATAGCATGTAAAATGCATCTTCTAATGCAAAATCAATGCATTTTCTAATTATGTTAAACAAGTGTTCATACAATGTGATAATGTTAAGAAATGTATGCAACATCCCTCAAATGCATATGTGTGTGTGTTAGTAATGTGGAAAATATGAAAAAATATCTTCAGGTTACATTTTGCATTGGCGGTTGCAAAACGCGTTGTGGTTGCAAAACACAGCTCCCGACCCTTTTTTGGTTGCAAAACACGTTAACGGTTGCAAAACGCATCAACGCGAAATGCAACCGGTTGCAAAACGCGGCTGGTTGCAAAACGCGGCTCAACAGGGGGGCGTACTTCAGGGATTTCATGGGTTACGTACGCACGATCGATGGCGGACATGCCAAAACGCTGTGAAGAAGCATTTTGGTCGAAAAAAGAGGGGCCCTGCGCCCCCTGGACCTGCCTATGTTCAACGAATATAAAAGTGCATTATGACTAATGTGATACGAAAGTGTGCAAAGAGAATGATAAAAAATAACTTGCTGTGAAAACTTAGCGTACCTTGACTTGGCCTTTAGGACACGGTCGACTGCATACGGAGTCCACTACAGGAGCACCAATCTTTACTTCATGATTGGGCCAGAAGATCTTATTATCTTCCATGGTGAGATTCCCTAGACAAAACGAACAATTTGTCTATAAATAACTACACGTATTTCAGTTTAGTTACAGAAGTTTCACGATTGGATTTTGTGCCGTTTATTTAAATCAATTTGCATGCAGAATGCGACCACCTTGAGACCCAGCGGGTAGTGGGCCTGGTCAAATTGAAAACAAACGGCTGAAGAAGTTTACATGTATCTGTTACTCTTGCTGGTTGAATCTACAGGTTTCTTAGAATTTTGATGATGTATCAATTACTTGGATGAGTTATTTGTGACCTATTTTATTGCGATGTTTTAAAAGAGTAAAAAAGGACACACACAATTAAACTGAAACCATACTTTTATTACTTGATTATTATTGTTTAAAATGTGGATTTGAAGTCTTTCTTTGTAAAATGGCATGCACATTGCATGCAAACTCTCATGACTACCTGATCTAAATGGCACATATGACGCACATATAAAGAACTCGAAATGTTTAATGGCAGCCGTTGAGATACATACCGCTGTCCCAGCCGCCAATCCGAACATAATCATATGTGAATGTGCCATTGGGCCCAGGCAGCTTTTGAAAATTCATAATGTCATACCTAAAACAAGAACATGAAAATGATGACATAACCAATCTTATATCCGACAGCTCTGATCAATTTCAATTCATGATATATAATTTAATTTATTTTGTTACAAAATAATCTAAGTGGCACATAGAACATTATTCACCTTTAAATGCGATAACAATAAATATTAACTACGAAGAAAATGAAGTTATTATTACGTGCATTATGGACAGAACATTTATGAAAACATTTGAATAATTTAAATCCAATCAAGTTTCAATGCCATTTTCTTTACACGCTCTAGAAATTGCATTGATGTAGTACAGTTAATTAATAACTTAATTGTATTCTACTGAAAGGACCGAAACCTTGAGATACAATTGCAAGATGTACATGTACGCATTGTTCTGTACACCAGTACTCAAGTTGATTACTTGTCTTAATTGTGGCTCCCATGACCATAGACTACATGTGTCGTACAGCTCCCATTGGTCAGGACATTCAAATTTCTATTTGCTAATTAGCCAAGATTAAGCCAGGAATGCTATACTAACACTATACTATCTTCCTAAGCTAATCGTTGTATTTTATTGGTGTTGTACAGCAGGTGTATAATATGACAAGATACATGTCTCAACAAATCAGTACCAACACTGTCACTGAAAAAAACCCACACTCGACTCTTGTATCATTGGCGATTCCACAGTGTTTGAAATTACATAAGCAACATGTATAAACAACCGAGCTGATAATCAATCCAAATTAACTGCCATAAGGAGAGACAACGTAGAGTTTCGCTGCATATGCAATAAGTAAAAGCGACCAAGTACCGTCCGGGAGGATCTCCCTGCTTGTTGAACATGATCCTGTCCTTGGAGTAGCTGTTGAAGGAGACGTTGAGCAGGTAGTTGAGGAAGAGGCTGCCGTTGACCGGGTTCATGGCGGCGCACAAGCCGGCCATGCCCTTGCACACATCGCGGTGCATGTTGTCGAGCGCGTAGGCCATGGTGTAGATGGCGTTCACCACGAAGCCCAGCTTGGCGTCCTGCACGTACTCGTGCTTCAGGTTCTCATAGCCTGCAACAGTGGCAGTACTCGTAGTATTGGTTCAATGGTGGAATATGGACTTAGTTTAGGTGGAGCATGTGGACTTTCGAATTAGTAAATTTGTAAATTGGATATAATTTTGTGTTTACATGCTGGAGGTCAGAAAAAAGAGACGTATGTGAGACATATATGGAGATATAGATGGCAGCATAAGACCGAAATTACATCAAATCATTGAGATTTACAATTTAAAGTTTCTAGCTAGTTATAGATCTTTATGAATATAAAATGAATCACTATATTTCTATTCCGTTTGTATGTTTTTGTAATGAGAAACGTTGAAAATTCAAGCAGAACAGGTTGTGACTAACCATCCCATGTGCCCTGTCAGAATAACATTGGCTATGCTACAGGCACTGCAGACACCAATATCTGCAGAACGAGTGTGTATTGGTGTCGTATAATCATGATTGAAGGTGAACTGCGGGCAGAATCTCCTATTTCATGGTTTTATTGGGTTACTTAGGTTCATTTGGCCTGCCACTTTACTACAAACGCTCTCACGCAATCTATTACACGTAGCTACTCATCTAAAGGTTTCCACTTTTATCGCGCATGTGAATATCTTTGAGCACGTGTGTAATGCAATAACATTTCATCAATTGTTCCTGAAAAAAAATGCTTGCTTGGAAACTTGATAATTCTGTCCACTGACTCAAAATTACATGATTTTAGATACACCACGAGACTCTCTCTCTCATATACTACATATGTATAGTGTGATCATATTAAATCGCCAATACCTCAGAATTTTAATGCACATAATACTAAAGGTTATTGTGGCACCATTATTAGCTAAATCATCGGGCTTTCAATTAGACATTTGAGTCTATTTCGGTCAACAGAATATCACTGCAACATAAAGTTAGATTTATTGCATTTGCATTAAGTTTTATGTCAATGTATCCTATCAAATAAAGTGGTTGGAGTGAAAAATGGCTAACGGAGCGGTGCTAAAATGGAAATCGCCTTTACGCGACGCAAAGGGTACTTTTGGAGATTGAATGTCTCCAGCCGGGTTTGTGAAATGCCCACGAATTCTTGGAAACTGACTTGACTATCAAACTACAGTAGCCGTGGGCGCCGATTGTGACGCACGCGCGCACAGTCACATCAAAGGCAGAATTACAAGCATGTACGTGTCTCATGTGGCACACATACACACCGAAAAATGGAACACCATATTCAGCGTCCCACTTTGTACGGTGGTTATATGTATTTGCACGTGAAGATTTAACTGTGTTCGTGAACTTCTTCTCTATCATGTTACGCACACCGCTCATGTTTTCAACTTAACATATAGCTAATAAAAAAACGTGGATATCAGTGATAATGAGCGTAACACCACACACTTAGATAATCAGCCTTGATTCTTTCCCCCAAATTATCATGAAAATAGTGTGGGTTTTATTATAATTACTTAGAATACCAATCGTGGCTGACTATCTAGATCTTGGCTTACCACTTTCAAAGTGCATATGATCGACAACAAAATACGTGGGTTACAACATAAACGAATATCACAAATACCACAAATAACTTCAGTTCACAAAGGTTTCCTTCCAGAGCTTCAACTCTATAGCTTAATCTTTTCAAATAAGGCAAGCTGCCAATCACATACACTTATTCAATTGCTATGTTACCCTCAGCATGCGACTGTCAACCTCATTTTCAGATGCACATTTCACTTCAATTGCAAATCCTGTACATCAGTGGTACACATGAAAATTGCAACCTAATTCCCTCAAATCCACTGCTGTTATTTTATTTTGTTTTGTCACCCATTACACGTAAACTGGTTTAAGCATTTAAACATGAAATGTAGAGTTGGGCCCGAGGGAGGGTCTAACTTGATATAAACATTCAAACACCCTACTTCTCGTCATAAAGAGAAATAATAAAATGAGAGACACAGAAACAACCGCCTCACTTTATATTAAGGGAAACGTTTATCCAGGTCTGTGTCAAGCTTAAATCTATAATTACTGATTAAAGTAATTATTTTTTCTAACAAACAATGTTATTAAACATTGGCTCACCAGTGCATGGTCTGCGGTATCTCTTATCTTTGTCTGGGCCGTTGAGATGGCACTGGAACTTTTCTTGCCAGAACTCGCGGAACCAGGGGTTGCGTGTGTTGTTGTAAGGACTGGAGATAGAATTGAACTGATCTATGTCATTGTAATACAATGTATTATGAGATACAGTTTACCCATTACAAGTCGAGCATGAAGGGACCAAACATCACAGGACACGTAACATCAATGTACAAATAGATGTGATTTGACATTTGATTTTTGGAGCGTGACAAAAGCCATCACCAACTTGAAATAGTGTTAGTAAGTAAAACTAGACAAACCTGAGTGAAAAATAATACTGATCAAAGTCATTGATGAGTGGAGAGTAGAGCTTGATGGAAATGCCACCGGAAGCTTCTTCTTCGATGGAGTCTACAACGTCCGGTCTTACAGCCCAGCCATCACTACAAACAAATCCCCCCTTTTTAATTCATTTTGTGCTCACGAAAGTGACGTGCATCCACTCGCTTGTTATGTCATGGTTTACAAATCTACAAAGCATTTGCAAGATTAGATAACTCAACATACACATCTGCTACTTCTGCTTGATTCGTGCTGATTCTAAACAACAGTAACGAGGGCTTTAGATGGTGAATATGAATTCATTAAATTAGCCTGCATACAGACATAATTCAAAGCACACCCCACAGTACGTGTATCCTTATATGCCTTCTCAAGGCATGTTATTATTGTCAACACGAATAGTTTCCATCGATTTTCTACCGCATAATCTTTATTTCCAACATGAGTTGAAATTGAAAAAAAAAAAAAAAATGCTTGAGTCAGTTCTATAGCATGCAAAGAACACTAATCTATTCATCATATGGTGAGAGATACATTTTATAACATAAACTGTAAATGCTACCCTCTGAGTTTAGTTTCAAAAGATAATAAATGAGCGCTGTCCACCATCTATACGTGTGACCCCGCGAGAGCAGCTCAGTTTATGGTCCTACAGACACATTACTCAAGGACTGGGTCAGTGCAACGCGGCTACTTGTGGTCAGTGGCGGCAGCATACTATGAGATATACACTATATATGATGAAACGGTAGAGGAATAAATGCTGGAAAGTATGCCTAAAGGCTCATTATACATTGAGTTTTCATTTCCCATTAACACATACACCAGATACCATAATCGTTAAAACAATACCATTTAACGAAGTATTGTAAACGCATATTACGTGGAAAGATGTAGGTAGCTTGGTAAGTTTGTTATAATGTACTCTATTATCTATTTTAGTAATAGACTTGCGTGCCCCACTAGTGCACTGCAAAGTACTCGTTTTTGTAGTAGACACAACTCAGGAATAAATTAAAAAAGAAAACGTTCTTACATTCATAAGCAGACACGCTCAAGCTCTGAAATATCAAACTGTTATACCTTGTTTTATAAAACGTACAACCCACTTATAAAGATGAAGTAAGCCCTGGACTGCCACCTCATCTAAGCTAATTTTGTCATGTCAAGCGGATAACTGAGTAAGCTTTAGACGTGTGCATATGGTACACGGCAGACTGTTATTGGTGTTTATAATGCATGAAGGACTCATTAAATGTGTGTGTTACACAGGTGCTACAGACGGTACGTCACTGCTGCATGAAACAACTCAAATATTATGGCTTGAAGGACAGTACATGTAGTATAAAAACCTCACTATATACAGTAGAATCAGTTTATCTCGAGCTCTGAAAACTATGTGTGATAAATCGACATATCGGAGAACTGTCCTTTTGAACTGTTCCCCTTCAAATTTGAGCTCAATCGTATATTGCATACCACAATCAGACAGTCTCTACGAGAGGTTAATATTTTATAAAATAGTGGTTCCTCTGTACTAGTATCATTGCTTCCGAAGGAGCACGATTCATAAAAAATATATGAAAATTAGATATTCATTATATTATACCATTTATCATCAAAATAATTTATCTAATACAATGATACAAAATATAATTTAAAAAAACAAACAAAAAAACTTGACCTCTCGTAGAGAGTGACAATAAGACTAATGTGATGAGATCAACGTGTACAATTTAGAGTGCCAAGAATACACCGCACTGTAAAAGGAGCATTATGGGTGTCCTATGAGCTTTTGGACCAAATATACCACTGCAAACAGTCAGCACCGCGTACCACACCGTAACATGACTAATCTCACTGGCAACCATAAATGTTCTCCTGAGGGTGCCCAATTTCAGAGCTCTCATCAAACATGGCTGGAGAGTACTAACAGTAGGTTTCACGCCCGCTAGACCATAAAGAAGATACACTTATTATTCATGGAGCCGAGCAAGAAGGCGCGATTTACGAGAAAAGGCATGCGATTTATGAGTGGGCAGGATAGGTGCACTGTTCGGCGTATAAGACGATGTAATGTAGCGTGCAATGTAGACATCCGTTTGTATACTAAATGCTCAGGGGCGTGCGACTTTGCTTTGTCAATATGTAATCATTAGACTGCATATTATTTACATGTAAGTTACCTCAATATCGCGGTGTGAAGATCGACTCTGTTCACAAGTGGAGAACAAAGCAGGAATATGATATACGCGTGGAGTTTAAGTATTACTGATGCTAGAAGTGAAGTACAATAAACTGGGCCTATAAAATATATTCATCCTACTCAACACCTAATGTCCTAATGTTACTTCATTCAAACAGTTGAAGAACCCCTTTGGCGCTATTTAGCTCTGTCTGATTTTTTTTACAAGAGAGGCTAAATATCACCCACCACTAACTAACATTGTCCTTAGTAAACTTAATCATGGGCCCTTGTATCATAAGTATTACACACATGTGTTTACTATATATGGTAATGTGTATGGTATAGTGTTTGTAAATCATAGTGGTATGCATACCCCCGCCTCTCTCATGGCGTACATATGATATAATTGACTTTTCCATTGAACGGTTTTAGTATCCGTGGCAAAATACCCAGTGTGTTATCATGACTATGGATCCTCCACAATTTACATGTCAAGTAGGATATGTTTCAAATACGTACGTAGGTGAGTGGAGGGACACGGTTCTAACCCTCCCCAGTGTCACCCCACCCCCACCCCCACAGACACACACACGCGCCCAAAAAAACAGCAACCTGCAAACGAGATCACGAGCCATAAACTAATCCAATAACACGACCCTGTGAGTTTCAAACATGGGAAGTCTCTATGAGTACCTGCCGATGAAGAGGAAGTGTCCGTGTACGCCGCGCCGCTTGGACGCCATGAGCAGGCTGCGCACCGTGAGGCCCTCGCAGAAACACACCACCACGCGGGCGTTCATCGTCGTCTTCAGGTTGTCGATCACCTGCAGATAGTAATTTTACTGTACATACTACTACTAGAGTGGTTACTGTTAATAGACTGATATCCGCCACATTGCTTTCTATTAGTAGGCTATCATGACTTTTTGTCATTATTAATATACATTTATTTTTTAAAATATGCTATGGAAACGCACATACGTTGTTCAATGAGATCACCAATCTACATTGAAAACATATTACGCAGGTACGTGTCCATGATATCTCTAAAAACTTTAGAAACATTTATTCATCTGAGTTAGGTTTATCTGGCTGGTGTGGCCGGCATTACCCTGTCGTAGGCCGCGTCGTCGGCGTTGTTGGCGACCTTGTCCGCGGTGGCCTCGCACAGCCCCACCTCCTCCATCATGCGGGAAAACTCCGTCATGCCCGAGAAGCCGTAGTTACCTGCAATCAAACACCAGAAGAACTCACTATATAATGTGCCTGATTAGTTGACACTCTGAGCTCTAGCAGTTCCTCTCCACACTCTAAAGAATAACTAGTCCCGCGTCTCTCTTTCTCCGGTTTGATATTTCATATGCCTACTAAAAGTACAAGATACAACCGTTTTGAAATATGTTTTGACAACCAACGTCCTCATCAAAAACCAATTTATATACAGAACTGTTGACATTATATATGATTTCGAGGTTGGCTGTGCAGGGGACGCCACCCACCCCCTTTCCCCACCAAAATACTTCATTTGTGTAGGGTTTTTGGCATGTCTGCTATCGATCACGCGTACGAATCCCTTGAAATCCCTTCAGTGCTCCCCCTTTTATGAAAACCTGGATCTGCCAGTGCCCTTATATATACTGTTGTGCATATAAAAAATCAATAAAAGCAAGGACAGAATTGAGTATACTAAATCTGTTTTAATGCTTTATAAATGATTGGGTGTTGCGTTGAGAAATATGTCTTCCAACATTGCCATAGCTCGAGAAATGCTGCCGATTTTACCACAAGCCATTTGGCTCACTTAGATCTGAAATACGACTTCCTTTCTGATGACAAGAGGAAGTCATACCTCAACATGCATCCAATCCGATGGCCACGAAGGCCAACATGGGACAATAAATTGCTGAGAATGTCCCTCTTTGTGGAGGAGGGACCGTGGTATTATTTTCAACAGAACACACATACACGGTTTAGTAAGATATAAGCTATTGGGTTTATATTCAGATGTAGAGGCGTCACATTGTGGTACGGTGGAATCATTATATGTTATATTTTCCTGTTCAAGATTCCTTGCTATTGTTAACAATAATATGCTGCTGTGTCACCATTTTAGGAAAACCTATGAAATGGGAACATGGGGAAGTAAAACGTCTTCAAAGTTGCAGATTTGTTTTAGATGCATTCCCACTTTTCAGCCGGTGTGATGTCCCACGTGCACTCATTATATAAGCATGGATGTTGCATTGGATATTAACAGGCTATATATATGCCCAGTACACACAAGTGGTACATGATGAAGTTTCGCTGATGGGAACACATAGATAATTGATAGTATATGGACACTTTTCTCCACTTCTACTCTGCAGTACTCCCAATAATGTATAATGGGGTTTTACTGTATACACACATATACCCACCTACGTCACGTGATCAGCAGACAATCATGGTGAAAGATCAAGTTCTACAGCTTACGTCTACAACTGACATGGCAGGCTATGGACATATCAGTATAATACAATGGACTCAAATTGTTCCATAATTATTTCGGGACCGCAATTTATTACCTGGGTACTTGCGACATTGGGAATGTAATTACACGGTAATGGGCGAATT
>CM032666.1:45146685-45159185 GCA_019095985.1 Streblospio benedicti
AGAAATAAACCCTACAGATTTACAAAGTTTCAAATTGTTACCCCATCGTTATCATGTACGTTCATGTACACCTCATATGTATTCAGGATTGGTAAATACCTTTATATAATTTTCATTGTGTGCTTATTATATGGCTATATTTTCTAAATATAGATAGGCTGTTAACTCATACGGCAACGGGTACATTATGTGTGTGACTATGACACCACTACTTACAGATAAAATCAAACAATAACGGGAGGATGCATCATTACATGTATCTATTAGCATTAAATACTATGGCAAATCGACCAATTGGTTCACATTTGTTGTCTTAGGTTATAGTACTTTCAAATGAAGTATTGTATAACTTTATATCCACCACACGTGATACGTTGCTGGTATATAATGAGTCATTCACTTTGGGCAGGACTAGTAAACTATAAATTCAAATGCTCATTCATGTCATGCATGTATTACATGCATCTCAAATAGGAACTGTGGCATCCTACACCTGTCATGCCAAAGATCCACTTCATTCAAAGTTATGATTACATGTAAGATTACATGTCCTTGCATCTCTTGAGGCACCGATTCATCCTATAAGCTATAATACACCAGGATATATTTTAATCCGTCTATTTTGAGATGTTTGGTGACCTTTTAAACATATGACACGCAATTTAAAAATGTGTCCGACATACCCAGCTGGAAAGGTGCACAAAATACATGTAATACTGTAATAAAGAATACACTCCATAAAGGTTATTGGCGAGTATTTTGAATATAACAATTTAAAGATATATCTAATATTGTCCAGGGTTCGAGTCCCGGCAGACTCCGTTATATGGTGCTACATACTCTAATGTCAATACTATGATGAGAGCTGCTGCCTTTGCACAACCACAACTACATAATACTTTATTATATTTAATAATAAAAAAAAACGGGTTCGGTCGATTCTCGGTGACGATACATCATATAAACTGCAGAGTTGTACACATATTCCTAGTGGCATAAAATGATCTTAATTATTCATAGTGAAATGCTCTCCTAGGGAAATGAACATATGGTTCCATCATACAAGTCAGTTAATTTAATAGCTTTGGCAAAAGATATATCAATTAATATGGTCACATCCTTGAGCGTCGACACAGTAATAGATCATCGACGCATTGCGCACATTTTCACGTGCAACGGCAAGCCGTAACTCAAACTTTAGCCTATATTATTACATCCCAAAAGCTTCAGATCAAATTGATGGTGACTTTTCTATGGGGAGAGTGTTGACATATCCCGAATTGACGTTGTTAGGCTTACCTCAATCGCGTCTGATTAAGCAGGAAATCGGAAGTAAGGAGACTAAGTTGGGTTTTCCATGTCTAAATAACGTCTGCTCGTGATGAGGGTGATCAGCAGGGTACGCATGCGCGGCTTTAGCGGGCGGTGATTTGGTCGGTGCTATAGGCGCTTTACTTTGATAAAGTATACAATCCCGAATATTTGTGACAACATCGACATGTCTATACTACCAAAGGTCACGCTGTGTTGCATGCAGAATAGAAAGTCACGTACAGTGCCTGTTTTAAAGGCCTTGTACTAGGCTAACATGACACTTCCAGATACATGCACGAGAGGCCGAGATAGAATGCGGTCGTATTTGTGTCTCTGTAGTACTCGTTCTCTCCATGGGTCAGTATAAGAAGCCCGCCATAAGTTCAACTTTGACGAGGCGTGGACAAGCCTAGGATGGTGCTAGAGAAGACATCGTGGTGGCATGTTAAAGCTCTTCGTTGGATGACTGAAGGCTGTAAAACCGCTATCAATAGCCGAACGCATCATGTAAGCAATTATGAAATGAGCTGATTAAATTATCATCTAGATCAAAAGTGTTCAAAGAACTGCGTCGCTAGAACGACGTTGACGTATTGGCAATATTAAGATATATACTGAAATAATGTATATTTTGTAACCGTTTACATTATGTTTTGGGTACGTTATACGTTCTAACAACGTATATCACGAGAAATTAATATCACTGAACATTGCATCATAAACGTTTGCCATAGAGAGAATTGTAATGCAGATAAACCAGAATGTCTGGCATAACCACTCATGTTCAAAGCTCTTGCACTGACGTGGTGATCCTTCAACACACGATACACCATAAATAGATTCCGTGCTCACCCTGAATGGCTTAACGAACCGGCAAGGTCATTTTGTGAGCACGCGAAAACCCACGCTACCAAAAACAAGGCTTTACTTGATTTATGTAAAAGAAGTCAAATATGATAGAACTTCGTTTACCTCATCACCATCATCTACATCCAATTTTGAGCTGACAAGCTTGAAACTTCAGAGGACACATTGCCACAGATGGTGTAGATATATCAATGTGAGATATGCGTAGGAAATGTTTTGAATTATGCATATTATCTGACTAGCAGAAAACACGAGTACATTATATATATTATACTTTTAACCAAACTGGATGCAAGCATTAAAGAAAAGCCTCAACACTCTGGACAATCGACAGCATTGCATCTTGTAGGCAATTTGTGATAATGTAAAAACAGTGACATCTTGTAAGACATCAACATTTTGCTTTAGCGTACAACATTGAAACTTATGTGGACTGTCATACGTTCTAATAAACAAGTCCACCACTGATACTTAATCTGACTATAGATAAACAAACAGCATTTGATAGCTAAGAAAAAAAGTTAAGTAAACCACTACCTGGTACTGACACACATTTCCAAGAGAAAACCATATAATACATATGGGTGTTCTTCCTAAGATAATACGGTGATGTGATTGACACGAACAGTTACGTCGCCCGATAGACCCGACTATCAGTGCCAAAAACCTTCCACGTCGTATGTGACAGGATATAGTTCATAGGATGAGAAAACGAAGATCCTGCCAATACTCTTTAAACGGATGTGTACTGATGCATCGATTGGTTATTAGACGGTAGGATAACTGGCAGAGAAAGAATAAGAATGTGCATACGTGTACACGGAGCTGGTATGAGTTGGAACTTTAGCTGAGTCATCTAGAAAGAAGACAGAGACTCCAGCTTTTTATGCAATTCACTCAAAATTACACAAAGTCACACAACCAAACTTGATTAGAGAAACGTGCAAAAGCCAAACCTCCATATCTACTCATCAAACCCTACATGATGTAGCTATCAAATGGGACAAGAGTAATATATTACATCAATTAATCCGTGGCCCACTAGCGTGTGAATCCCACTAACACCATACATCATCGACACCACTCCCTAAAAGGCTGTCGAACCAAACTAAAAAAGCTTTTGGTCTGGCATCCCCTATTACGTTCCAATTTCCCTTTGTTAACTCACACGGTTAATTTGCCGCCAAACGAATTTCGTCACCCGACAGGCACCTTATTTCCTGCGTATTATGAAGCGTTTACCTGACAAACACAGCTTCCTTTGATTGGAAATTTGAAAGAAAATCAACGTAAAACAGCTGTGAATGGAATTATTAGTGTTGAAATCCTAAGAGGTCGACACTACATCATAGGACACTAATGTTTAGTTATTAGGGCCAGATCAGCTAACTTGATAAGCTGGTCCAACGGACATTTATATGCAGTCGATAATGTATTATTTTGGGCACTATGCAGTAAGATTGATAGCGTTTGCTAAAGTGCTGTCCCACCGCTCCGCATACATGGAGTAACGTTTGCGTGCGGCGATCTGTGGTCAGGTTAGTTATGCTGACGCAGAGAACAGTGCATGCTGTTTATCGTTGGTCGATATTTGGGTGTTCAAAAGAATTTTTCACAACGTTTTGAAGCAGCTCTTTCCCGCCTCGCCTCGCTAACCTGATTAGTTTCGGTAAGTTCTGTCTCAGTTTTCTGTTATTTCTAGATGTTGCTTGTCTGTCAGGCACATTCCATTATTTAGACAATAGTGATTAAAGAGAGCATTGCATACCGGTCTAACAAACGCCATGAATGGACTGCAAATAAACATAATATTAATGTGCCTTCAAATTGATAATTCTTCTTTGGGTCATCGCTGCTGTGTGACTATTCATAACGCATGGGCGGCGTAAAAATTAGGGATGGGGCAAAGCTTCGAAGCTTCGACGGTTCGTTTGGTTGAATCTAGCACACTTTAATAACATACCATACACGCTTGGCAGACGTAGTAATAAGGTATAGATGTATGTCAGCCCCAATAAATTCTCCCTGTATGGGTATACACATTGGATGGGACACCTTTCTAGGAATATTTAATGAGAATTTACTTTCGCTGGTGATAATTGATGGCCAGATCACCACGACCAGAGCAGTAAATGAATTGGCACATGGATCAACCTGGAATGGGAGGCCGTGTGAATGATGACCAAGTACAACGCTGAGTGGTGTAACGGGTCAGGCCGACTACTCAGTTGATCTATCATTAGGGATGCTTTTTTCATACTCAGGCAAACTTATCACTACCATATAAAATCAGATGTGTAATAGTCTGCTCAAACGCCCTGGTGTGTAAATTAATCTTTCAAAATATTATAAAATATATATGTGTGTGTCAATGTGCAAGACTGCATATAATTCTTATAATTCTCTAATTAGAATATCCTAAAATTCTATTGCCCTCAAACTGCAACAAATATCAAGTCAACAGCGGCGTACAATGTTTTGTATTATGAGTTCAGGATGATAGATGGCAACGCATTCTATGCATTTATTGGTGTGATTATTTCTATGTTTGAAGGACTATGGTATATTCGTTACAGCTGTGACAGATATATTAATTTGGTAAGAGCTGAAATATTTTGATATTTTACTACATCTTCACTTCTCTCAGTATTGTTCCAGTAGATGTGGTATTACATTCCCAAGCATGTAAGATGTTATTCTCCATGACTATACTACCCAATACTGAATTGTAACTGTGTCATCACGGTGTCTGCGTGTGTGGATTGTATAGATAAAATTCTAATTTACAAGTACATTGTGTCACACACTGTCTAGAATCAACGCTAGGGGCCATAAGCTGACTATTTAAAACAACAAAAACATAATTTGTTCCTGTTTTGGATGAACGTAAACGCATATTTTATTGTGATATGTATCAGCAAATCATACTTAATCCACTTGCTTGATGCCCTTTTCTACACAAGGCGAACATAAATAAGCTAAAAGGGTGTCATTCTGCCCGAAAATATAGGCTAAACACCAAAGAGAATATCCAACCACCACACGAACGAAGTATGGCACGGTCCTAGAACATTTGTGCACCGCGAATGTGCATAGAAGGTATTCCCGCACTCTTAAAGAGGAACTCTTCACCTTTTCAACGCCATACAGGGACCTAAAGACCACTCCTCTTACACTAGTGTATATTGCTACAAAGTCAGCAACTTGAATGTGTTCACAATGTTATACACCGTACAGTTTCGTAATAAAAGCTGAAATAAAATTGTCAGTGTGTTTTCTAGTCACTAGGCCTTATCCGCGGTGTTGATGATACTGAGGCATGCACTCTCGCCATTGATTCGTTATATTAGCGCGTGCGTGCGCGATCATATATACGTGTGACTGAGCCATACATTTTTAGATATAAAAAAAACCGGTACATGTACGCTTGAGTTATGTCTGATACATATCCAACGCCATGCAAATTAAGCCTAGAATGTATAATATCACCGCAACAACCGATAAAGGGTACAACTTAAGCTTGATACCTTGTAGTATTCATCATTTAAAATTAGAGCAAACAAAACCAACACCAAAACAAAAAATACGGACTATTGCACGGTCGCTAACTGGCACTCTGAGTATCAGTTGTCAAATTGACCTCTGAAATGTTTCACCAAAGATTGGATTATCATAATTTACTGATTTATGTGACCTTATTCTTAATTTAACCTTTGTATCGTGATTGTTTATATGTAGACCATTCAAACTTGCAGGATAGACTTATACTTCTAATTGTGTTTTATAAGCACGGAAAAGTGCAAACTGACAGTGTGCACATCTTTAGAGATGCTTGGATTGATCACTTGACCTCATTCACATCCTGAGATTACAGCCGGTGATTGTTCAGAATTTTTAATGAGAATGGTTATGCGTCAGAGGTCTCTTCAGGACATGTGATACTCAGAGTGCTAACTGGCTGCCTAGCACCCAGATTACTCTTATATAGCTCTAGCTTGCTTTACCGATTTAACAACACACAATAGTTGGTGTTGTAGATACTCTTTTGAATGAGAATTGTTGAGAATTTACACTGATCGAGTAAATGAATTGCCCCATTTGCAGCTGTTGACGTGACAAATAGGTGTCAGTTCGGCCAGCGCAATGTGAAAAATGGACCGCTTTCATAGTCGAGGAAGTCTCGCATTTGGCTGCGTTGCAAGGCCCTCCATAGTCCATATAGTTTATAATGCGGGTTATAGTAGCCACCACATTGTACGTTAATGCTATAGGAAATAGCAGGCAATAAAGTATACATTTTTAAAAGGTTACACATAAGCCATGTACATTTATACGTTTTTAGCATAGTCAATGTCACTGTGATACAGCGCACGTGAAGGAAGTGGGTAAATTGACAGTGTAACTTCTCAGTGAGACCACTCGGAATATGGTCACAAGTGGTCTGAGTAGAGAAGTAGTCTCTTTTAGGAGGTTTGGATTAGTCTTTTTATGTTTTGGAACTGAAAAAGCGCTTCACCGTTGAAGTGGTTTATTTATAGAGGTGGTATTTGGGGTTATAGTGTATACAATTTGGAAATAAACATACGTCATAACTTTACATACCACCGGCCTGCAAACATTTCACATAAATCAGCCTTTGTTAAGACATTTACTGATCACTGACAAATATTCTATGGTGATACGTTTGGAGACACCGTTGTCACACACAATTTGTTGTCATACCCTTGTATATTGGCTACATTAAAAAAAAGCCTTGAAGTGAGGCGACTATCCTGAAAGTTTGCACCAAAGAAGAGCCCATGGGCTCTATTAAGGAAGCGATCTGCCAAATAAGACCCCCTGGGCCCTTATTTGGAAGGGTCACTACTCAGAAAATCCTGGTACTACCGTTGTGTGCTTTATAGCGCAGTGAATGTGTAACGAGTCACCATTATGCGATATGCAGAACCGCAATTGGTTATGCTGACCTACATTAATTCCAATGAGCATTTAAGTCATCATGTCAACATGACCACTGGGGAAACATAATCCCAGAACTTGAACAACAGTTAAGTAGTGCTCGTTCTATCAAGAACATTGAAGAAACAAAATGAACGAGGAAAGAAACCCCATACATCTTTAATTAATTAGCATTTGTGTCTATTTTTGACTCACACGCACGAATTAATTAAGTACAGGTTATGTGATGGTTGTTTCACTTGGATAGGTTCATGGAACAATTTTAATAATTCATAGAAGACCATGTCGCTGAAAATGTAGCGGTGTTTAGTGCTAGTTATCAAGTTTCCAATTAATCTGTGGCATAACTCTAAGCAATATATTGAAATTCTATCAGAAAGAATCCTCATCTATTTCGGGCATATTATTCAAATCACAAGTTATTGAAAAATACCTGCTCATACCAACGGCTACATTTTTTGTTGAAAACGATTTATGGCATCAGGTATAATGAAAACATCAATAAGTGGTACGATGTTCTCACATGGCCAAGTCAGAAAGAAAGTCACTGATTTTATTTGGGACGTACCGGTAAGACTAACCGGCAAAATCGGCCAGTCGAAGCCCATCTTTTAATCTAAATAGTTTATTTCTAGTACTCTTAGATATGTGGCCCATGTACAAAACATGGCGTGCAGAGCACGTGATTTGTTGCAAAATACTCCACTAAAACGTGACGTCATGGATCATCTAAATTTAGCCAGTCAGACAATTAGCATCCTGTCCACGCAACTTTTAATGAAATTTAAATCTTACAGTTTAAATACGATGAAAATGTTGAGGCGCCTCAAATGAAATAATACCAAGTTCATAAAACAAACCAAAACAGTGATTTCTACGTGTGATATTGCATGTCGGGATGGCGTACGTCTTGATTATTTGGTGTAGGGAGCCATTAAAGGTGTGTGATGGCACGTAGTATTTCCGATTGCATTGTATTCTACTTAATTCTAGATAGCTAGAGCGCATATGGACCAAAAGGGATTTTTTTGGTTGAAAAGGGAAACCTATTATTGTTTTTAGCGTACTTTAACATAATTATATCATATACAGTATACTTAATAATCAAGATCTTCGACCAGGTTATATTTTTCACTTGGTATTTTATGTGATTTTGTGTAGTATTATAGGTTAACAGAAATACTTCAATAGAGATAGGGAATCGTCTATTTTTTCTATATGTGGTGTAAGACATTAATCTACAATTATGATTTTTAAATATTTTCTACCAGAAATTATTGATCACATTTAAATCCCATGACGGTCCTTACCACTCCTGCCAGCGATATAAACCATTCAGACACCAGCAGCTATCAAATGCAAATCTATGCAGACCTAAATGCGCCCAACTGCACACTGGGAGATACACTGGTCATGACCTATATAACCAATATACACAAATGCACTTTTCCTGCAGGCATATGGTCTTTTACCACCCATTTATCAGTGCACAATAGGAAGATAGTTTGCATAGGAATTACATCGTTACTGCGTCAAATAACAATAAGCAAATTCGGAATAGAGTTTATCATGTTCCTTTGGGGGTATTTGTCCGTAGATTAGTGCAATATTAAGCCATTTGCTGCCCCAATGTGTATATGTGAGATCTATATAGACGGGCACCTTACAGCATTGCCTTCAAGGTTCCCTGGATATAATGGTAGAGGGTAATAAACGAGAGTCATTTACTTCCTTTATTTTTACAGTTCGCAAAAGTACAAATGCATTCTGTAAAAGGTAAATTGGCAAACCCATACATATTTAAGCTATGTGGATGACAACGTTTTTTTTATGTTCATCTGCTCAAATTTTAGCATGCCTATGATGTGTGCCATTACCAGCGTTCCTCTGACTTAGGAGCTACCTAGCATTGCTATAGCTAATCAATTGTGTCAGGGATTCATAATTGTAACGTATGTTTGATTTTAAAAATGCTACGTGAATTTTCATCTTTTTTAAAAATTAATATATATTCGTATATTTACATCAGGCGAGTTTTTACACTGTCCATATCTTAAAACATAGGATAATAAGATAACATAAAAATAGCATCATATAAATTGATATTGCACCACATCTGCAACAAATGCTTATCACAGTTAGTTCACCTGTTACTAACGTTGTATAAAAACTTGTTCCATTCATTACTGATTACAGAACCATGTATATTAGAAACGCTTGATAATACACCGAATCTACAGGAAATAGTGGGCATAGACAACTTTGGTCCACACATAAAACCGATAAAACTTGACTCAGATAACACGCAATATAGAAAGTCACGTGGAATAACAGGCACATGCCATACTTTATAGTTTCCATCCCTGGAGCACACGGGTCTATGTTAGTACAACACAGTGAGAAAACACTCTACGCACATCGCTCGCGTCAAGTTCTTCTCCCATGGTATTCATCAGCTCATTTAATCTGGTGAGAAAAGGCTGACCTGGCTTAAGATAGGGTTTTGGTGAGCAGAGCAGAATATGCTTAGTAGTTAAGCTACGTGAAACGATGAGAAATCAATAGTTGTGTTTTATTGGGCTTGAATATGACGATTAAGGAAATAAATAAAGCAAGTAAAAAGTACTTCTGTATTGTTTATGAGGTATATTGCAGACTTGCCTAATACAAATTCAACACCAAACGAATATTATGCAAGGGCTTAACTTTAATATGTACATGTAACACTTATTAATACATTACCAACACACAGTTCTTTTGTTATATGCTATTCAAAATAGATTAATGCCAATCAACCCAAGGGCCCCAGCACCGTGAGAGGGTTTGTGTGGTATGTATACGGCTATGATTTACAAACATTATACCATACATATTACTACCAAGGTCTCCGTTTAAGGCTTGACTTATGCTCAAATGTAACTGTGGCATTATCACATTATCATTTTTAGAAGATGTCCATGTATACTCATGTATATTGAAATATGAATTATGATTTTTCCAAACAATACACATACATATTACGCACATGATGTGAATTCACTGAATTTACTGGGCAATTTGCACCACTTTGATACACCCCACTTTAAGACATTTCAAAACTTCACCAGGGGTTAAACAAAGCAGGAAGCTGCTTACAGATTTATGAGAGTTTGTTCTATGTGGCTGTAAAAGTGCCCTGAGAATAAATTGCTTCAAGCCCCAGAAGAATTAGAACAAGCAACAACGTGAATACAAATCTACTACCTGTTGAATTTTATAATAGAGTCTCCAAACAGGCAACTAGGGAATAACTCTTTTGAAAGTCTATAGACTCAAGTTGAATGGATTAGTGTGTCCATAATTATGTGATTAAATCTGATGCTCAAAACTAGATTTATACTCTCTCGATGATTGCTTTGTAACACTCTCAAATTCTCATGGTGGAAACCTCTCAGGGTTGTTGATAATTAGGAAAGTTCCCAAAGGTCTTGTGGTTTGTTAAGTGGCAACATTTTCTTTACATGAGATGCATCGCATGTGTGGAATGTCTTCTCGAGAATAGCAATTTAAAGATGTAATGTAAACAGTTAATTGATTGCAGGTTTATGTGCTGTCCATAAGCAGGTGGTGGCGTTACTTGGAAGTCGCCCGTGGCCTTGTCTCAGGACATCGTTTGGTAAGGAAGCCTTTGCCTTAAATACAACTACAAATGATAACAGTAGGATAACTGTATTCTTTAATATAGAACGTACCAATTCTCACTAATATGGCCCTATTCGCTTTGATAACAGATTTGGTCCAGTTGTACATGATATAAAATGTAGACCTTCCCATTAGTCTGGCGTGACTAGTTCAGTAATGAGCACGTCTAAAAATTATAATATTCAATTCTGATGATATATATATTTCATTTATCTATAGCAAGCACGTTCCTGCCACTATACACACATGGCGGCTGAAAAACCAGCTTCCATTTGCCTATTATCTAGTGGCCCTGTGAAGAGATTTCAACTCACAACCCTGTGAATGTGAGGCAGGTGTGATACCATCCTGACATGCCGCCAGCTGTGAAACAGTTACAGGAACCGTTGTCTTCTTTTTATTGTAAACTTAGAGATTGTGGGTTCGAATTCCACACGAGGAAGGGCATTTGGAGGGAGATTCTAATAATTCTAAAGATTTTGCAAAAGACAAAACAAGTATAATTCCACTCCAGCAGCGTGTTGTAATAGCAGATCCAGTCCTATCTTAGTAGACCTACAAAATCGTTACGTGATGTGACCACCCTAAATACTCTATTTACAAAATCTAAAATGTATGAGACACGGGCACTTTGATCTGTGCTCAGTACGCAGATTTCATGGAGATTGGCCTTCATTTAAGGACTAGGTCACTCCTCCTGTAGCATTTGAGTGGACAACGATTGTTCAATAGTTACCCACTCACGGCCACTCGATGATTATTCCCAGCCTAAATGACCACTGTCTTCAGGGAAATAACACTGGTTATTGTGTGCTGAATATTGTGTAATGATTGTTACACCGCTCTTGTAATGCACCGTATTAGTTCCCTTTGCTTCTGTTTTTTTTCATCTTCTTGTTTCATGTCGTTCTACATTGAAGGCATTATTTTGAGGGGTAAAAACATCAGCACAAAATGTCATTGATGTGAGTATTAATACATATTTTGATAGAATGGTTGAAATTCTCATGAACACATTCACAACTGTTGGGCTATAAATTTCTACTCAAAGTGGAATAATGAGCTCAGAATTACTAAGTGATGAGAAGGAACTCCGTTTCCAAGAAAGTTATCAGTGGAAATTGTTTTTGCTGATACTCCATTTTCGGCCGTGCAGCATGACTCAGTCCCCATTTCTTGCTATGTTGGTGATGTCAACATGTACTTCATCAGGCAATAACAAAATGTTATATATGTTATATAGTACTAGTCTATTTCATTACAGATTTGCTTCTTATGAGAAAATACAACCATCGTAATACTGCTCAAATACACATGTAAGATGTTTCAAAGTGTTATACGTACCTATAACCATCTCTTTAGGAATATAATGAGTACGCAGTGACCTCAGCAGGTGTGGTCATCACCATGCCCCCCCCCCCAGCCGCAGCCGCCACCAACAGCGCCACCATCATCACACTGCCAACTGTCGACAATAGTGAGATGTCATGCACCTACAATGCTGGGCATGAATACTTCCCAGTCGATGGCTTGGAGACCAAGGGGTTATAGATGACCAGTGACGTTGAGAATATAAGCGTTGACTTTCTCAACGAAGACACACTTTTTTATTTGCTAAAGAAGAACAAAAATAGTGTGCTCATTTCTAGAACCACTATATAAACTGCACACGTGGCACA
>CM032666.1:45164185-45247496 GCA_019095985.1 Streblospio benedicti
ACTGCCAGTACAAAGGTTTCCATGTCACTATATTGGAAACTTCCTTATGACTAACAGCTTTAACATCAGTAGCTAACTTCCTGCTGTATAAGCTGGCACTTGTTGTGTTCCTGGGTAACTTGTGAGACTGTGTATACTGCGGAGTGATGACCATCCTTTAACTTCCAATGTCTTTATTGTTCACTTATATTCTTCATTCATACACCAATCACACACACACGCACACACACGCACGCACACACGCACGCACGCACACGCACGCACACACATACACATACACATAATAGAGGGGACGAAACGGCACCGTCTGCAGATAATTATACTACGCTCCCTTACTTCGTGTTCGGTTGAGCACTCTCGAGGTGCTGCTTCGCCAATGCCTTGTGCTTCGCTCACTGCTCTGCAGTTTGAGCACTCTGGCAAGTATGCACGGGTCTGGCTTAAATACGCTTCGAGAGCTTATATGCTCTTCGTTGCTACCATTCCCAACCTCGTTTTTCTGAGCTGCACTGATGAGTCCTAATAGGACGGAACGGTTACCATCTGCAGATAATTGGCAGATATTTTATATATATATATATATATATATATATATATATATATATATATATATATATATATATATATATATATATATATATATATATATATATTTATAAATCTGAACTATATATATAAATAGTGCTTTTTATGGACGGACAAATTATGTATTTTCCAAGGTACAAGGAACTAAATCATGTTGTGATACAACGTTGTTTCTTGCTTAAACACGCAATCATCAGTCACAAAGTGGGTAAGAACACAGGAAGCATATGAGCATATGAACATAATAGAGGGCATGACAATGTAGTATCAAAATACAGGAGGTTGAAATTATACTTTGCAAAAACATGGGTATACAAAACATGGGTATAAAGTCTATTGATTATATATATTATATATTATATATATATATATAATTATCTGCAGACTGTACCGTTTCGTCCTATTAGGACTCATCAGTGCAGCTCAGAAAAACGAGGTTGGGAATGGTAGCAACGAAGAGCATATAAGCTCTCGAAGCGTATTTAAACCAGACCCGTGCATACTTGCCAGAGTGCTCAAACTGCAGAGCAGTGGTGAAAGAAGCACATGGCATTGGCGGAAGCAGCACCTCAAGAGTGCTCACCCGATATATATATATATATATATATATATATATATATATATATATATATATATATATATATATATATATATATATATATATATATATATATATATATATATATATATATATATATATATATATATATATATATATATATATATATATATATATATATAGTTCTTAAGTAAATAAATTGATGCAATCTATACATAAGAGTGCTCTACAGGTGTCTGGAGCATTCATACTCGGATATATATATATATATATGTATGTATATATATATATAACGCCTTAATATATATATATATATATATATATATATATATATATATATATATATATATATATATATATATATATATATATATATATATATATATATATATATATATTTATATATTTATATATATATATATTTATTTATATATATATATATATAACAGGCAATAACTACATCAGCCTATCATAATGAAACTGCCGTGGTACTCTATACCTCGGACATAGTGACAATAGTACTAGACGCATATGTACCGGTGCCTAGTGATTATATACACAGACACCAGACATGCTGACATGCTTGTCTGCATGTTCACCTTGAACCATATGATCACAGAACGTGAATTACATACAGGCTTCATGGCTAAGTACGTTTCACCTTAATCTACATATAACTGAGGCTAACAACATGTCATATCACTGGGCACAAGTGTATACAACTGTACGACGTGCAATCAATCGAACCACGTAACAGTACTCTCTGACATCCTCGACACGGAAAACGGAGCCACCCTGATTGTTGATAGATCTGTGTCCCACGAAGACGTGGTTGCCACAAAGATGGGATCCACTGGTGGGTGAAGTAACACCAGCAATCGAACGGCTATGTAGATCCGGTGTTGTTTCTCTCTCGCCACAAACCCACACTTTCAGGTCTCTTGGTAACCAGGTAAACATTAACCCTGCTTTAGATATCCTTTGTTTTGGATCCATCGTGTATGGATGCTGAGATTTGTTTGGTGCCTATGAGCAATAACACATATAAACAAGATTACTATACGCTTTATTGAATACATGTAGGAGCACTGTAAAGATAAGGTATGGCACACTGACATTGTCTGACAAGTACACCTTAAATATATTGTTTCATGCATTTTCCCAACCAATGTTTGTATTTTAACCATCAGATGTTGAGTTCCGCAGTTTCCTGGACTTGTCCGTGAGCAATGTCCGCCTCTCTTCAGGACCAGGCTGCGTGCGGACCTCGGCCCCTGCTTCCTAAGCCCCCGGGATGACCATGTCTCGTTTCCCAAACAGGGCAATTTTCTCATAAAAACAGATGCGTCTCTGTGGATGCCGGCATAGCACTGTGATGTGGTGTTGATATAAAAATAGAGTCTATGTGTGCATTGTGCATTGTATAGTTTTATCTCCTAATAATTAGGAATCTACTTGATAAAATATACATGTAGATCCAAAGTAATTACGACCGTGAGTTAGGGTTCTTCGAGAACATGCAAACGTGACCAATCGTTGATAAAACACTCTTCGTTCCGAACTATGAAAAAGAAATTGGTGAACGTAAAAAAATGATTGATTCATATTACTGATGAAAGAGTATTCAAACGGCGTGCATTCTTGACGCAATTCTTCAACAATAAAAAGAAGAAAAATATTTCAATTATGAAGTATTTGTAGCTATTGTTGGTTCGTGTCATTTACTGTATTATGGCATTTGTAGTCATATTTCAAAAATGTTATGCCATCTTATTTTTCAATCAAAATACTGCTCACGTTAGCTAGATATCTGATTTTGTAGTCTGGTTTAATCAGAAGAAATGATAAACAATCACGAACAACCTTTACCGTTACCACTGAGCTAATCTAAAATCGTTGACAACAATATCCTTCTAGTAACAAAGTATGTAAACGACTTGAAGTGAATTGGTAAATGGGATACAACTGGTGTTCCTTGATTACTATTTATAAAAAAGCCCACGCTTTCCTGTCATTTCCATCATAATAATAATCACAGTGTTTATGTACCGTTCCTTTGAAAGTCTGTTTTAGCAAAACTGGAAATGGTGGCATAAACTACGAGTTGCTTTACGCTGAAGATGCAATGCCTATTTTGTGCATTGTAAATATGGAATAGTGACTCAGTATCGTTGAAATAGTCTCTTTTATAGCACACAGGCTCAATTTACAGCTTGGTCATATGTGCACAAATATTTTACACAGACATGTACACCAGACGTACACGATAAACATTTGAAATTATGTTGATCTTTTCCCCAGTTTCACGTACATCCACGAAAGTTCTGCACATTAGTAGTGATTATTTTTCTCGGCCTTTTTTAAAATTTGCGTACTGACCACAGTTGATGTAAGGCCACAAAGGCGAATATAAGAGAATATCTGTTTAAATATAACAAGTCGCATGCCCATTACCTCAGTGAGGGAAATCAGTTCGAGAGAAGATGCCATTCTAATTTCTTCTTCCATTATATGCACAATTCAGCAATATGTGAGGAAACGATAGTGCGTACTTGTCACCTGATATATTGTTTTCTTTATTAGATTGTGGCTCATCTCCTCCAGGTGTTGATGAATTGCTACTTGAGTCAAGTAGTCCCTGTGTAGTGTGAAGGGCTGCCACGTCAATCGTCTAATCTGGACCAGATCTCGGATACAATCTAGTGGCCCAGAGACCGGGGTTAGCGAGGAAATATATTAAGGCAGTGTGGTTACATGACAAAACTTATGTAATAACCCCCCCCCACCGCTAGGATAAACTTATTCACGTTCCATCAATGTTAAATGCCAATTATCAATGTATACAAGCATGTGTTATTGGTCAGATATCCTTCGCGAACCTCAGCATCTCAGTGAGAACAAAAGTTCAAAACTAAATGAACGCGTTAATTGTTTTCCCGTCGAGGAGAAACACTACAAATGTCAAGAAAAGCATCTGCAGTTGATTCAGTGGAAAGGTTCCTTCAAAGGACACCAGAAATAGTGCACGGGGGAAATCAACTTTCACAGTTGCTCTAACCAAATGGCTGGTGACACGACGGAGGCCACGATTTGGAGCATAAAATGTTAGATGACAGCAGCAAATGAGGACAATGCCATTAAATTACACATTCATTTGTCACAATTGGCAATCATGTAATGCTCGGGAATTGTGGCAGGTATAATTCAGGGGAAAACTGTTGTATTGTCTTTGTTTTATTTATCTACAAACTGTATTGGTAAGCTTTCTGTGTCGTGTGTTATTGTACGTAGAAGGCTAGCGTAAAATACGACATTCTTTTAAGATTGAAAAAAAAACACATAGTCATTACGTATATGTACGGTTAAAACTGAAAGGGAATAACATTAATTAGTTTAGGCCTTACGAAAAGCTGTAACTAGATATAGGACCTTTTTCATTCGTTCCTTAAGTAATATAAGTTGAAACAACTACTTACTAGTATTTCCCAAAAATATAGAACAATGCATATACACATATTTATTCACATAAAACTAAATAAAGAATATTCAGACCGTTCTCCAAGAAAAAAAACATTGATTAACTTTGCAGTATTTCAATTACTTGATATTGACTCTATAGTCTGAAACATATGCAGTCACTTGTATAAAACAACAACGTGACTCTGATACCAATAGAGACGGAAAGCCTCCAAATGGCCAATGAGAAACAAAAACAAAGCACAGCTGCTGATAAAACGCACTATATCAAATAAGCTACCAGACGCTACTAGAATTTCGCTCATGTCTCTCTTGAAATGGTCTCGTCCTAAAATTGAAACATAAGATTGTCTCTGTTAGTAATAGGTCATTCACCAACAAATCGCAATAGTTGATCTCATACAAGATTTGGTTCTCAAAGGAACAGTGCATATTACGATAGCATCATTGAAAATTCTTTGAAGTTTCAATATTACTGTAGACTATCATGCACATCGATCAACCCATTCTACAAACCAGTTTTACTAGAGCCACGTGATACATCATTATGAGGTTTAGAAAACTATTACATGCGTCCGTATTCTCTTTGTCTACCGCTTCTGCAGAAAGTGATCCATGGAAAGGACGCAATTTGTTTACTTCTGCGCCAATCATATTCTTCCTACGATACACAGCATAGTCCATATCGCACCCCGCCCCCCCACACACACACCATAGTCCCAAATACAAGTAAGCATCATCTCGGTCATATCTGTTAGTATACGTGCATATTCCTTTGTTAGCATTCCTATCAGTGAAGCATACTCATAATATATTCACTAAACTGCATGATATAAACTTTTAGGGGAGCAAAAAGGTTTCATCTAAGAAGACTAATTATGCGGACATAGAAAATGAGAAAATAACAAGTGATAAAAGAAACCTTAAATCCATACTTGTGTGATCTTGCAGACGGTAACATTATTATGAGCGTTGTGAATTCGTGCCTCATTCCACGTAGCGTCGTCCTCTCATTAGGGCTTTATTTGCCATCATAGTATTTGATTATGCTGTTTATTATCAAACGCGGTGCTATTAATTACCCTGTGTGATTGTATGAGACCCGTGGGCTTGCAGAGACCTCGTGAAACAGCAGTGATACCTGGTTCATTACCCCTAGCCCCAGACGTAAACCATAAACGGGCAATTTAGGATATGGCAGAGCAGGTGGATGGATGCAGCCAGAGACACAAACAAAGCATACATCTAGTGCAATGTGTACGGGCACTAGATGTTTTATCATCTACTAGACATTTGAAACATTTACTATTCGCTACAATGATTAACAGTGAGCACTCGCACAAAGTCCACAATTGTGACACAGGGGGTATGAAATCAGTATCTAGAAATATAGTGCCGCCGCCAAAGATATCAAACACAAAAATATAATGAAGCTTTGAACTTGTACCCAAAAATATAATGTCATCAGCTACATACGTTTTTTTAATAATGCTCAGTCATAATGTTACCAAAGGATGATGTGAATTAAAGCAAATAACATATTATCACCTAATAATATAATGATTTATCAATATTTGCACGAACATGTCAAACATATGACCCAAAACTATATAGAATTTTGAATAATATCGAATCCAAAAATATAATGGACGAGGAAATGATGAACCAAAAATATAATGGATGGGGAAAGTATGACCGAAAAGTATAATGGTCGGTTAAAAAGGCACACCTATCCGGTGGTACGTACGTCCTTACCCACCCAACCTATTGAAGACACCTGCAACGCCCACTCCGAGTAATGATGAATATCCATGGGTTGGGGGCTGGGCGACCCACTAACTGGGTATCAATGTGCATTGTTTTGGGTCACTTGGTGCACACAACAATGGTCATTACAACACCATCACATGAATTGACATTGGGGGTTTGCTGTCAAGCTTAAACGGAACTCGTGGTTCTCGTGTTATAACACTACCACATATTTGAACACACAATACACTGAGTGGCAATCAGAAAGAAAAAAACGGCAACAAAAACTGCATGCTGATGCAGCAAATTGTCATTAGTAATGTCATAGTTTGTATACGCTGCAGCTGACGAGGCAAAGATGGGCACACAAAAATATGTAATGTTATCCTGTGAGCTCATAATTGACGTAAACATATGGAGGAAGAAAATGTCCGTTCATCATACCATCCCTCGTGCATTGCACTTGTAATGCGAGAGCATCTGTTTTAATAGAGAGCTGACTACGTTATTCTCACAACGTTATTTATACCGCATTGTTAAACTTTGGCAATTAGTAATTTAATTCAATTGCACAAGTATTTTCTATTTGTGCAAAACGTATACTACGAAATGGCCGTGTTACCATGTAAAGTAGAAACGGCCAACAAAACATGAATTGAAACTGTCATGTTACGTTTAGCTTAAAGCTTGTTTGCGTGTAGGAATTTCTTTGTCAAGTGAGTTATCATTTTATCTTAAAGAGTCACCTGGGTGCACTCTTTTTGCTCAGCGAGTAAAACAATGTATTTTATCATGTTTGTACGAACTCAGTGCATTGATTGTATTGTTAATAATAAGTTTGCACATTATTAATTATTAAAAGGGTTTGCTACTTTTCTTCCAAGAATCCGGCCGTGTGCAAGTATGGTAGTAGTTTGTATGTATTCGTTTTCTTTGATTAGTGTTTCATACACATTTGCACCAATCATAAAGCAATTTGCATATGAAAAATAGAAGAAAGAAAATCACTAGTGTACTGTGGGGAAAATGCAATGTCATGCGGATATAACCGAAAGCTTCATATGACCAGTAAAAAGATTGGTTCAATGTATAAGTCCAACCCAATATAATGAATGAAAACTGGTACAAATGAATATCCAACTTATAAGATTTTTTTTTTATCTAACGGTGTATCATCTATAATTCTACACATTTTGTATGCTAGTGTCAGTGATTTATCATTATTGCCTGTTTCTTGCTGCTCTTGTTATCCAGTAATGGCGGATAAAAGCGCAAGTCTCCGCATGTAAAACATCATAAATGGAATTCCAGGGCATATGGATTATTAGCTATAAAGCGACAAACAGCTATCATACGGCCGGCAGAGAGAGAAAAGCCTAATCAGGAAACAGTATTTTGTCTAATGGAACCGTGTTGAATAGTGTTAATGCAGCACATAGTTGAGAGCATAATTTCCACCATCACAGGCCTCATGTCGCGTATCTCAACGTGAACTTGGGTATAGTAAATAAAATAGACCACTAAAACCTTTTTTGTGCGAATCAACCTCTCCGTGTGGGGTTCTATCTCTGAAAATAGGAACGTGTAAACGCAATCGGGTCTTCAATATACTTGGGAATTTAGGATCATAATTAATCGCAAACGTATAACTATCGGTTATAGTTGTTAATATTATTTTCTTTCTTTACTTATGGGTGATTGGTAGAATAATTAGGTCCTCTGCATTGGTTTTTGAACAGAAGCTTCCAACCAGATCACCTAATTATAAAACAATCATTGTGATGTTTTATGATTGATATTAAATGTGGTATAATTCCAGCTATTCAGGGAAGCTGGCAGTAGATTTGCATTATTTGCATCAAGGACAAACATTGTCACTTACAAGTAATAGTAGACATATATAGTCATTTAACGAGCCACTCATATCATCATTGTTCCAACTGCACGAAGTTCTGATCAAGGACATAGCGATACTTAATATAAGTCATTGGCAGTACATTTTCACTAGAAATTACCACAAATCACCTACTACAACGTATTATTGCAAATCATAAAGCTTCACGTAGGAAGTGAGATAATGATATCAAGATTTCAATCATTATTTTTCAAAAACTGAACGACAAATGGCTCAACAACAGAATAGACAGTCTTCTTACTACTGCAATTGTGTAGTCGTGTAAATTCAATCTGATGTGTTGATTTCAACATTAGGAGAAATCAATACACTGATGAGACTCACCAATGAGTCAGTAGAGCTAGAGAAGTGGATCAAATTAGACCCTTCTGTCGCAATAGAATGAGATATTTACTCAAACACAGACCAATCTAATAATCAATGGGTCGCATCTTCTAATGGCGTTCATCATAGATGCCCAGTGTACATGTATACAGTGTAATGTCCTCGCTATGGGTGTTCTCGTTTCATTTGAGTTTAATTGCGCCTTTTGAGCAGATCAGTTTCCTTGTTATATAGCGTGTGTGAGACCCGTAAGAGGTACCAGTAACATAGGCAGATCCGGGTGTGGGGTGTGGTGCACATGTGCGCCCCCTCTTTTCCCGCCAAAATACTTCATTTTCATATGGGTTTTGGCATGTCCGCCATCGATTGCGCATACGAAACTCATAAAATCCCATAATTAAAGTGCGCCCCTTCCAAAACCACCGAAACATTGTCATTCTACCGTAGCATGTAACCACCGTAAATTATAATACCGCTCAAGAATCTCAAATGTCTTATTCTCTGGCGTTGGGCAAAGGGACTTATGCTAATAGGATGATCTTAATTGAAGAGGAGATCTTGCTTCGTGTATCATACACGTCTAGACGTCTAGACGCGTAGACAAGTAACCGAGAAAATATGGGTTCAAGTGTGTGTCTCCGTATTACCCTCTATTCGTGCCATTGGCACATGACTCCACCTGAGGTCTAATTTTGACGAGGCACGGATCGGGCCAGGATGGTGAAAGCGAGACCATTTTGGTGTAATCCCAAAGCTCTCTGTACATGTATCTACACTGTTTCTATTGTGTTTTGTTTGTTTATTTTTGGGGTTGGGGGGATTGGCCTTTGTCACACTTTACAATTGGTTTTGTTTTATAGCCTAACAGCGTGGCCTTGAATGATTCAATGAAAGGGTTTGGTTGTAGGGTGTTTTTACTTCGCGGTTGCAACCAATTTCTGAATTAAGATGGTTTAATAGTCTCATGTACATGCATACTGAGAGCCTTTATCAATGCTGTTGAACTACATCGTTGAAAGATTGATATTAGTGCAATTCATGTGTGAACCCGGGATAAACTTGTGGATTTTTCACACCTACGATCGCCCCTTTCACACGGAAATCGCTGCAAATCATACGTTTCCAATGTTCACATGCCGTCAACAAATTACCAGTCTTTGAGGCATTCAAAGAAGAACCCGGGCCTTTACTTTTCCACTGCATTGATCTCACCCACGCCATCAGGCCCTATTGGAACAGTCTATGGTCAACGTGAATAGACAAAATTACCCTTGCAAGAAGAAAAAGGTGTTTCAAGTGATAGAAAAACCTGAGTTTTCAATGGTTACTGGGTACAAAATGAGCTTATTTTTCTTCGACAATGCCACTAGTTTTATATATAAAGTTCTAATACGATACAAATATTTATGAAAACGAAGGGTAATTCATTCAAATTACACATGGGCCAGTAGTAATGAGTTCCCCTACAATATCCACAACTCCCAGGATGAGTTTCGACACAATATAATATCCGAACAAGGAATGCAAGCATTATGTTGTCTTGATAGTCTGGGTGATTGGAAAACGGATAATTTATCACTTATAAAACGACAGCCAGTATTCAAAGGTTCACTGTTTTGACTACGGGTATAATCCACTCGGGTACATATTCCCAATGAGTACTATGGCCATTTCAGGAGTACAACAATGGTGAACAGATGGTCTTCCGTAGCAACATTAATTCAATTTCATTTACAAGAGAATGGCCTTCTGTCAAATGCAATAACAGTACTGTAAGTGTGGCATGCATCAATGCCAATTATGAAATGGGTTTCTTAGTGTTGATATGGCTCATCTAGTTTATGTTTGGGAAGCAGTGAGTGTATGTTTCTCCCATGCTGTATCCCATTAACGTGCCATTAATAACTTAAAAGATATTATAGATATTCATAGTGTCTACTTGCGTTGAGTACATCTATATGCTGCCATCAGTAGATCAGCATTACCAATACATACCTGAAAATAGAATAAAAATGAAATGAGTTGATCTTCTATTGTTATATCTTAAGAAATGCCAGTTGAATCAATGTAGCACAGTAAATATGTTGTTGCTGAAATCCTTCCCAATTTAGATTGTTGTCTCTAAGGATGTCACAAAACAGTGAATTGGGTTCTCATCGAACACACAGCCGATTTTATCTCTAAATGTTCCTCCTAATATAAAAGTGGCTAGCACAGTATATTCGGGGATTTTAAGACATGAAATTGTAATTAAATGTAGAATTCTATCTTAGATGCGGTGAAATGTTTTTTCTAATATGTGTAATAAAAAATAATGATATGCAGTTAAACATGTTGCTTTGCTATATACGAGCTCTGTGATGACAACAAACTGTACATGTATATAGTGTGCTTAGTGACTGTGTAGAGATATCGTTGAAAACCAGTGCGATATGTAAACCCAACCAAACAAGAAGTCAACGTACACCACTTTATTCATTAATATGGGCATCTCATACCGCTTTACATGCCCGAGAGAACAAAATTAGCATGGTAAATGCCTAATTATTTAGCGTATGTTTGCGTAATAGGCTTACCAATTTTCATAAATGAACATTCTAGTTTGTTGAGCAAATATGCTGGCCGTATATGGGTCTTCAGGGATGTGCTGCAGTAGAGGTTACCAAAATATAATTGTACGACTACAGCTAATTGCCAATCTAGTGAAAACCTATTGAGTACGTATATACTTCAAATTTTCTTGTTATTAAGATTAAATGCATCTTACGTACACAAGTATTTAGGGATAGTGGACTTCTAGATAGGGTTAACAAAACTGATGAACAAAAATCCGTCAGTATTGTCAATATTTTTAAATAATGATTCGTCTAGAGAATTCCTACAACGTATAACCATAACCAAACTTCACTATCTCTGTGTATACAGTAATTGTTCAAACTCTAAAAAGCATGTGCTTGCAAGTTATCAACCAATCATCTCCACGCGATGCTAGACATACTTCGGCTAACTCCCGGTGTGTGGTAAATCAGGGATCATTGATCAGGCGTGTAATGAAACGTGTTTGCTGTTTGCGGCCTCACGTAACACAGCGTGGGGCGGACGCAACACAGCCTCCCCGTCTGCAAGCCAACTCTGCGCATGCTCGATTATGATGAGCCGAGAGACGTCTGTGATAGCTAGGGTGTTGTTGTTGTTTTTTACTTTATGGAGTATGTGATCAAATCTTTGAACGAAAAAGTAGATAAATTTCATTCGAGCATGCAAATGAACCACGCGACCAGAGACATCGTGATTTCACCACTGAAAGTTCGCTACGACTATTCAATTGCCTTGGGAACTATTCCACCAAATATTCTTTGTACTCGCGAATATTCTTCCTACTCGCGATCACATGTACGATTGAACTTGTGAAGCTGAACTTGTGAAGCTGAAAACTTCCCTGTAGTCGACACCGTCGTGTTCGTTTTATCTCCCTGTCCTAAAATGTGCTGGTGCACTGTAGATATCTGGTTATGTAGACGATGGTGGTTGAAAGAGCATTACGGTTCAAATAAAGAAATCATTTCTCTCATCTATGCACTAGTCTATTGTGAATCAATATCCTATTATAATTCACTTTAAAGTACAAGACCCTGTTCCAGAAATAACGCCATTTGAAGTAGAGCAAAAATCTGGAGGCTATGAACATAAAGTGAACATACGAAATGGCCGGAGAACACAGTATCATAAGAATATATTGCTTCAGGGAGGCAACTAGGGGCATAATAGCATGACATAGCAGCTGTATCATAGACAATAAACCCTGTTTATTGGGTCGGAAAGGAACAGACAATCACATGAATAGCGGGACAGTGGGCGCATCTCTGTAATGGCAGTAATAAGGAGGCTAGTCAAGTTGACAGAAGTAGGGATTGCCACATGCTAAGAGCTAATATTTCCTCGTAGACGGTTTGTTACTCTCACATTAAGAACAAACTCATCTGAAATTCATCTGTGATTTGCATTCATATTTAGTATATTCACAATACGGACGAATAACGGATTATTCATATTTGATGACGTATGGCAGGTAGCAGACTTGTAGTTCGCACCTTTTCTATTTAAAATCTATTATATCTAGATGAAGCACACCTTTTTACGGAATTTTTACTATGTTCTTATATGCATCTTAATAATAGGTTATATGCCATGCAATTAAAGACTTTTTAGTAAATTTTTATTGAAGTATTTTTTTTCCATAGTGAAGAGGTTGTCACACAGCACAATTATTTGAAATACATTGTTATTAACATTGTTACAATCCACATAATGTAAATGTATTTGTGGTGGTTTATAGTCGTGATCCAAGTATTGCTCTAACGACTTTACAATTTACACCACGTCATTGGCCAACTTATTGATCATCAATTGATCATTTCTCAAATGCTTGGGCCGGCAGCACATTCAGCGCACGACGCTCATTACACAAACAATCACTCAGTCATTCTTTCAACCCAACGACCTGTACATATTTAACGTGTAGGAACATGGATCAGTGTGCAACTATATTTAGGGATGCGTTTGTTTAATACCCACCTCCAGACCCGACCTGGAATCGAACCCACGACCTCCTGGTCACGAATCCAACTCCCTATCCGCTCGGCCACAGAAGAACACTAAGGTTCATATAACGATCAATAGGGACTATGCATCTACTCCAATATATGCATTTGAACACTGTGTTTATATTAAAGTTGATTGATTGTTTCTACTTCGAAGTAGTTCTCTCCATATTGGTGTTGAGACAGGCATATTTGATAAATATATCACTTGAAAATAGAATACGTAAATTTTATCAGGTAAATGAAGAAGATGAACAGCACCTTTTAATCAATTGTACATTGTATAACGATCTCCGAGACAAACTCTTTAATGAAATCAGTATGTATGTTGAAACATTCAGTGATTTTAAAACACTTCACAAATATTGTATCTCAATGACAAATGATCTTATCCAACTTTTGTTTTTGTAAAATCAATTTTTAAAATGTCCAAAAGAATATTAATATATGTTTGATTTATTTTATATAAAGATATAAACTTTCAAGTGTCTCATAGTCTGATGTTGGCAGGACATTTTTTCATTTAATCGATTAGATTGTTATTATTTTGTAAATAATGTGTGACACTCTAATAAACCATTTACTTACTTACTTACTTACTTACTTACTTACTTACTTACTTACTTACTTACTTACTTACTTACTTACTTACTTACCATACATAATTTCATAGAATATACGATTCTGTATATAGTTAGTTCGGACATGCCTGATACTGCTTTGGGCTTATCATGCAATTCTCGAGCAATTAAATTTCACGTCAATATATAATAAATGTATATATTGTAGACTATCCAACATTTCAACTGGCAATCAGCTCATTTGATACAACTATTTACATGTCATTATAAGATGCACTGCAATAGTCGTAATTGAACGAGCCTATGAAGCTTATAGTAAATATTAGGCCCTCTCTCACCATGTGCTCCGAGCTGGTTCTCACCGACTGGCCCGTTTTCCTTATATGTGTGTATTGGCATGCGTAATCGGCTTATATATGCTCCGTCACACCCATTCTATGGAACTGTCTCTCTGTGTATTTGTAGTGTAAAATACTCAGATCTGCTTTGTTTCCAGTTATTTGTCCCTGGGGTTCATACTCCCGTGCAATTAATAAGAAATAATAGATATATTTCTTGTGAAATATGCCTTCTCTGGATGTGAATATAAAATTTACGTGTAGGCCCTACGAACAATTACGATCCCGTTTTCTTAAGCACGCATAACATAGCCTTCTCGTTGAGAAGGTCGAGTTTTGTGTCAAGCGCCCAATTGCACATGCCAGGTTTTCATTTCCATCATTGTAGCATGCACCCAACATCGTTTGCAGGGAATTTGGTAAAATAATCATAAAAAAGTTAACAATTAAACACTATTTGAGGAAATAGTGTTGCTACTGGCAGAAATCCATCCTTCAAACATCACGCATATTTCTTGGCCTTGACCTGTAAATGCTTGGAAACTATTTATTTGGCTCATGCAACCTCCTTTGATGGTTTCTAAGCATAAGACATATAAACACTATTTTAGAAAATACTGTTGTTTCTGGCAGAAACCCCATCAAACATATTGCATATTTCTTGTACTTGACCTTTAAATGCTATGAAACTATGTACATTGTATATAGGGCTAATACTGTAAAAAGAAAAACGCAGCCATGACGAAGACAGGATCGTCTCATAGTCTACAAAACAAACATTATTCAAATTCCAAATAAATTGTAAATAATTACAGTCATACATACGTATGGGAATCAACACAAATACTGCATCCGCTATTCGTTGTTGTTGTATTTCTCAGGGTTAAACATTGTTGCTGTTTACTGAAAAGATTTCCCCTGATATTTTATAGCGACCTTTCCTGTCTTTATTGAGCTTCTCTCTGTTAAGTCACATATCAAGTGCCTCACTGTCGTCTTCTGTGTTCTTTGTGAAGCCATACAAAAGTAATATGACTCTTGGGTTTCTGCTCAGAAAGTTGTTTGTGTGAGATTACGACAGCAATCCTACTTGGTGTATCCAGTGACCTCTAAATCTGTCATACGGCAGTGTATGCTGGTATGCACGTATGCATTGGAATATTTGTATGTGGTTATTCAGCAATAAAATGTGTTTTTGTATGTTCTTGTCTTAAAATTAGCTAGCACTTGACTTCTAACAGTGTGTATATTTATGTGATGTTATGTAACATTACTAACTGAATTACTAACTACTAACTTAAACTGCTTCATTATCGTTTTAGCATAACGAACATGTACAGCTACATGCTTTCTTATGACTGAAAATATTGCAGCTGCTTTCATAAATGCACTAAGTACTAAAAACCATTACTAAAAGCCAACGATGCTTATTTTTACATTTCACATTTTTGGTGGGTTTAAGATTTTGTTGGCGAGCTAGAACTTATCATATTAGAATTCCACTATTTCCTATTTAAATGCCGTATTAGTATATGATTTATGCACTCATATACATTAAATATTATATGATTATTTTATAGCATATAGAAATGTAATTTTTGAATACATTTTATGACACAAAACACTGTGTAGATATTATGTGGTTATGCCACAAATATGATATTTCCACTACTTTAGTGGAGTTGGTGGTTGTGTGGGAGTGGTAGGGGTGAGTATAAAGATAAAAGGAAACAACGTTCCACTTTATGGGGCGTGACAAAAATCTAATACAGCCCTAAATCTGTAGAGTTCTCCCTTTGACTGGAATGCACGAGCTGTTGATACATGTACATGTATATACCAACCAACAAACCAGTTTGGAAATGACCATCTGTAAAGCCAGTTACAACAGTTTGCAGTGCACTTCCCAATAACATTTAGCATTTGCAGTGAGGGAGAAAAGTAGATATAGCATGTTGAACCAAATACAGTAGCGACTTGTAATTGCGTCACCTCGTATGCTATAGTGGTATCTATTCTGTTTCTGGGCACCACCCATAATAATGTGTAAATCCGCTACATTCGTAATAGTGTAGCGGTATCGTATAGCATATGTGCATGTCATTCCCTTTGAACAACCATCCCTGTGCAAAAGTAATATCTACTGCAATGTGTAATGTAATGTGAAATGCCACGTAGTTGCCATGCACAGCTATGTGTGAACCTAGGGATTACTCATCGCACATCAATAATGATTATATTTGTGGAAAACCGGGCATCTACCAACGGGAATGATGGCGTTTTATAGTAGTTCAAGTAAAGTGGAAACTGTGTTTCTCGCACAGCATCTTTCATAAACTGGCCGTCGCCTTGTAATGGCACGGTTTATCCGCCTCTTTATCAGCCAAGTCCTCGACAGCTGCTACACCGTACAGTGCGTACACGCACACGTAGACGAGTGAACTTCAACCTCATCCTTCTACATTCCAGCCACTCTACTATCCCACGCCAACCCCCTGGTTCTTACCATGTAAACCCTTCTTAGCGCGCGGCGACTTCAAGTTCATCAGAATTTGAGAGTTTCAGTTCAAGCCTATCCCAGTGGCCTGCCTGTAGCTTACGCTGGTCTCTAACTTGGCCATGCTTTTATGAAGTTTAGTATGTTAAAAAATAATGTGTTATTTTCAAAACTAGCATCAGCAATACAAATGTTCACCGAAATCCATGTAAGATTCATTTATTTATAATAAAGCCATATAAAACGTCAGTAGTTGATGTATTTTTTGTTATCCTTTGCTTTTTACATGCAGCATCAATCTATAAGGCGTCGTGGTGCTGTCATTTTCCCCACTCGCGTATTCCCGTCTGTGTAGTACAGTAATTTCACGCTGGCAAGGATGTCATAATATGTGACGAGAAACCTCAGTGGGATGGAAGAATAAAATGAAATCAATCAATCCACACAGATAGTACGCAGCTTTTGTTTTCTCCGTCCTCTGTTTGAGAATTGATTGAGCGTGGTCCTGAAAGGCGATGATTTACAGTCTGATGTTTTGATGATCCAATTTCTTCTGCATTGCCAACGAGATTCTCTATAAATGGTAGGCATTTTTTAATCGATGTTTCATTGGATTGTCCCCTTTCGTGTGCTATTAAAGTATTCAGACATGCACGCGAGTGATAAAGTTCCATGTCTGCATATAGCACCAACGATATTAATCTATGATTGCCCCCTTTGTCAAGTCACTTGGGTCAATATGTAATTTAGTATATCAATAAAGCATCAATTTCTCCAATAGGGTGCAGACAAATTTAAATATTTCCGAAGATATTTCTGGTAAGAAGATTAACATGGAATATCAAGTTTGTTACAAATTGCTGCAATTTAGTGGTTACCTACATGTACGCAGTCTCCAACAATTAGGAAATGGATGCTATGTAATATGGAAGTGGTTATTAAATGTCATTGGCAATACAAGCGCAGAAAATCTATTTGTACACGCGTTGTTGAGTTGAATCTCCATTATAGACGGATGAACAATAGTCATAGAAATATTGCCTCCATGTCGTAGATTAGCTACAAAGTTGGAGGCTTGTTACTTCCATTAATAAACCACAGATTTCATGTTAGACGCCAAAAATCAGATTGTCTACGTCACCGCCATTCTAATCTATGTCGGGCTTATTATTCAATCCAAACGTTAGTGATTGACAGTAACCCCGCATACAGGTCCTACGTTTTCTAGGGAACATAAGCCAATCAGAAGTTCAGTATATAGTCTATTAGCTTCAGTTACGTCAAACTTACGACGTTAAAAAGAGTTATTAAGTTTACTTGCCACGTAAGCTTAATTCGGAACTTGAATATTTTTTAGACTCAAGTTGACCTACAATGAGATAATCACTGTAAAGCAGACTTCTGTAGACCGACACTTTTGTGAGACGATGAAGTCATTGAATGATTACCTGCCGAACGTAGGAAAGGACAGACGCATATAGAAGTAGGACCCCCGCACACCCAACTAGCGCAGCTCACACTATGCATGACGAGCATGTAACGGGATCTGGCGACATCACTTTAGTGTCGGGTATCATCAAATTGCTCGCTATAATTGCAGAGTGGTGACATTTATTAGGCTATGGTGAATATTAACTAGAATGTGTTGCACTGCGTACGTTCATTAGGATTGGGCCTTGACCTCTTGGTCAATATGATAAGCATCACTTTACACATAAGCTTAAATGCACCAGTTGAGGAGTTAAGTTTGCAAGACATATAATGTACGATTTTGGTCTACTTGTCTTCGTTTTGTGTTCTCTTTAGCCCAAGCACCCATTGTGATATATCATTATTTTTTGATGATGAAGTGATATTAATAACAACAAATAATCTTCCGTGAAAATGCTCCCAATAGATGTGGGCGATAATGGATATATAGGAAACCAAACTTGGTAAATGCTTGTAATATGGAAGTGACACTGTGTTGTGTCACACATCTGTGGCATTTGAGTTTTGAAGCTGGCAAACCGTCACTGCAGGTAAAATGTTCATACGCTGCAGTTATGACTCGTAGGTGAAAGAACAAAGTAGTATGCATTGAATATTTTCTCTTCACTTGTACAGGTGTCAAAACATAAAAGGCTATTTGAGGCAAACATTTTAATAGCTACCAAAAATGCCACGAGTGGTTCGCCCATTAAACGGCGACATTCAAAGGACGTGAAATGTGTGAACACCAAAGCTACGATCGATCCCAACAATGCAGCCGACTTTTAGCAATGTCAATGTCACGCTGGTATTTGTTTATACATTCGATAGCTCAATGAAATTATATTGCAGAACACACGGAATGCAATTGCCGGTAGCCAATATAGGATGGAGGGTGATAAGACAGTTTCAACTCTAGCTATAGGCTCGCCAGTCTTTTAATGTTTGAATTGAATTTTGTTCCCTGGGTACTTCTTCCATTGTAGCTGACGTAGTTTATCGGTGATGCTGCACTGTTATTGTACCTATCTTGCTTGATGCACTCTAAAGAGTATTGGGTGGACTACTTACATTTATCAAGGTAAAGCTATGGAGGTAACTCGAGAGTTGATAGGGAGCTACCTTAATAAAATGGAGGCATAGTCTATCTACTCGAATGTTTTTTCTTTTGATTATTTCAATTTATGAGACTAGAATTCATGGTTTAACAGGTATGTGTTTGAAATTTGTCAGCATGTATAGAATAATTGTCAACTTTTGTAGTTGCTGTAGGTATTGTAATGGTAGTGGTAGTGATGGGGGCAGGGGAAGGGTCAGTGGCGGTGGCAGTTGCAAAAGCAGTAGTAATAGGAGAGGTAGCAGTAGGAGCAGTAGGAGCTGTATCAAGGTGCAAGAGCAGCAGGATCAGCAGGAGCTGCTTCTGCTGCTTTCGCTGTCGTTTTTGGCGTTGAGACATAGTCTTCATCTTCTTTGGGTAACTCCGTTGGGTAACTCCCGAGTAACCCCCATGGGCTTAACTCTGGTGACATTGCCTTATTTACCAATCTTGACTCACAATACCATATTATATGTGTTTGTACACATCTGCGCTTGCGTAAGTCACTATAAGTACAACCCTGACAGTATATACAATCCCATTGCAAATGCTGTATACATGGTATGAGCAAGCGGGCTAGGCTGCTGGTAAGAACTCGGGTCACAGGTGCGGCGTGTGACGAGCTGATGACACCCGCCACCTCGCGGCCGCGGCCCGGCGGCCCGGCGGCGCACTCGCCGGCCGCAATTTACACGTCAATGAATGGGCCCAGGCCGAGAGGGGAATTAGCCTTTTCCGGCCGGCACTCGCTTGTAGTAGTACCTCCATGTGGGGCTGTTGCATTTTTGTTTAGCGTTTGGAGTTCATGCCATGTATCATTATGACGCTTGGTAGTTGAGAATCAGACTGTGTTGATTGCATACTGATCCATATAGTAATATTAGTAGGTCTCGTCGTCGGAGCACAAGTAGCCCATTGATGTCTTTTACACGTTTTGGTGATATATATTTCCCTCTTGTATTGTTAGTCCCAATTTAAAAAAACCCGACTATTGGTGTGTAAAACTGATAGAATCTCATCTATTGCATATGGAATTGTATAAAACGTCAAGGATTGACTTGTAGATAGCATATATTATAGTGTATGCTCGTCTGCCAGGTATATAATACACGAATGTACAACGTATTACTTAAACCGAGGATATTCACAAGAGGCTATCATTTTTGGTTTTATTGACAGTCTGATGAAGTCCTAAGTATGAGAGAAAGCCTACCAGTTTCGTTTGTGAATATCATTGGGGTAACAAACTGTATATCTGTGTAGTAGAAACCTCGTGATGTTACTTATATTTATAATACGCGTAAGTATATAGAGGCAGCACATAAGTGTGGTGTTGATGGAGCGTAACCCCCCCCCCCCCATTCACATTGACGATGATAGCTCCACAGGACACCAGAAATGAGACAGCAAATTGTTAGTCTTTTTACGGTGCCTAATGTGCTCATGGGAACATTCGGAAAAAGCACACCATAACACGGGAACATCTTTATGAACATCGTCAGCAAGGCTACATTTAAGGAGAAAGACCTAAAACGAACGGAAAAAAGATGATCCAAATTAACAACTCAATAATCAATAATGGGAGCCAGCAGGGAGGAAAAAATCAAAATCACTTCTCCAGAGAAGAGATAACAATTTTTGGACCAGAACCAGACAGAAGTGTGTCATTTTCTCAAGGAAGACAGCATAAATCATGGAGCATCATGAACAATCGAACCGTTGGAACACATGCTTCTGTTTCATCGTTCGATTGCTTCAGATTGTAACGGTAGTGGGGACACTTACGGTTTTATCTGTCGACCGTACATCCTCCCAAAGCAGATGACGAGCCAACAGTTAAGCAGAAAAAAAACAGCTGCAGGACCTGCGGCACTCCACATTTGCAGAGTTGAAGCTATGTGTATATGGGTTGCTCCGAATACAAAAAGAGAGAGAGAGAGAGAAAACATATATGACGCGTTGACTAATTACAGTGCAAAATTGTATGGAACACTGATTGTGTCAACTGATCAAACTAGTTACTTTGGAAGAATATGGAATTATAGCCATACAAACCGAGCACATGCATTATAATCGCTATGAACAAGTTTGTATACGGAAGTACAAGTACAATACATGCATTTCCATAATAGCGAAAGAAAGATGTGCTAAATATTCACGAATTCCATTTATCAGTGAGGGTATTGGCTTCCCAGTGATATATTGTCCCCACGCGTCCCATGCCTATCATTCTTACGCTTTAATCACTCATGTGAAATGATGTCAACAATAACATATTATATATGATCTTTAACAAAAGGCGAATCTTCCCCATCTTCCCCTTTATTACCATTCGCAAAGAGCAGAGTGCCAGGGGGAGAACGAACTACGATGTCTCAAAACCCGATCTAGGTCATCCTTGATATGGATACGATATGGCGCTCAAATAGATTTATCTGTGAACCATTTTTACGCGGTACGAGGCCGTATACGGCGTTGGCGGGCAAATTTCACGGCATCGTCTGACAGACCATCGATTGTAACCCGATAAGCCCCGAGCTTATGCGGTTATATTCATGCATAAAGGGGGAACAGAATCGTCGTGTCGATTTCAAAGGTTGGACGGAGGGTATCATTCTGGCAGATCTTGTGAGCAGTATTAGTTATCACGTGCGACACGGATATATACGTGACTATTTACGCACAGAATATTCAAAGTTCAAAGATGTTTTATATGCACTATTTTGTGAATTTTTACTGATTAGAGTGATGGGCCCAGAAGAGTTGAGGAGGGGATTGTTGAGTTTGGGGCAAAGGACTAAAATTAAACAGGCCCGTGGAAAATCATGTAGAAAGAGATGTACGTCAACCCATTATGCACAAGCTTGGTCATCACTAATAGGATTAAGCCGACAAAGTACGTACCCATCCCAGGTATTAGTGTGTATATGCTAAAGTACAAATCCATACTGCTCAAAGAATTAGAGCTCGAATACTAGTTATGCAGGGCCACACCTTTACATATATTTTCTTTTCTAATTTCAACACTGCGAATTTTCAATTTTCAATTCAGCCTATAGATTCAAATGATTCCACTCTTCATGTTAGAATCGTCGTCTGTATTCTAAAAGCTATTTTTTACATCTTAAACACAGTCACATATACTCAATGTTAAAATACATGCCATATGTCAATGCAATGCACAAAATAGAAATGCAGAACATGTTGGTGTTATAGTCTCATGTATTTATGACTCTTGGCTAGTAGCCTATCCAGTTCAAAATACATTGCAGTTGTTAAAAATTTGTGTTCAATCCCTTGAAACTCGTCATAACCTGGTTTAACTACATCATAGGTCTACATGCAGTCGTACAATATAACTTAACAGTAAATAGCAACCATGCGTGAATCTAACACCGGTAAATACGTACAATAGACGAACCATGATACACTAGCAATATACCCATATATTGGTTTCAGTTGGTCACTGTTAATTGCCTATAATGCCCTTTACGCTTGATAAAATTTGTTCTCACATTGGTATATATATAGACGCCTCCAATGACATTAAACTAAGTCTCACCAATGGAATATGAGAGATCATATGACTTCCGCGCTGTATTACTAAGGGCGCCATGACTTTATCCATCATCCCACATTACCAACAATGAGCAGACGACACGCAGCATAATTATCCGGTGATTACGGTAATTAATTCCAACTAGCACGTGGTCTGGGCTACTGGGGGTTCATACGCAGCATCACTCATGGCGAGGCCTGTCCTGTAACAGCTCATTATGCTAACTTTATGGTGTACTGCTAAATTAACCACTAGAGGGCGTCATTTGGGACATGACCACAGGTACACAAACGCATTTAATAGGATAGATGTTATGCAGAAACTGTTATCTTACTACATAAGTATCTTAGTTATCTTGCTGCAATTATGTACATCCCAGGTACTACTTGTCTACACAAAAAGACGTACTCATTGTAATCAGTGTTCAACAAAGTAATTGATTATATACAGAAGGAAGTTTACAAGAGATCACATAGGGTTTAGTAGTTGACATAATATAAAATTTAAAGCTATTTGCTCTTCTTTGTAATAGCATGCCCGATTGTTCTCCATTGCTAAAGTAATAGAACCTTGTCATACATAAATGACCAGCCAATCCTCTCAATAATATCATAATCACATGAATAAAATAAGGTCAATTATTGTTCTTAGGGCTAATGACAAGGTCAGCTGATCAGATATCATGATGTAATATTCTGCTACAAGTCCAGGAACGAATTCCAACTGCATTGACCAATTCTATGTGTATGACTATTCACTGTACCTCCAAAAATACACTGTAGGAATAAATCATACCATATATGTGTACCGTTAAAAAGAAACCGGTTTTAATTATGTATGCTGTTATTGAAGGTCTGACAAACGTGGTTTCATATTTGCGTCTGTAGCTATTCCTACTCAAGTTTGGTACTAGTTAACATTGCTGCACATGCACACAAGTGTGGTGCACACGCATTATTTGTTCCCATTATATTATTGACATCCACGAAAAATAGGGTGCAACACTTGGACACTGTAACTATATGAGACACCTTACGTGTTCCCATCTGATACTGATTTATGTAGATCTCGCCTCAACAGACTGTAAGACATTAAGTATTCAGAAGCAAATCCACGAGTATGTACCTCCCATAGGCAATTGCATACGACATCGACAAATAGGTGTTTATGTGTCCAACAAATGCCTGCGGTGTACTTGCACGTGGAAATTAATTCATTAAATATTCAACAATGGCGATCTCGGGTTGGGTTAGTGTATAGTATGAAGAGTAGTGGAACCTGAACAGATTTGGGACGCACTCGGAGAGCAACCAACTATGGTATGCACACTTTGTATGAATAAATATTCGACATGGAATGGCTCCCTGTTGAGGTGATGAGCGATGCCATATATGTTACTGATTAATAGCTCTCAATTCTAGCTCCAAGTGTGTTGTTGTATTTATGTTTCCCATTGAGCTACTTACAAATATAGCAGCTGTATAATATGTACACACTTCAAGGTAGCATTATTATCCAAATGCTCCGGTAGAAGAAAAATAAACAACATGTTTATAATATGTTCAATACCATCATATGACTTCTGACTTCCCCCATGCACGATGTTGGATAGACATGCTGCCATTATGGAGAAAGTGTTCCCGAAAGCAAGCTCTTATTATGTTTTATTCATGACGTTAGTTTGACTTAGGATTTCTCGTTCTGTGAGCCACAATGTCACAGGCTGTGTCACTTACACACTGCTAAGTACTTATAAGCTGCTTGCTTATTGTCAGAAGGGAACGCTGGGAAAAAAATGAGTATGTCCCACACGCCTTTTCCTTATAATGAGTTTCGTTTTCAAGGTGGGCAATTTAGGTCTATGTTTTTTTCATGTTCTCTTTTAAAAATTGTTTCCGATTGTATTTCAAGAAAACTTCAGCAGTTATTTGAAACCGTTACCAGAGTGCAGTACAGAATTGACAAAAAAACATTCGCAGCCCTATAATCACAGACCTTATATACATCTTAGACCTGACCAATAATTAATTGAATATATTGTGTAACTTGCCCATATGTGTGAATTATTTACAGGATACTGTATCAACATCATTAAGCGTAAAGATGATAAAATGTCATTGAGTAACATGTATAAAACTATCGGTTGTATACGCCACACACAAATTCAATATTGCACAATTGCACTTGCATAATTATAGTATGTCCACATGTGCATTATATACGAGTGTAGGTAGAACCCTCGCACATGAAAGCCTGTGGGTCGATAGATATCAGCTATCAATGCTGTGGGTTACCAATATGACATTTACAACAGAGTAACTGGACTTTCATTCATGGCATCTACACCATACATCTGAGCCACACATGTAACACTTTTCGGGCACCACGTGTAGTACGAGAGCGTTTTCAAACAACTCATTTGATGGATGTTTACTACGAGTCACCATTGAGGTCTAATAACAGAAACTATAATGTGATGCAATGAAACTGGGATGAGTGAGGTTAATGATATATACTATGCTGCGGAGAAATGGGGGGGGGGGGGGTATATCACATCTACATTGTCTTATAGCAGTTGGACCGAGGCCTAACAGGCTGCCTCGTTTATTTACTTACTTCCTTCTCACCCTTTTCAGACAGTCGGTAAATCAACAAACACACATAATAAGTCCATTTTATGCCAAATCAGACCTCCAACTATTTTCTATATAACCATAACTACCATTCAGTCACATACACTAGTTAGATTCAATCATATTAAATTACATGTTTTATATAAACAGACGTATAAGAGTAAAATAACAGACTAAAATACGTTTGTTCCGGAAGCCTAAGTCTTCATGAACTGAGTGTTCACAAAGTAGACAATGTGCAGGGAAACTGCATGTGCCATAAACTCACTTTCAAATTACATCATCGTCGTGCACAGCTTTACAAGTTTATCCCAGTTGATAGGAGGTAATACTCGGATTAGGTTGTTCGCCATGATTACAGTAAGCAGATGTATCGCATTCACCTTACGAAACATAATCTCCTAGCGTGTTCATTGTCAACAAAAGGCCACTCTCGCAATAATGAGAACTAATGAGTATAAATTATCTAGCAAGTGAATGAGCGTTCTTGGTAAGAACTTCTTACAATGGACTGTTGATGGTGTAAGCAGCTAAGAGCCGTTATGATGTGTCCATATTTTACAAGTTAGGCGTTTTGTAAATGTATGCTGGCTTATATATTATATAATTTTTATTATAGCATATGTCTGTGACTTGCAGTCAGCTAAAAAGCTGAGCATGTCGTTACTGACTTGAGCCCATAGTCCAATGCTACAATGATTAATTGGTATTATCAGCACCAACGATGTTAGTCCTCGGGTTCTGAGTCTTATAGTAATATAGCAACACATATCAACAAAATATAGAATACATTATAAAATGTTAGTTAAATGTAGAGTATCGTGACTATTGGTAATACATTTTAATATGAAACATGCAATGTTCTACTCGAAATCGCGCAACACCAGATTACACCAAACACTCAGTGATAAAACCACACAAAGTAAAATCACTCACAAGAACACTACACTTGAAGTAACAACAAAAAACTTACCTTCAGTGTAAACTGTGGAAATGTATGTCCAATTGAAGTACATGACCAGATCAATCAAGGCGCGAGCCTGCAGCATATCCGACGGCACCACCCTCAGGAAATACTGATAGAGGTCCTTATTGCTTAAATCCTTACTCGTCGCTGAGTACCCAATCTGGGGTATTTGGAAAAGCGACAGCAAGTTCTGCACTTGTATAGTCACGGTACTTGAGCCGGGACCAATAAGCCCGGCAATAGGCTTCCCCCGGGGCTGTCCGCAATTCCCCCTGGCCAGAGTGGCAGACCGGTTGAGTCCGAGCTTCTTCTCTTCGAGGCTGGCGATACTGTTCTTGATGAAGTCGATGGACTGTTCGAGGGCGACCGGCGGGTACCAGCACGAGTCGCGGATGTCGCAGCCCAGGGTGACGTTGGGCAGGATGCGCGGGTTGGCGTTGATCTCGTCGAGTGTCTTGAGGAAGATCTCGATGCGGTGCATGCCGTACTGCTCCCAGATCTCGCCGCAGCGCCGCGTGAACGCCGTCTTGAGCGGCGGCTGCCGGTGCACGGGGAACAGCGCCCCGATGGAGATGTCGCCGTCCACCTTGACTACGCGCCGCGATACCGCCGGCGGAGGGCTCGATTGAGGGTGGCATGGTGGCAGTAAGAGAACCAGGAGGAAGTAAGAGGTTACAACGGTGAGATGGTACGGTGAACGTAAAGCTGGTGGCAGCAGCAGCAGCAGCATTGTGGTGAGGTTGAATGCTGCTGACATGTTGTGGTCATTGTGTGTTAAATGGGACGACTGTTGGTTATTTAAAGCGCCACCGGCGGTCAGCTAGGCTGCTGTGGATGTGCGCTGAGCCGCTGTCGAAAACAAAGGACAGATGCTCATGTTATTTTAGATTACGCGTGTAATGTCCTGCTGCATTGATTATCGATAACATGCTTAAATCGATATGAATGCCAGTTCAGCAGGACGCAGGCACTATTGTTAGTATTCTACTCTCCAATAAGCATTTTGACACTAACAATCCTAAATCAACATTGTACACAAAATCACCGACTATCCCTTGCACACCTCTTATGATACAGCAACCACAAAACGTTATCCTTATCATACATCCGCATACAAATCCGGGAAACCTAAACAACGACGTATACCTAAAACTTAGCAAACCGCCTCCTCTAGCTGTTTTTTTTCTCCCGTTTTTATACACAGAAGTCGGCCGCTGATGTATCCGGTAATTCGCGCGCTCGCCACGGCGCAGTGCGCATTACTATACCGCCGCCGTTATTTATCTGCAATTATCGCCCGTCTGGCTTGACCCGCGCGCCTCCTCACATGTATCCGTGCTCGCGGCCGGTGGCGGTCTGCGGCGGCGGCGGCGGGCGAGCAGCGAGCGAAAGGGCGGCTGCTGCCGGCTACTCACACCGGCTTCCCCGCCGAGTCGCAGTTCTTTTTGGCGTTTTCAGATCTTCAATCGCGGTGCTCTACATTAAGTTTTCCCCTACGTTGGAACGTACGTTTTGTTTTAGAATGACTTTTCTTTAGCAGTGTAGGTTCTGGTGGCCTTTTCAATGTGAATTACGGGTGTTGTTCATTCAACTTGCCACTGTCCCATACGATGGATTCATCTGTGTTCATGCTCAATTTTGTAAGGGGTTTCACTTCGTTTCAGAGTTGATGGCACGCTGTCAATGTGTCATGATAATTCCAATTTTAGCTTAAAGTATTTTCATACATCACGCTCTTTATCAAAATTTGTAAATATTGGCCTTTACATGAACCATCCTGTTGACATCTTGTACACAAAATATCTCTCAACAATTTAAATAGTTGTACCAGGATCTTAAGTGTTACTAACAAACACTTTCAAAGTAACTGAACCCTTTTTCATATGTATACCAAATATGCCACTATAATTCATGACTCTTTGGATGCATTGTATTCATGTACAGTACAACCTCCAATTAAAACCACCTCTCTGTTGAGACCACATAGCATCGGCCCCCAAAATGGTCCTAATAGAGAGGTTCTCATGTACTCTACCAGACCACATTCAAACAAAACAGGTTTACTTATACAGCTGTACTGTTTATAGATCTTATATAGTTTTATATGTTTATTTATGAAGTGTAATGACAAATTAATGAGTGAAGTGTGGTTTACAACCTACAGTTTCAACTTATGACGTCATAAATGACATGTGGCGCCGCCTTTTGGCCACAATATTTTTACTACAAATTGTGTTCATAAAACACATGCGTGACACAAAATAAATCAAAATTGCACATTCGTCCTTAAAAAAACATTAATAAGCTGAAATTGTATCAGTCCTCCTTATTATTAAGCTGGAAAAAAACCTGTACATACTATTTCACCTAAAATGTGAATCATATAATTCAATTTCAAACATTGTTTTATTCTTTTCTTCATCCTAACTAATTCACAGCACAAATTATATTACACTATTGTCACGCTATAAAAAGCACAATGTAGGAGCGTTATTTCACGAGTTGGAAACATGACTCAAAAGACTTTATTTATAGAAAATAAATCACACTTAAACCAAGTTCGTGAGCCTATTTGTTTTATCATATCAACATATACTATCATTTTATAGCAAGGATTTGACGGAATTAGGATGGCGGTGTCCGTTCGTGAGAGATGCGCCTGGCCCTATGAGGTCACCCTACAATGAAAAACATTTTTCGTGTTCCTTTTGTGACAGAGTGCAAGTGAAAACGAACCAAGAAAAGGTTGTTAACAGTTCATTCTTGTTCCTTATTTGAATAATGAGCTGCGAACCAGGAGTTAACAATTCCAATAAGTCCTGTATAGTTTAAGATAGCTTACATTGAAAGTACTAATGAATAGTTCAATATTGATGTATAACTCAAGGTAACAGGTCATATTATGCCTTATAACGTTCAAAAATCGGCACCACGAAAAATCTCACCATGTCGGTTTCAATAACTCAATTAGGGTTCGATTCCCGTTCAGGTATGGTGATATGCGAGGAGCAAACTCATATCTAACCAGTTGCACACTGCTCCATGGCGCCTACACGTTAAATAGGTACAGATTAGGCAAGTGAATGCTAATGTTGATTGAAAAAGCACGTCTGCACCATGGGTGTGATATGTTGTATGCTCCCCGGGGAGTAGATGAAGATATAGTATGAAAAGGATGCCAATAACCTTGTGTGGATGTAATGTCATCTGAATATATATTCAATTGATTGTACGATTGTACGATTCTAAGGTATAATTCTCATTCCTTCCAAACCATATGCTCATTGTTTATGCCCTGCTAATCTAATGATATATGCGAGTAAGCAGGTGACACTGATCTCCACCATAACAATGGAATAAGCAACATGGCCTGGCAAGTGCCGATAGGCAAAAGGCCTTGCAGTATGATCCGTGTAATGGCTGTTTATTAGCCAGCATCTAAGCACAGGTGTCCTCTTACTAAACACGCCCTGGCATTGCCGCAGGGCATGTTTATTCTATTGTGAAACATCTCTTGATATTCCCTGCCCCACAAATTGTTTTTACATTGATGGCGTATTCAATTATTGTATTTGTTTGTTGCTCAGTTCTGCATAGAATCATTGCGGAAACACGACATTTTCTGCCGTTGAACACAGTAAGTGTTAGCATTATGAATTAAAACATAAGTTGTCATTTTTTTGCGGAACATAATTTAGCCAAGAAAAGACACTGGTGATAATAGAAGAGGTCAACTATTTTTCAGACTGTTGAAAATTTCCCGCCTTGTACATACCAAACAAAAGGCTTGATTTGGCCATTTTGATATGATCAAAGCCTTGTTTTATGGCCATTTTAGCAAAAATTCTGACCTAAACTTCACAACCCTTAGAGGAGCTGAAGATTAATGTGTCTCGTGTGAAATATACGACCTTGTGATACTCGCACCATTTTAGATCCAGGCACGAGTATTTTGGCTGTTATGAATTAAATCTTAAATGGCATCTCCTTGTAGTGCATCTTCATTAATATGGTCGAATTATTTTATAATTCAGACACGGTAAGATATTATTGCGAAGGGGTTAATAGTAAAGTATACGTAACTACTGTAAATATTATGATAATAGCCCACCTCTAATACCTGCCACCTTGAGCTGGTTAACCTCCTGCCTCTGCTTAGTCGCCCCTTTTCTTACGGGCAGCGGTCTTGTTTACCTGGGCTTTAAAAACGGATGCTCAACTGTCAACGCCCGCCAACAGACCCGACCGGGAATAGAACCACCGACCTTCTTGTCAAGAGTCCAACTTCCTATCCATTCGGCCACAGACCGTTTACGGTATTTGCGACATGTCCTACCAGCGTTAATAACTGCCTGCCCCCATTAAACGCCCACCTCTAAAAGTTTTATTGTAAATCCATGTGATCACCTAGTGGGCGGAAGTTGGGTATGGAATGCAAACAAATATGATAGCGCGAGTAGCAATAGTGAGATAATAATGTGCGATTGGCGAATTTGGTAGGCAACAATTTCCACGCGAGGAATAATGAAAATGTATAAGGATCAACGACATTACAGCAGCAAGTACGGTATCCGTTTTGGGTATTGGGTAAAAATAATAAAAAATAAAAAATGTGATTATGACTATAGAGTTAGATTCTTACGGCAAAGACGACAAAAATGGGTATTGCATGGACTATGGACTCATGTTTTAGACATTATTTATACACCTAGAACAAGGCACTATGGTTGTTTGTTTTATGTCAATTCCCTTAATGGTTTGAAGATGGACGTGGGGTCACTTGCATAATGGTGGCCGAAGTTTTTGTTTAACCAGCGCCCACTGACAAGGTTAAATTCAGAAATGGGCTGTGTGAACTGTTATATGGTGTATTTATCACAACAACATGTACTGGAATTTATATGATTGCGCTATGAGCTAACTCTGGTTGATATGACCGTCTCTATGGGGAGCAATAATTATATTTCCGTCCATTCAATTGACAGCGGATCTTGTTCTGTCTTCTTTTTCAACATTCAACACGTTATTCCCATAGAGCTAAATGGCACAACTTATGTAACACGTTTCAGATGTTATACAAGCAGGCATAGATATGTAATATTCTAGTATTCATCATGAGTAGACAATTTGTAATAGTCTGATAGTAAAGTGAGCAAATGTACGTGTCACACACTGATATGATATCACTGCATCATCAACGCCTATATAGGGTACAATACAACAAAACCTACATGAGACACATATGAGGTTGATTTGGGTTTAAGATGTATGTCCTCATCCCCTTGCTGCTTGTTGAAGGCATTCTTGGATATGATAAGTGTACGCGCATATGTTGAAATTGTGGCATTGATTAGTGCTTGCATATGGACTGAAGTGTCATTCAAACGTATTGTCAAAGTGCTTAGAATATCGCAACGCTCCACGGTATTACTATAAAAAGTATAGGATCATTATACATAAGTATGCACTGGTGCAATATAGTCTACATAATTATTATGAAACACAATTACACTAGAGTTGCAATGTCTTTGTTACAGTCATAGACAACTACGCCGACGTTGGCTGTAAGAACAGCTACGCATTGGGCCGGTACGGCAAGTGCGTGGCTCTGGGCTGTTGCCAGGGTGCAGGCCAGGACTCGAGCCCCAGCCTGTGCTCGGGAGGAGGCAGCACCGAGACATGCTGCTACCGCGACTACACATGCGGTGAGATCATTGTAACTGACTGCGATTCCACAATACATGTACTAAGGCAGTGGCATTGGCGTAATTAAAAAACTTTCCCTTTTTGAATAGGGTTACACAAAGCAGGATAACGTAAATGGTGTCGAGGAATTGTATTGTGGTTTCCAATGCTTCGGTGCACAAAACATGCTTATATACAGCAATGGTACACCCCTATGGCTTGTTACTCGACCTATGTTATCTAAAAGCGCACCCCTGTCCCCAAGGTCCGCCTAACTGCATCAACGTGGCGGGCACGTGGGTGAGCCGTTACAACTACCACGCCGATTACAACTCCATCTACAACGGCTTTAGCAACCTACGCAGCAAGGGCATCAACCGAGTGTACTTCAATGTGTGGGCGGACGGATCCCTCTACGCCAACAGCAACACCGCACAGAATAATGGTAAGGTGAACATGAGCATTCAGGTATATGATATTGTATTGATGCTTGCTAATTGTCTAAACCACGTGATTATGTACTCCTCAGTCACAGCTTGTCTTTATTGCAAAGCCCAGTTAAATGCTGGTTGTTGTGCTGCTGCTGCTGCTGCTGCTGCTGCTGCTGCTGCTGCTGCTGCTGCTGCTGCTGCTGGTGTGGTTGTTGTTGCTGCTGCTGCTGCTGCTGTTTGTTGTTGTTGTGCTGCTGCTGTTGTTGTTGTTGTTGTTGCTGTTGCTGCTGCTGCTACTTCTGCAGCTGCAGCAGTTAAGAAACATAGTTTTCAAGACTTAAATGTCTGACATTGCAGGCGTGAACATGGCTGGGGACCGTCTCGGCATTGCAGCCGGTGTTGCCCAGGAGCTGGGATTGGAGCTGTACGCGTGGTTTGAGTACGGAACTCAGGCTGCATATAGTTCTCTGAATGGCTTTGCCTCCGCTAGTGCCTCTAAGGTATGTACATTTGTACTCTTATCTATACAGCCCAAATCAATATGTATGTGTATAACGATCTTAAAAGTTACAAACGACACACACCATCACCTTTAATGGTTTTAGCTGCTCTTTATTTAGCCATGTGGGTAAAATAATATATATGGTATGCATGAATGTCCGGAACAACATTTATTTGAAAACATTCGTATAAACAAGGTTTTATACTGGGTCGCAGAGCCAGCACATACAGGTTTACAATGAAACACACACACACACACACACACACACACACACACACACACACACACACACACACACACACACACACACACACACACACACACACACACACACACACACACACACACACACACACACACACACACACACACACACACACACACACACACACACACACACACACACACACACACACACACACACACACACACACACACACACACACACACACACACACACACACACATAAGAAAGCGGATACTGTCATCAGACTAGATCGTTTGTATTTCAAGGTGCCATGCCGACAATGTTACATCATAATTGTTAACAGATAAACGATTGACTATGTATTTATCAGAAAATTGATTTTGGGGAAAAATACATACAAATATCGTATATAACTAAATACCTTAGATATATATATTAGACTAAAAGGGTATTAACATAACATAACATTAACATATACCACATGGTAACAAAGACAACTTTATGTTTTTGTTTTAAAATATACAAAGCTTTCATTTTTATTTTTGCAATTGTTGCGTTTTAATTGTATCGTACCAAATTTATTGGACTGATTCCAAATATCCATTCCTTAAAAATGAAACAGTTATGGATGAAAAAGACCTATTGCCCAATGCTTCTAACGACTTGATGGAATAAATGTGTGTGTTTTTATTTCAAAATTCTGTGTAGGTTCTATCGTCTCCGACCCCGTCTCCAGCAAGAGTCTCAACGTCGTCTTATTGCAGCATGGCAGACCCCCTGCTACACAGTACATATGACATTGACATCTAATTATTAAATATTATATGTCAGGGCTGGCTCTTATGTCATAATCCGAGCTCTGGTTGCAACGATTACTTCTACAACAACTACGCCTACCTGGACCTGAGGAATAGCCAAGTGGTGTCCTTCCTAGCCAACGTGGTTGCCGACCTGGTCAGAAACTATCCGTCTGTCGCAGGCTTCCAGTTTGACGATCATTATTCTTTGCCAAACGGATACTCATCAGTAGGTTTTATGTCATTATTAGTTTTATGATAATTATAGTATATAATTACCTCCAACCCACATTTAACGATGCTGGTGCTTATGATACAGACAGTTCTTCACGAAGAACCTTTTTCTGAATTGTATTGAAGAATGATATACAATGTAACCAACAAAGATATATCTATTGACTATTGTGGAATACAATGTTAACAAATAAGGTGCAGTGTATTATTACACGAGCTGCAAAAGGTACACTGCATCATTATTTCTGTTGTAACTGTGATTTATGTCTTATTACAGATCTCCAGCCTTCCCCAATCGACACGTTATAGTCACACCCGTAGCGGCATGGTGTCCATCCGGGACACCGCCCGTGCAGCACGGTCCGGCGTCCATGTCTCCTTCTCGCCGTCCCCGCTTGACTTTGCGAGGAGCAACCACAACGTGGACTGGGCCAACTACCTGGCTGATGGTGTGGTCATGGAGGTAGGTAGCGAATCATCTATCTTACTTTGGACACAACATGGCAAGTAGCTTGTAGTCTCGACAATCTCTTCCAATAGATCCATTGGTGTTTTCAGTTATTTACATTGGGTAGAAATGGCCGTACTTAATGTTTAATTGTTGTCCTATTGTTCAATGCTAACTGAAAAGCATACCAAATGCCTTAGCTATGAATTGAGAGTGACATACTCTCATACGTGCATTGATTTTTTTTCACGCATTAGTGGTTGAATTGCAGGTTGTACCACAATATTACCGCACATCGTTCTCAACATTCAAATCTACACTGGACGCCGATCTAGCCCGTGTTGGAGGCGCTCAGAATGGCCTAGTTCCTGGGATCAGGTGACATAAACAATGTTATAAACTATGTAAATTAATTTTGTCCATTTGGTTAATCGAGTTTAAGACATGCGTATGGCATCGATGTTCTTCGACTGTAAGACAAGATCCGAGTTAAACAACTCACTACATATAAGCAGTGTGCATTGTTCCTGAAACACTGGTGTTAATTAAGTTACATACATTATTTATATGGTGCACAGCACTGTGTCTCATTCTATTTAAATGCATTTGTTGCTGTTATTGGTTCACACGCTTCCTAAACACAATTCCACATTTATTTTAGTAATTTATTTTTTTAATTTGGATGAACTAAAAAGAAAAAAAAAATGTTATTGAAAAGATTCTTGAGAATCGAAAATATTTTCCAAATTAATAAAATAAATTACTAAAATAAATGAAGAATTGTGTTTATGTAGTGTGTGAAACAATAACAGCAACAAAGACATTTGAATAGAATGAGACAGGTGTTAATAATTGTCAATATCCTCGGATATCCTATGAAATAACATTTTTAACCATGCTAATTTTAACAACAATTTGATTTGACAACAGCCTTGTATAAAATTCCACAGAAGACGCCTCATTTTCCAGTTTTTATGTAGATGCAATATAATGAAATAAGAGTCAAGATTAAATAAAATGTTAAACATTGGTATAGGACTTGGCGGCCGGCCGGCGTGTTACTCAACAGCATGAGGCATGCTTAAAATATCCCCACACCTGTAATAAACACCGAGCACCTTTTATTTGCATATGAATATCTACAAAATGGTTCTGACCCTCGCCTACAGTGACACAGCGTACACGTACAAGTATTTTATTAAATACACAGTGCATTGTGATTCAGGTTGTCTGGATCTGGAGCTGATACTCCCCACAGCGAGGTGAACCAGATGCTCAACTACTGCTACACTACCAACCTGCGCGGGGCCTCCTTCTGGTTTGCTGATGACATCATCAATGGTTCTGGCTGGAACCCACCCCTCTTCAGTTTTTGCTAGAAGACATTAACTGAGACCTATCCATTTCTTAACTTTCGAAAATATAATTCTCCCAATGCTCTATGACAATCACGTTTTGTTAAGTTCTGATTAGGTATTTACTATGCATACTTCATGCGTTCATGGGTTATTTGCAAGCACACAATTACAAACCAAAACGAATCGACAATATCATTGTTTCTTCATCATCATGAAAGTTTAGTATCGCATTAAGTAGAAGGAACTCAAAATAATCACAAGAGCACTAGGTTACTTTTTGATGCATTATCAGGGTGTAAAGTATAGTAGCAAAATCTCTGGCTTCAAAATGAATTCATTTGCAGTTACCCATTCGTGTGTACAAACACGTGTAAAAAGAGAGCAACAAATATACACAGCCGACATTACGTGTTACGTTATGTGTGCTCATGTTCGGCACAAAAGTGTAAATATACGGGGATGAGGCATTCGCATCAGCCTATGAGGGTATGGGTATGCTTCTCATAAAGACCTCTGTTCTTTTCCGCGATACATTGAAAGACTACCTCCTCTTTGTTTCCGGCCCATCTACTAAAGTATCCTTATCTTATTCGTAGCAAAATTTCAAACGATTTCAAACATAATCATAGTTTTCGCAATTTCTTAGGTATTCGATGTATTATTGAAATTAAGTATATAAATTATGGCCATGTTTGATGACTGGGCACCCCTCGCTTCTGAAAAAAAATATTTGGGTTAAATCTATTTCACCTGGAAGGGAGGGGGGTGACACACCCGACACCAGTCATTTGTACCGTCTAGTGCCCCTCAGCCGGGGCAAATACATGCATCAACACGCTCTAGTGGCACCCGTTTTAGTGAACTGCCGTACCAGATTATCCTCTGATCGCCTGGAAAACAGCTGTCCTCACAACCAAACCCGAGCAGAAAAGAGCTACATCTCGTTCTACTCAGAATACTAAAAAGAAACCCTTTAAAATAGTTTGCACTAAAATTGAAATAAAACGTTAATCGTTAATGGTGTTCTCAACAATATATTTATACGAGATGAAATTTAGTATGCTTTTTTTAAGAATCCTGTTAGAATTTGTTTTGTATAGAAACAATAACGCAACCCCAACAAAAATATAACATTGAAATATCGTGATAAGTAAAAATTTGGTATAGCGATATTCAAAAGGCTTCAGTTACACAACTTAACCGGGATTCGGTAGTATCTGGTTTGCAGTCAAATGCCCCATCAACCGCCTATATCCTCGAAACGACCACACCAAACTCAACCCCAAAGGCGGATAACAGAACTGAAAGCAAACAGGAAGAGGTAAAATGGCGACGACGCCACCTACAGAACTGTGCCAGATAAGTCGACGAACAGATGACTAGCAGTAAACGGGCATCAATGGTCTGGTCAGAGCCGGCGGCCAATGGCCAATTAATTGTCGTTTGTTTATCACGATCTCTATTCCAAGTTGGGGGAATCCAATAGCCATGTTCTAAACTTTTACGGTTAATTGTGGAAGATTCTTCTTGTGTTACTCATGGGTTCAACTTGCCTATGCATTAACCAGCATGGCTACACTACTGCAAACACAGGTTATTATTTTTTTTTTCTTTTTTCATTGACACCTACAAACCGTAGATGGGAAAATACAAAGTGCAAACTCGTAAAGCTTCTTCAAAAAGCTCATAAAATACATCCTTCCTTGGAGAAAATCTCACTTAACCTTGTAAATGGCGTGACAAAGCGCAGATGATGTTGTACTTTCCTGGGGTTTGGATGATTATATATATAAAGAAGTAGTAACTGTGGGAGGGGAGGCTCGTGGTGTAATTCACTCTCCCTCTTGGCCAGACGGAGGCGGTAAATTGTTGTTTTGCGTGCCTGCTGTTGTTGTTCTCCCATGTAGTGAGCATGGCTGCGAAACATGAAAATTAATATAAATATATAGATCTTAATTTCTCAATGTTGTTTATAGGCTTTGTGAGACAGATACTGGCTCAAAAATAAAGAATCTAGATTTACATAATGCATTATAAAAAAACGCCTCAAATTAACGTGGTCATAAAATGTACATATACTCAATTGATTTATACAATACTCACCTCAAAATTTAATGATAGCATGTAACAAAATCATTGAAAAGCTATGTAAAACCCCATGTTTTGGAGATGACGACATATCAATGTTTTTTGCTAGACTATGTTAGCAATCCCAAGTAATAGAAGACCGTCAAATGTGGACACCCATGATTTATTTCCTGATTGGGGTCAGTGTATGTATCCTGGGTTAAGCTTTCTGATATTGGCACCAGGCAATAAAATGATGTAATCATTAGATGTTAGCAATATAAGGGTATTTGTGCGCATGGCGCGTGAACTTGCGAGTTCCTACAAAAACTATGCCTTATATTGGTTTGCAAATTCTACTCATTTTGTTATGGATTATAAGCATTGAGTTTTGGATAGGTTATGAGTAATTAATGTTGCTAACAGCTAATTTCTATGTTTACTAATATGTCTAGTAGTTCTGTCTCGTAGCGGTTGACAATGATGTCTGTCCAGAAGTCATCCCGAAAAAAAAAAACTGTGATTGTTGATCATTCACCAGATTAACAATAGTGACTCTTGATTTCTGTATGCACTTTGAATGAGATTGTGACGCGATTTAACGAGCGAGGCTCTTAGACTGTAGAATATATAGCCAACCGTATAGGCCTATTGTGACCGGTCACCGTTTATGTTAACTTGAATTGTGATCGGATTACCAAAAATGGTCTAGCCGTCAGAAAATGTAAACACTGTAAACTGTAACCGATTTACACGTCCTCATTGTAGCCAGCAAACGTCTATGAGGTTACCGGATAGCTTTAAAATGGCACAACAATGGTCTCTCTATCCCCACCCTAGCGTGAGCTATGTCTCGTCAAAGGTGAACCCGCAGTGGGTCATTTGGCGAGGCAACCAGTGGACAGGCAAACTTGAACCCTCTTACTCCGTTAATTCGCAATGTGTTTCGGTATATGATACATGAAACCGCATCACCTCTTCAAGCTCATTTAGTCCCAAGTTGGGACTTCCAACGCCCTAATCCAGAGAATAAGACATGTGAGATTCATGAAAGTGATTAAAAATTCTTCACTTCCAAGTTGTGCAGAAAAGCTGCACATTCGTCTGGTTTATTTACTTTTGAGACAAAAAAGTTCAAGGTCACTTCCGCTATGTGCTATAAGGCCATTTACTATCGCAATTAATGTTATTTCATTCAAAATTTGGGTGGTATTGCACATGACATCGGCGGCTGTCGTGCCGATAAACGTTGGAAAATGAAGTAAATGCATATATTTGAGGCGTTCATTCTTCATAACAATTAAGTTCGCAAGTTTGCTCCAGCCATTGATCGTCTACAACTTTGAAAAGGGCCAGTCCCTTGACTTCGTCAATTTCCATGCTAACTAAAATTGGATTACAAATTCACAATCCTCGTTCAAAACCTGTTGAGAAAGTACTTTCCACATATGGCACACGATAAATGATACTTGCAAATGACTTTTCAATATTTAAAGTCGTGTTAGACTAATCTAATGGTGGCTAGCTAACCCGGAACTCACGACGACCATTTTATTGGGGATGTCGCAGAGAAATATTTAGTTCGCAGCCTACCCAATCTGGTCCTCTTTCTTGCGTTTTTAGAGGCGTCTACATTTTCAAACACTATTCGGTCGAAAGGTGTAATGGAGCCAGTTTCATGAAGGGCAGAGCTTTCGGAGGTATCATCTATGTCTACGTCTAGCTCGGGGGCTGAATCATAACCTTCTTCAAATTCTGTCATAGGCCTTTTTATATTTTTGGAAGGAAAAAACTAGACTTCCTTCTAGTGACCTTCCTTGCAGTCTTGTCATGAGAAGCAATTTTCTAAAATTGTAATTAATATTCTTTACTGATGATTTAGTTCGTATTTAGTTGGTTATTGTTTTTTCACCATTTCATTTAATTAATAGTGAATTACACTTTGTGGGGGTATGGGGTTTTTAAGATGTTATGGGTTTTCACAGCTTTATAATACACAATTTTATAAGTTCATGCATCTAACATAGAGACGGAATATTTGACAAAAAATAGTAGCACATTTAATATATTCACTTCTTTGTATTTGACAACCCTGGTGGCCAAGTGTTTTAAAAGGAGCATATAGAACGAGTTGCCAAGAGTAAAGGTGTGCATATAGAGCGGTTTGCCTTTAAAAAATGAAAATGTCCCATTTTACTGCTTTTTAAACGTTTTACCATTAACAAACTCCATAATACACGCTGCAATATGAAACCAACTGATGTTTTGCTTTATCATATCACAGAATATAGTGTTCTTAGGCTGAAAATCGCTGCTATATTGTATCACCATCTCAATTGAATGAAGAGTGGTAAAAAAGTGTCCAAAAGATCTCACTAACGGGCAGCGATACAGACAAATAAATTCAACCCAATTAACACGGACATAATGCCATTTTCCATGCAACCTACCATTCAGATTATATCCAGAGCATTTGTAACAGTTGCTCAAAACACATGTCAGAAAAATGTCACCATTGGTCACGTAGAGCGGGTTGCCCAGCTCACATAGAACTAAAAGTAATGCTTTGCTCACGTAGAGGGGGTTTTGATTGTACGGCGTGCTACCTGAAAGTCATAAATACGTGATCACATTTTTAAGCAGCCAGACTATTTTAACGTAAATTATGTCTCGTCATAATTCACGTTGGTTATATTTTACGTCGGGCAATGGTAACATGTGAACCTAGACTCCCGAATGTTAACACTGTTAACCTGTGTGTTCTCAAACCCTCTTATCACTCGATGCTGCTGTATAGCTACGAAACGCACTTTCATGTGTATGAAACTATGGCTTATATTATGATGAAATCGCCAAACCCTAAATTTAAGCACTTGATACAACGCCTGACATAATTGAATAATCGCCTCAGTGACAACATACATGTATGTTTGTGAATCCGGCCATGTTAACCCCCCGAACATTTTGTTAAAATCATTATACTGCTCTACTCATTGAATTTGAGAGAATGTCCAGATGTAGTGATGTGGCTGTTCACAAAGTAAACACCAAAACACTAAGAGTTTCATAACGCAGCCAATAAACAAAATGGCCGAGGGAAACTTATAGTACAATATGGTTGCACACCTAAGCCCACCTCATATTATGTGTTACATTAATTTCATGTGTTTTGATAAAATGTTGTCAGTATATATAATAACATAGTTGGTTTCATATAAAAGCCCCGTGGGTAAATCACACATCACACTTACTTTTTTGCCAATTAATTATTTGTGAACAACAGCCCTAAGTGTTCATAGTTCACACTTCACAGTTCATAGTTCACACTACATAGTTCACACCCCACATTTAATATTTGACAGTTCACAGTTCATACTCCATACTTTCGGGTAAGTTCACACTTCACAACTTTTATAATTCACACTGCACGCTGCAACCTGTTTCAATGCAACTCTATTTCCTTTTGAATTTAAGGCCTCGCCACCCTTTTGTGCCTATTCTCCTTTATTTGTTGTTTGAAAATTTAAGATATTGTTCATTTTTGTAGGAAGAAAAGCTTTTCATAGTCCTATTTTCCTCATCACACACAATATGTCTGGTAATTAATAGACTTCATTTCACTTCAAGACCTTCACTTTTGTCCAAAAGTATAGACTTTGAATTAGTTATCTTTGCCATTGCTACACAAGAGGCAAGTGAGGTAACTACTGCCTCCTACGTTTTTATTGTTTTTTTGTGTGTGTGTGTATTATAAAACCTAATGAAAAGCTATACACTTATAGTGTTTGCTTGCATCCTTGCATAACATATTTTTCCTGCGATCGTTTGCAATCCTGGATACCGCCATGGTTTTGGGTGTGTGGTGGGTCTGAGTGACATATCTGGGATATGTGACCCCACCTCCACCCCTCACATTACTCAGAGATGTGACTAGAGGTGGTTCATGGTCTAGGAATGGTGAGATTTGTGTAGAGCATGATTTATATGACTTGATTGACAGTGATGAGAAGCACTTCGTCTGTGAGACAAGCACCCAGGTAGTGTGGGAGAAGCACACCACCAGGTCACCACCCTCACCGTTATGTCATTCTACAATTATGTAATGCAGTTGTTTTGGTCAGCATCCACCAATCATTGCGTCGCTTCAGCTCAGCTGCTGAAGAAAGCATTGTGTTTCGTTCGTTTGTAACTAACTATGTATGTATGTATGTATGTATGTATGTATGTATGTATGTATGTATGTATGTATGTATGTATGTATGTATGTATGTATGTGTGTATGTATGTATGTGTGTGTGTGTGTGTGTGTGTGTGTGTGTGTGTGTGTGTGTGTGTGTGTGTGTGTGTGTGTGTCATAAATTTGATTGTAAAGTATACATTATTTCAGTATATATCTTAATAGCCTATAGGCCAATGTCGTTCTAGCACGCAGTGTTCTTTGAACACTTTTGATCTAGTTAACATTATAACTTGTGCATTTGAAGTCTGTAGAAGAAATCTTTTCTATAACCTAACAATGAGGTAAAGCATTTTTTTTAAATCTCCAACATGGTACCTTTATAGTAGCGAATAGCTCCATTTTGATAGTATAAGAGCATCATTAATAAATTAAAGTCTAGCAAAGGAATTGTATAGAACAGTATAGTAATACTTGGGGACAACTCAACTAACATGAAAATAACTTGCCTTGATTGGCTTGACTGGTTAACGGCCAAATACAAATCAGCTGTCATCACTGGCCTAAATCTGCATTGAAACATCTTGCTCAGTGCGAAGTGTAAACTGTGAAGTGTGAACTATGAAGTATGAACTGTGAAGCGTGAGCTGTGAAATATGAACAGTGAAGTGTGAACTATGAAGTGTGAAGTGTGATCTATAAACTGTGAAGTGTCAACCATGAACTGTGAACTACATGTATGAACTGTGAGTTGTTCACAGATAATTCATTGGCAAAAAAATAGTGTGAAATATGAAGTGCTATGTCCCCGTGGAGCTTTCATAGTTTCATGGCTTTATCATTCACACTAGCCTTACAAGTCCATGTTCATAATATCAACTGTACACTATGTATAGGCCTATATATCAGCGTTCTGCGGGGTCAGCTTTTGGCACAGTTTATCCGCCCCGTGACCATATCATTCCGACCGCATCCGCTCCTTGACCGCACCAAATTACACTTCTGTGTCTGCATTCGCCCCGTGACCACAAGATTTTGACCGCATCCGCTCCGCGACCGCATTGCCATAAGAGAAAATGACTGCAATTTGACCGCACTATTACAGATCATCCGCAATATATCCAGAACACGATCCGCTACCAGAATCATTATCAATTACTGTGGTGAAACTTGCAAGAAAATGATAAACCAAAACTAATATTAAAGTGAATGCAGTTATCTTTATTTTTTGCAAGCCACATATTCCAAATCTGATTTCTCCTCATTAATAATTATACCAAAATGTGTCCAAACATCAGATTTTCCTTTGCAATCCCGGAGGCTAAATTGTCCTTCTGATAGTTTTTTTGATACATCACTTAATTCCATTTTGAAAAGTGAATATTGATTATACAGTACAACATATAGCAGATATAACTCCAAAGCGAACTGATACTGATTTCCTAATTACATCTTTATTTATAGGGAAATGCAAGGGTAATAAGACAAAGAGATTTCTGCTTAACTAAGATCAAAGCAGTCAAAAGGAAATCATACTGGAATCTATATTTATGTCATTACAACATGTATGTTTACCCACATTTAGAACTAAATATTTTATATGATAAGAGATAAAAATGGATGCATCCCTTTAACTTAGAACAAATGGATATCACATTGTTGGAACAATGCTTTACTCCCAATTAAGATTTAACTTGAATGGTAATAAAAGACTCCGTAAGGTTAAGCAAACATCTTCATAGAGGTCATGCTTATTGGCTAACTAGCGAACTGCTACTTATCAATGAATTCAAAAGGAACCATGCTGTGCATAATGGTTAACTCTAATTAAGGACAGTAATGGTATGAAATTGACTCCAACGCATATGGTGATTCCAAGTATGAGGTGTTTCTAATAAATTGTAATACAACATTATAAAATGAAGTGTTTAAGATACACTTCATATGTTTTTCTAGTCTCCCGCAACACAGACCAACGTACAGCGTCAAAGTGAGGCTGGCTGGTCGAGTCTAATGTTTTTCTAACATGTCTCTAATAACTGCAATATGGCAGTTTATCAAATCAAAAAGTAATATGCTTGCATGTGCTTTCAAAAACAAAGTAAAAAGATGACGATCAAAGAGAATCTTATAATGATCTGGTGTAGACGTGGATCAAATAATGATCCGCGGTCATTCAACTGTTTCTGACCGCAAAGCGTCCACAAAGTAATTGCATTGATCTGCAAAGTGTCCGCAACACATATTTCTGACCACATCCGCCCCGCGACCACAAGAATTTGACCGCATCCGCCCCGCGACCACAACAGCAATGATGCGGATACCCGCGGACTGTCCGCAGATGATGACCGCGGTCAACTCGCGGATGTCCGCGCAACCGCGCAGAACGCTGCTATATATCAGTGAAATGTGACGATGATATTCTAAATTCTCAGACGATAACTTCGAATACGTAAAAAACATATTGGTATTTCTTGTACACAACGTAGATTTACGACAGATGTTTTCTATACACCTACATTGAAAACTATTGAATTTATTGTACATATTCCATCCGATGTTCATGCACCCATGGGCCCCAACAACATGGATGGGTGTGTGCTATGTAACTACTATGATTTACAAACATTATACTATACAAATTACCACATGTACTATTATATAGAAGGGTATCTAGTAGCCGCAGGGGCCTGGAGCCAAGACATCCGTTTTAGGGTTAATTCATGCTCTAGTATATACGTTATTACTCCACACTATTGAAATAAGCTGACACAATCCGATGCAATTACAATTTGAATATTTCCACCAATAGTTTATAGGTTGATTTTGCAATAAGTTAATTCGGAAGTTTTTTTTATTGGCTGGGCGAAGATTTGATTTGATTGGTCAGTGAAGTTTGCATTATCTTAAAGAATACGCCAGGCTTTTCTTAGTATTTGTAAAGGTGACTTATAGGCAGTGATAGGGCATCTATAACATCTTCTAATATGCTGCTTGTATTGTTTGCTATATAGTATCACAGTAATTAAACAAAATCGAATTAAATCAAATCAAAAATGATCCAAGATGCAAACCAATTTTCATCGAGCCAATCAAAAACAAATTGCTGATTAACTTACTGCAGAATGAAACTATGAAATATCGGTGGAAATATTTGAATTGTAATTGCATAGGACTGTGTCATACTATTTTGAAAATGTGAAGTGGTAAAGTATATACTAGAGTATAAATCAAGCCTAAAACGGATTAGATGCCCTGGGTACCAGTCTATGCGCTTATCAGTTACCCCTCTATATGATAGTAGTAATGTGTATGTTTTATTGTACATGCCATGCCCTTGCCCTTTGATATTTATATTGAAAATGAAATTGAGTAACAGTTTGAACATAGGTGTAGCACATAGAAAAAATCAAAGCTAGAAACCAAGTAGTCAATATATTCATTTATTGTATAATTGAATTGAGAGATGTAAAATAATAGATAATAATGTATAAAAGCTATTCTATGTACTATGTACGTGGCAGTAGGTCTCATTTTACGTATAATTGTCTTTCCCTACCACATTTGACTTCTAATATATAAAATTTATTTCTTATTGCACAAAAAGGCTTTTCGTCTATTTAGAGACCTTTTAACCTACTAAATGTACATACTCCAAAAATTAAAATCCAATCCAATCATGGATTTTACACCAACCACAAGTTTCCATTTTACTACATCAAGGGCCGGCACTGACGGGACTCGAACTCCCGACCCCAATGTTGGGAGACTAGAATGATACCATCATCGCAAACAGCGGACTGTTAAAAGGTTGAGCAGATAAACCATTGTCTATGTAAGCACCAGGCTACATACTTAGTAGCAACCCAGAGATTTAGCGTTTGAACCCCATCTAAAGACTGAAATTTTCGGGAGTGTTCCCACTCTTACGTGTGAATTCGATTCTTATGCTCTCTCTCTCTGTGGTCTATAATAAGCAAGTTTCTACCACTGTATTGATATAGCTGAAGACAGGTTTTACAATCCCAAGCTTCCATTTTTACTACACCACGTGACCCTAATGAGACTTGAACTCACGCCCTCAAGGTTGTGAGACCAGAATGGTACAATCATCCCAAGGAGCGGGCTGTTAAAGGTTTAAAGAATAATGTTGTCTCTGTAACCCCAAGTTTACATACTTGGCCAGTTATCATCTCGACCCAGAGGTTATGGGCTCGAACCCCACCTCAGGATAGAGATGTTTTGGCAGGACGAATTTCTGATTGAAATTGCTGGTGTAAAAACTATTGAAAATTGTATTATTTACTTTTCTAGGTCAAATAGAAATATAGTTCAAAGGTTATGATTTCTAGTCGAGGGTCTTTCAACTTGCTGGCTATCTTGAATTTCTGAAAAATATATGAAGGATACATGCTTGATATCCGCCGGATATGATATAATGTGGTCCAAAATATCTTTAATCAACTATGGATTATGCTGGGTCACACCCTGACTTACCTATCTAATGAGGTGTATAAATGCACGGACATGCATTGTTAGCTGTCATTGTGCAGGCTATACAATTTCAAATCAAACAGAAAAGCTCCATATGTACGTGCAGAGTACAAACATCCATGAGCTATTCAGCACTCTCTGCAGGAATCGGCTAATGGTGTGAAACGAGGGTGTGTTTCCTTTGGCTTCCTATTAAAGCCGCGTCCATGAATAATATAAAAGCGTTGTTTCAGAAGCGCAACACTTAGAGTTATTGGTAGAGCCTATCTAAGCGTAGCTCTAATAGGAGTGATATCAATAATTGATGTTATTGATACTGAATATGAAGCTGTAATTTGATTATAAACCTAATTATCCTGACAACAGTTATATTGCCATTGGATCACAATTTCCAATGAATACATGTCCACGTTTACGAATTACATAACTGGGAGTTATGTAACTAAATACGTGTCATTGTTACCAAGACGTAATTTGAAACAATGCATTGAATCCACTCTCTCCTGGATACCATATAAAACCGCCCAATGGTGACAGCAGTGGCATACAGATGATGCTCTAAGGACAGTGCAGGAACCAATTTGAAAATAAGACATTATCATTTCGTCAGAATAAGGTAGCTTTATGCCAGCCGTTCCATTGTATATTGGTAGTGCACGGTAACATAACAGCAAGCATGAACCGCAACATACAATTAATTTCAGGAGAAATTAACATGTACTTCCAAAGTTCAATTGTATATTAATTTGTAACTTTGCATTTCAGAAGTAGCCTCAAACTAGCACACCTGACGAATTATGGGAGAGCTCAATGAAACTTCCTTTAACTATGGCAACTCTACTTTGAATTCCACAAGACAAAACGAGAACGAAAAAGCTGCCGACAACAGCCTACTGTTCTACCAGTACGTCGTTGGGGTCTACGTGGACGGTTTCCTATGCTTCATGGGATTAGTAGGTAACTGCCTCATTTTAGTCTGTCTTAGCAGAGAAAAGTCACGGACTTCAAACACAATCTTCTTACAAGCACTAGCAGTTTTTGATCAAGGCTTAGTGATAGCAGAAGTGTTGCTTCCTGTATTGCTCTCGATTGATGCCTATCATGAAAGTTTGCCTTTCACAAGATCTCCGTGGTACTTATTTTTGATATTACCCCTTGGTTGGACGTTTCAAACCTGTTGCATTTGGACTGTTATGGTGATTGCTATTGACCGCTACCTCATAGTTGGTTATCCTCTCAAGTCATCGAGATGGTGCACACCATATAATGCAAAGAAAGTCGTCATCACAATGGCAATAACCGCAGCGATTTTCAACATTCCACGATGGCCTTTCTATTTCTTTGTCTTATTTGAGCAAGTAGGGGAAAGTCTTTATACATCTCACCAAGAAGCTGGAATTGCCGCATTTGATGAAGCTCTTTACAGAAAGATATACCACACATCTTTGAGCATTGTTTTCTTGTTTGTCATACCATTAGTGATCATCATTGTTCTTAATATCCGCCTTATATGGTATGTGAAGCAAGCGATGAAACAAAGACAGGCTATGACACAGAAAAAAGAAGGTGCTAGCGAAGGTAACCAAAACTTAACTGTCACTTTGATCATGGTAATTATGATCACCATCTTCGTCATTTGTAACCTTCCTGATTTTATTGCATCTTTGATTGGCGCTGGTCTTTTCAAGGTTGGTGCAAATGTATATGGATATTATGCAGCCTCTAAGGAGATATTACTCATCATAAACTCATCCATTAATTTCTATATATATATTATTTTCTACAAGAAGTTTCGCCAAAATTTAATGAAGATCTTTGGCTTTAAGACAAGTGGGGACAGTTTACGATCGCAAAACACCAGTGTAACTATGACAACTACAGGTGGAACAAAGGGCACTGAGGTGGTAAAAGACACCAGAATGTAGAACACGCTATTCAACACTAGCATACCCACGCATAGCTACAGTTTAAAAAAAGGGTCTTTGATCTGTGAACGATTTTCTGCTTATTTCTCTTGAATAGTCAGTAAGTCATTTGAGAAATTATACCTCATGGTACTGTACTCAAACGCTTCAAGTCATGGTTAAACATCTGGATGAAAAGTAATAGTTATGGATCAAAGTTACATTACAGTATATTATGGTATATGAAGCAAGAGATGAAGCAACGGCAGGCCATGCCACAAAAAGAAAAAAAAGAAAAAGAAAATGCTAGTGAAAGTAACCAGAATTTAACTCAAACCTTGGTCATGCCATGGTAATTATGATCAATATCTTCGTCATTTCAAACCTCCCTTATTTCATTGCATTTTGTATCCGCGCAAGTCTTTTCAACGTTGGTGCAAATGTATGCAAATATTCATATAATACGAGAACAAACTACGCTGTCCCTTTACAATGGGGATGTGGTGTTCAGACACGTCAGTGTAGTAACATTGCATTGGACTTGAACAGAAAGAATCTCATAACAGGATACAATATCTATTCCAAATCTCATGAACTAGTTTTGTAAAGGAGTGTGGAACACCATGACCTCAATGTCTACAATATATTAACAATATTCCTGTGTACGGAGCTTGAAGATATATCAATAACAAAATATTTGATTACTTGGAAAATAAAACTATAAACTGAGGGGGGAAAGATGTATTGTGTGTATGGCTCAGAAAGCATCACTTCAATGTTGCATAAAAATGCCATGAAATTCAGCTTTGCGTGTCTATTTAGTGCTACTGTATTACTGTATTCAAACACTTTGCATGATGATTGGATAGCGGAATGATTGTAGTAATTCTTTAATTTGTATATACTTATTCGTAGAAAATAGGTGTAGGTTTAAATCCTAAAATGTTCAAAATATGTCTTCTAGAGAGAATATGCCAAACATACGGAATGTACATGAGGGTGTGCGTGTCAGTCTCTTATATTATAAAGGGGATTATCCCCTGCTATTTAGGTACCTATATATTTTTTTATACTTCTCTCTCTCACACACGTCTTTTTAGCAAGCATATTTCTACCAATGATAGATATAGCTGAAGACAGGCTTTACAACCCTAAGCGGGACTCGAACTCACGACCCCAAGGTTGTGAGACCAGAATGATACCCTCATCCCAAGCAGCGAGCTGTTAAAAGGTTACTCGGCTGAACCGATGTCTCTGTAACCCCCAGCTTACATACTTGGTCTGTTATCATCTCAAACCATAGGTCGTGGGTTCGAATCCCACTTGAGGACAGAAATTTTGGGAAGGGTCTTATTAGCATTTTTAGTGCTTTCGAATTATATATATATATATATATATATATATATATATATATATATATATATATATATATATATATATATATATATATATATATATATATATATATATATATATATGTGTGTGTGTGTGTGTGTGTTTCCCAGTGCTTGCGGATATATATATATATTTTTTTTATACTTCTCTCTCTCTTTCACACGTCTTAGGGTTGTAAAACCTGTCTTCAGCTATATCTATTGTTGGTAGAAATATGCTTGCTAAAATGACGTGTGAGAGAGAGAGAGAAGTATAAACAAATATATATATATATCTGCAAGCACTGGGAAACACACACACATATACATATATCATTCAAAAGCACTAAAAATATGCTAATAAGACCCTTCCCAAATTTCGTCCTCAAGTGGGATTCGAACTCACGACCTCTGGGTTGAGATGATAACAGACCAAGTATGTAAGCTGGGGGTTACAGAGACATCGGTTCAGCCGAGTAACCTTTTAACAGCTCGCTGCTTGGGATGATGGTATCATTCTGGTCTCACAACCTTGGGGTTGTGAGTTCGAGTCCCGCCAGGGGCACTTGATATAGTCAAATGGAAGCTTAGGGTTGTAAAACCTGTCTTCAGCTATATCTATAATATATATATCCGCAAGCACTGGGAAACACATATATATATCTTAAGGTACCATTTACAATTATGCTACAATTGCAAAGAAAATTTACATTTTTCGAATAAAATTGGTTATAGACCATGGTGTTTGAATTACATATAAACAACAAAGCACCATTATGTAAAAAAATCATCAAAATGTAGATGTTGTTAGAAGCTCTTGGTCTCTTAATCCTTCATTGTGTGTTTCATTTGAATGGTATTTATCCTTATAGTGTATTACGGTTTTGATATTGATGTTATTGAAAAACAGTCACTGTTTTACAAATGTGTTTACTTATTTTACCTAATGTTTGAAAATTATTTGAATAGTTGAAAATATTTACAATTAAAATGAAATTGAATAAATGCCGGATTTCTATATCATAATAGGAAAAACAATCCTGTTGGAAATTTGAAAAATATTTTTTCTATCATAGTGTGAAAAAATGTTGGTATTTCTTAATATATTTGTGCACATGCTGTGGAATTCAATGTAGAATGTAAAATTATATGTCCAATCACAATTTTCTGTAAATGTTTCAATGTACCGGTAATATACCCAGTCAATATATATTTGATTAAAAATAATAGAAATGTATATATATTTACTAATTATTTATTCAACGTTCAACATTTGTTAGAAATAACACAAGTCTTTCTTATTAACTATAAAACATTACCACAGTAAACACACATAATAGTAACTGGATAAATCAGAGATTAAAATCCATGTGTTATAATTATAAAAATACATAATTATATCCACTTGACATATCACAGAGTCAATGCATTTTAAAATAATGCTGCAAAATGATCAACAACAATAACTTCACCATCTTATATAAAATATACAGTTGTCATAAAAAAAATATTCAGTTCCCAAAAATAATCATTATTAAAAAAATCAGATACAATATTCTAATGTGTACACGTATAGTAATAACTGAGTTTACCTTGAGATTTTATCACAATATAACTATATTACTACTTCATGGAAGGATTTATACCAATGAGGTGACGACTGTCATCACATTATGTTGGAAGCAATGGAACCTTTTGTATAGCATGACATATTGAAATTCAATTAAATTAAATTATGTCATACTATTTTGCCAGTCAAATACTAAACTATAATTGAGATGATTAGAAATCATGTATCACAGTCATTTTTATGAATGTAGAAATATGGATATTTACAAATGATAAACATTTGATACAGGTAAAGCATATTTTCAGTCTTTTACCAGTAGAATATTCAGATTTAGATGTTTTGATCACAGTGATATGCAAATTTTGGCAATGTACGGATACACTTGATTCTGAAGCTTTGTATGGGAAATAAGAATAATACATACCAGCAATAAAACATTATCAATTATTTGAACATATTCAACTTTATCTGATCACACATGGGAAAATTCATTTTAAAGGCTATTCAATTTAAAATTGCCAAATGAATGTATCTTTTTAGACAGCTGTTTCTCTGAAAAATAAGTGTTCATCACTAATGAAAACTGTTTTATGACCACATATGGATTTTATGCTACACATATTTAAACATCATGATTAATCACTTTTAGACATGGCATCTACAATTTTATCATCTAGATTCTCTGGTAAATGAAACTCATCTTGATTTGCAACAGTCACACGTCTTTTCAACAGTGGTCTTTTGCCTTTCGACAAGCTTAATGAACTTGCAGATCTTTGTCTGTGCAATGATTTCATCTTCCACCGTGATTGCTTTCTGATTTGAGTTTTCATTTGTAACTTTATTTCCTGCAAATAAAGATGAACTGCTCATATTAGCAGCAATATATTTGATGTACCGTACATACAATTATATGATTTAACATGACCCTCACGGGGACACATACACATATAGTGATGATTTTATACGTAGATAAACGTTAAGTCCAGTTTTCTGCAAATAAATTTGAAATAATTATAAACATGATTTTGTGATGCTTAATAACCACTGTCCATACTTTTTATTTATGACAATTTAGTTGCATTTGCTGCTGACAATATTGTATAGGATATTACTTTTAACAAAATCTTGTACTTAGTGATAATATTCTACCACTTTGAAAACTTTTTGTGTAAGTCTATTTATGAAAACAATACCATATTGCATTCTGGTTAGTCCACATGTCATTCTCTCAGAGTGACCCATTTAAGACTATAGCCTAATTAGAGGTCCGAGGGAGCCCTTCCACCTATAGGCAAAAAGTGCATCCCCTTGCCCCACTCACAATAGTTTTCATGTTTATGTTTATGAAGGAAAAATGTCACTTCTACGTTCCAATTTATGCTATGTAAAATATTGATATAATAAGGCCACTTTAAAAACCAATACCTCCACCCCTCAAAGGTTGTAGCAAATTAATTGCATCTTAAAACATAGTTCACAATGTCAACATGGTTTAACTTTATATTATCGTATCATTATCAACGTCAGCGCTTCAGTAGCAGCGATGTGCTGTATGCTTCCCGTGGAGTGGAGAAGGATATATGTGTGAAAAGGATGCTAATGACCTGGAGTGGTTTGCAGTCCTCTGAATACTATGTATATGTTCAACTGATTCTATGGTTGCAAATAAATACTGAATTATTAATTATTATTATTATTATTTATTTCAGACATAAAGTCCATATCACAAGTTCTTAAATATAATTAATAAAACAGATAAAAGAAATAAACATGAGGTTAAACAGTCTCACAGGAACACAAAATCATATACCATACCGTAAACACGAAAATTAACTACTTCCATCTCTTTGAAGAAACATACAAATGGAAACTACTGATAACTACCGTATTAAAATATATTGTTTAGAACATATATTTGTGACATACTCACACCATGCTGGATACTAAATAGTATTCTATAAATGTCATTGCAAGCCGATATGCATTTTCTCATATCATCTCTAATCATATCAAAGCTCTGAACAGTATGTTCTTGAGCAATACGTTCTGAATAAACATTGCTTGATGTCATCTAGTAATCCGAACAGTGTTTGAATCCTCTGACTAACATGTTGTCTCTGCTATACAGTGCCTAAGAATGTCAGTTGTCATCCTTAGAATTACATGTTAGAAGAGCACCAAGATATTTGTTCCATGAACAAATTCAAGAGATTTGCCATCAGATATAACGTAGGTATAAAAAGACTACCTATAGAAGAGGGATTGAAATACATGCATTTAGTCTTAATATCGTTGTATACAATGGAACTATGACTAGCATAGCTATAACATGTATCTAACAGTTTCTGTAAACCTGTAGGCGATGGTGCTATGATACAAGAGTTGTCAGCATACATGAGATGATTAAAAATGACGCCATTTTTATTACGACCATAATGTGTACTGTTTAACAATATGCTCAGATCACTCATACAGTACTGATATCGTAAGAAGGATACAGAATGAAGATTTCGAGAATTACACTATGATTTCTTACGTTTTTTTCCTGTTCTTCTCATTGGTGCGACTATTACGAACGTAAAAAGGTTCTGTAGCTTCCGCAAATTACGGCTTTCTTAATAACTCACCTGAAGTTACGTTTAGTTTGATCGTTCCCTATATATTATGCATTTTACGGAGGTTCCCATGATAAAAAGAATTATATATATTAATACGGAGAGCGCGAGGAGTGGGCGTGTCATGCATGGTTGTTTTTTTTATTCTGAGGCAAATGCGTGCCTTTAGGCCTCTTGGCGCCGATTCCACTGTTGTTGGCCCGCCAAAAGCTTATTTTGAACTTCTACAGTATTTTGAAAGGTGCCTATGCCGTTATAAAGTGTGTATATCGTTTCATTTTTGAGGAGATAGCTTTTAAAATTTGGTGTTTTTGCGAGTGAAATGTGGTGCCGATCTGTGCCATTGTCGGAAGAGCCCTAGGCAATCAACAATACATCATACCCCCGTCTCGGCAGTAATCGGTTTCATTGTTGCTGTGTGCGATATGGTTTCTCTGTTGCTGCGTGCGTTTCCAATGCTTTAGCCGATTGCATTGTGTATTCACATGCCTGAATACAGAAATCATTAATTTGTGTTTTATTTAATATTATCATTGTAAAATAGAGCACTATGTCTACTGCACAGGTGATAAAATGATATGTAATCAAATTATCATCATAGGAATATTGGTTTACGATATATAACTTCACCCCAAAGTGCTGTGTGAGTTGTTCTACAAGGTATTTCATGAATATCTTCTATTATCATCCACGGGTACATTGTACATCACGGGTCGTGTTGATGACTTTGAGTGCGAATCTAGACAGCATTTTTCACATTTTCATTTCCATTATACACAAAATAGTCTCCATAGGAGACGGGCCAGCTAGTATTTCTAAAAGTTCATATTCACCCCAACAGATTTTCATTTCATTGGGTGTCTGTATGGCGTCCGCAGTTCCGGTTTCACTTTTTGGCGAGAATAAACGAGAACGATCAAACAAATCCAACTATTTATAAGCGAAAGTTAGGCGCCATTGTGCGGAAGTGTAAGAATTTTATTTCTTCTGATTATTACGTTTTTTCTCTTCATTTTGATAATCGTAAGTATCGTAGTTTCAGTGACTGAGCAGTTCCAAGAAAATCGTAATAACCGTAACTTTGTTACTAATTGTTACGAATTATTACGTTTTCTTACGCCGATTCCTCTAATTTCGTTTACAATTCTGTATCCTTCTTACGATATCAGTACTGTATATACATTAAAGAATACTGGTGACATAATGCCCCCTTGCCTCACAACATGTCTCACAATAAAAAAATTATGACACGTACTGGATATTCTTATACATATTGTGACTTATTCTCTGGTTATGACATGATTGATAAAGCCTATAAGTCTAATCAGTCTATAAGTCTATTCATATCCACACGGCTTATCACAATTAAAAGCCATTAGCAAGGTTAGTTTAAAGGAGACGGAATATAGATGTCTGAGAATGAATGTAGCAATCAGTTAATAAATAGAATCAGAACCATATACACTGTGTTTCTACTTCTTTATGTGTCTGAGTATAAACCACTCATGACATACTGGTAGAGATATCCAGATTGTATATTCCACGACCTTTCACTAAATGCCCCGCCCAAAGAGCTCAGCCCCTGACAGCTCTACACCCAACACTTCCCCAATAGACAGCAACAACGAAGAAGACACGCTTCTTGCTTCCCCCATTCCTTTTCAAGAAAGCGGCATACAATGTACCTCACTTTCGCCAGTCGCCTTTCAACGGCATTTTCCCCTTCTACACCCTCTTACGTCTCGGAAACTTCGTCGTTGGATACTACAGTTTCCATTCACCCCAAACACTCGGATATGGCAGAACTACAGGATAGTAAAAAGCAAAATGAAACACTCAAAAATGAGGTGAGTGCATTAACTAACAGTATGAAACAAATGATGCAAACTGTTCAAACATTATCACAACAAATTGCTGATGCTAATTCGTCTATCCGAGCTTTCAATGATCAATACCAAGCTCTAAACTCAGAATTGATAGCATCAAAAGCCTCTATTAATGATCTCCAAGCGGAACTGGCCCAACAACTTCACCTCCAACCCCCACATGATGATAATCCTCCATCAGAAGTTGACAAACTATGCGGCCTTAAGGCCCAGCTTACATCCCATCACCCAACCAAATATCCTGATGCAGTGCAAATACGTCAACGAGGACCTAACATAAATTTACCCCGTTTTGACGGTTCATTGTACAGCTCTTTTGAAAAATGGAAACTAGAATTAGAAAATTGTTTCAATTATTTTGGTTGGCAAGACCAAGACCCCCAACGCGCAAGTATAATCCCAACTCTCCTAAACGGGTTTGTAAGTGTACAATGCCATACACTAACATCATTGGTTAAAAAGTCTTATGTAGACACAATGAACGCTTTAGAGTCATCCTTTTCCATGCAGAAAAAAATACTATCAATGCGCAGAAATTACCTAAATCGCAAACAGAAATCAAATGAATCTGTGCATGATTTCAGCGCTATCATTCTTCAACGTTTCTCTGAATGCATTCCACCCCTGGAAACGCAAGTTGAGATATTTTGCAATAATTTACTACCACAAATTGCAGCAGAAGTTGAGGATGATGAATACACTGATATAAAAACCCTTGTAGCATGTGCTGAACGTGCAGAACACAGACTTCGTCTCCGCCAAGAGGCAGCCGAGGCTGTCAGCGCCATGTCATTCAAGCCTGAAAGAAGCCAATCGCACGGCAGATATACACCAGAAATAGAAGCCGCTCTCGTAGCGCTAATCCCTATTACACTCGTAATGGCTCACACGGTCGTGCACTTTCCAAACAAAGATACGGCCAACAAAGATCACAGTCAAGGCCCAACACTGAAAATGACGTTAAGCTAAAATCCTGCAATTACACTGCCAATTACCCTGATAGTGAACGAATACAAAACCACCCTTCCAAAAAGTATCGTTACCCTGATACTGTAAACAACATAGAAAATGATGAGAAGAAATTTTATGAAGATTTAAATTAACACAGGCGCCACATGATTCTAACATATCCCCATCAAATTCATCTACCATTTTTCCATTGTCATCAAATGCATCTTCATCATCCAATCACATTACATCGATTCCATCTTTCCAACAATTCAATAGTCAAAACTCTAAATGTGGAATTCTTTGCAGACGCAACCCTACCCGTGTTTTTCAAAGAATCAATTAGACATGTTTCAGCACTACTAGACATTGGAGCCACTATTAATTGTTGTGCTGAATCTTTACTAAAAAGCTACACCCTCATTACAAAGCCCTCATCATCCCAACCCAATGTGAATTCTCAACTGCAGACAGTGAACAACTGTCACCATTAGGCTCAGCAGTATTAACATTTTATATCAAAAACCGCCCCTATTCAGAAAAATTCTACATATTCAAGCAACTCAGCCATTCCCTCATATTGGGCAGTGATTTTCTCATATCACATGAAGCCACAATAAATTTCAAAACTTCAAAATTATATTTACACAAAGATTTGTGAATTCACGCTATTGACCATCTGACTCTTGAACCCAATACCACTTATATTATAAGTGGCCGTGTGACAGATCGTTACCAACGAACAGATCTGCCATCAGGGCTTGTAGGCGTGATCACAGATGATGCTTCTGCAAACATTAGTATTACAGATACAGCGGTATCAGTGAATAACAACAATGTACCTGTCATGATTACTAACACAACATCCTCGCCAGTTTTCGTTAATGCAGGCCAATATCTGGCATTATTTTCCCCCTTTGAAGAATGTACTGGAAGAATGTACTGAAAGCATTCAAAATATTTCTACCATCGATCACAACCATAAACCCTTTGATGTATCGTACGCTGATTGTGAACCTCAACAAAAAGTACAACTAAAATCATTGCTCGAGTCACACACTCAAGCTTTCATGGACAAAAATAGAAATCTAGGTTTTTGTGATATTTTACAGCACAAAATTGTCCTTAAACCAGGAGCTGAATACATGGACTGTCAACAATTTCGCTATCCACCCAAAGTACAAGAGCAACTGGACAAACAAATAGACTACTTGTTGCAACAAGGCGTCATCTCCAAAAACAAAGACGTTTTGTTTAGCTCACCACTTCTTGCAATAAGAAAAAAATTGTAAAAAGTCAAAAAACATTAAGCCAAACCATCAGAGCCTGAGTACCGCCTAGTCCTGGATCTGTGCACTCTTAATTTGGCGTATATTTTTTATAAATATGTGATGCCAAATTTTGCTAATTTTGTAGACATTATAGAAGAAAGAAAACCCAAATACTTCTCCTGCCTTGATCTAGCTAATGGATTTTACCAGCTAGCCTTAGACGAAGAGTCCAAAAAACTTGCAGGATTCCACTGGAAAGGTATGACATACAATTTCAATCGCGCTCCTCAAGGAATGCACAGGAGTCCATCTTCATTTTCAAAAGCTCTATCCATCATTCTAGACAAGAACCTAAACACATCAGTACTGGTCTATATTGATGACGTGCTCATCATGAGTCCCTCATTTGAACAACATCTGATTGATATAGACAACGTGCTCACTGTGCTCAGCGAGGCAAACCTGAAAATCAGGCAACAGAAATGCAAATTTGCAGTACGCGAAATCACATACCTAGGTCATAAAATCTCATCAGAGGGGATCACTCCTTCATCTGACCATGTAGAAGCAATAAAAATGCTTCCTGTACCATCCAACAAAAAATCATTAAAATCTTATCTTGGTTTAATCAAATATTTTGGCCAATTTTTACCAAATAAAGCTAAACTAATCCATCGCCTGCAAAAACTAACTTTGCCAAAAACAGAATATAATTGGACATCAGAATGTACTGCTGCTTTTAATCATATTAAACAACTCATGACAACTCAACTGTTTTTGCATTTTCCAGACTTTTCAAAAAAAAATCTTCATCATGACAGATAGGTCGGATCATAGTATTGGAGCTTGTATAATGAACAAAGGTGACAACGGTCAACTCAGACCGGTCTCCTTCACAGGACGAGGTCTAACAGAACAAGTACTCAAACTCTGCATTTTTCAAAAAGAATTGTTAGCAATTGTCCATGCACTGGAAAAGTTCAGCCATTTCATAATGGACAAACCATTTATGATATATTGTGACAACCATTCCCTTTGTAACTTGCTTTCCAATAGCAGAATACAATGCTGGCTGCTATTTCTTACATCCTATGAATTTGAAATTTTTCATATCAGCACTACTGCCAACTTTGTGGCTAACACATTGAGTCGCAGATACTATAACGCCCCATCGGCTCAAGATGTGCATTATTTCAATTATGAAAAATTTCACCTATGTGTATTGTGTTAATCTAAAAGAAGACCCCCAGATATTTCAAGAAACTTTGCCAATCAAACATAATGATGCAAACATAACGTCACAGAAAATTCAACCATGTCAGTCACATGTTTCCCACAATAAAATTGACCCTCCAAATTCAATTGATGCCAGTGAACATGAAGCTAACAATACCACATGTAATCTACTTGATTCATGTACACAAACCCCTGATGATCAAACATTCAATGCACCTGCCCAAAACTTTACCTCTTCAACACCCAGCAATAAAGATAATTATGACAAGCACTGCAGTAAACTTTGTTGGACCCATTTTTTTAATTCGCATGACATCACTCAAATACATGAAGCACTGATTGCACCTGTATCAGAATTATCAGAATGCTGTAAAAGTGACAAACAGTCTTCTGATAGTGACACAAACAAGATCAATGTGGTGACACGATCGATGACGAAATGATATAATAAATCTATTGCATCAGATTTTATACTACCAGATGCACCTGTCCCTAAGACTACACAAGCCCCACATAATGTCGAAACTGATCAAACATTTTTGCAACCAAACCAAACAAACGTGAAATTGGACAAACCATTCCAGCACTCAAACTATATTGACACTTTTACAATTACACAAAATCTGAATCATGTGTCCATCTCACTTAAAGATATTGACCTACGCCAATTGGCACTTTAACAGCGAAAACACAAACCATTTGCTAATTTAATTCATCATATTTAATCAGGCAAATTACCACCAACAAAAAAAAAGACTAAATTATTGTCTAGCTCGAGAAAATTCACATGACATCTTTGGTGAGCACGATCTATTAGTGACATATACTGACATATCAAATTCAAACAAAAATCCACTTATGCTTGTACCTCCATGACAAACAAGATAACTGATATCATAGTTTCATGACAAATTATACGCTCATGCAGGAATATTCAAGACAGTTGGAAAACTCAGAGAAATGTTTGCATGGCGTGGCATAAATGCGGACTTAACCAGATACATAGCCAACTGTAAAATTTGTCTAACTTCAAAATTGTCCCATAGCCCAGAAACATTTTGCCGCCTAAGAAACCATTTCAAACAATTATTATCGACCATTTAGGTCCACTCACAACAGCCCCTTGTAAATCACGGTATGTTTTGATCACAGTCGATCTGTCAGGGTTTGTTGCAGCTTTGCCAATGCGTTCAGCAGGCGCAGTAGAAACAATAAAAAACGTTATATGATCATGTTTTCACAACTTTTGGTTTCCCCTCCTGCTGCATTTCTGATAATGGATCCACATTTATTAGCCAAGTGTACAAACAAATTGTAGAAAAATTCAACATAAAATTGACCTTCGCTAGTGCTTATTACCCACGTTTGTCTTCAAAAGCAGAACGTGCTCATCAAAGTCTATTGAATGTCTTACGTTGTCTCACCCAAAAACACCCTGATGAATGGGTACATTATCTTAGCACTGCTTGCAATGTAATAAACAACACAAAAAATGCTCTCCATTGGGTTAGTCCCAGCGAAGCTGTACTAGGAAGAGACACATCTGCTTTAATTTCTATCGACCTGAATGATGACGACAGACCACTGTCTGACTTTATTGAACAAATGAAAAAGTCCAATTTTGGGCCATACAAAAGCACAGGAAAACAAGCTCGAATATGACCTTCAAATCCAAACAGAATTAAACAATAACAAGTCACCCTCTAACCTCCCCTAAGGAGCCACGTTTTTTTGGAAAAAGCCAGCCGTACATGTGAACAAGAGACTACAGTCAAACATCAAACAATACATTGCATTTGATATTCGACATGATTCAGCAAAACTTCGAAACCCAATTACAAATGAAATCTATAAAAACCGCGTCACCCATAGCCAATCAATTTACCCACGTCACCATGCAAATAATGTAAAATTCCTCAAAACCAACAATCAGTAGACAAATATTATACATTTAAGGTACTGTACTGGCCACACCCTTGCAATCATCATGTGATACAGGTTCGCCCCAATAGCCTGACCATTTAACTGCAATAATATTCGTTCATTTTAAAAATTTTATGTTTAGGTTTTAAAAATGACTTCTCTTAGGCGCAGCAGCCATTATGCCCCGAGCAAAAAGTTTCATTATAAACCTAAAAGCCACCAGTACACGAAGAAGAACTTCTCACTGCGCTAAATCATCTATCATAATGCATTTTAGCTCTAGTAACAATCCTTATACTTGCAATCCTGATAAAACCAATTATGATCGTCAAAGCATAAATCAAATTCATTACCCCCAAAAAGTGTGGGTCAACAAGCAGACCTATACCTTAAATTGTTCAATCCCAGATATGCAAACTCCAATGTATCGTTCGATGAGATATGGCCACAGATTAACTTAACATGGAGTGATAGCTTAGTATTCTCATTCAACAATAAACAAAATACAGTGGAACTACCGAATGTGATCCAAACGAACTTACGGACTACATTGAACGTTCATGCAATCAAGAATTCTCACAATCTCAAATTCTACACATTATTATTCATGCCTCATTAAGAAAATAAATTCTACCACTTCATTAGCAAGGTTAGTCTAAAGGAGATGGAATATAGATGTGTGAGAATGAATGTAGCAATCAGTTAATAAATAGAATCAGAACCATATACACTGTGTTTCTACTTCTTTATGTGTCTGAGTATAAACCACTCATGACAGTTAGTGTACCAAAACATTAAAATTCTAACAAATAGAGGATCAATGTTTCTATCTATAAGCTTGGTAAACAATGTCCAGTGACAAATGCGATCAAACGCTTTACTTGCATCTAAAAACAACTTTATATTGGACTACGGACATAAAATTCAATCACTTGTTTACGAGTAAAAATAAACATTTCAGTACTATGGTTGAGTTTAAAACCAAATCGACTACAAGGAGTATCAAGTTGAGATGACAGGTGGCTAAATAAAACTAGTTCCATTACTTTGGAGGGAACACTAGTTAATGCGATTGGCCGATAGTTGTTCTTGTCTGTTACCACTCCCTTCTTATCTTTGAGAGTTAATTAATTTATGAGGTTGAGCCTGTTCTTTTCATAGAATCAACAATGATTTTATCATGCCTGATAATATATGTCGTTGCTCTCCTTGGAGAGCAGACCTAACATCATAGTTTAACTGCCCATACCGGTATTACAGTAAAAGCATTTAAGACACTTGATATAAGTATTACTGATTTTTTTTCATGGCTTAGTGGAAAAAATCCGAGACTCATGGCCATAAAACTGTTAGTTTGAGCCTGGGCTCAGGAAAAGTTTAATTTAATGCTTACAAAATAATCTAATATGTTACATACTTATCCCAATACATCCAAAAATACACTTACATGTTCTTTCGCTTTTTGTACCAAAAATTCAATCTGTTTAGCCATTTCAGTGATAGCAGTATCTTCTGTGTCTTTTTCAGGTTCCATCAGAGAAAAGGCTCGATTAAATGGAAAGAAGTCATGGTTCTTTTTCTTGATCTACGAATAGAGCGTTTGCAACTTAAACATAATCAAAAGTTACTTTTATTAAATAAAACAATTATCGAAATACATGAAGTTCTAATGGTTCTTACAGTTTAAATAGGTTACGAAAATAAAAATACATACCAAGTCACTAACATACACATCTAAAGACGTGTAATTATTGGGGTTAGTCGAGGATAAGTATATGAAGTAATAGACATATGCCCACATGTTATGCTCTTCCTTAACGTGGCGAAAAAAGCCCCCAGGATGATGTTCAAACTTATAAGATGGTATGCCACAAATAAAGCACAGTTCTTGCATATCTTTTTCTGCTATCCACTAAAATCAAAACTGAAATTACTTATCACACTTTAAAATTCTACTCTTACCGCTATGGCAAGCCAGCTCCTACCACTGCCATAACAGCGAAGGTAGAATTGAATTCACAAGAAAACTTGGGGAAATATATATACAATTGTTCATACACTTTAAGATATTTACACAAACACAAATATAGAGCTTCAGTTTTTCCAGTGTAACTCATAACGCTTCAATGTTTATTGTATGAAATAATGTTATCAATTAAATAGTAGTAAATGTTTAGAAATATAAAATTTATTAGATTTATTTTTATAAAATCAACATAAATAATTTTGAGACAAATTCATCATTAAAGTTATCGTTTTGATGTCTGTAATTCATGGTCCATCCTAATTTGCAATTTGTTTTATTTTTTATTTCTCACTACATTGCCACTCATGCTCAATTCTGATGGGTTAACAGCTGTGTGAGGTCAGTGGATCTCACTACTTTACCAAGGTGATCTCAATACTTTGTGAATGATAAAATACTGTGCTTCCAATGCTCATTAACATATAATATATGCATTACTATAACGTACAAAACATCACATAGACCATGCTGGGACGTTCAGGCAAAGGCAGTTTATATAATAAAGGGAAGATGTTTGAAACAAATATGTGGAATGCACTGTGATTTACGTTATTCCTATGAAACGTGTCTCCATTAAATCTTTCATAAAAAACTAGGTATATTTATGAAGGTCTAAAATCTTGGCATTTTGGTATATCCTTGCCTTCTCTTCATTGAGTCATAGTGTGAAGCCAATGCAACAGATGTCAAAATACATAGATACTTTAAAAACAACTGGACATGACCTGACTGAAGAGTAATTTTTAGATGTTAACATTTGAACCGGGTGTCTGTACAGCTGTAGATTATGGTGGTGAAGTTTGTGAAATGTTTTCAAATAAGAATTACTCAAATAAAATAAATCAAACTTGTGTTGTCTTTGCCTGCACCCATGATTCTTCCCTAATGCTCACTCATGCACACAGATACCCCTCGTGTATAGATAGCGTGATCTCATCACTACATTATATTATCACCCTTTATTAATCACAGAGTTGATTATTTTCGTATTTTTATGTGTATTAAGATTTGATATGGGATCTAAAATAAATGTGTCCTCTTCAGGAAACCACAAGTTTGATTTTTTTTATTTGAGTAATTCTTATTTGAAAACATCCATCAGAGACTTGTGTCACTAGTTGGTAGCAAGTGACAATAGGAAGTCAGTCAGTAATCTGTATGCAATCATCAAAGATTGTCGCCCCAATGGCAATTAGTAGAGAAAGGGAACATTGTTGGCAGCTGCTGATGTAATGGAATTGCTTATATATAAAATATATTAGTACATTCTAAGGACAAGATTAAACAAGAGCATTTGTCACAGCATGTACAGCATTGGCTGTAAGAACTATCAAAGTTTTGAGCACCAAAGAAATGTGGAAACACTGATTTCACTGACAGACTTCCTATATTGTCACATGCTGCCACCCATTGACAAACGTCTTCAATGAAGGACTTTGAAAATGTCCAACAATATTAAGACAGTAAATTTGAAAATAGATCTATCTCACAAAATTTTAGTATTTGTTATGTTATTTTTATTTGCAAATTTGTTTGAAAATTGTATTTTCTTGCTGATACTGTTGGGTCTTATATTTCAATTTATTTTCCAAATTTGAAAAATATGCAACTTAATCTGTCATGTTTGGAGTGATCTTCTATACAACTATATCAAGAGATCACATGCATCTAATCAAAATGATAACCAATATTAAAAAAATTTGAGGAAACAAAGGGTTATATCCATTACCTTAGTTTGTGTAATGCATGTAATATATCTACTAGCGCTACTTCATTTTGCCTTCATTTATTGATATTTTATGCCTGAATTATTAGCTAGATTATTACCCCGACATATAAATATGGTAGTTTTAATATTTGTTTCTACTATTGCATTACATGATAAATCTTTCAATGATATTGAAAGTAAGATTTATCAAAACACAAATACCTATAACAACAAAAATACAAAATAATATAGAACTAATGAAATTACCTTCTTATCACGAAGTTCCGAAAATGTGTCAACAATTATACCAAAAATGATGTTAAGTCCGATTGTGGTAAAGAAGATAAAGAATGTGATTTGATATAGAGACAGATAAACAAAATTGATAAAATCATCATCAAGGCTGTTTAGTACTAGATTCTAAAATATAAAAGAACATATATATGTATTTATTATATTATTATTTTATATATGTATTATATTAAATTAAAACACAAAAGAGAATACAACTTGCAGTGCAAATATGATTTATAAATATCATAGATTGCTACCATATGAAAGATAGATAACGACTTACTTCTTCAATGCCACCAGCCATTCCATATCGCATGATGGACATTGTGCATTCATATAAAGTACTGCAGTATAGTTGACTATCATGTACAAATAAACCCCGAAATTTGGCGAACCCAATGAGTCCATAAACATAGATTATTATCATACCAAGAATAGCAACCCATATAAGCGATTTTCCTAGAAAAATAAAAGATTTGTTTACCCATATGGACATTTAAAATCATTAATTAGCTGTCAACATTATATAAACTTGTAATAATACAAGTATACGTTTTGGTAATTTAATTAAAAAAGTACTTCAATATGGTGGGGTAGATGTATAATTTGCATCATCATTACCATTCATGGTTACTGCTCTAATAACCTTCTGTAGAAGATCAACCATTTGAATAATATGGAATAGATGGAACGAAAACAGATATCCATGATCCAGTGTGCCCATGATTGATGTTACTACAAACGCCTATGACAGAATGTAAAACAGTATTAAAGATAATACTGTACTTTAGTATAACAATATACATAACTGTTATAATATGTATTATAACTTGAAATAAAAAAATGGCGGATTTCATTAATCACACATGCTGATGGTAAAAGTTAATTATGAATACTCATTTTGACAATAAAAAGGCTTTAATACCGTATAATAAAGACTAATCCAACTTATAACTCTGGGCTTGGCTTGGTGATCATCACTGTTCTCTTGTCTCATGGCTTCTGACCTGCACATTTTTGTGTTCCACACTTTTAACCACCATTATGAATCAATCACGAACATCAAATTGAAAAGTAAAATGGGCACACGTTATAACATACGTAGAACTTACAATAATATAAGAACTATACATATACCTTCCAATAATCCAGTCCTTAAACTTGACAAAACCTCTTTTAACTCCCTTTATTGTAGGTAATGAAGGGTTATGCGTTAGAAAGAAACTTCCCAATATAAGACATGAGAACACATTATGTGAGATCGATAGAGAAAGCTTCACGGTATCATAGTATGGCATGAACGTCGTATTTGGAGCCTCACTGAAAAGGTAAGTACTTTGTTATGCTATCATACAACACGATACAATACATCTTATTTGTTATAAATCAGTATTTGCCAGTAACAGACCAAGGATTGAAATGGTACCAAGAAGGACTCTTAAAAGCAACATTTCAAACAGACCCAAAATAACAATCCCCAAATACCAACCTTTTTTTTTTCAAGTTTATTATATTATAAACAATGATGAAAGAACTGCATCTTTTGAAGTGAGCCTTTTATCATTGATAGTTTGCCTATTAATTAAATACAGGCAATTCACAATTCACGCTCAAGATTTAGGGCAAATCTCCAATCACAGCCTTTGTAATGAGCTTTTTTTAAAACTTTTTTTTTACAAATTTGGAATAATATTGAAGACTTATACAATAATTGAATTAGATTAAATTAATTATATGATATTTTTCTAAACAAATACTTGCAATACTTCATATATATATATAATGTACATGTGTCTCATCATGTTAACAAATGTGATGTATAATCACAGAAAAGCTTTTATCATCGCATTTCATCGATATCTTAATAATGAAAAAATATGCTGAAATTTAGAAATAGATCCATGTAGATAGAAAGAAATGATGCATCAATACATAATTACACAAACAAACCAGTCATACAATACGATGCAAGTATACGAGAACTGATCAAATGCTGATCAATAAGTGTGCCAATGACCTGGTGTAAATTGTAAAGTCATGAGAGCCAGACTGGGATCAGGACTATAAACCACCACATTCACATTTACATTTACATTTATAGACACATGCACACTTGGAGGGAAATGAAAAGAAATAGAATAACTCCAAAGAGAAAATACTCCTATTTCTCAAATAATAGGAAAAAAATATTAATAATTTTTAATGAAAATTTAGACCCTCTTGGTCAGACCCTCTAGAAATGTGTGTCAAATAGACACTTATTTTTAAATTTCAAATTACTGTTACCCCATAAGCATTCATTAAACAGATCAGTTTTTGTTTGGATGATATATGGCCTTTTGCTCTTACAGTAGCTAGTTATTGCCTCTTGATAAAATAAAGGTATGGAATTTAGATACGGAAATTCCTTAGTCGAGTCAAAATTCATATATGGCAAAAGACCTTTAGTAACTTTTCCAATATAATAATTTCGTAATACTGTCCATAATGCGTCATTACTATTGCAAATTCTATCTATCCATGAAACTTTAAGTGCTTCAAAGTGGCTCTGCGAATCAATCATTGCTAACCGGCCTTTATCCAAATCATTTATAATACTCTTCTGCTTATTTTCTCGGTATTATCCCATATAAATTTGTATGATAAAGTATTAATCTTTTTTGATAAACCCATCTGGCACAGCCAGGATACTTGCGTAAAAATAAGTTTTGGGAGTGCTAATGTTTTTATGATGATAACTCTGCCAAAAAGTGCTAAGTTTTGTTTATGCCAGGATTCTAAAAGCTTTTGAAACAATTCTATATTGTTTGTCCAGTTTTTTGTCATGTATTCTATATCACTATTTCCAATGTATATTCCAAGGTATCTTATTAGATTTTGTGGCCAATTTATATTAAATAATTTATTATTTTGAACATAATGTTTATTTCTAATATGTAGTATATACAGTAGATGGAGTTTCTCGCTACCCCCCGCAGGCATACAGCACATGGGTATTCTCCACTTTTGAGCAATTTGTCTAGGTGTGACCCAGAGACCAGACATTTGGTTTTACCCATATTAACACGCAGTCCCCTGGCTTCCATCCCCATCTTCCAGGTGTGCACCTTTTCTGATAACTCTTCAACAGAGTTGGCCATAATGACGAGGTCATCAGCGTACAGTAGTTCCCAAGGGGACCCAGTGCGGAACTCATGAGACAGGGCTTCTAGGACCATGATGAAAAGCAGAGGACTAAGGACTGAACCTTGATGCACTCCTACAATAACACGAAATTTTTCACTGTATCTATCTCTGACATGAACATGACTCAATCATTGGCATACATTGACTGGACAAGCTTAACAAGCCACTCTTCCACGCCTAGCTTACACATAGCCCACCATATGACTTGTATAGGAACCCGATCAAATGCCTTCTCAAGATCAACAAATGACATGTACAAGGACTTGTTTGCTGCCAAAAACTTCTCCTGCACCTGTCGAACGACGAAGATAGCATCTGTTGTTCCCCTTCCTGGCATGAAGCCAAACTGCATGTCATCTATCACTATTCTCTTTCTGATCAGTTGTTCAGCAATTCTCTCAAGGACTTTCATTACTTGATCTATCAACTTCAGCCCTCGGTAATTGCCTCTCTCTAGTGCATCTCCTTTGTTTTTGTAGAGGCTAACTATATAGCTCTCCTCCCACTCAGATGGAATGAAACCTTCACGAATGATCTCTTCAATCAAGTCACGGACAAGCTTAACACCAACCTCCCCAGTGGGTTTCAGCATTTCTGCTACTACTCCCGACGGACCTGCTGCTTTACCCATTCCCATCTTTGAAATGGCTTTGGATGTCATGTCTATGGTGATTTGCACACTAGGACCTTCAATGGGGGGTTCGTCAGAGAGGTCTTCTGGGTTCCAAGGAAATTCAACATTAAGCAATCGTTCATAATCTTGCTTCCAAGCTACTTTCTTGGCCTCTCTACATCTACATCTACCGCTTACTGGCCAACATCAACAGGCTGATGGAATGTGCCAAGTGAAGTAGTGCGCATGTCACAAACTAATAATGAATTTACACACATATGTATACACACACAAAATTGACTATAATTATTGTCTACATAGAGCGAACAAGGTGTTTGAAACTCTCTAAACTATCCACAGATGTAGTAGATTGTGGTAGTTCATTCCAATCTCTGATTGTCTGCGGAAAAAATGAGTTCTTTCTCACATCACATCTTGCATTCATAGGTTGAAATGATCCAGAGTGCATTCCACGGGACAACCTAGCAGGAGTTTTAAGACGGTTTTTAGTGTCTACCTGTGTCAAACAATTTGAAAAACGGTACATCATAATCAGTCGTGTCTGCTTTCGTCTCTTCATCGATTGAAAGGTAACGCCAGGCCAATCGATGGCAGGCCAATCAAGGAGATCCCAGTTGGTGAACACATGTTAGAGGTTGTGACAGAGTTTTGTTACTTAGGTGACATGTTGTCCAGTGGTGGATGCTGTGATTTAGCTGCAACTGTCAGATGCAAAACTGCATGGGGCAAATTCCGTGACCTACTGCCAGTCCTCACCAACAGGCACATTCCTTTATCTTCGAGAGGTAGAGTGTACTCCACCTGTGTACAGTGCTATGCTTCATGGGTGTGAGACATGGGCAGCATCCTCTAGTACTATAAACCGCCTGAGAAGAAATGACAGAGCTATGATCCGCTGGATGTGTGGTGTGAAGCCTAATGATGATACCAGTTCAGAGAGCCTTTTGGAGAAACTGAGTATTACAGATATTGATAGTGTGCTTCGTAAAGGGAGACTGAGATGGCTAGGCCATGTTGAGCGCAGTTCAGGCTGGATTAGCCAAGTAAGAAAGCGTGAGATAGAAGTAAGAAAAGGAAAGGGAAGATTGAAACAGACGTGGGATGCAGTCTTGCAGAAAGATCGTGCAAGTTTGGGCATGAGTTTGGTAGATCCAAATGACCGAAAGGCTTGGAGGGCACGGTTGAGATCCAGACTGGGCAGCCAGGCCACACCCTCTGAATGAGGAATAAAATAAATTTAGGATTTGATTGATTTGATTGATTGTTAACCCTCTGTCTTTTCAAGATTTAATTTCAGGCCAGTTATATTAGAAAAAGAATTAACAGCTTCAAGAAATTTTGGTATTTGATCAATATTTTTCATAATAGACTTGTATCATCAGCATATTGTAATATCTTGATTTCCTTTTCATTAGCAATCTCAAAACCATTAAGTTGTTTGTTCTGTTTAATTTGTAAATTCAAAAATTCCAAACAAATAATAAATATAAAGCAAGATAGAGGGCATCCTTGTCTAATAACTCTCTCTATGCTGATAGTTTTAGAGAGAAAACCATTTATTTTTAAGAAGGCTTTAGGTATATGTAATTCTTATCCATTTACAGAATGTTTTTTTAAAACCCATTTTTTCCAAGCAGAGATGAATAAATCCCCACTCAATGGAATCAAACGCTTTCTCGTAGTCAAGGAAAAGAAGCATAGCTTCCTTGTTGCGTCCCTTCAGCTCGGCTGCTGAAGCAAGCATTGTGTTTTGTTTTTATTTGTAACTAACTAACTAACTAACTAATCAACCAACCAACCAACCAACCAACCAACCAACCAACCAACCAACCAACCAACCAACTATGTATGTATGTATGTATGTATGTATGTATGTATGTATGTCTCCGGACAAGCTAGAGGGCGTACCAATGACCAACTAACTAACTAACCAACTAACCAACTAACCAACTAACCAACCAACCAACCAACCAACCAACCAACCAACCAACCAACCAACCAACCAACCAACCAACTAACTAACTATGTATGTATGTATGTATGTATATATGTCTCCGGACAAGCTAGAGGGCGTACCAATGAACCAATTTCGTTCAAACTTTACACAACTATGAGGTTTGAGGCGACACCGAAGTGATTCGATTTTGGGCGCTCTGCCAATTAAATTTTGATTTCTAGAAGTGCTTTTATGACATTTTTAATGATATTCAAAGCACTTCGCCAGCAAGAAAAAAATCAATATTCCAACCAAGCAGCAAAATTGATTATTGGATTACAAACTGATATTGATAATCATCTTGTTATTCAGTACTATAGTATGGCAACACAAATATCTTTTTGCTGGATATATTGATTCTGATTTATTCTGATGTTTTCTCACCAAATTCATAAATTTCTTGATTGTAAAGTATACATTATTTCAGTATATATCTTAATCTTAATTGCCCATAAGTCAACGTCGTTCTAGCGACGCAGTGTTCTTTGAACACTTTTGATCTAGTATGCACAAGATGCATAATAAAAGATCACAGTACAGATTAATACAATGTCGAAGAGCATAGTTAAAAGCATAATTATTTAAAAAAGATGCTTTCGCCAATTTACAGAGTGACTAGAATAAAACTTGAACTAGATCAAAAGTGCTCAGAGAGCAAAGCGTCACTAGAGAAAAATTAACGCATGGGCAATAAAGATGTTTGCTTTGCACTCAAAGCAGGAAAAAAGTCTTACTTGATGTGTGACTAATCCTACATGTACATCTATGTTCTTGGCATTGGATTGGCGCTTTCTAAACGTGGCTAAAGTAAATATCTATTGCCCATGAGTCGACATTAATATGATAATGCTGTGCTTTCTGAGCACTTTTATTCCAATATAACCTCTATGCCAATTCGATGGTCATGTTTCGAACAGTATTGAAACTATAGTGGAAAAATAGAAAAAAAAAATTAAAATGGCCCTCTGAAAGCTAAACTCTGATTGACAAAGTGCCAAAATTGAATACAGTTAATGTTCAGTAGGCATGTAAGCATTGTACAAAGTTTGAATGCTTTTTCACAAGCATCAACAAAACTATTGCAGAAAATATTGAAAATGGACCCAAACTGGCACTATGGAAAGCACACTTTAATTGGCAAAGAGCCCAAAATCAAATCACTTTGGTATCGCGTCATACCAAATATTTGTGTAAAGTTTGAACAAAATAGGGCAACGCGTAAAAGCTCTAGCTTGTCCGGAGACAAACATACATACATACATAGATACATACATAGTTACAAATGAATGAAACACAAGGCTTTGGCTTCAGCTGCTGAAGCGACGCTAAAATGCACTGTCAACTATTTCACGTGGAATACAATTATCACAGCTAAGTATCCTACATCGAAAATTATTGATGGCTTTTATATACAACATTTTAAAATGGTCCACACCATTGTACATATAATACTGGGACATGCTAACACCCTTAGGAATAGCAAGGAGATACATAAATACATTATCATATGCTACAGAATCTTTACTAAAAACATTGTCATTAAATTTTGTCCATATTTGACTACCATATATACTATTAAGAAAGGTCTTAAAAAGACGTATTTTAACGTCTAGAGAACAATGCTTAAATTTACTGATTAAAATATTGCCTTGTTTATAAATACTTTTTATATGTCATGCTATATCATCATTATTATCTAGTTTTGAATTGATAATTACACCAAGATATTCAACCTTCTCTACAACAGGTATGTTCTCACCTCCAAGTGACATATTGGGAACATGCTTCTTTCTGCACATTTAGTTTTGAAGCACATGTAATTAGACTTACTCCCATTAAACTTAACATCGTGTTCTTCAGCAAACACACAACAGATATCAAGTAGGTTTTGCAGTGCACTTGGGCAGGGAGCGATAACACAAGTGCCGTCTGCATACATGAGGTGATTGCACAATTGACCATTAATTTTACAACCAATCATTGATTCATTTAACATTCATGTATAAATTAAACAAGATTGGGGACTTAATTCCCCCTTGTCGGACACCATTGATTACGTTAAAAGGATTAGATATAATGATCCCCATTGAATGCAACATTCTTGATTAGAATACAAAAAACAATTAAGCGTACTTTTAGAATTGAAACTTTTCTCTATAACAATTTTTTAAACAAAGTTCAGTGATTCAACCTCTCGAATGCTTTGGAAGCATCCACAAAACATACATACACTGGAGTGTTCTGGGACTTATAAAATTCTATTATTTATTGCAGATTAAAAATGCAAATATCAGCACCCAATTTCTTTTTAAATCCAAATCGATTAAAATTAGATTTTAAGACACCTCCAAATAAATTTAGTATAACAATTTCCATTTTTTTATCCTACACTAGTCAATGCTACTGGTCTATAATTATTTTCACTACTCAATAATGCCTTTTTATCCTTTACAATGGGAACAATTGTGTACATAATAGAATTAGTGTAACAAAAAGTTGTTTAGGGCCTTCAGTGCACTGGTTCATTGCAACTTGACCGCAGAGTATAAATTCCCCTATAGTATAAGTTGCACTGGACTAGGTTAATATCCTAGTTACACACACCTTGATAGGCTTTGTTCTCCTTCATTATGGCCACTGTAGGATTAGGGAACCAGTACTCTCTTGTACTGGGTTGAGCCAAATAGCGGCAGTTCACTCTTAGACGCTGGTACAGCAGCACGTAGGGCTGGCAACCTATTCCCGAAGGGAATAGGCCCTCTTTACTTGTTCTTACCGAGGTTGGCCTGTGGTCTTCCTCCCTCACCATCATGGACCTGGTCCTGTGTGGCCGTGCGTAGGGGGACGCCCGTTGCACAGAGTGTCAGCACCGGTGTGGAGGCCTCTTGTGAAACCCGGGTAATACACCCCACGACCTACGGACCGCCGGTGGTCCTAGTAGTGGAGCACGTGTGGATTTAGGAAACACAACGAGGAGTAGTCAGTAGAGGAATGGTAGCAGCGCATCTGGGGTTAGGCAGGCTGCGAAGCCAAGTGTGAGCCCTGAGTTAGTGCCACCACTGCGAAGTGGGTGGCACATGTTCCAGATACTTTGTTGACAGATTTGATGCCATGACCAGGATCTCACATTGAGTACACGTTGGGCGTGGCGATGCAAACCCCCGTTCAGTCTAAATCTTCAGAGGTCCTACGATGGCTGAGACTCCAGTGCAGCAGAAGCCCCCTGGGAGGGATTCCGGGGCGGCTATCCTGTCGGCAGCCCATAAGATTGTGAAAGAGTGGTGTCCAGCACCGTGCAATCTATGCAGGCGTTGAAGGACAGTTCTCGTCTCGTTGAGTGGGAGATCGCGCATGCAACGTCCCCCTACCGCGACGAGGATGTACGTGAGAAAGAGTGCTACAGTGAGAGCACCACCGCGGCGCGAAAGTGTCAGGAGCAACAGGCTTGAGCGACCTTCAGCGAGCGGGAGAGTCAGAAGCGAAGCGGACTGACCATCAGGTTCGAAGAATGACGCTGAGCAGCTCCCTTGTGGCCCTAGAGTGGGTGGGAATGACTGGTGGGATGCGGATGGCGCTGCAAGCGCTGACACCCTTGCCATCGTTTCCATTGACAGGGGTCGAAGAGGAGACAAACGTTACTGCTGCGGGTGGCGCCTCACCGCATGGTGCCAGCGTGCAGCCAATCAACAACGCATCAGTAGTGCAGAACACCCTGGAAAGCAACAAGCAGCGGGGCGTGATACACCGGCCAATTCAGAACTTCTGGATCAGTCGGAATCACGAGAGGAAAGCGAAGACGCAGACGATGACGAAGAGTCACAACGCAAGGATGGTGCAGATGGTGTGGGCTACGGCAATCGCCAAGTTGGTCCGGTGGATTCGCTATTGGGCGAAGAGCTGGGGAACCAAGGCGTGGGGGGACCCACCGCGGGATGAAGAAAGGCGGATGCCACAGGAAGGTTTGGGAGCTGTGGGGGGAAACGTGCTGGGAAGCCGGGACACTCCAGTGAAGTCGGAGACTCGGAACGAGATGAGCCAGGTTCACGACGGTGCGAAGGAAAGCGGTCATGACTCGGGAAAGAAGAGCTTTCCGCGAGGTCCGGCGACAGCAGATGAGATGGACAAGTGGATTTCACTCTGCCAGTGGGACAGGATGATGTACTAGGCAGTCCGACGGAGCGAGTCTTTTACTTGGGGCCCGTCTGTGACGTGGAACCCGGGGATAGACCCGAGCTCAGAGTGGAGTGGTGCGAGTCAGCAGGAATGCCAGGGTATCTGTTACCGTTAAATACCTCCTCAAGAGGAACCAGGCAGACATCGCAAAGGGACTGGCGGATGGGGGATCCCCCACGCCATGAAAGTGCGGTACGAGTGGACGGCTATATTGAAGTCCCTCCTGGTGGAGACGCAACCCGCCCAGAGGGCTGAGTTGTGGCGGCGGACGGGCAAAGTGCTGGATCGCTGGCAGCATGCGAGTATTCCAGATTTCGAGTTACAGGAGACCTCGCTCCATGATCTATTGTCAGAAAGCGAGTCAGAGCTTGGGCAGCGGGCGCTTCATCTAAAGAAACACTCGGTGGTCAAACCAAAGGAGAAGCAATGGGACTGCAGGTCGTCGTCGCGTTCCCCTAGCAAGCAGGCAGTCAGTCCTGTAAAACCCGTCCCATCAAGTAGACCCAAGAAGGTACCATTAAAAGAATGGCAAAATCATAGCCATAACTCTTTGGTCTCTCTCAGAGCGGCCGTAGCAAGGGCGGAGGCTTGGGCCAAGGAAGAGAAGCAGTTGAGGGCACGGTTGCGCGAGTTGATACACAGAGACGAAAGTCCCATCCCCAGAAAAGCAGACCAGTCAGGACACTTGGATGCCGCTCGGCACGAGGCGTACCCTAGAAGTTCCAGAGATCGTGCAGGGGACGACGTGGTGCAAAGTGAGGAAGCCGGGCTGACACAACAAACCCATTTGTCCGGCCCTACTACCAATCCCCATTTGTGGATGCAGCGGAACAGCATCGGAGGGAGCGACAAGTTCGGAGCGCAAAGAGCCATGCGAAACGTAGGTCGAGGCGAAGGAGCCGACGACACTACAATTCTGACAGCGACTCTGACATCAGCGAAGGGCCTGCGATTCCGACCTCCGTGCGCTTCAAGGATAGGATCAAGAACCTGCAGAAGTTCAATAAGCCTGATTCTACTCAGACGTGGCTGGATTTTTTGCAGCACCTAGTGGAGATCCTGACGATGTACAACATCGACGAGTCCGAATGGGCCGGTTGGCTGATAGATCGACTGACTGGGAAGGCACAGAGTGCACTATTGAATTTGACAGTGGAAGAGCGGAATGACTGGGCCACCCTTGTGTCGGCTTTAAACTCGTACTTCCACACGGAGGTCGAGATGCGTACGGCAGAAGAGGAGCTCCTAACAAGAAAGCAGGGCAACAAAGAATCAGTGTGAGATTTTATTTCGCAGCTGATGATCCTGGCGCGGAAAGCGTATGGTCAGGACATCAAGAAGCGAGAGGCAGCTGTCATTAAGCAGATTGAGTTAGGTCTGGGCACTGCTTCACTCCGGCGCACTTATGACGAAGAGACCACGCAGCCGGTAGGGCTGACAGTATTAATGCAGGAACTGATCCGACGGGAGATTCGTGATGACCCCGGCAAGTACCATATGTACATCATGCAGGAGAAAGAGAAAGAGAATGCTGCAAAACCGAAGAACCCTCCCACTGCGAATGTGGTGCAACTACAGGAGGTGATCAACCAGCAGAGCATGTTGCAGGCCTCAGGGCAGGCAAACGTGGCAAAGGAGCAGTCTACAGGGAAGAACGCGCTAGACTCCCAGCGAGGTGGTCGTCAAAGACGGGGGCCCCGGGGAGGAGCCCGAGAGAATACGGAGAAAGCAAGTCATGGTCGCGCTACAGAGCAGACAGGAGCAGATGATGAATGCTGGAAGTGTGGTCAGAAGGATCACTACCGCTACCAGTGCCCAGATACGACCAAGGCAGGTTTAGAGCTATGGAGGCTTCAAGCGCGTAGACGATGCGAACAGAATGAGGGCCTACGAAATGGGCAGCAGCCTGCAAGTGGAAGCGAAGCTGACCAAGGATGTTCAGACTGGGGCAGGGTGAGAACCACCCAGTCCTGTTAAACCGCCATTGGGAAACGAGTAAGCAGGGAAATCGGGCCGCGAGTTCCCCCTGCTGGTTTGATATCGAGCGGCAAGCGATTTGAGAAGCTTGCAGAAGGTGGTGTGTTGCAGCTGATGTCGTATGAAGATTCGCTGGGAGATGGCCAGGTCGACATAGGAATGCCAAAAGGTTGTGCCGTACCGGAGGCGCCAGGATCTCGCCGTGCTGAGTCTCAGGGACTTTCCAAGATGCCAGGTGGCTTACTCCAGGGTCAAAGGACAAGCGGGCCTGGGGGAAAGCCCCACCATAGGGAGAAGGGAACTGGAGAGGCTGGTCGCCGCCCTAGAGGGGTGAGCCAGCTCTCTGGAACTCAAAATCTTAGAACTTCATCTTCCAGGGGAGGCAGTGTTGCTGCTAGTCCTACTCCACTGGGGGAGAAGCTCGACCCGTGCTTCAAGACGTCTGGTGATCTCCGCCCAGACGCGGACACAGACTGTTCAGCATCAGGCAATAGGGATGGGCCAGGGGTAGCGCGGGATTCGGGTGCGAGCGACACTCCTTCTGATGTGCCGGTGCATGACGGAGAATGCGAATCTCGCATTCGGAGGCAGACGACAGAGCCGAGGGAGCGAGGAAGTTATCACAGTAGGGGCCAGAATACAACACAGGTCGAGGAGCTTGGTAGTCCGGACAACAAAGAGCCAAGCAAAGGTGTAGAAGCTAGCCGTATGGTTCCGCAGCCAAGGGGTGAGGGACCTGTCGCGCTTCCGATGTCTGGTAAATACCCGTCGATTGGGGATGGAATTCCATATGCCGCCACTCTCGATCTGCAGACCATCGAATTTGGGAGAGCAGGGGACTGCGTGGAACAAGCAGATTGCCGCACATCTCTCCCTCTACCCGCTGTAGGCGAAGTGGGATATGGGGAGATGGAATATCAATGCCAGGAGGTTGAAGCCAAGTACGAGTACATAGAACGCTGGGCCTGTCTGGGGCCGCGTTCGTATGCAGAGTCACCATAGAGTTGGGCGGGAAACCGCTGGTGGCCTGTATTGATACAGGTGCGAATATCAGTTTGTTGGCCGACAGGATTTACGAGGAGTTGCAGAGCAAACTACCACCCTTGCAGCCTGCCCAAGAGTAGCTCTCCGGAGCAGCCGGCGAATATTTGAACGTCAAGGGAGCTGTAGATGCGAAGTTCCTGCTCGGAGAAAGCCTGTACGACCAGCGGATATTAGTCGTCTCTGCCCCTCACCCTGGAGAACCAAAGTACGATGTTTCGAGAAATCCAAGAAGGGATGATTGTGGCCAAGATCACAGGACTCCCAACTAAAGAGGAAGGTTGTCTGGAAGACGACGTCAACCAGGCTTCTTGTATTGAGAATATGGCGGAGGTGAATACCAAGAGGCACCTCCTTGTACTGAGAATATGGCAGAAATTCCTACTGGGCCTAGTAGCGAATACCAATGCCATAGGCACCTGGCCGATCAAGCAAAATTACTATCGACGCTCAATGAAAGAGCGAGAGTACGTGGACGCTGAGATGGAGAAGATGTTAGCGAGCAGGCTGATTCATCCATCCAAGTGTGGGGTGCTCCTGTGGTGCTGGTCAGAAGAAGTCGGGGCGAACTGCAGTTTTGCATCGACTTCCAACTTGCTGGCGGATATTGTATGGAGTCAGTGCTCGGTGTACTTGGATGACATCCTGGCCTTCAGGCGGGACTTCCATGTTGCCAGCCTGAACCTCCGTGCGGTATTCGAGAGCCTAAGAAGAGCTAACCTCAAACTGAAGCCAAAGAAGTGCCGGCTGTGGAATACCTGGGACACAAAGTAGACAAGGACGGGATCCGACCCAGCTGGAGGAAGGTGCAAGGACTGCACAATTGGGGTGTACCCAAGAGTCTGACCGAAGTGCGTATATATCTGTGTTTCACCGGGTATCATTGCCGCTTCGTGCCGAATTACAGCGAGCCGGCGAAACCACTGACAGAACTCACGAAGAAAGGTGTGAAATTTAAGTGGACCGAGAATCAGCAATATGCTTTCAAGAAGATCAAGTGGTATATAGAGCAGTTACCTGTTCTATATTACCCTATTCCAGATAGGGAGTTCCATCTCAAGGTGAACGCGAGTTTCTATGGGATTGGCGGTACACTAGAGCAAGAGCAAGGCGGCAAGTTTGTGCCTCTGGGGCTCGCCTCGAAGACGTTGTGCAAAGCCATCAGGCGTACTGTGTGACAAAGAGGTAATTCTATGCTGTTGTCTTCTTCATGCGTTACTTTTGAGACATCCCGCGGGGGACGCTGGTCGTCATTTGGACATATCAAGCGGCTCTCAAGTGGGTGCAGAAATATCATCAGTCTGACAATATGTATATGCGTTGGATTGTGGAGATGGGCTGGTACAAGCCCTGGGAGATACATCACGTTCCGGGAAAGCTGCAGGAAGTAGCTGACAGTTTGTCATGCAAGAGCGAGAGTGATCCTGAGGCCCAAGAGTGCTTCGCGAAGCGCAAGGCGTGCAAGCTGGGTGACTGCCATGATTGTGTGTTTTTCAAAGAGAAGCTAGGAAGATGCTGGGATTAGGATTTCAATGACTCTGACGTGGAGGCAACTGAGGTGACTACCATCCTCAACGCGGAGGTTATTAACACAAAAGTGTGCTTGCGGGTGCTAGCGGGTTCCGAAGATTCCGATTGGTGCGAGGCGCAGCAACGCGACCAGTGTTTGCGACGTGTCGCAGTATTGAAAGAACAATGGGGCGAGGTAATCAATGAGGAGGAGGCGAAGAAGGAATGTCCTGAAGTACAGGCATATTGCCGCTGGTGGAGCAGTCTATATAAAGCAGAAACTGGAGTCTGGACCATGGACAAGATAATCCATGTGATAGGCCGCCCGGTGGAATGCGTGAAGGTCTGTCTGGTGCTAGTCGCGTGGCGCGAGAGCATATGGCGTTTGTTCATGTTCACAGTGTTAGTCACTTGGGCTACGAGCACGTCTATGAGATTCTTCGCTGCCGCTTTGTTTGGCCAGGGATGACGGAGGATGTGAGACTGATATGTCGGGCATGTTTGACTTGCCAGCAGAATAAGACAGGAGCTGGGGGAGGAAAGCCGCTGATGAAGTACGAGTACGTGGAGTTTCCTCAGGCTCGTGTGGGTATAGACCTCGAGGAAGAAGAGTCCGGGAATCGTGGGCACAGGCGCGAGCCCTCTCCGGTTGCCGTAGCTGAGGGCGCCTTACAGAACCTGCGGGTGGCTGGGGAGACGTCCCAGGAGGAAGAAATGGAGACAGCAGTGTCGGAGGCTAGCGCCGGCGACGACGTTAGTGCCATGGACACGACGGAGGTCGAGGCAGCTGGGAGTTTAGCTGAGGAAGCCAGCTCTCAAGCGCCCGGGCTCGAGGAAGAGGATGTTGGGGCCTCGTCTTCGGCTGAGTCCCAGCAGGGATCAGTTGGGGGCGACGGATCGGCAACAGGGGAGGAAGAGCGCGACACACAGCTGCAAAAGCAGTCGGGCGAACCGCAAGCTACAGCTGCTGCGAGTTCGGGAAATGAATCCCGAGGTACGCGATGCTCGTCCCGTAACCGAGGGCTGCCTCCAGAAGGGGGTAGTTCTGGTACCTAAGGGTCCAGTCGCGGGGTGTGCCCCGTAAGGATGGCCCTGAAAGATGGACCAAAAGGTCTTCAGCTGCAGGCGAGCCCTGACGAGGATCCTCGCACAGGTGAAGAGGAGAGCGGTCAGCTGAGTAAGTTGATCGCTCCGAAGTGACGTCGGACACGGCACCACACAGCAGATTGTGCTACTCTCGCGAAACCCCATGTCGTTGCCAGTGCGAGGTTTTCGTAGTTGACGGGCTTGTCAGTCCAAGCATAGTACGATATACAGTGGCCAGAAATCACATACTAATTTGACTCTACACGGTCGCTCTGTACTCGTAGTTTGCAATTAGTCCCCCCAGTTTCCTTTTTGGCCCTTTTTGTGTGTGTGAGTGAGACGGCACAGGATGAATGCTGTGCGTGAATATGTGCCTCGCCCCCCTCCCCGTTGTTAGTATAAGTCCATAGTGGGAGGGCGCGCTGAGCGACGTGTTTGCGCTGTATGAATGTGATAACATGTAGAAGCAAGCGGCCGTTGCGCGAAGCAACCATAGCAGAAAGTGAGCCGTCGCACGTCACTAGTATGAGTGTGGTTGGACTGTGGGGGAGAGAGGAGGAGGCGTTTGCATGTTTTGTTTGTATGATTTCAGGCTTACCTGGCGAGGCGCAATTTCCATGGAGATGAAACTCTTTGGCGGACCACTCAGGGCAGAAAGGGTGGGGCGTCCGCTGGCAGATTTACCTGCATAGCAGTCGTGCCGGCCTGTCGCTGAAGTCCAGGCGTGCACGATGCGCACTCCGTAAAGAAGGAACCCGCTGTCGACTGGAAGCCACCTGTGCTTAGGATACTCAAGGATATGGGTTGGGGGAGTTTCCATGCGAGTGTCTCACTCTCTACAAAGCAGAGTGTTCCATCCTCATGGAATCTGGGGGAGTGTGTAACAAAAGTTGTTTAGGGCCTTCAGTGCGCGGGTTCATTGCAGCATGACCGCAGAGTATAAATTTCCCTATAGTATAAGTTGCACTGGACTAGGTTAACATCCCAGTTACACACACCTTGATAGGATTTGTTCTTCATTATGGCCACTGTAGGATTAGGGAACCAGTACTCTCTTGTACTGGGTTGAGCCGAATAGCGGCAGTTCACTCTTAGATGCTGGTACAGCAGCATGTAGGGCTGGCAACCTATTCCTGAAGGGAATAGGCCCTCTTTACTTGTTCTTACCGAGGTTGGCCTGTGGTCTTCCTCCCTCACCGTTGTGGATTTGGTACCACTTGGCCGTGCGTAGGGGACGCCCGTTGCACAGCATGTCAGCACCGGTGCGAAGTTCTCCCCGTGTGGAGGCCTCTCATGAAACCCGGGTAATACACCCCACGACCTACAGATCACCGGTGGTCCTGGTAGTGGAGCACATGTGGATTTAGGAAACACAACGAGGAGTAGTCAGTAGAGGAACGGTAGCAGCGCATCTGGGATCACGCAGGCTGCGAAGCCACGTATGAGCCCTGGGTGAGTGTCACCACTGCGAAGTGGGTGGCACATGTTCCAGATACTTTAACATTAGGAATATATCCATGCATAATCATTGCATTAAAGAGCATACTTAAATACGTACATATAATTTTGTCACTTAAAGTGCTCAGCATGGACACATACCATCAAAAACAGCACTTTTACCCATTTTAAGGTCTTTAATGGCTTCCTTTACATCTCCACTTGTAAATACAACATTTTGCTTTTTCCAATTAGAGAATTTAATTTTGTTCAAAACCTCTGTTTTATCCATAAAATCAGTGTTAGAGTTTAATAGATTCTCATAGTGGTATTTCCATACATTACATATGTTCTTTTCTCCAGCTACACAGTCTTTAGATGAAGCCAAAGAATTAGCACCATTTTTACCCAGTTTTTTAACTTCTTTCCAAAATGTGACATCATCTTTCAGTAACAAAGATTTGGTAATTGAATCTGCTATAGCTTTATCTTTCATTGTCTTACAATATCTAAAACACCTTTTAAAATTAGCTCTTGACTGTATCACAGCTACATGTATAGGACCCTGTATAGGCTTGTCATTAATTTGGCAATTACTAAAGGCATCCCCTGCTCGAGCATGAGCCTCTTTCACATAATCAATTCTTCAGTTCCCAGTTACGTGGGACATGTTGCGCAGTAGAATTAATCCTTACCAAACAGTCCATTGACTACTTCCGGTCGCTCGCATCATTGTAAACTAAACACGACTTTCAATATTCTA
>CM032666.1:45247596-45261548 GCA_019095985.1 Streblospio benedicti
CAAATTCACAAGCAAGCTTGGGAACACATTTTAGAATATATTCTATATTTTGTTGTAATTATTGCAGCTAGATATTAGTGTTGCTTCAGCTGCTGGAGCAAAGTATTGTGTTCCCTTTTCTTCTAACTAACTAATATAACTAACTAACTAACTAACTAACTAACTAACTAACTAACTAACTAAAACTAACTAACTAACTAACTAACTAAAATAACTAACTAACTAACTAACTAACTAACTAACTAACTAACTAACTAACTAACTAACTACATGTAACTAAGTAGTTAGCTAGCTAGGTAACTAACTAATTTTGTTTTTATGTCTAGAACCTTTACCGATGAACTGATGTTGTTCGAACTTTACACAACTATGAGATATGAGGTGACACCAAAGTGATTCAATTTCAGGCAATTCTACCAATTAAAGTGTGCTTTCCACAGGACCATTTATGGTCCATTTTCGACATTTTTTACTAGTATCGAATGCACAATGATAGATCAATATCATATCAGCAGCAAAAGTATACTTGGTGTTGTTTGCTGTTTGCTGCTACAGGATCAATATGTAGCATGACTGAGCCAATATGAATAGACAGTGGTAAACAGATTATTTGTGGCTGATTTCCTACATTGTAATTATGTACTTTTCATCATGATTTATAAAACATTTATTTACATTTATTTATTTTACATTATTAAACATCTTTACTGCCCATAAGTCAATGTTCTAGTGATGCTGTGCTTTCTGAGCACTTTTGATCTAGTTTTCCATTGTATTGGTCTATATATCATAGCCACTAAATAATTGGCAATGTATATAGCCCACAGAGACTTGGAAGAAATCCTGCTTCTTTTGTCAATACGTTTATACAATACCATAATATGCCATAATTTAGTTATACAATGATGCATAAATGATATAAAACTTACACGTGCTTCAATGTTTGATGAGTTTCCCATTTTCTTGTGAATATGGGTAGCGAATTGCTTTACAACATTCTAGAGGAAAATAAAATTTTTATTACACAAAAATATAAGCATATGTGGATGGTATACATGTATGTAAGAAAGTTCCAACATACCATTTGAGTCATGTTATGAAACGCTGCAATCATACTGATAACACCTCTACTATCCAGTGAAATTGAAATATCCTAGAAAAGAAAGCTTATTTCTATTGATGTTGTAGATGTTATAGATTTAAGCTCATCTAAAAGTATGCTGATATATATGTAGGTACTACATCATACATCATGTGATTTAAACATGAACAACAATGCTAGTAAGTTAGTTTAGAGAATAGATGTGTGTACAAGGCATTAGCCATAAACATAGAGATAATAATACAAAGATGTAAAGTTACATAGCAATTTTCGGCAATGAAAATAATATAAGATATTAATGTAAAGACAATTACATGTTTATAATTTCTTGTAAACAACACATCTTATTGCGAGACAAATTAATTTACAGAGAGCATCACTTGATAAATAAGAGTGATGTTGATTCTAAAAGATGCAAAATACACAGTCCATGAATAGGTTTATACCTACTTTAGCTACTTTCATCGCTTCTGGACCACTTTCTTCTGTCAACGCAATCAACAAATTTGCGATTTCCTTATACAGGAGTAGTTCTTCATTATGGTCTTTTCTACTAAGCAGTTCCTCATGAGAACGGAAGAGAAAGTTGAGATAATCAATCACTTTGTGATCTAATACAACCAATCTGTTTTCTTGATTACCCTGAAACCATCACATATTATGTAAAGCTTTGTGTGGAGGATATATAGTATGTATAGTATACCAATGACATAAACAACATCTTGTTGCTTTGGTCAAAAGTCCAGTGATGGTGGCCCCAATGTCCAGTCTCTCGTTAATTAATAAGTAGTAGTGTTCTTAAAATTAAACCTGAAATTTGCATTATGTTCATTGACAGATCTCGGTGTGGAACTGGATGGTCCTCTTCCTCATATCCACCATGCATAAAAGCAAACGGTTTTAGGACCAACTGGGTCATGGGGATCATATGCACACATCTGACACGTTTGACATGTACGATCACTCATAATTTACGTAACTTGAATATTGTGACCTCCTCGAAGTGATCTAGCTCTCGTAAAATAGAAACACCACAAATTGTATCTAATTACACAATGACTTAGACGCCTGGCAGCATCTCTCAACCCTCCCGCCATTTTTCATCATCACAAGCCTATGGTGCACACATAAGAGCTTTAAAATGTCACTAAAACGTTCTCTACGTCACCATACTAGCCTAATCGACGCCTCTTCAAAATCAGAACTCACGGGGTCACACGCAGAGCCAATGAGTGGACGAGTGCTATGGCCTAGAGTTGCGAACTTGAACTCTTTTTTCTCGGTGACTTGTCAACCTATCTAGAACTATGATACATGAAACAGTATCTACTCTTCAAGTTCATCATGTGAGTGTCAGTCCCATCGCACTATGCCAGAGATTCCTGACCGTGTTGACAATTTACCATGTTTACATTTTATGGCAGCTAGACTATTTGTGGTGGGTGGTGACAATTTGTGTTAACACTAGCTGTTTACCCGGCGTTGCTCGGGTTGAAACAGATGAGATGCGGAACACATTAAATGCTCCTCCCTCCCTATCCTTCGTCCTGTCCCACATCCCTCGAACCAGTTCTCCTCAGTATAGAGGTCTGTGACAGATGAAATACACCTCCATCACCGTCCTCCCATTGTCATGTCACAGCCATTTACACACTACATGTACTAAATATGGCAATGATTGATCCATCTAATATCCCTCCCACGCTACTGCTGCCCATGGTTAACACGTGCGGAGCAGATTAAATGTCCCACTCATTCCTACCCTTCCTTCCACCGCCATACCACCCACCTCTTCTCTCCCCAACCCTCTCTACCCCATCTCCATCGAAACAGGTCCATAATTACTGCACACCCTTCCTGCTGCTGCTCTGGTTGAAATGGATGAGATCTGGAACAGATTAAATGCTCCTCCGTTCTCATTCTTTCCCCTGTCCCACATCCCTCACACCAGCTCCTGTCAATATACAGGTCTGCGAAAGATTGAATACACCTCCATCACCTTCCTCCCACAGTCATATGTGACAGCCATACACACACTACATTTATGTGGCAATGCTTGATCCCTCTAATATCCCTCCCTCCAGCTACTTCTACCCCTGATAAACATGTGCAGACCATTAAATGTGCATCTCAGTCACCCCCTTTCTGCTGCTGCTCGGGTTGAAATTGATGAGATCTGGAACATATTAAATGCTCCTCCCTGCCTCACCGCCAGCCATGTCCGCCCCCCGCCCCCCCCCCCTTACACACACACATCCCGCCATATGGACACACACACCCTTTCTGCCAACACACCTCCTCAAAACAGGTCCGGAGCAGATAAAATGCACCTCCATCACAATCACCACCCTTTCTAGCCTCGTTCAACCATACTTTGTATTGCATTCAGAAAAGGTGCATTTTATCTGCTCCGGACCTGTTTTGAGGAGGGGTGTTGGCAGAAAGGGTATATGGCGGGGCTAGGGGTGGGGGTGGGGGGCGGACATGACTGGTGGTGAGGCAGGGAGGAGCATTTTATATGTTCCAGATCTCATCAATTTCAACCCGAGCAGCAGCAGAAAGAAGATGATTGAGATCTACATTTAATGGTCTGCACATGTTTACCAGGGGTAGGAGTGGCTGCAGGAAGGGATATTGTAATCGGGATCAAGCATTGCCATTTACACGTAGTGTCTGTATGTGGCTGTCACATATGACTGTGGAAGGAAGATGATGGAGGTGTATTTAATCTTTTCCAGACCTGTATAGTGAAGTGAGCTGGTGTGAGGGATGTGGGACAGGGGAAAAGATGGAGTAGAGAGGGTTGGGGAGAGAAGAGAGGGGTGGCGGTGGAAGGAAGGGTAGGGGAGAGTGGAACATTTAATCTGCTCGGCACGTGTTTACCATGGGTAGCAGTAGTTGTGGGGAGGGATATTAGAGGGATCAATGATTGCCATATTCAGTACATGTAGTGTGTAAATGGCTGTGACATATGACGATGGGAGGATTGTGATGGAGGTGTATTCATTCTGTCACAGACCTGTATACTGACGGGAGCTGGCTCGAGGGATGTGGGACAGGAGGAAGGATGGGGAGGGAGAAGCATTTAATGTGTTCCAGATCTCATCTGTTTCAACCCGAGCAACGCCGGGTAAATAGCTAGTATATAGATAAATTAAAACCAGTAACTTTTATATTGGTTACAATTAACAGTCTAACAACATGACCCACGTGAATCGCAACTGGTTATAATATATATTGAAGTCTATTGTAACCACAAACTTGAAAATTACCCCATGTAGTAAAGTGTAGACACGTAAATTGTAAACACTCTGGAATCTCAAATGTCATATTCTCTCGTACTTTAGGACGGTGGAACGGACACCAATATAGCTTTATTGAGTACATCTATGCTGTGTGGTGTAGTACACTTTCAGATAGGTTGACAAAGGGTTCAAGTTTGTCCATTGTGTCAGTCCACTTGTCAGTTTGGTAAGAGACCCACATGCACATCCAACTTTGACGAGGTGTGGATCAGATGGTGATAGAAGTTACTGCAGTGTTATTTCAAAGACCTCTATAGGTACAAAAAAGGGGAAGTTTTGGAGAAAGCTACCAACCGTCAAATTATTTACATTATACAGCAGCCACACAGATTTTTGCGTGTGTATGTGTGTGTGTGTGTGGGGGGGGGGGGGGGGGGGGTTATTCTGGTTGTAATCTACTTTATTGTTAAAATGATACACTGGTTAAATTTTATGGTCAAACCCCTCTTCGTTTCAAACAATATCTTGGATCTCCTATCCTAAACATATTACAGTGGATAATATATAGTTATCTTTAAATCAATGAAAGTACAGGACAGCCCATAAAATGTCTGAGAACACTTACTGAACATAACTCTGTCAAAGTGTTGAAAATATATTTCATGACTGCGATTGTATCAGGTTCTAATGTTGTATGAATTACTCCTAGGTAGTGCATTATTGCAATGATGATGTTATAGGACCTTAAGTTGTCTTCCTGATTTCTCACATAATTCTAAAAAATACATCAACACAAGAAATAGACATGCATGGAAATATAATTATAATGACATGCAGCAGATCATGTTTATTGATAACACTTCATTATAATTGTTTTTTCTGTATCTGGTAAAATATTTGGCATTCCAATTGCCCATACCTGGAGACTAGTGTGTTGACCATCACAGAGTTTAGCTATCACGTTTAAAATCAAAGACACTGTGCCATCATCTACAACCTCCAATTCTGATAAACGTTGCTTTTTATGCTGCGTTGTTTGCATTGTATACAGTTCTGTTACTGCCTAAATAAAGATTCATTAATACATACTAATATATACATTGTACACATAGGATTTGTGATGTGAATATTGAACTTACGCACTCGTATGCAAAATCAAAATACACCCCCTCTCAAAATGTTTTATTTTTTATACTTGAATAAAGAAGATTGTCTTTCCAAAACATCCTTATTTAATACAGCTATTAATTATTGAAAATAGTTATTGCAATACTGAATATATGTGCAGTGTAAGATATATTCTCGTAGACCAATGATGTTCCAAAACTAATTTCGAAATGTTGCCATATAATATTTCAAAATAAAAACAAATGAAATCGGACATTACCTCGTATTCATCTTGTACCATACCATTTTGCTTGATTTGTACACCAATCCTACTGATCTTTGAGGTTAATTTCCACTTTTGGGCAGTGTCAATCATGATATTTAATGAATCCTAATAACATGAAATGATTGTAAGTGTTAAGTATGACAAAAGTTATGGATCCGGAAGCATTCCCAATCTATGTTGGTTTAAAATTCAATGGGAAAATGTACCTCTTCCGCTTCTGTCTGATCTTGAGTTAATGAAAGGGATTTGGACTTATCACTAAGCCTTTCCAACTGATGCTGTACAAACTTCCTACAGATAGAGAGAGTTTTGGTTAAGATTTTAGAAAATGATTTTTAAAATGAGGTATTTTAAGTATTGGCTACAATTAATGTCAGTAGTTGTCAGGCTATCATTAGAAATTTAGTGTTTAGATTTATGAACAGAGTTGCTAGATTATCAAATCAGTGTAATCATCTGATGTTAGATGGCAATCTAGAATTAGATTGCATTGGATGAATCCGCGATATGCTAATTTTGATGTGTCCTAATGTGTTTGTACTTTGTTTATGTGTATAATTTATAACTAATCAACAATTGTCTACCACTTTCTTTATATTTTTTATCATTAGATTATTCTTAGTTAGCTATGGACCACTGTATCATATGGACATGTTGGTTTGACAATGTCATTATGTGAAGTAGAACATTTTAAAACAATAATCGATCAATATTATCACTCGAATAACCTTGATTTAATAGTAATATTGAAAAAAAAATGTGAATTAATTTGTTTATGTTAAGACTGCTTTCTCTTTTTTTAAATTTTATAGTCAATATTTGGTGGTACAGCTATAATAAAGCTTTTAAAACACTTAAAATGGGTGTTCTTTATTTTTTACTTACACGTATATGTAGACACAACATCAAATCTGTAAAATTCGTCCTATGTAATTGTAATTTTTAAAAATTTGTGTAAGCAATCATAATATATGAAATTTATAGTTTTCAACACAGTTCACTAAACATGGCAGCCAAGAGCTACAGTCTGTCTGTCTAGCAATTATCATTATCACTCTCACTAATACAATTCAGTATCCATATATGTAGTTTATTTATATTTTCTTTTCCACACAAATTTAAAATTATCTTTATTTTCATGAATATTTATCTACTGCAACAATGCATGGAGATACAGACAAAATAGCAATTTTTGGATTGATATTGATTGCATGATATTGCAGTGGGACTATCATAGAGCTTTTCCTGAATGTTCCAGTTAAGTGGTTTTCTTGCCACAAGGCAGAAGTGGAGTGCACTGGGTGCGAATTCACCCTCACCCCGTTCTTTTTTCCCCAAATCACCAAACTGCCAAGACTAAATCTTTCAGTTATTTTAGAAACGTGGACTTTTACTTAGCACTGAAGCCAATATGAGCATGTTAGCAAGTCTTTTATAGGTATCCTACAGATAGAGAGTTTTGGTTAAGAGTTTTGAAAATGATTTTTAAAATGAGGTATTTTAAGTATTGGCTACAAATAATGTCAGTAGTTGTCAGGCTATCATTAGAAATTTAGTGTTTAGATTTATGAACAGAGTTGCTAGATTATCAGATTATCATCTGATGTTAGATGGCAATCTAGAATTAGATTGCATTGGATGAATCCGCGATATGCTAATTTTGATATGTCCTAATGTGTTTGTACTTTGTTTATGTGTATAATTCATAACTAATCAACAATTGTCTACCACTTTCTTTATATTTTTTATCATTAGATTATTCCTAGTTAGCTATGGACCACTGTATCATGTGGACATGTTGGTTTGACAATGTCATTATGTAAAGTAGAACATTTTAAAACAATAATCGATCAATATTATCACTCGAATAACCTTGATTTAATAGTAATATTGAAAAAAAAATGTGAATTAATTTGTTTATGTTAAGACTGCTTTCTCTTTTTTTAAATGTTATAGTCAATATTTGGTGGTACAGGTATAATAAAGCTTTTAAAACACTTAAAATAGGTGATCTTTATTTTTAACTTACACATATATGTAGACACAACATCAAATCTGTAAAATTCGTCCTATGTAATTGTAATTTTTAAAAATTTGTGTAAGCAATCATAATATATGAAATTTATAGTTTTCGACACAGTTCACTAAACATGGCAGCCAAGAGCTACAGTCTGTCTAGCAATTATCATTATCACTCTCACTAATACAATTCAGTATCCATATATGTAGTTTATTTATATTTTCTTTTCCACACAAATTTAAAATTATCTTTATTTTCATGAATATTTATCTACTGCAACAATGCATGGAGATACAGACTAAATAGCAATTTTTGGATTGATATTGATCGCATGATATTGCAGTGGGATTATCATAGAGCTTTTCCTGAATGTTCCAGTTGAGTGGTTTTCTTGCCACAAGGCAGAAGTGGAGTGCACTGGGTGCGAATTCACCCTCACCCCGTTGTTTTTCCCCAAATCAACAAACTGCCAAGACTAAGTCTTTCAGTTATTTTAGAAACGTGGACTTTTACGTAGCACTGAAGCCAATATGAGCATGTTAGCAAGTCTTTTATAGGTATACAGTGTGTAGAAATTCAAAGCCCACCTTATTTCTATTTATCTAATTCATAAAGATACTGAAGAAATATGTCATGGTTTTGAGGTCAATATGCATGAATCAATGCCCGAATTTGTTGGATATTGCCCGAGCTTGCGACAAATGAGGGCATTGATTCATGCATATTGGCCAAAAAACGTGACATATATTCATTATACCACGATTAACCTTCTCAAACAGTTTTTATTAGATGGGAAAAGCTCTACATTGGCCACATCGAATGACCTTCTGCTGGTTTTGCATACATTATTAGCATTATCCGGCATTCTATCATTCCGTGCAAAAATCTCCGCCAATAACCCACGCTGATTGGTGGAGCAGGCGTGTCAATTATACGATATGCACGTTGCTAAGGGAAGATATGCACGCTGCTAAGGACTGTAACGCGCATGCGCAAATCAGCACGAGTAAACATTTTGGCAAATCTTCCGACTTCCAACTAATATTTTACAAAATTATAGTTGTTGGATTAATGATTTCCTGGTGTCAAATCAATCGCATATTCGTCCTTTATCATTCACAAATGTTTTTATAGTGGATAATTTCGAAACTATGCTAAATATTCAAAGGTTTTAACTGAATAACAGTCGCTGAGTCGCATGGTCAAAATGGCAATGAGAACGTTATGATATGATTTATTTTTAAATAAAAACGAATATGACACTCATTTAGTGTGGATTTTAGTCATGATAGAATGTTATTTGAGCACTCGATTGTCGGGTGCTCAAATCCTACATTTAACATTTGTTTAAGCAATTTTAATCACTGAAACTAATGACACCAGGTTATCACATTTAAACTCATCGTTTTTACCTACAAATTATTTCTGAATAATCAAAAGATTCGTTCAACTATGACAAATTTCAATACACCGATGCTAGTCTTAACCAGTGTTAACAGTTCACGCTTGGCTGCATCAATATTCTCCCTAATCCGGTTCAAATTTAACTACTAGTACGGGGGATTATATAGTCATGGCTTTTTTTTCTAACTGTCGTATCAAAATCTGTGTGGTAACGTAAATATAGTTGATTATTTTTTTTAATCGATGGTTTCAAAATGGAGGATGCTTCTCCTGTCAGAGGGCAAAATTCACCCATGGTTAATCGAGTAATTATCCCCGGCTGATTTTGGCAATCAGCCAATCAGAGAACAGTATTCAAGGGTGTGCCCTTGACAGAGTGGTATAATTTTCCATTTTTACTACACATTTAGAATGCATCTTTGGCTCGCACTTACTTAGATTAAGACTAACTTAAGACTCATGGCTTTGTCCATAGATATCATAGGTCTACACACGAACTTATAATGCGTATAACAAAAATACATCATTTGTTTGCACTAACTTGCAAAAACTAGGTATTTTAAATCTTTGCTGCTTTAAGCACAGATCATTAATATTTGGTTTGGCAATGTCATTATGTGAAGTAGAATTTTTAAAACGATAATCCATAAATAACTTTACTCAAATAACATTGGTTAATTAACAATATTGAAAAAATAAAATGTGAATTAATTTGATCATGTGAGGGCTGCTTTCTGCATTGTTATTTTACAGTCAATATTTGGTTGTATAGCTGCATTTAAAATTCTTAAAATAAGCTTTCTTTATACATCACTTAAAATAGAGAGACACAATATTAAATCTATAAAATTTGTCCTATGTAATTACCATTTCTTCAGAGTTTTATAAGCAATTACAATATCTGAAATTTAGAGTTTTGAGGAGTCACTAATCATGGCCACCGATACATTTCAACTTTAAGAATGTAGTGAAAAATGGATGTCCTGAGCACACCCTTCCTGTTTGATAATAGCAGCTATGAAATATTTATCACCATTTGGTACATGGGCCCCCACACCATGGTAGGGTGTGTGTAGTATGTATACTACTATGATTTACAAACACTATACAATACAAATTATTACTATTATATATACTATTATGGTCCATATAATAGCAGTAATGTGTATGGTATAGTGTTTGTAAACCATTGTAGTATACATACTACACACCCCTCCTGTGATGCTGGGGGCCATGATTTGGCATGTAATATTGGATAAGTTTGAAAGCCAATAATCTGTATATCTTCAAATTTTCAGTCAATCTTTTCTTTAACCACTTTTAAAAGTGGACATAATTTCATGAAAATAATACATGTAGATGGATGATGAGCGTTAACATGGAAATGTGTTATCAACCCAGTGTTTAGTACCTTTCTTTAGCCAATTCTGTAGCCTTTTCAAAATATTGCTTGATAATAAAGAAAAATGCTTCTTCTCTTGTACTTTCAAAATAATCAATGGATTTTTCCTGTAAAAACAAGTATGGACAACATAAATGAATACAGTTATTGTATATTCTAAAAGATGAATAGTTGACAGGTTACTAATTTTTGACATGCATATTCAAAAATGAGATTAGGGCCGAGTCATTATTCAAGACATGGGGGGGTCGGAAGTTTTTCTAGACATCGGTGTTTCTAACTTCTGACCCCCCCCACGGGTTTGCAAATCAAACATATGACCCCCCACCCGTTTGTAACTCAAACATATGATCCCCCACGGGTTCACAAATCAAGCATATGACCCCCCCCCCCAACATCAAATTATATGCCTGAAATATGAACTTCGACCCCCCCCACTTTAGTATATCTTACCTAGCATATGACACCCCCATTTCTACATGCCCTGTGTATGTATTAGAAATACATTGTACTGTAATATGACCCTGTACCAAACTATTTGTCATGAGCAAATGGACTGATGAATTTAATTGAATTTAGAGTTTATGATTTAATCTTAAATCTGTTATTTTGAAATTTAAAAAATGTAGTTTTCCCAGTTTATTAAATGCAATAAACAAAATTTTACAAAAATAAATTAACTTGTCATGATATGGACTGATGCTATTTAATTGAATTTAGAGAAAGTAATTTAATCTTCAATCTCAATGTTACATTTTCCGAAAATAAAAAGTGGGTCGAAAGACAATTAAACATAATATAATTCAATCTTGATAAAGGGTTTCATATTCCATTTCATAAGTTGCTTGCAGTGGCTCAGATAATTGCTCTAATATAAGAGCCGATGAGGTATTATCAAAAACTCTCAATTCAATTTATAGCACCAGTCCTTTCATGTCATAACAAGTTAACTTTGATATATTTTTAAGCAGTACAAATTCTTGGGGAAGGCATACTTAAAGAATTTTTTTTCCATCCAATCACTAAAATCCTCTGTCAAAAGCATTTTGGCAAATATGAGCAATACAATTGCATGTGTTGAGTTGACATATGAAACTAGGTACAAAATTACAAGATATTTTATACAACCAAATGATTGATCACATACCAAAGAAAAAGATCAGGACATTCTACCAACATTTATTAAGAAATATAAACTCTTGCCACGGCCCCTTTCAGTAAATTTACAAAATTTGGACATTTGACCCCCCCCCCAGTAAAATTTCAAGAATCAGAATATTTGACCCCCCCATATTCTTCCCTTTTAAACTTCTGACCCCCCCCCACAACTTCCATTTTGAAACTTCTGACCCCCCCCAACATTCAATTCAAACTTCTGACCCCCCCACATCATTCAAATTCAAACATCTGAACCCCCAGTATTTTTCCGACCCCCCACGGCTTAAATAATGACTCGGCCCTTATGTTGATAATGTTAAAAAATATCAATATCTATATATTGATATAAATAGCAATATAATTAATTTAACATGAAAAGGTAAAAGTTTAAACCTGAATCTCATCATTAGCATCATAGAGCATAGAACTTAGAAGGGCCAGTGCTTCTCGGAAAATCTTCTCACTCTTACGTGACATCAAAGTCAGCAAAATTTTAACTAAATCCTCCCTGATGTAGAATTCCAATATTTCAACCAACCATTGACTTGCCCTTAAAGGTAAGAATGTAACAAACAAATGATATTTGAATACTGAAGTCAAAAGTAGAAACTTCATATGTCGCAATACCGAGTTCAATATTTTCAACCTTCACTTTTTCACAAAAATCTCTCGGAAAAGCAATTTTAATTTATATATTTTTGTATTTTCTGCAATAGTTTTTATTCACTTTGAATTATTACCTTCAAAGTTGCCATATCGTTTGAATAACTAATGAAAACTTCTTGTGTCCATTTTTGCCACTTTGCAAAAAACGTATGCTTTGGGAGAAACATTTTAGTTTGATTTTTAAAATTCTCTTCCTTAGTTTCAATATAGAAATAAAGTTTCAAAATAGATACATTTCCATACGATTTACTACTAGAATGCAAGAGAGTGCATAATATATTTGGGGCATACTTAACATTAAACGGAGTGTTTTTTGTTGTTGATAGAAGTTGATTTGATAGTCTAAACTTTTTAAAGCTATTGAAAATCATATTAATTTTTAAATATATTTTAGTAATTTATCATTGAATAATTGTCAAAAATAATTCTGCAGACCACTTGGGGAGCACATTTATGGAGCAAATGACTGTATTAATTTCATAACATCTGATGATTTCAAGCATTTACATCAAAAATGTTTGTTCAAATCAACATTCTATGAACTCAAGTTGTAGATACAGTTATAATCCAATCAATGTAATAATAATCTTTATTGTGACAATGCTTTATAAAATGGCTTGCCAATATTATATTATGTCATAAATTCGGCAAAAGTTTTTACCTATGGTAATATCAATTGATTTGATTTTTCTTCTATTTCTCTACCATTCATGTTTTTTTTAAATTGCTAAAAAATTAAAAATCCATTTATTTAACATTTTTCAATACTCTACAGTATCCTTTTCAATAAAGAATAATATTGTTGTTAGAAAGTTATCATAAAGTATTTGACTACATGGTCACAAAATGAAAATAGAAGGCTAGGGCAACGTTGATAAATAATCTAGGATAGAGTAGACACACAGGATTTATAGGAATAACAAGTGGCTAATTGTTTGATTTATGTACCTAAAGATATGACTATATATCTTTCGTTCCCACCATCCCACCCCATTAACAACCAATCACCTGATACTCACCCTGTCACACCTCAGAGCATTGCTCTTTCTTCTCGCAGCCGACTTAATACCCATTCACCCAAGCTGCCTACCTGCCGGGCCCCACACTCTTCCCTCCCTTTGATCTTATTTCCCCACCGGGTCGCCTAAAATCAAACCAGCTGGGATGAACCAAACATTGTTTGTCGAATGTCAATATCACGGGCACAAAAATCGCCCATTACTGTCAGCTCATTTCCTCCCAGTAGATCTTAATGAATTCATGTTAGTACATGTAAATCTTATCATCAATGTCATTAACTTGTCATCCATCAATGTACTGCAAAAAGAATTTCTCATTAGATGTATATCTTAGGATTTTAGAAACTGTTAATAAAAAGGCATATTTAATTCTCAACTTCACACTCATTTGTAATCACCCTTTAATGTCATACAGTAGAAATAAATTTTCTATTTCAGGCGATAACACGAACCTCAAAAAAGGGGGTAGTCTTAAAAAAATTCTCAACAAAGCTTTTTTTTGTTGCAAACTGCTCCTAAGCATCTCTACATTGAGACAAAAAA
>CM032666.1:45261648-45304040 GCA_019095985.1 Streblospio benedicti
TTTGTTGGGATTTTTTTTAAGTCTAAACCATTCGTGTACTTGACTATTTGCCAAACAGCCGTCTACTTTTCACTTCCCTTACATGTACATCTTCACTCACACACTTTAAATTCACCTAACTTATATCATGTAGACTGCTATACCTATTTGACTTCTTGTGGTCATTTGATGGAACGAGCAAAGTCAGCTGATATATAACAGTCCTGAGTATTTGTAGAATGGTAACCTCAAATTCTTCATCCACATCATTTAAACTGTTATGATGGGCAAACATCCTATAAATGTTTTGATTAAACGTTACAAGCAACAACAAATTAGTGCCGATACAAAATATGTTAAATATCAAATTTTCATTTCATTACCACCTGAAAACCAACATAGTAGTCAACAGTGACAGACATTGTATTTTCTTAATTAAATTTGAGCATCTAAATACACATGTATGCATATTAAGTCTGCTATAAATTATATGCACTTATAGCTTGTAAATGTTGTAGTAATTGGTAGATATAAATTTAATTTATACTTAAAGATATACATTACTATTATGCATACACAATGTTGCTACATAAATGCCATACCGTAAATGTTTTATCAAGACATACAGGTTATCATAATGGATTTGGGTTTTCACTCCTTTATCATTTGTGAATACATAGACCATCACATGATCTAAAAAGTCTTCATGAAGTGGAAGAGCGTCTGCAGTATGTGCACTTGCATACACTGAAATATTGAATGTGTTTCCAATATACTATTTCCAAAAGTATTTACATAAAACACAAACTTCTTTGTTTTAGCAATAAAGATGTCTTTTTGATATAATTAAACATTTCTATAAAAACTTACCTGCTACAGAATTATATTTCTTGAAGCCTTTAACATACAGATTGTCCTTCAGCGTATTCGGCCTCGTGATAATTTTTTCTACATGTGCTACGAAGTTACTCAGTTTCTTATTTACTGGTTCTTCCAATTTGCCATCCTAATTATTGATGATTCAATATTACTTCATGTTATGTGATTTTTATAGTTACTTATTTTATTATACTTTTACATAGAAGTGCCAATTGAAATACATCAAATTATTAAATTCAATTATCAAATTTCAAGATGACATTACTTATGTTACAAATAATTATGACAACATTTTTACCTCTACAGGAACATAGAATGTAGAAACATATGGAGCACTTATCAAACTAATTTCTCTTTGAAGTCGATTGGAGCAGTTGTTTATTTCCTAGTGTTAAATAAATTTTATTGGACATATTAAAAGCACAGTGTTTACACTAATTTGACGTTAATAGTTACTAATTGGTATACTTGATCATCAACAGTCAATCAACATCACTGGCACTAGTCACGAATGAAAAACTTGTCATGAACGAAAAACACAAAACACTAATAAAATATTTGTACTTTTTGTTTTTCTTTCTATGCTATATTTGAAATAATCAATGTTAAAATGTTCAAAACATTTATATTTTAAAGCTAATCATAACAATACATTATACATTGTGTAATTTACATAAGGTATGGCAATATGCTTTATGACATTTTATTTTTTATGTATGTGACTATTGTTTTTATTTTATTATGTTGATTTTTAACTGTTTACTTAGGATTAAAACTATAAACACTCTCAATAGTATAACAAGTTCTTTAAGCTGCTTGCACCATATCATATTAAAACAAAACAGATTATAAAGTTAAAAAAGTATGAAATTTATTTAAATCACAAATTTTTGCATCATTGATGCTTCTACAAGTGAAAAGTGTTATTTTGGTGGAATGTTATACATGTACTGGCCATAATGCATGTAATGACACGTATGACGTAAAAACGTAACACTAAAGGAACGTTAATTGTAAAACGTAAAGTGGAACATGTGACTTATTAACAATTTAAAAGAAAACCACCTGAAAACCAACATAGTAGTCAACAGTGATATTACAATTAGATCAATCATAAATATTTATAATATGTATATATAAGCATATGCTTAAGGCCCAAACCCCTCATGTTATGTCTGGTTCATGTGCAGAAAATTTAAGACATTATATCAGACAATGTCACACAAAAAACAAACCAAAACAAACAAACACACAAAGAAACTGTCGGAATGAGTAGTGGGCTACATGTAGGCCGGATTTTGTGCAGAAAGTCTCTGCTTTATCACCATGTTTCACATATAAACAGTCTGTCATGTCCCCGGGTTTAGACTAGTGACAACAAGAAACCCTTACCTTGGCATTTCTATGTAAATTTTGAGAAATACATGTAGAAGCATGGTTTTGATAATTCTAATACATTCTGATAGTTCAGCTCATGGCGTTTTGGTATAAAAATCAGGAATGTTGCATTAGATGGGGGTTGTCACTATTGAGGTCCTTCAAAGTAAGTAATGGTGTCCGTCAAGGCGGCATATTGTCTCCAATTTTATTAAATATGTACATGAATGATCACTCTATCTTGTTAAATAATTCTAATGTTGGATGCAAAATTAAAGGTATATTGTACAATAATTTTATATATGTAGATGACACATGTGTTGTGGCTCCCTGCCTTAGTGCTATCAGGAAATTATTGGATATCTGTAGTAAATTTGCAGATCGCATTATGTCAAATTTAATGGGAAGAAGTCCAAATATATGTGTTTCAAATCTAAACTTTTAAAAATCTTCATGTTCCTTGTGTATCACTTGGAAGTGAAATTGTACCACTTGTGGAGAATACCAAGCATCTTGGGGTGTTCATTCATCATTGATAAAGAGGACGATCAAACTAAAATATGAAATCCTTGTGACAAGATTAACTATACAGATCAAGAAATCTATTGCAGGTGGTTTTATGTACTACCAAATGTGTAGTTTAGTACGTGGTTTGAACGGTGAGAAGTGGCAGATTTCGAATTTGTAGCCAAAAACAGAACCTCTAGGCTTAGAACGTTTCAAATCTGCTGCAAAGTTAAAGTAGAGTGTTTTTACAAGAACGTCGTGTTTAGCCATCCTATTTCCAAACTAGGTCGTGTCATATAACCATTTTCACAGATGTTGTTTGGATGGATAAAATCTTTGTGATCTGTAAATTTCATGAGAAAATGACAATGAAGACAGAAGTTACAGCACTGTATGTGACGGATTATGAGAAATAGAGATTCGTCTTTGGGTCTTGATTTATTCATATGAAATGTTTACTATGGCAAAAACAAATAAGCGTGTCGCATAGAAGAGCAATTGAAATATATGCATGTGCAATATGAATATGATTAGACTAATACTTTTTATGTGAGAGCGTTTCAAAGTGAAAATTTCTATTTTTTGAAACTCATTTTCCAGTAGTGTCTAATCCCGCCCAATGTTAAATTTTCACATGTTTTCTGTGTGATATGAAAGTGTTACGTTATCCATGATTGAGTGGGTTCAGCGACCACGTTTATCAACATATGTTTGACGTAGTTATCTGAACGTGATGCACGTCATTCGTTCAAAACCTTACGCAAAACAGGGTCATCTCTGTGCATTTGGCTGAATTTCGTGCTGAATTTCGTGCTGAATTTCGTGCTGAATTTCGTGCTGAATTTCATGCTGAATCTTTGGCTGAATTTCTGGCTGAATTCTGAGTTGAGTTCATAGCATACAGACCTCGTGTGTATAGTCTTAACCAACCCAATCAGGGCTTGGGTATTAATATAGTACTAAAATAAAATAAAGGTGTGGAGATCTATATGTAGGTGAAACAGGTAAAAGTCTCTGTGATAGGCCTTACTAAATTCATGAGGTATTATATTAATATTCATGAAATATTGATTCATTATAATATTAATACTACATAGGTTTTGGATGCAATTGTATCATAACATTTATATACATTAATACTATGTTAGTTTAGCAGGTGGTTTTCCTTTAAGTTGTTATGCTACAGTTCCTCGTTACGTTTTATGTTTAATACAATTTTTTTCATGAATTATTATTTAATGTTCAAATCGTGTAATATCATGACATATATTATGGCCAGTACACAGACCAGCGTGGTTGCGAGCCAGCATGTTTATGTCTATTGCATATACTATGTAGTTTATGGTTTCCGTAAATATAGTTTATGCGTCGTTCCAAGTCAGTGGCGCCCAGTACATGAAACGTGGTTGCATTTCTGTGTTTATTTATCAACCAATGTCTAAATTGGACAATGTTGCAAATAATGTTATAATGCAGTTGATGAACAGATAATCATAAATAAGCCAAAGTTTCAAAACACATGAATACACTAATAGTCTACATGCAGACTGCCGATTCGAATCTTTCCGGCCTGATAACGTCAATTGGGTTGCATATCCAGGTGATTTGAATGATCCCATGGCATTTTTATAACCATCTATTTTGTTAGACGCATTATATACATACTAAGAGTACATGTATATGCTAAAATGACCAGAATATTCAGACCGTCAATGAAATATCTGGCTTGTTTACAATAGGCTTCCTACAATACAGAACGACCAGCGTAAATCACAGTGCTCTTGACGTGTTCTTTCAAACGTCAACCGTTCAAACAATAACGCACACCGCATTTCTCTGAACCCCCTTGCATGGATTACGTGATCCTTTGTAGTTCGTGGTTTGTGTGATACATTTGTATACTTTCACATAGAAGTGTCATTGACGTAGTGTTTGTAATAAAAGCATAGATTCTTTTTTAACATTAGTATTCTTATATTTATTAATTGCTGTTATTATTGTTTTGTACTGTGTTGGGGAGAACATAAAAATGAACAGTGACCAATTGGCCAATACCAAGTACCCCCCTCCCAGAAGAAATGATTGTTTGTGAAATAGGAAAAAAGTAGTTCGGTCAAAAAGCTGTATCGGGTCTAGACCCGATATGGATTTCCATATCGGGTCCCTGTATCAGGTTCCTAGCCAATCCGATATCCCGTTGAATATATAGTCATTGGTTGATAAAAATATAACGTTCCACCAAACTAACATTTTTCACTTGAAGCATTGATGAGGCGAAAATTTGTGATTTAAAATTAATTTCGTACTTTTTAAACTTTATAATCTGTTCTGTTTTGATATCAAAAGTATGTACATATTCAATTCTAAGTAAATAGAAAAAAACATAATAAAATAAAAAAATAGTATGTATAGATTTAATCTTATGTAAATAGTTAAAAATCAGCATAATAGAATAAAAACAATCGTCATATGTTTAAAAAATAAAATGTCATAAAGCACATTTGTAAATGGCCATACCATATGTAAGTTCCACTATGTATAATGTATTGTTATGATTAGGGCTCTGTAGAAAAAATAAAATACATCTATTTATATACTTCATGGGGAAATCTAAACGCACATGCTTGCAGTAATTGTAAAGTACTCAACTATAAACATGCATGGTTGAGGAATGAAGCAAGAAACTTTTGGTTACCTCTGTTGAGCGTCCTGCCTGTGTTGCCACTATCATCCATGTAGTTTTCAGACACACAATCTGCTCCTCATGATTAACTAGTGGTCCCAACAACGGTAGTAATACCTGGTAAAAAGAGCACTATATATGTAAGTTCAACATAAATTGAACAACCTAGTGTGTATATGTAATGAAAATTGCTAAATTATGTAACAGTATAAATAAGATATATATGTGTAAAGTGACTGAAATTATGATGGTATATCTAAACTTACTCTCAACTTCTCGGAAAGTTGCCATAACAATTGCTTTTGGAATGGATGATAATTATCCATCTTATGAAGTTTTAGATATCCCTGGCAAGAATTAAAAAAATATTTTTTGCATTTATCAATAAATGTCAAAAATACTTCAAAACAGAGGTATAGCAGCAGATATTACATACAAAATAGTACATTAAAATAGGTTCATTTTATTTTCACATGTTACTGTAAATGATCAGTAGGAATATACAATACAAACATATGTCAGAAGTTAGGAAGTAATCTAATAAGAACTATTTGTAATTCGTTACACAATATACTCTTCATAATTGTTCTTGAAGCTTTGTTGCGGGACTTCTGCATTGGTGTCCCCAGGGAACTGCTATATATTAACTAGATCAAAAGTGCTCAGGGTTGCCAAAACATTGTTGACTCATGGGCAAAAAGGATGTTTACTTTAGCCGCCATGTTTAATTCGCAATTAAAACATGAAAACAGGAATATGTCTTATTACATTGTCACAAAGTCGAAATTCAATCAATTTAGGGTGTGGGCTTTTATACAAATAATACAAATGTGCTTCTATCTATGCACAACAATCCACACACAAAACACTTTTGGGTTGAATGCATTTACAGCATGTGTCATGAAGCATAACAGATTAATTACTAGTGTAATGCTGGATTGTAGGTGCTTTCTAAACATAGCTAAGTGAATGTCTATTGCCTATATGTCAAAGTTATTGTAGTGTAGTAATGTGGTCTCTGAGCATGTTTGATCTAATATAATCATTGTACTAAATTTGATGATCAAGTTTCAAATGGTATGAAAGCAATCAGGAACACAGTAAAATATTGACTCAAAATGGGTTTCTGATAATCATGGGCATTGTATCAAGTTTGAATCATTTCTTTCCATTATTCTCAAAGCTATTGCAGAAAATGTTGAAAATAGACCACAAATGGCCCTGTTGAAAGCACATTTCTGTCTTCATTTGGCAAAGTGCCCAAAATCGAATCACTTTGGTATCGCACCATACAGCATGGTTGTGTTAAGTTTGAACAAAATTGGTTGACACTACAAATCATATGATCTTAATGAAATTGGGTTATAATTACCAATGTAATACCAATGTAAAAATGCAATCAAATATTTTACCTGAAGAAATGGCAAAACTGCATCTAATATGTAGAATAACACGATGGGACCATTATCAACAGCATCATTCTCTGGGATAAGACTGTTTGAATAATTAAATAACACATACTGTAAGAATTAAACAAATCTAATAATGTACTAATTCAGCAAGTTTGTCATTGAGTAAGATATAGGGTAAAATAATGAGTTATATCAAGACTAATAGCCTGTTGGGTCCATTTCACTTACTACTGAAACGAAAGTCAGTGAGATACATCTTTGGAATACCTGGTAAAGGTATTGGAGGATCGTGGAATCGAACTCACGACCTTCCAACCATGATTCAGACCGGTCATATGTCATAGTCGGCTGTGCAGACCACTACACCAATCCTCCCAGACGACTGAGACAAGCTTCGTAACTTGCCTATATGCTTCCAGACACACATGTCTGACACCTGACGCTATATTTAGCCTAGCCTTTTGCCTCTAGCCTTAATCGACATGCATCTACTAACTTTATACCGAGTACGTCGTATCAATGCAGGATGCATTATGCTCGTTCCCCACTTCACTTTTGTTACACTACATCATTTTCCAATTTAACTACCCTTTACTCTAAATATTTAATTGTAAGAACGCATTCAATAAATAAAACAGAATAAAATACTACAGTGAGTAGCAAAAAGAAATACATGTTGCTGGATTAAAGCTGCAAGATTGAAAAAAATCAATGTACTGATATCGGAAGAAGGATACAGAATCGTAAGCGAAATTAGAGGAATCGGCAGGGCCGTAGCTATATATGAGGCAGGGGAGGCGAGTGCCTCCTCTGTTTTTTGGGAGTTTTTTTTTCTCAAACCCTGAAGGAAACTGAGAGTTCACATATTTGTTTTGTATATTCCAAAAATAATATAATTGTGGCGTAAATCAAACTGGATACAAATTTGAAAAGCATCTGTATTCATACTTGACAAATATTATTCTTTCATTTTAACGTATGTAATTTTAGCTTTCTTAATCAATAACTGTGTTTTATATCTGAGCCTCAGAGGCTAATTATTAGAAAAAATATATTGGGGTGGGGGTGCCCCAAATCCACTCTAGAACAGCTGCTCGGCTATGGCAATTGCCTGCACACTCGCCAAACTTCTTTGCCTCCTCTGTTTTCCAATCCTGGCTACGGCCCTGATCGGCATAAGAAAACGTAATAATTTGTAACAATTCGTAACAAAGTTATGGCTGTTATGATTTTCTTGAAACTGCTGAGTCACCGAAACTAAGATACTTACGATTTATCGAAATAAACAGAAAAAACGTAATAATCAGAATAAATTCTTACACAATCCGCACAATGGCGCCTTCCTTTAGCTCATAAATAGTTGGATTTGTTTGACCATTCTCGTTTATTTTCGCCACAGCAATAGCGCCAGAAGTGTGAATGCCACACAGACACCCAATTGAAATGAAAATCTGTCAAAATGTCGGCGTGAATTTGAACTTTTAAAAATGCTTTTTTTACTACGGGAACCTCCGTAAAATGCGTAATATACATGATATAAGGGGAATAATCGGAATAAACGTAACTTCGGGCGAGTTATGAAGAAAGCTGTGATTTGCGGAAGCTACAGAACCTTTTTATTTTCGTAATAGTCGCAACAATGAGAAGAAATAGGAAAAAAACATAAGAAATCGTAGCTTATTCTCAAAATCATTCTTCTGTATCCTTCTTCCTATATCAGTACTGTATGTGAGCTAATGTATGATATTTACCTGTCATCCACCTTTTCTACGCTTGTAGGACATTCATCATTGATGTATTTCAATGTGATTCCAATTTCATCAATCAATGTTGTCAAATAGGACTCCCAAAATGTTCTGCAAACCATAATGCTCATTAGGTATACCGTGGAGTCATTCAAAATGAACCCCAGAAACATTTTTATGTTACAGTTAGTTTTATCATAATTCAATTATCTTATTTTATAAACGTCTATGTTTTAGTACATGTACATACATTCATAGATGAAAGGAATATCCTATACATCCAATGGACGTGTATTATGTGCTATGTAGTATACATACAGTATACAGCAATGTTGCTATAATATTCATATTTCTTTAAACACGTTTTGTAACAAACCTTTCTTTTCTTAGATACATTAAATGGGTGTCTTCGTGTGGTTCAATGAATATGTTATACAAGTACTTAAGAAATGGTCTCTTCATATTGCAATGAATATCTGCTCTATTCAAGATGCTGATAATTTCATTAAGACTGATTAGATGTTGGCAGAAGCTTAGACTGGATCCACCAGTTTCCTTCAAATATATTAAATATATATACAATATTAATTATTACCGATAACTCAAATATATAAAATTCAACCTCATAATCTGTGCACATATCCTATCATATTTTGTGCAAAAAATATGAATATAATACTACCTACTTGTGAGCAAAGTACAATCAGATTTATTGCATTAATAAACAAGTCTAATGTAGCCTTGCTTCTTTTCCCCAAAAGTATGTCTATCCTTTCACTAGAAGATGCATCAAATAAGGTGCCAATTTTGGGATACCATTCAAGTAACTGTTGCATTATCAATATTTGATTTCTTCGTATTTGATGATGTCCATCATGTAGTGAAACAAGATGTTGTAATACCTACAATTTTCCCACCATAAGTTTTAAGGAATACTAACATACAAGATTCTCATCATTCTATAATAATCTAGCTCACAAACCTTTAACATATTTGGTGTGCAATTGTCTTTGGTAAAGGTCAGGTTCAATAAACCACATATCTGATACTTTTTTATCTTCCATGCAATATTTTTGTTGTCTTTTACAATCTGCAATCATTTGGAAACATACAGTGTAGTACATCAATCAATTAAATTGCTACCAGTCCAATGAGCTCTGTAATGAGGTTGGAATATCCTGAAGCATTTATAAGCCAGACCCATTCATATACCATGACAATACAGGATCATTCTAGTCTAACAATATCACAAACTTGTTTAGTATAGAGATGTGAGAGATAGAAGGAACATTGTATTAAGAACTTGAATTATTCATACACGTACCTCTATAAGTGTGTCACTTAATTGATGTGTGCATTCTTTCAGACTAAGTAACACATCAAAGTGAACAAATAAATACTCCTGAATCAAAGGATTTTGCCGTGCAAGCTCCTTTAAAAGTGCCAATACAGTACTTATGAGCACTGTATACACATCTCCATTAGACTAAAATAAAATATACCAGTAACATAATGAATATTGAAATTTATTAGTCAAGCATGGATTATTCGAAAAAATAACTTATATAAATGAGTATACTATACTTACATACATAGTCATCAAATACTGTGTAATATGAAATAATACTTTGATGTGTATTCTTGTTAAGTTTTTATGTAAATTGCATGTATTTTTGTGTTTGTATATACTCATATAAAAAAGTCTCATTTTATTTTCTTTAGTAATTGTGAAGGTGACTGATAACCCCTGAAGGGCTGGGTATAACCTGTATAACATATTATATTATGCTATTCTATGTATACCATGTCACTATAATAAAATAAAATAAAATAAAATCAATATTAAAGACGTCACTGCCATGGCATTAAATTTTGTTATATTGCCTGGCATTAAATTTCTTTATATTATGACTGATGATTTCTGATAACAGCGCAAAAACATGGTCTATCAAAATAATACACACAAAATATTTAGTTGTAGTTGTTGGATGAAAGATAATTAAATTTCTGATTTATAACCAAAATTGATAAAAGATATGAAATTTATTTCAAAACGGGGTAAATACTAATTGCAATTTAGTGATTTTCTGGCATAAAATTCAAAGTAATGGGCCCTTTAGGGAATGATCTTGAAAAACCCTTTTCACACTTTCATAATCTACATCACCTTGTGAAAGAGCGATATACTGTATTGTAGGGCTTTAAGTAGATGGTTTATTATTCCATAATTATGGAGCAGATTTTGCCTTACAAAATGTGGAGACCCACCACTACAATCCAAGTGACTGAAAAAGAAATGAATATGATTAAGCAAGTATAGCCACATCACTCATTAGTATTAATAATAAAATTCGTTATAATTTGTTATATAATCCACGCAACACAATAATTTCAATTTTTTAACTTAAATAAAGTGAATAACTAGCCTAAGAAATCGTTCAAATATCCCAATGACTTTGAAATCATTGAGTGAAAGAAGCCGATCTAACAGAGGCATGAATATTTCAGCTTCTCTTTTTAAATTCATTCCAGATTCACTCTTGATGAGCTACAAAAGAAAACAAGGTAACACATGTGTAATATAATTGTTTTCTGCAAAAAAGACAAGGTGTTGTATATTCATACAAATAGCTATAATCATAGAAGTTCAACGTATCAGTGGACAAACCTGAACACATTTTGCTTTCCCAATTAGTATTGACTTGACATTATGCATTTTCCTGATAAGTTGCAAGGCACTTGTGCTCAGGGCTTCATAATCATATCTGGCCAGGTCTAGCAACACTTCATCTAACCGTCCCAGATTTTCAACAATTGGATATTTTTCAAAAAGTACATCAATCAGATTTTTCAATTTTTTCACGGGGGATGCTCTAAAGATCCTAGAAAAGACAATTTTCATAAAAATATTGATGATGTTTTAGAAAACACTCATATCATAAATCTTCAAAACTTCCAATCACTTCAATGATGTAGTATCTTTGTTTTAGCATGAACACTTATGTGAATTTTCTATATTACCATGAATCTTTATGAACATATTTCTTGAAACACATTTTTGACTTGCACATTTACGGTTTCACCAACTCGCTGTTGGCATAATCAGAATGACCTTCTGCGCATGACACAGCAAATATCACAGAGCATTTTGTTTTAATACAAATACGGGTACAAATGTAAATATCCATACAGTGCAAACATAAAATCATACAAATTATGAGAAAAAATATATGAAGATATTTCATTCATAATCGTATACTCGCTTAATGCTTAAAATAAAAATGTACGAGCTAATATGGAGTCTATAAATGCGAAGGAATTTCATTTCCAAAACAATAAGCAAAACTGGAAATCTATATACCAGCAAAAGTTGTGCTTTAAAGGTTTTGATGAAGTTACGTATTTCAACTTCAAATCAATGCATAATTTTCTTCCTTGGGGTAATGTGTTAAATAAGTGGCAAAATAGTATATATATATAAATATTGTGATTTATGTAATGAAATTGAAAGTATAAAACATATGTTATATGATTGTCCTCATATAAAGCAATTATTGCAAAATATTTCAAATTTTATTGATTGTAATATTAATTGGATATCAATTTTATGTGGATTTATAAACTACGAAATAACTTATAAAATAATTACATATAATTTTATTTTCTCTCAAATATCATATTCTACTTTTAAAGAAAATTCTAATTGCAAATTTAGTGAAAAAATAGAAATTGAAAATATAATTTTTAGCATTTAGTTAGTGCAAAGAACTATGATATTTATGGGTAAAGCCATCACTCATTAATTAGACTCTGGTTTCAATGTTGGATTTAAGGGGACTGTGAACTCTTTTTCTTACGATTTTATTAAAATTTGATTTTCTCACTCATTATTGCTTCAATTCTTACAAATTACACCTTATTTTGTAGATAATTATCTAATCTAATGACACAACATGTTTTGAAATGTATAGATCGATTAACATTTTTTTATAAAGCAATTAGTGAAAAATTTACAACTTTACCTGTGAAGCATATAACTGATAGTAAAACATCAAAATGACCAAAATCACTATTCAGTTACAAAATTTGTATATTTATCTAGAAAACCTTGCCTCAAATTTTTTATATTTTTCCCCTTTATCATTTTACATGCATTTTAAGTTTTAAAACCACTTATTTTCCAAATTTTCTTGCATATCAATACAAAAACGTTCATAATTCATCAACGAAATAAAAAAATCAAAATCCCTAGTAAGGTTTTCTTCAGAATGCATATATCTTCAAATATATACACGTTTGTGAAAATTTGATTTCACGGTTAGAGAGAAATATAAAAAGAAAAATTAATCCACTATGCAAACTTAGTTTTGAGAAAATGGGCTTTAAACATGGCCAATCAATATAAATTGATAGTAGTTGATGTCTATAAAATGTATCATATAAGAAAAACTATTGAGGATAAAAGGTTCATTTTGAAAAGATGTTTTTTCTTTATCATTTATAGCATACAAAACAATGAAAATGTAAAAATTGAATTTCTAGCCGATATAACCTTATAAGCCTGCAAAGAATGAGTCAATGTTTTTCACTCCGGGTTGGTCTTCACAAAATGGGTTGTAATGGGAAAACTATTGAAGATAAAAGGTTCATTTCAAAACATGTTGTTCTTCGTAGTTTACAGTATAATAAATAGCTGAAAATAGAATATTTTTCCCTTAAAGAGTTCACAGTACCCTTAACGTTGAAACAACGTTGATGTGCCTGCTGGGAAACAGCAGGGTTTTCCCAAAAATTTTGTTTCATTCATATCTTGAAAAGTACTGACTCAATATTTTTTCTAAAAACAGTTTTGGAAAGTGCTATTTAAAGGCTTTCAAATTATGCGTCACACGATCTGAAACTCGAAAATGGTTCAGGTCCGACATTGTTAGTTGCATTTTTAGTTCGCGAATATTGTTTTTGTGTGTACTTGTTAAAAGACTATTTGTTTTAAAAGATATCCGAAACATTGGAAAAGGGCTCATTGATAGCTTTCAAATGAGCTATGATTTGTCAAGCAACTCCTAGATATAAAAATAAAAACTGACGGCACGGGTGACACCTAAGCTAGTTCTTTTCTCCAAATTTGGTTTCATTCATATCTTGAAAAGTAATGGCTCAATATTTTTTCTAAAAACAGTTTTGTGTTTTGAAAGTGTGATTTAAGGGCTTTCAAATTATGTGTCACACGATCTGAAACTCGAAAATGGTGCAGGTCCGACATTGTTTGTTGCATTTTTAGTTCGCGAATATTGTTTTTGTGTGTACTTGCTAAAAGACTATTTGTTTAAAAAGATATCCAAAAACATATTGGAAAAGGGCTCATTGATAGCTTTCAAATGAGCTATCATTTGTCAAGCAACTCCTAGATATAAAAATAAAAACTGATGGCACGGGTGACACCCAAGCTAGTTTTTTTCTCCAAATTTTGTTTCATTCATATCTTGAAAAGTAATGGCTCAATATTTTTTTCTAAAAACAGTTTTGGAAAGTGCGATTTAAGGGCTTTCCAATGATGTACCACTCTATCACTGGAAATTCAGAAAAATCATTTGGGTCCGACATTGTTAGCTGCTGTTTATAGTTCGCGAATATCATTTTCGCACGTAGCTCAAACACTATTTGCTCCAAGAAATATCCAACACCATATTTGAAAAGGTCTCATTGAGACCTTTCAAATGACCTATCACACAAACAGAAACTCAGGAATAAAACGGTTATAGGAGACAGCATATATTTTCAAACCGATCTTTGTAGGTCCATTGCTGTCAATATTATGCATCTACCTGGATTAGCCTTTTATGCACACTACGCTTCAGTAATTCTGAGGTGCTTCTAGTATTTAAGCCAGTAATAAATATGGTGGTGGTTATAAATTTGAATATAGTGTGTTTGTAAAAAGTAAAGTATATTTATTTAGGATTAGGGACCATTCAGTATTTGTGACAGGGTGGGGTAGGAGGATTTTCAAAAATTGCTGTGAAAAAAATAATAGCCCCCCCTCAAACCTCTGTGAAAAAATTGGTAACCCCCCCTCAATTTCGTGTGACAAAAATTGATGACCCCCACCCCCACCCCCCCGATCCCCAACAGTTAACGCATTCATTGTCAGTTAACTAAAATCCTATTTGATGGATATCCATAATATAAAAACAGTAACTTTTAGTACAGAATCTCTAAAAAATAGGGGTAAATTTTATATGAAAAAATTGATAGCCCCCCCCCCCTCAAAAGTGTGTGAAAAAATTGATAGCTCCCCCTACAAACATTGTGACAAAAGTTCATGGCCCGTCCTAAAATCCTCCTACCCCACCCTGTCATAAATACTGAATGGTCCCTTACATCTGGATAATATTATTCATACTAGATATATGGAATATATGCTGAATTGTATTAGTGACAGTGAAAGTGATAATTGCTAGACTACCTGTAGATCTGCCATTATTCTTCAATTCCCAATTGCGCAGCGCCATTACACTAAGGTAAAGGTTGGGTAAAACAGAAGGAGTGTTCATATGACAATCAACATTGATATGAGGTATTTATTAATGAAAACTATCCAGAGATGTTGTTGGAATAAAACCAGGCACAGTAATGAAAAGGATACAATATATCCATACCCAAACTACCACAGAATATAATTCACATAATCCTCTACAGTATTGTTACACTATTGCACTATTACTTAAGGACTAAAACCACCACCATGAAGTTAAGGGTCAAGAAACAAACACATATAATGGCGCAGAAAAGTTGCCCACTTGTCTTTTTTTTATTTGATTTTGAGACAAAAATATCCATGGGTACTTCTGGTGTATGTTATAAGCCCATTTAAAATCACATTTATTGGTAAATCATTCAAAATGTGTGTTCTACATAGCATTGATGGTTGTTATGCTGATAGACGTTGGAAAATTAAGTAAATACATCTTTTTGAAGCGTGCATTCTTCAATATAGTGAAGTTTTCAACTTTTTTTTCACTGGCTGTCTGCAAATTTGACCAAGACCGGCTTTTGCTCATAACTTTGTCAATTTTTATACTAACTAAAATCCGATTACATATTCATAATCCTCATTCAAAATACTATTAGGAATGCTATTTGAGACATGCATTCTTCATAATAGTAAAGTTAAAACATTTGTATCATTCACAACCTACACAGGTCGTCTGAATTCTTTTCATGTCGACTGGTATTCTGCCCATATCTTTGTCAATTTCAATGCTAGCTAAAATCCGATTGCAGATTCATAATCCTCACTCAAAACTCTATAAGGAAAGTACTTTAAGTGAATGACATAGGATAAGTGATAGCTGAAAATTACCTTAGAATATTTAAAGTCGTGTTAGTTTAGAATGACGGGAGCGACAGGAAGTAGTCAATGGACTGTTTGGTATGGATTAATTCTACTGTGCAACACGTCCGTGCAACTGGGAATTGAAGAATTAGTGATTACTCAAAACTGTGTAAATTTCCGATATTGTGGTTGCTTCCAAGATTTTGGAGAAAAGGCAATTACATAGGACTAATTTGACAGATTTTATATTGTGCCTATGTATTTTTTTAAGTGACAATTAAAGAAAACCTTTTTTAAAGAATCTTAAATGCTTTATTTTAGCTATGAAACCAAATATTGACTATAGAATTAAAATGGAGAAAACAGCAGTCACATAATCAAATTAATTCACATTTTAATTTTTCAATATTACTACTTTAACCTAATTTATTAAAGGTTATTTGAGTGAAAGTGTTGATGGATTATGGTTTAAAAATTCTATTTTACATAATGACATTGTCAAACTAAATAATAATACTATGTCAAAAAAAGTGGCAAGTATTATAAATATCATAGTTTTCATAGTTTAAAGTTAAATATAAATTTGTTATATATCTATATGAATAGAATATTATGTCATTTTGATGAAATTTATTATTAATGACTTTGTCATTGTGTGAAAATTATTATTTTGTCATTTTGTGCAAATTTTATCATGTGAATAAATCCGTAAATTAAAAAAAAACTAGTCATTTTAAACTTTTAAACCAAACATATAAATTACAGCACAAAATAATAGTTCATTTTCGGTCACATCTACATGTTATGTTATGACAAACAGCAACTAATAAAATATCACGATGCTGCAATTACATGAAATTATACTCCTATTATCTATAATATATAATATTCACCGACTTTATGTATAGAATTCCATATATTTTATAACCAACTATGCATTCATCATATTTATTAATCATTTTTCTAAATAAATTCAGCGTTCCTGTTTGAATATCATGTCACCTGATCACAAATGCAAGTAGTTTAAATATCAACTATCAATTCATATGAGTAAGAATGGATGAATAGAAACTCAAATGCTAGCAACAAAAAATGCAATTGGTCAACATTTCTATCCATCATTATCATTATACAATGATAAAAACATAACTACAACAACTGATTCAGAGTATCAAGTCAGCCAGACTATACTAATCTCTTGGAATTACTATATTTAACCATTGTAGTCTCCATAGTGCGTTTAAAATTATATGTTTTATGATAAGAACATCAAATATCATTATATGACTTCACTTTTACATGGTTCTTTACCAACTACAGTAATTTGATTGTGCCTTCTGTGACAATTTTAACATCATCACATTATTCTATGTTTAGGTGATTGTCAAAACACTTACTGATACATGCTATTTGATATTAGTTTTGACTAATGCTTACCCCCCGATTACATACTGCCGGTGGCACGTGTACCGCGGGGGTATACCGGCGGCACAGCTGTTATTTTATTTTAATGGTACATTAGAGCCACCGCCGAAACCCACCAATGGTACATTAAAGCCGCCGCCGAAGCCTGCCAACGGTGCATTAAAGCCGCCGCCGAAGCCCGGCTGTGGGGGCAAGATCAAAGGTAATAATCCCCTACTGGACGGCAGGGCTTCGACGGCACCCTGCGACTTTTTAGGAGAAGTGTCAGGAAAAATTGCCGCGGCGTGGCTTTTTGCCGACGACGACTACCCGCGGTGCCCCATTTGTACTGGCGGCACCAGTATATTGACTTTTTCGTGGCGGTCCTTGCCGTTGGCCTCAACGCGGCGTTGCACCCCCCCCCCCTCCCCCGGGAACCAATAGTTAAACAAAAATGCTATTTTTAGTAACAAATCCACGATAACTCATCAGTGCCGCCGGTACGAAGGTGCCGCCGGCACGTATGTAATGGGGGGTTAGAGCTTGTTGTAATCTTTTTGGAGCAGATTGCAACTGTATTGAGTGATCAAATAGTTTTGTAATTTTAAAATAATAGTTTTTGTTTAACAGTGTTATTTTGGCTGTGCAATAATCATGAAAGAGAATTTTTAAAATTAATATTATAAACGTTTTCAAGCTCTGCAAGACTCCTTTATCAAATAAAAATTAATTCATAAATTTATTTGATAACGAGCCTTGTAGAGCTTGAAAACATTAATGATAATAATTTAAAAAATTCTCTTTCGTGATTATTGCACCGCCAAAAAGAACACTGTAAAACAAAACTATCATGAGACCAAGTGCTGTGAACCAAGTCTACAGGAATTTAAATATGTAATTTTAAAGTTATTAGCAATAAATACTAAAATATTGTAAATTTCAAAGTCTTCAAGAATTCAATGTTTTCTTTCTATGTTGCAATATCATACTTCAGACTATCTAACTATAAAGTATATCATATTAATACTTATTTTAAATTTAAATTTGATTTATTTAATTGATATATTATATTCAATCAATTGTCATATGATTACACTGTCAATTGGTTTAACTGGAGAGAGATACACTTAGGCAGACAGTTTATGTATTCTATGTCCCCCATGTCTTTAATGAGAACAATCAAATCTAACTAATAAGATAACTGTAATATGTTATAAAATTGTATAAATGCAATTTTAATGGCAGATATGGTAGAACTGTCATATGGTATTATAAGAACCTAACCTTTAACATATTACACGGGCATTATGAAGTCAGCAGGCCAGACTGACCCATGGACTTTAAAAGGTGGTCTAACTAGCTAGGCTGCATCGGACTGAGCTGTAAGTGTTGTATGCTGTACAGTAAATTAGTCTTCTGAATAGATGTATCAATAATAAAGCATCGTGTACATAAGTGTAGTTACGAGTATGAAATGTGTACGTCAAGAAGGTGTTGTGATTTCAAGAAATATGTACATAAATACTTTCTACCAACACAATGAACACTTTCAAGGATTTACCATGCGCCCTTATGGTGATTTTCTATATCATCAGATTCCATAAAAACTTCCAATCCTGCATATCCCTTCTTTGTGATTTCTGTTTGAAGTGATTCGTCAATTTGAACAAACTCTGCTATAAACCTCTGTGTGAAATAGAAATGATTAATAAATTAAAATGATGAACAAAAACAAGGAAAACAAAAATATATTAAGATTATCCAAACATTGAAATCATAATGATAATTTTCATGTTTTTGAATAATTATCATGTGATTTATTAAAATAATACAAATTTATGCATATGTGGCTTGATTCATTATTAAAGTAAAATTGAAATCTACATTTGTGTAATGTATGAAGATTACCTCCAGTAGAAAACTGATTTTGAAGTCGATTAGCAGGTTCCGAATACTGACACACCTATTAATACATTGAAGGTGAATCTGTAAACATTTGTGTGATTTCTGACTGTATTTGTAATTGTAATTAGATATTTGTGTTACACTTTCATTTATCAATAATATATTTATGCAAAGGATAGTAATGTATTATGATATGGATTGCTTATTTTACTCACTGCCACTTAACAGATACAACAGGGTCATTGTGCTCACTTTTCTCAAATCGAAGTTTGTCTTTAAACATTTTAGCTGTAATATAAGTAAAACATAAGACTAAATTTATGTGACTCATTTTATAATATTATGAACAACTTGCACTCTATTTAGATAACCATCATAAGGACTTCAAACTTGGTGGAAACATTATATTGTAAACAACTTGAACTAAATGTAGACAAGCATCATAAGTATTTCAAACTTGGTGGAAAAATAGTCATAAATATGGATTAAGAAAAAAAAGCTAAATGAATACCTGGATATACTAAATGTTTAAAAAGTGGAGAATACATTTGTCAACTAGTCATATCTTAACAAATACACATATATTTGAAAGGCACATAGCGTCTTAAGATAACGTCTTTTACTTTATTAAACTAAACATTTTACATGCAAATATACAATAATATTTCACCTTCTGTTACTGTACATTTATCAGCGGGAAGATCATTATCACACCCCATGAGACGGTCACAGTGGACTAGAATCTGTTTTATACCATCTTCATCCATGTAACCATATTTCATTAAGTTAAACACAACTTCTAAAGCCTAAATATAATCAGTTAAAATAAAAGACATGGATACATGCATTCACAAACACAAATAAAAGGGAAATAGACAATATTCATTACTGCATGGTGCATTATAGAATGTTGAATTAGCAGTATCAATATATTTGTACATATTATTGTGAAGTAAAGTTATACAACAAATTAAAAGATGCTGCAAAATTTCAGGGTTATCATTTGAAAGTTATAGTTCAATAGAGTGTGGAATCAACCCCACGCCCTCCCGATCCCGTCTATAGATAGCCATAGATTATTCGTGCATATGCAGTTAAGTCCACTACACCTCATGTCCCAGGGCTTAAATGTAGACTCTACAGACCGCAGACACTGGTCTTGATCTTTAATCACCATATGTTTTTTGCCACAACCTTGAATATTTCTAAGCCTAAGTATGTTTATACAGACTGAGCCATCTATGGGACCATTTGGTCATATTACTTTCCCTACTATACATAGATGTCTTGAAATAGTAAATGTTTTTTAGCATGGGCTGGTTACCTCAAAGGGGAACTATGTTACGTCAGTGTAGTAGTCGATCCATAACAGAGTTTATCAACCAGAGTTTATTCGTTCATCTTCACAGAACTAACACCAATAGTAGAATGACATATAAGAATGACATACATGTATAATACATATAGTATACCTGGTAATACAGTGTACAGTTAACACAGTATGACAGACTGTTTATAGTCAGCACACTGGCGTTGAAACAAAGAATAGAGCATTTTGTGTTCGGGCACCCATGGAATGGAATAGACTGCCACTTCATACAAAAAATTCAAAATCCATTGAATCTTTCAAATCATCCCTAAAAACCCACCTCTTCAAAATAGCTTTTGGATGTTAGCAATGATTACGTACTTATTGAACGATTTCAATATCATCCACAAGATGACCAAAAATACCACTGTGTAGTTCCTAATGGTTACTTTTTAATATATTAATTATGACTTTTATAATGTCTGTATGTTCTTGTGACTGATACATTCAACTTTTCACTGTGTAGTTCTTAATGCTTACTTTTTAATATATTAATTATAATTTTTATAATGTCTGCATCTTTAATCAAATTGTTTTACTAACTATTGTGTTTTAAGGGCATTAGAACATTTGTCTTGAATAATGCACTCTACAAATTTCTATTATTATTTTTATATTACAAGTTAGTGCATGATACTATGATATTATATGTTGTCATCATAATACTTACACAATTATTGTTTTTGCTCATAACTCAAAAACTATTGTGCTATTGGGATTTCTAATTAATTTCTCGGTGTAGATTACATTTTGATTGATTAGTTTTATTCTATTTTGAGAATTACCTAGCACTAAAAAGAAATATAAGAACAATAATATGAAATACAAAACCAAATCAGACTATTTCACACAATAAAGGAAAAGCAGCATACTGTTTGTATGTTCTGAGAGATTCGACCAGATTACAACGGCAAAGATTTACCATGCGAATATTGTTTTTGCTCATAACTCAAAAACTATTTGATCAAAAAATTATTTCAAAAACAGTTTTGAAAAGAGCGTCGCACGATGTTGAGAAATAAAAAAGATCGTGGAGACTGCACATATTTTTGGATCCCATGTACTGGTATTGCCACCAATATTGTGTGGTATGGGGGATTATAATCTCATCAGCGTCGCGCTCCAGTAGTTTGCATTGCTCTACAACTCTTCAGTATAATGTGGTTGCCTATATATACAGAATTCATGTTTGGTTTTCGCATGGATATTTCTAGGCTTATGAAGGTAAAATAAATAATGTTTTTTAAGTTTTTCAAGATACTTTTAGGGAATACAAATAGCAGATTCGTAATGTCCATACTCCATGTAATAATTACATATCCTCAAACAAAATATTAATATCGCGGAAGTTGATTTTATTATTATTATTATTATTATTATTATAATACAAGTTAGTGCAAATAACTATATATATATATGGGCAAAGCTTAGGTGACATTGAAATACAAAAACATCACTTTTTATGAAGTAAAAAGTAACTTTAAAAAGCATCAATTGGTGGTATCAATAAAAGATACATGTTTAGATAGATTGCAGAAAGCCATAATAAACATAATGGGTGGGTGTATACAATCAAATCAGACTATTTTACACAATAAAGGAAAAGCAGCGTACGGTTTGTAGTAATGATACTGAGTAATATTGTGCTGCAGGGATTATAATTTCTTGTGGCTAGCCTGGTGACAGAGCCACTCAAGCATAACACAGGGGATTAGCAAAATGTTATAATCCATCAACTCAACTAACTATTCTACAGTAAAACGCCAGTATCTTTTTGGAAATAGTATATGCAACTGACAAACAGATTTTTCATTGTAATTAAGTTGATTTTATAGCAGCATTGGAAAGGAATACAATTAATACATGTAGGTTGAAAAGACATGGATACTGATTTGCAGTTATATTTTTGCGTCACCCTGTAATGGTGGCAACTTCAAACCTCTGAAATATTGAAAAATTGTGATGTTTAATTTTTTTTGAGAAATATCATTTACACAGCTCTAATTCTTTGTCTTTATTATTAATTATATGCATGGTTTATAGATAACTAAAGAACATATAATCTTAAGATCGGGAATTCTTTATTATAGCTATACAACCCAATATTGTCTATAAAATTAAGAACTGACAAAGCAGCCTAACATAAACAAATTAATTCAAATTTTATTTTTTCAATATTGCTATTTAACCAAGGTTATTAGAGTAAAACTTATGATGGATTATCGTTTTAAAAATTCTACTTTACTTAATTCCAATGCCAAACCAAATAATAATAATCCGAGCAAAAATTTATTAAGATTATATATTTTTGTATTTGTATCAGTTTATTTCGCATAAAATGCATAGTAAAATATCACAGTTCATATCAAAGATTAGTTAAAAATTAGTTGTAAAGCATATTTTAAAATAGATGTTTTCGCCAATTTACAAAATGACTAGAATTAAACTTAAAAAACACACTCCGAACCATATCACGCACAATGAAATTGTCACAACTAAATATTCTACATCTAAAGTTACCAATAGCTTTTCTATATAGTACTTTAAAATGGTCTACACCATTAAACACCATTAAAATATATATATAGTTTTAACAAGTTAGTGCAAATAACTATATATATATGGGCAAAGCTTATGGTGACATTGAAATACAAAAACATCACTTTTTATGAAGTAAAAAGTAACTTTAAAAAGCATCAATTGGTGGTATCAATAAAAGATACATTTTTAGATAGATTGCAGAAAGCCATAATAAACATAATGGGAGGTGGGTGTATACAATCAAATCAGACTATTTTACACAATAAAGGAAAAGCAGCGTACGGTTTGTAGTAATGATACTGAGTAATATTGTGCTGCAGGGATTATAATTTCTTGTGGCTAGCCTGGTGACAGAGCCACTCAAGCATAACACAGGGGATTAGCAAAATGTTATAATCCATCAACTCAACTAACTATTCTACAGTAAAACGCCAGTATCTTTTTTGAAATAGTATATGCAACTGAAAAACAGATTTTTCATTATAATTAAGTTGATTTTATAGCAGCATTGGAAAGGAATACAATTAATACATGTAGGTTGAAAAGACATGGATACTGATTTGCAGTTATATTTTTGCTCCACCCTGTAATGGTGGCAACTTCAAACCTCTGAAATATTGAAAAATTGTGATGTTCAATTTTTTTTGAGAAATATCATTTACACAGCTCTAATTCTTTGTCTTTATTATTAATTATATGTATGGTTTATAGATAAATAAAGAACATATAATCTTAAGATCGGGAATTCTTTATTATAGCTATACAACCCAATATTGTCTATAAAATTAAGAACTGACAAAGCAGCCTAACATAAACAAATTAATTCAAATTTTATTTTTTCAATATTGCTATTTAACCAAGTTATTATTATTATTACCTATGATGGATTATCGTTTTAAAAATTCTACTTTACTTAATTCTAATGCCAAACCAAATAATAATAATCCGAGCAAAAATTTATTAAGATTATATATATATAGTTTTAACAAGTTAGTGCAAAGAACTATTTAAATATGGGCAAAGCCATCATTAATTAATTAGACTATGGTTTCAATGTTGGATTTAACGTTGTAACAACGTTGATGTGCCTGCTGGGAAACTACATGGATTAGCCTTTTATGCACCTACCCTTCAGTAATTCTGAGGTGTTTCTAGTACTTAGCCGGTAATACTGTAGTATCTTATGGTGGTGGTTATAGATTTGAATATAGTGTGTTTGTAAAGAGTATAGTATATTTATTTACGGTTTACATCCGGATAATATTATTCATACTAGATATATGGGACATATACTGAATTGTATTAGTAACAGTGAAAGTGATAATTTCTGGACAGCCTGTAGATCTGCCATTATTTAGTGGTTGCTCAAAACTGTCTAAATTTCAGATATTGTGGTTGCTCACAAAATTTTGGAGAAAAGACAATTACATAGGACTAATTTGACAGATTTGATAATGTGCCTATGTATTTTTTAGTGACAATTAAAGAACACCTATTTTAAGAACCTTAAATGCTTTATTATAGCTATGCAACCAAATATTGACTATAAAATTAAAATGGAGAAAACAGCAGCCACATAAATAAACTAATTAACATTTTAATTTTTCAATATTACTATTTAACCAAGGTTATTTGAGTAAAACTAATGATGGATTATCGTTTTAAAAATTCTACTTCACGTAATGACATTGCCAAACCAAATAATAGTATGTCAAATTATCGGCAAGTATTATATATAAATAGTTTTAATCATAGTTTTAATAACAAGTTAGTGCAAAGAACTATTTATATTTGTGGGCAAAGCCATCACTCATTAATTAGACAGTGCATGTTAGCCATTTAGCTTAAAGCCTTTCTACAATCAATGCACTCAACAGGCTTGCATCCATTGTGTTCTTTTGAAATGCTTGGTTGTATCTTATTGTTTAGGTGACATTGAAATACAAAAATGTAATACAAAAATGTCACTTTTTATGAAGTAAAAAGTAACTTTAAAAAGCATCAATTGGTGGTATCAATAAAAGATACATTTTGTAGGTAGATTGCAGAAAGCCATAATAAACATAATGGGAGGTGTATGGTGGCGATTAGCGGCCATTTTCAAATTTCGTACCCGCGCCCGCTAACCCGACGCCGCCAATACGCTACTGCGAAGTCGCGAATGTGCGAGTACGAGAAAAATACGGGCTGTACACTCCCCAGGGAGTTGACAAAGTGAAAAAGAATGAACAGGCTCCTGATCTGGGGTGTAATATGTGAAGTCCGTTGAACACATGGATACCTGGACTATAAACGACCACATATACATTTATTTTATGTCCTAAAATGTTATATCATCATTTATTAACATTTGTTGTTTTCTTTCTCCTTTCCCACAACAAAGAACATCTAAAATCTTCTGAATATCTCTTTCATATCGTAATATAAATTAGATTGCCGTATTAATTTTGCTCGTACAAGCTCTGATCAGCCCTTAGCTGGAAACGTTGAAAATTAGGAGGTGGCTTCTTATTATAATGTTTAAAATAGTAAGGTTTTGAAATTAACTATTGCTAAAAATATGGGGGTAGGCTTTTATTCAGGGTTGGGCTCTAGCATATGATGCATTCTTATTATTCCCCTCTTTTATCAAAGAGGGGAATCATAAAACTGCTGATGTCCGTCATTGTGTGCGTCCGTGTGTCTGAGCTCAGATCTCACAGATGGCTGAATGGATCAGTCCGAAACTCACACATAATATTCCCTAGTATAAAAGGACGATGCCCGTCATTTTAGAATTTCAAAATTCTTCAAGATGGCCGACTAGCAGCCATTTTCTGAAATACAGAAAATGCTTAATAACTAAATATGAAAGTTGGAGGTTTGTTTTGTTTTGACATCAAATAGGAAATCATGGTCAAGGAATCCACTGGTGATATTATTTTTGACATATGACCTTTCTTTCAAGATCATCAGCGGTCAAACTTATACAAATCATGCTCTATCTCCTTTATTATTGCCTGTAGAGATACAGTATGTATTACTAGCACATTGGAAATCATGCTCAATGAATCCACCGGCAATATTAGTTTTCACCTACGACCTTTCCTTTAAGGTCATCTGTGACCTCAAGAAGTCATACTTCTTCAAATCATGCAACATCGCTTTTAACATGTTACCAAATAATGTAACTCATTCTTTTTCACTTTCCCAACTCCCTGGGGAGTATACAGCCAGTATTTTTCTCGTACTTGCGCATTCGCGATTTCGCATTAGCGTATTGGCGGCCTTGGTTTAGCGGCCGCGGGTACGAGATTTGAAAATGGCCGCTAATCGCCACCATAGAGGTGGGTATATAAAATCAAATCAGACTATTTTACACAATAAAGGAAAAGCAGCAAACTATTTGTAGTACTGATACTGAGTAATATTGTGCTGCAGGGATTATAATTTCTCAATTCAGCGTCACACTCCAGTAGTTTGCGTTGCTCTTCAACTATTCAGTATAATGTTTATACTGAATTCATAAGTTTGGTTTTCATATGGAAATTTCTAGGCTTATGAAGTAAAACTTTGTACACACACAACCTCTAAATATAAATCCTAATAAACTCTTACTATTCAGAAGTGGCTACAACTCATTGGTATAGTAATAGTAATGTGGTACGATACTTACCACTTCAACTAATAAATTTCTTTTGTCCATTGCAGCAACAATCCCAGGGTTGTGAGACAAGAAATCCAAAATCCAGCGTTGCAAATCAAGTGATTTATTTTTAAGATCTATATCAATCTGTTGTAAAAAATGTTTATCAATAAATCCTACTTTCATATACAGTACTGATATCATAAGAAGGATACAGAATCATAAACGACCTTAGAGGAATCGGCGTAAGAAAACGTAATGATTCGTAACAATTAGTAACAATGTTACTGTTATTAAGATTTTCTTGGAACTGCTCAGTCACCGAAACTACGATACCTACGATTATCGAAATAAACAGAAAAAATGTAATAATCAGAATAAATTCTTACACTTCCGCACAATGGCGCCTATACCTTTCGCTTATAAATATTCGGATTTGTTTGACCGTTCTCGTTTATTCCTGCCACAAAGTGAAACCGGAAGTGAGGACGCCGTACAGACACCCAATGAAATGAGAATCTGTCAAAATGTCAGCGTGAATTTGAATGTTTAGAAATTTTTCTATTACGGGAACCTCTGTAAAATGCGTAATATATTAGGAACAATCGAAATAAATGTAACTTCAGGCGAGTTATTAAGAAAGCCATAATTTGCGGAAGCTACAGAACCTTTTTATGTTCGTAATAGTCGCAACAATGAGAAGAAATAAGAAAAAAGCGTAAGAAATCGTAGCGTAATTCTCGAAATCTTTCTTCTGTATCCTTCTTACAATATCAGTACTGTACCTATTGTTTGGATTACATATAAAGACTATATATAATGCGTGATTACTTTGGAATACTAATGGGCGCATTTGCGGTTTCATTGCATAGTTACAGAAAGGTATAAAATTGAACAATTTTTGTTACAAGTACAACTTATCAGTATACTAACAAAATTATGTTGTGTTTTCATCCAATAAGAAAATGATGACTCTTTCTGTAGAGTGTTAACATCAAATACATTTGCTATGCAAGCATTGAGAGCTGTATTTTTGCCGGCATCGATGAATACAACTACAATCAAAATACAAAATATATGTTATCATTTATTTATGTATTAATTTATTTAAGAAAAATTGAAATAGTTTCAATACATAGATAAAAGACACAATAGAAAAATAGTCTAATCAGTTACTAAAATTGTACAAGTGAAATCCTAAAACTTTTTGATGGCTAGAATTGAAACTATAAAAGACACTTGTGTAGATAGTTCTAACTAATAAGTTAGAATTCTATTTCAGAGAAATCATATGCATAAAAATTTGGTATTGAAAAATAATTGATCGTTCATTAGCAATAATGGCCATACCTATTGCCACTTTCAAGACATAAGCCTTCCAGTTTTCACCGATATCTGGAGATTTAATGCAATTCAAAACAACGTTCCATGTAATATATGGTTCTTTTCCAATAGCGATGTCCTCAATACACTCTTGATTACGGGACTGTGATCAAATAGTAGTACAGTAAATGTTCTCAGTAGAGAAAATAATGTGAACATACAATCATCTGAAATGATCATCTACTGCAGTATTAAGGGGGAAGCCTAGAACATTTTTTTAACTTTTCTAATTTTTAGTTGATATAGATGATTTTCATAAATATTCTCAATTTTTTTTTCAGAATAAAAATAAAAAAAAAAAAAAGTTTTTAAAAGGCATTTTTTGTGAAATAATGACCACATCTTTAGGTATACACTGAACCACTGATGGTGTGTCATTAGGTAGAAACACATCTCTTGTATAGAGGAGATATTTCTTTAAATCGCCCCAGCCTTAGAATTTTTAAATGAATCCCTTTTAATGCAAAAATAGTAATTTCAAATATGATTCTAGCTTTTATGACAGATATTACAAAATGGCCTTTCCACAGCTCATTAGTAGTTCATTATGTGTGTGAATATTCATGAAGGAGATTCCGGACTACGTTTGGTAGGCTTTTGGCTCCAGAAAACATCACATCACATTGATCAAAGAATATAACAAAATTATATCCATCATGAAAAGTTGATTCAAGGAACAAGCACATACCTTTAACTTTGTTTAGTATGTAAAGCACAATAAAAAATTGGGAGATGATAATTATCAAACCCAAACAGATCATCAGACAAACCAATATGTGATTCTGTGAAATATTGGTAGCCTTGCATTAGACTTTATTAATGCCTCACTGCACTCTTGGAATACAGTCATTCCCCCATTGAAAGATGTTTAGTGGTACTTTTAACATAACATTTTGGAGAAATTTCAGGTTTCCTTTTTATTTTATAAGAGTAGTGTCAATTATAATCTTTGTCTGTCTCTTATATATCTAGATTTTGGAGGAAGTACGCCTTTTCAGTAAATTTCCTATGATTGTGGTTTTTTCTGTATTATTCAAGTGAAATAGTCTGGGGGGATCATGAAAGCCATTAGTACACGGAAATACAGTAGAACCTACCCTTTGTGGAGACCTTTGTAAAAATGAAAATCGTCCATTTAAGGCAGATGTTCTGAACAGAAAGGTTTTCAATATGACATTGAAGTAATTGGAGAAGAGAAATGTGTCCATACAATATGGGTCTCCTAAATATAGAGGTGCCTACATAGAAAAGTTTCACTGTACATCGGACCTCATTTCATCAAGTATTACTGCATATTAATTTCATGATATCTGAAGATTTCAAGAAATTGCATAAATAATTTTCTGTTGAATTAACATCCTATCAAAAGAAGTGGTAGATACAGTTATAATCCAATCAATGGAATAAGCATCTTTGTTGTGTCAACACTTTAAAAATGGATTGACAACATTGGATTATGGCATAAACTTGGTAAAATCTTGTACCTATTGTAATATTGTTGATGACAGAAGAAAACACAATCTCAAATCTGGATGTTAAATGTTTTTCATCAATTGCTTGAATACAAGGCCACAAAATGAAAAAAAGAAGGCTGGGACGACAATGATAAATAATCTAAGATGGAACCACAGGATTTACAGAAGTGACATGTGGATGACTGTTTTTATTTATGTACCTAAAGATATCCCTATATTTCTGAACATTTTGTGTTTAAAATATATTAAAAGAAAATTTTGTTGAAAAAAAATTGTTTATGTGGTGGGGCTCTTTTTTGTAAATGAAGTAAAAATCATGATTATGAGAATGTTTTCCCTAATTGATGAAAATGTGTTAGGCTTCCCTTTTAAACAACCACATATGTATATGCGAGGAATCTAAATTGTAAAAATTGTTTTGCTTGTCATATAATTGTTCTATGATGGAGATATTTACGTTACATTAGTTGAACTTACCTTGCATAGTGCTAAAAAGAGATAGAGTTGTTCTCTTAGAAATTCTCGTTCTTGGTTCAGAACATTGTATTTCATTTTACTTTCCTGATGAAAAAGACATATCCATTCTGTAGTAATTCGCATAGTATAAATACATATATCTATTTAAGCTGTCTTAGGATTATTTAAGATGTCTAATTCAACAATAATTTACATTGTAATTATCTAATGTGTTTTTTCTAACCTTTCTTGTGTATTCAACTTTTTAAAAAATTCATTTAATCCAATTTCTGGACACCAGTTGCCATTTTAACTTTTCAAAAAAAAAAACCCTGTTAATTCTATAATGTATTCAATTCTATTCTTTTTCTCTCTCCTCTCTCTCCCACTTCCACTCATCTCTTTCTCTCTCTATCTCTCCCTCTGAGACAAAAGAATATAATCGAATAAAAATTGTATTTAAAATTTAGTGATACATACTGAAAGAAACTTTGATAGTGACATTTTCAATTCAGGTTTTTTCCATAAATACACCTGTCCATCTTGGATTCCAAATTTATATAAGTACTGAAAACAGCAATTACCATTAAGTTATACACAAACTCATGGATCATTTTATACTAGATCTCTTTGAATTAGTTAGAAATCAACAAAATACTCTCTTATCCCATGTATTAAAGTTACTCATTTCTAGAATATCTTAGTTTACATAGTCAATCCATATAATCATAATTATTCTCACTTCCTTGCTCTTGAGTAGTCTTTCGCTAATCAGTCTTTGATTATGAGAATTGGCAATACCCTTACAAACACATAAGGCACGCAGCAAAGGGAGGTAACCTGGATGCTATGATGTAAATAGTCATAGCACACAATAAAAAGAATGAGTATGTATTATATATCTGTGTGTACAAAAACAATGTCTGTTTTTTTAATCTGCATGTTTGTATTCTTATGCTCTTTATAGACTTCTAAACCATACTATCAATCTCCATGAAAGTTACGCAAATCCTTGTGCATAATTCAAAAGGGTTTTTATGAAGTTTTAAAATATTTCAAGAAACAAAAAGAAAAAGAGACATCAATAAGTTAATCTTCAGGTATAGGTGTATATATATTTATATATATGCTATAACATATGCTTCTCGAAAATAGCATAATTCTGTGAGCTTACTTCTTAAACCTGATGCCGTTTTTTATTCCACAATATAATTGGATCTCAACAGGTCCCATAAATGAAATTGTTAAAGAAAGTACAAGATTATTACCCCATATTTTTTCAAAAACGAAATGCATCTTTCCACTTGACCAACTGATATTCTCTCTATCACTTCCTTTTTATCTTTTACTATTTCAGTCATGATCTTGACCATATATTGCCAATCTGATACCTGGTAAACATACATGTATACAGTAACATTCTCAATATATAATAGCTACATGTAAGTAGCATACACCACTAGAATATATCCTGGTAAAACATTTCAATACTATTAAATTCATATCAAGCGTATTTCAAAATAAAATTATGCTTTTTTTAGTTGAATACTGTTTCTCATAAATATTTATGACAAATTGTACAATGAAATGAATGAAAGATTTGTGAAATTTGTTTTATTAAAATATAATGGGCAAACTCACATGGCTAATAAAATGAGTACTGATACCTTTTTACTAATGTGAGCTTGAAAGAAATCCAAGTACTGTGCCATGTGAAGTGCATTATCTACATCATTTTCTTTTATAGCTGCATAGATTAAGTCATATATCGCAACCGATAAGGCATATGGCAATTTTGCTATTTTAATTTCATCTTCATGGACTTCTTTGTCACAGTCAAGAATATGTTTCAACATATCAAGTATCTGATGAACAAAGTGGATTAATTGTAAGAATGTTGCAAGTTTCCTAGTATAATATACATTTCTGTTAAAATTTTGTTTGTTCTAAAAATTGAAATAAAAATATGTATTTCACCTTAAGCTCTCGTAGAAATGCCTTCCGTGTCTTCTTTCTTGATTCTTTTTCCAATACAAATTTTTCTAGTTCTCCCAAGCCCTACATCGATCATAAAAAAGAATATAAAACATAAATATGGCTAATCATACTTATGATTCAACTGTATATGCATAATAGTATACACAATATACTTAAAATACCACACCTTTTACTTGTAGTGATAGGAATTAACCACTGTTCTATTTACTATTTAAATAAATAATTATATGGTTATGATTATATCCTGATTACATCAGTATTTAGATTTTTCATTAATTTACGTCTTTCATTTGTGTCGAATTGTTAATACATAAATAACAAATACATCCTATTCAGTCAACAATCATTTGTAAAAATTGAAACAGTTAAATTCAAAATAAATCACCAACATCAATTGTTCTTGTGAATATACTCACCACGACAATTGCAAGCACAAGACTATCATCATTAGCATAATGTGTGGGTGAATCTGACCGCAGTGTGAACATCTCATTTCTGTGCATCTAAATTTATATAAGGATTATTCAGTCCTTATAAACATAATCTACCAAAATATATTCTTCTGTCTTTTGTACAATTTATCTAATATCTACCAAAATATATTGACAGAAGATATAATTGTGTATTTCTCTACCTTTTCCATTACTTCTTCAATTAAGGGGATCATTCCTATCTCAAAATTACAATCCACCATATTTTGATGTGGTATGCAACTTATCCAAAAGGCATCTTGATATTCCATCATTTCTGTGGCACTGACCTACATAGTCAAAAAAACATATAAAAAAATGAAATAATTACTTACCCTTTAAGAAATGAAATGTTAATTATTCTTTAACTTTAGAATATAATTATATATTTTAAATGAAAACATTAAATTAAAATTTTAGCAGTCGACAGGAAGGTATATATGTTTATGTAAGGTTGAAGCCAGCCAGACTTAAAAAAAATTCGGGTGTACAAAAATCATGAAAGGATAGAAGACAGATGTGAAATTTTAGTAAAAGTCTGCTGTATCTTTCCATCTTTGCAAAAAAGATGCACAGACTTCACAAATCTTACTTGCCTGAGCACCTGTAGGATGGTGATTTTTTTAAAACTTAGGTTTATTGACATGACTAGATTAATCCCGCAGTGTTCTGCTTCTATCACATATAACCTAGCATGGCATTAAATGGGAATTCTGTCGAGATAGATGGTCCGGTGAGATGTTTTTCTGCATTATTTGGGTTGCATAAATTTGAATGGGGGGTCAATCGGTTCTTGAATTAGTACTCTAGTTTGAACATCCAGTCGTAATTTGTAGTTGTGACCTTGCATTATTGCTTTTTCGGCAAACTTTTAAACGGGGGATCAGGCAGTAATGACAAAGGCATTTACTTAAGCTCGAAAAGCCAGTCATTGTTTATAGCTATGGTCCTAGAATATGACTGTTGGTCCATCCCTCAGTGTTGCTTGATGTATATATATATATATATATATATATATATATATATATATATATATATATATATATATATATATATATATATATATATATATATATATATATATATATATATATATATATATATATATATATATATATATATATATATATATATATATATATATATTTCTTGAAATAAATAAATTGATGCAATCTATACATAAGAGTGCTCTACAGGTGTCTGGAGCATTCAATATAATATCCGAGTTAAAGAACTAGATCATTTTTTTATATTTTTTTATATATTTTTTATATTATTTTTTATATATTTTTTTATATATTTTTATATATATTTTTTTTTATTTAATATGCTATATATATATAATGTGAATACATTTTTTGTAATTTGTATTCTTATAATTCGTCATATATGAAAGATTATGCATGTGTTTGATGCTTCTAATACATACCTTTACTAATGGTTCTGTACTAGAAAAATAGTTTTGGTCAGGATGCTGGAAGACATCGCCTGTTACATAGAATATATTTATAAATATTACCAATCAAACCTAGAAATATAGAAAATCTTTAGTTTATTATAAACATTACGCCTTCACAAATGTTGTTAGGAACACAGAGCTATGGTAATAAAGAGATTCTGCTGTATTCCCAAGTTGAGTAGTGTTTATTGATAGGATTCAAGTTTAACAGTGATAAATATAGAAAAATGCACATTAATTTATCTAATGTCATATATGCATGTTATTTTGCTAGTTGGTAAATGATAATTCATTTTATAGACCTTTCTTGATACACACTATAGTCACACATGTACCTACTTGAGTTTCAAATTTAGACCTACAATGTAATTTACCTTTATCGCCATGGATCCAACACCCAGACAGCACATGCTCTAAGCGTATAAAAGCATCGTTTTCTAGAAGACCTTTATTCTGAATAAACATGGATTATATATTGTTACATTCACATCTAAATGTAATTATATTTATAATGTAATTGCATATTGCGTAAGAAATGAATTAATGAGGCGGGATTTTAAGGAAGTGCATTGATTTAACATCAGAAAATGCATTGAACAATGAACATACTACCACACATCACCGCCTCCTATTCTCTTTTTTACATTTTGAAATGTGACAAGTATTAATTTAGACTAAACAACCTCTTATGTATTTTCCATATGAAATAGTGTTTCTATCTACTAAAAACAAGGTTTATGTGAAGACAAACAATCTTTGATTACTCTCACACTATGGGTAAAATTATGTATGCACCACCCAGTTAATCAGATATAGAAAACGAATACATATATGATGTACTTAACTACTGCAAATGGTCAAAACCATTATAAAACTGAAACTGTTAATTATAATCTAAAGAAGATCAGAATCAATAGATATGAAGTAATAAATTCAGACTTTTATTTATCAAATCAAAAATAATAAAACGGTCACGGATATACTATAAGTCAAGTCAATGGCAATATTGCTACAATATACATGGATAGATATTAGTCAAACTGATAAAGCAAACATTGTTACTTAACAATTCTACAACAAATTGTGCTTCTTTCAACGTATTAAATTTGCACATTACATTAATCATTCAACATTTCATTTAGATCTATATGTTTATTATAGTATCTGATTTTTGTTTTGTGTTTTATTTTCTTTGCATATGTGCCAAGTAGCCCTGGCAAGTTAGTGAGCTGTATGCTGAAAATGCAAAGGCTATGAAAATGAACTTGACTTGCGATGGGGCATCCTGGATGTCATGTGAGCAGTGATGGGACATTCGACAATCCTTGTGTTTCCCCTACTCTCACAACAAACTGTTGAGCTCCGAAACATTCCGAGTAGTTCCGAGTGAGTGATGGGAAGCATTGACATATCAGCATGATGCTCTGGCCTACTTTAGAAACGATTTCAATTGACTATTTATCTACATTACATTCATAAATTTACCTTGATAAATGGTCTTATCTAAATATCTAAGGTATTTCTTGTAATTACTTTAATTACTAAAAAGTTAGTCATTTTACATCATCTATTTGTATATTTGATTGTAAGTCATAGATGGATGATTGGTTCACCGCATTAATTGAGAATTGTATGTGTCTACTAATTTATTGCACCACTTTGAATTCACAGGTAGCTTTATATACAAAGTTTCACTACATAAATGTTTTGTTTGTCTATATAACTTACGTAGCTTACGTTAATTACCAAGAAGAAGTTTAGAAGTAAGGAGTCAGGAAATAAAAATATTATTGGTTTCATTTCAAAACCCCTATTAATGCTTAAGTTATTCACACATAGTGCTTATTGCCAAAATAGGTTAAAGCTCATGTAATAAACTTGAAAAGTTAGGTGGATACTGGTATAACTGACAAAGATTTCTCATAAAATTATATATACCAGTGTTAGGAATTGGATGTTACATAGGTTTCCATGTCATGTCTGTGACATTCAATTATATATTATCATGTCAAAAAGAAATATCGTTTGTTTTTAGCAATGTTTTTAAGTCATTATCTTTGATAATGCATACACGTGTACATGCTTCATAACCAACTATTTTGTGATGTAATTTTAGATATCTACTAGTATTTTAAATATTGCGTAAATTTCTACCTGAAGATATAAACAAAGGTTTTGCATTGCATAATATCATAATAATTTTTAACTTGTTTAAATATTGATTTAGTTTTTGCTAAAATAGTGTCATCTAAGTTTTGTTTGGGTGACCTTAGTGACCAAAGTTAATGTTTCTGGTCAGGTCAGTAGCCAAAGGTATTGTTTGTGGTCAGTGACCTAAATATGTTAACCTGGACATCCGGGAAAATACCCTTTCCATTTCTTCCTCAGAGCTTCTATGGTCAGCACCTGTTAAGGAATAATTTCTTTATTTTTATTAATCCATCTGTGTGTGGGTTTTCACCTTTGCTTTTTGTGTGTTTCATCTGGATTAGCTTTGTTACATAGTTCATGGGCAGTTTACCCATAAAGTAAGTATTTTTAATCTGCATCTTTTTCAAGTGGATGGGATACTAATTGTTCCTTTGTTCAATGGTTTAAAGGCTTCAAAGGTTTAAGGTTGCTTTTATCAATGTCTATAGAAATTATTGAAATTAGTGAAATTCATGTACCCAATAATACTGATAGTGTAACAAAAGTGGTCCATGAACACACAATGCATCCTGCATTGATTACAACGTACCCGACACAAGGTCAGTGGGTGTATGGCATATTGAGGCTGCAATGCTGACAGGTTATATATAGTGCCAGGTGTCAGACAGGTGATTGCACAATATGGCATATAGGCAAGTCTGAACACTTGTCTCTCTCATAGGAAAGGCTGGTCTAGTGGTGAGACGCCTTGCCTAACACATAATGACTGGTCTGGTGTTAGCAGGAGACCGCGAGTTCGATTCCACAGCCTTTCAAAACACCTTTACAGGTGTACCTCACTGACTTTTGTTACACTTGGTGCAAGGAGTTGGACCCGGGTGCTTCGTAGAAGCCACTGGGTAGTCCTCCAATGCCCCGGGTTAACAACAGGAGCAAAGGCAAATTGGTTAACAAGTAGAGCATGTCGAAATTGGGGTAAGTGGGCTACCTCCCGGGTAATATCGGACTTGGTTGGATGGGTATGTGATATGGGAAAAAGTTAGATCTGAGAATTCTTACAGGTCTCGTAGGAAAGGCTGGTCTAGTGGTAAGACGCCTTGCCTAACACATAATGACCGGTCTGGTGTTAGCAGGAGACCGCGAGTTCGATTCCACGGCCTTTCAAAACACAGAGGTACCTCACTCACTTTCATTACAATAGCTTCAATGTAATTCTGAGGAAAATTACTATCGATTTCGAGCTGGACGTTTTAAGTCATTCAACTCATTCATTTTTACACCATTGAATTCTGTTTTCTTTTATTACGACTCATTTTTTACAAGGTTATGTAATGGATACTTATTTAATTTTTAATCTTGTATGCATATTTTTAAATGAATGACTTAATATTTAGATTACATGTATATGCACGTTTCTATCATGTGAAAAAACTTTACTATTATCATATCATCATAATCCTTACAGTTTGATTATTTTAAATTTTGCATTATTTAAGTATATTGGGTTATATGTTGATTAGTCTCTATACTCATTTCGTATATATTAAATTTGTTCAACCATAATCTTATAAGTCGTATGTTTTAGTCCCAACGCATGTGGGTTCGTTTTCTATTAAAGCCCCAGCTCTCCACCCCACCCCCTTGTTAGTTGGTACTAAGATGGACTAGACATGTGTGACTGTGTGTGGTACTTTGGTTTACCACTCGTTTGTTCTTACCCCTTTTCATCTTCTTTTGTTAGCTGGTATTTAGGTTTTACGACATGTGTGACTGTGTGTGGTACTTTGGTTTACCACACATTTATTCTTAGCCCTTTTCATCTTCTTTTGTTAGCTGGTAATTAGGTTTATCTGACATCTATGACTGTGTGTGGTACTTTGGTTTACCACATGTTTATTCTTACCCCTTTGCACCTTATTTTATTAGCTGGTACTTAGGTTTACCAGACATGTGTGGCTGTGTGTGTGGTACTTCGATTTACCACACGTTAATTCTTACCCTTTTGCACCTTATTTTGCATTTACATTTACATTTTGTTAGCTGGTATTTAGGTTTACCAGACGTTTTTGATTGTGTGTGGTACGTTGGATTACCACACTTTTAATCTTACCCCTTTTTACCTTGCCGTACCTTTTTATCTTACCTTATTTAAGTTAGCTGGTACTTTGTGTTACCAGTTATCTACGTGATGCTTTGGTTCACCGCATGTTAATCTTACCTACGTTTCACCTTCTATTTGTCAGCAGGTGCTTTGGTTTACCACATGTTTAAATGTTGCTTTAAGCGAGGGGCACATTCCACCTTGCAGGCGTGTTCGCCGCAAGGCGTCTGTATATCTGCGGCGTCTACGGCGTTTTCCGCAGGCATGGACAAAAGTACAGTTGTGGGCACATACGCACGGGCTCTGTACGTTATGGGTGCGTCGACACTGGGAATGTTTTTATTGAGGTGGCCGTGAGTTCAACATGCATCAAGCGTGCGTTGTACGCGCGTGCAACTTACGTTATACGCACCGTGTGCTTACTAAAGTGCGGCATTCTTACGTGGATGGTACAGAGAACGCACGGCGCCAGTGATGTATTTGTGCCGATACCGTGCGTCTAAATCCGCTATGATTATGCCACGATTAGCGTAAGGTCTCCGCACTGCCTCCTTACGGTCAGACCATGACGTAGGGTGGTTGTAGAAGAAGTTTGGCAAGCCAAACTTCTTCTGCGGCCACCGTACTGCCTTGAAAAAACGTACGTTTGCCGTACTGCATACGCACGGATCCTCACGTTTTCTATGCGTTTTTGGTCGTAGACCGGCTGTAGACCCACCTTGCGGTGGAATGTGCCCCTCGCTTTAAACACTTCACATGAAGTGCCTCAATTACACGTCTCATGTTGTTTGTTTTGGTACTTTCAGCATGCCTCCTAAGAAGAGAGCTATCACTAAGCCAGTCAAGTGTCTGGGTAAAGCTACAGCCACACACTCTGCTAAGTCGGCCATCACCGATCACCAACCACCAGTTGAGTAGCCGCCAGTCGAGGGGGATGGTCACACTCTTACTTTGGCCCAGATCCAAAGAGAGTTGGTCGCGATCCACCAATAAATGTCTCAGCCCACCCAGACCCTGGCGCAGCAGAACACATCTGTACCTTCATCGTCACTACATTCGGCCCCTCGGCAACCTACACCAGCTATCTTCATGCAGCCACAGGCTTCGACCTCTGCTCCTCTAGAGCGATCACCTTCAGTAGCTGGGGCAATCGACCATCTTTTTGGTGAGGATCCCATGGAAATTTTCCTCACGCTTGGCACGAGTCTGGATAGTAACTGGTTTCTAAGATACATGCGAGGCAATATAAAGATTCAACTGAAGCAGATTCAGCTGAGAAATTAGAGTTCGATCCCATTACAAAAGTGCTGACTATGGTAAAAAAGTCACGAAAGAAGATTGCTAGAGCTAAATATTGTTCGAGACTTGCGCTGCTGTGTACGTAGCAGCACATCCTTCAGAAGGGCCAGGTCTCATGACCTATATGATAAGGGTGCTTGAGCTCTCTAGACATTACCGGGCCCATTACTAGGACGGAGTGTATTCACGGTACGACACCCTTTTTAGGAATCTCAAAGCCAAAGCAGACACTAGAGCATCCCTGGCACCAAATATCCATTTCAGTGCTAATGGATTGTGTACAGGGTAGGGGGCCGTTGGCCGGACCTTCTCGGCCCAAGTCGCCCTCTCAGGACTTTATAGGGGAAAGCCATGCTTCAGTTTCAACGGTATGTCTGGATGTGCCAGAAGAAATTATAGTTTTGTCCACAAGTGCCTTTCACGCAACCACATGGGACATCCCAGCCATAAATGCAACGGGCCAGCCACTGCAGCAACCGGGTCCAAGTTGCCTTCCGCTGCCAACACAACAGTTTTTACCTTTGCCCGTAAATGGCCATAAGATTGAAGCATATCTCAGTAGTTTTGATGTGCTAGAAAAACGTTTTATTGTGACTGGCTTTTTAGAGGGCTTCAGGATCCCATAATCGCACTAGGGCCCTTGATAAAACAAGTCGTGTTCGTATTTTTGTGTCACTGACCACAACCAAAAACAAGGTGAAACACTACATGTAATTTAGCAAAAACTAAAGATCCATTTTAAACTGAGTTAAAAATTGTCATTATTACACACATAAGATTTTAGTGGTCTTGTGCGTTCGGAACTGGAGCTACTGGAACATTACAATGAAAAAAGAAGTTAATGGTGATTTTCAAGGCATGCCCATTGTTTTTGTTGGCTTTGGCAGGACATTTGCACAGGGCAAATTCCAAGTGTCTGTGGGGCCACTTTCTTTGGTTGTGTTTTTCAGGGCAATTGGTATTAGATTATTTGTTTCAGACATGTTTATTGCAAGGTTAGCAAGATGAGACTCAAAGCGTGTTGGGACACAATCTAAACATATCACAAATTCAAATGTGCAACTTTTACATTAACACTAATTAATTTTCAAGCACCACGGTACTTCAACTGGCTTAGGTTGTTTGGGAGTTTCGAAATGGTGTGCATTGCTGATTTTGTGGACCAAATTTCAAACATTTATATATGTTTTGACAGACGAAATAGAGTATTTATAATCTGTGAACCAAATTGATACATCTTATTACCTACTAGGCATGTTACTATTATTGCAGTTTCAACAACAATATAATCCATATAACAGTTCCTGACATAGGTCTGTCCAGTATATAATAGTTAAAATTATCAGTTATTTGTATAATTCTTACTATAATGTTGGCAACATCGTGCTACATGGTCACAACAACGTTTTACAATACCCAAAATGAAGGGAGTTGTCCAACACCACGATACAGTGGAAACATCGTGAGCACTTTATATATGGAATGGCATCGCTGTACTATTAAAGAGACTTAGCAATTTGACAACAAGCATATCAATGGATTAAAAAATATTATGATCTCTGCAAAAGAACTCAATATTCACACGTGATATATGGCTGGCTTTATGCAAGCAATCTTTTTGAAAGCAACTAATTTAACAGGAGACGCAGAGCATAATCTAAAAACTATATACAATAGGTTCATTTTAAGGAACTGATCATCATTAATCACACAGGTCTGGGTGTAGTCAAAAGCCAAATGCCGCTCAAGAAGGGCACTCTGTTTTTAGAAATTTTCGAAGCAAAATGGGCGTATGACTTCTGTGTGAGGTTACTGAAGATTAGTCTCCAAATAAGTTTATTCTCTACATCTAGTTCATGAAGAAAGCAACAAAAAGGTTACAATCACAATATACATTCTATTTCATCTATTTTTATAGAATATTGGTTCACACTATCAACTTACATCTCCGGATATGTATTCCTCAGCAATCTTAAAAGAAAGTTTATTTGCAAAAGGTCTGTAACACATATGATAGATCATCCTCCCCCCACACCACAAAGAATTCTTCATTATTCTTTTCTTTCCCTATTTTGAAGACCAAACTCAATTCAGCCATGTCATTCAGAACACCAAATTATTAGTAGCTTGAAATATAATGCAAGAGCCTGAACAAAATAAGTAAATCAAAACAGCAAGTGTTAGGCATTCGTTTGCTGATTAATTCTACATTTCAATCACTTGCTATCGGTTGTACCAGTAAAACACTTTATAGAAACATTCAGCCATACACTTTATATAACTTTTCGTACACACACGTCAAGTTGATACTTACGCCGTGAATGGGGTGCAACTTGAAAACAGTGTTTGGATTGAAACCATCTGTGTGAAGCCCCACGGATTTCGTCTCCGGATCAATGTAGATGTACTTTCTCGAAGCAAGGTGGCGGATGCGAACGTGTTGGCCTATGTGGAGTCTTTCCCCTGTAGTAGTAAATGATGGTTATTTAACCTTCAACTGAGGAAGGATATGTTTTTCTACCCAGAATCGTATACAAACTGTTGTGTGATTGACCTTTTTTTAGATATACAGACAAATCGTTCGAGGTTTGCAGGAGGTACACAAAGGCGAGGATATGGAGGGCAAATTTGTGGTTTAACCCCCCACCACGGCGTTCAATCGTTACATAACGTTCGTGCGGAAAACATGTACGTGTGTAATTCCCGTAACGTTCGTGTGTGAGTGACAAAAGTTGATTAATATGCTCGACATAGATTTCCTAAATAGTCGACGCACTACATAAACATGTCTTCTTTCACTTGTTACCTTTACATTCCTTCAGGTTTCTTGATTATCTC
>CM032666.1:45304140-45395716 GCA_019095985.1 Streblospio benedicti
TATGAGTTAAGATCAGGTTAAATCAGTAAAATAACAAAATGCAGTTGCAATCCGTAACCCTGAAAAGCTAAAAATACATGTATTACACACCAAAATTGCTTAGAAATAAAATACGTAAAATGTTCACCATAAAGTAGTAGTAATTTTGGATTTGAAGGTCAAGATAAGGTCAAATAATTAAAATGATGCTGAAAATGGAATCAGTGACACCTTTAAACGCTAAAGCACAGGTATTACACATTGATGTAGGTTCAAAAGTAAAATATGTAAACTACACACGGTAAGTGACAGCCATCTTGGATTTGAAGGTCAAGATAAGGTCAAATTATTAAAATAATACTGGAAATGGAATCAGTGATCCTGTTAGCCCCGAATTCCATGTATTACACATTAATGTAGCTTAGAAAATAAAAAACATATTTATTTACGATATGCCAGCGGCCATCTTGAAAACCGTCTAAAGACCTATTTTGGATTGGGTAATTTTGGTAGAAGACATTTTTCCTGGGATAGAGGGGCATCATATCTATTGAATAAAATCATAAAACAATTTCTTACAATATTGCTGACAAAAACATTTCAAATGACTACTAATACATGATTTTGTATTACACATTAAATTGGAGTGGTCAGAAATACTAGACTGGCAAATCTTCAGTTTTAATCCGATCCTACCCAAATTTTTAGTGAGAGTGCTTGATTGTATTGTTAATGATGGTGAATAATATCAATATGATTGCATGAATAATAACTTCACCAAAAAACTTTAAAAATTGCATCTGTATCAAAAACCTAAAAAATGCTATGTTTATGCAAATTAGGCATATGCAAATGAGATAATTTGCATATTCATTGCAATACCCTGAAAGTAGATTCAAATACCTTTTATTTGAGATATCACACTTATCTCTATCTAACATACTAAAGATTTTGTAATGGTTTTTATATTGTGTAGTTTTGGTCTAATTTACGCTGACGTTACCATGGAAACCACAATTTTTCTCAATTTTCCCCTCACTTCCCGCGCTGGCATCAGGCAGCGCCTTAAACTAGACAAAATTCCGCAACTTTTGGTATATCGCAGTGCTTGTTCAGATCTGGTGCAAGGTTCCAAAATTTTGAGGGGTCATATGTGCAGCCCTTTTTTATGAAATGATCAAAAGTGTGCATGGTCCGAACATTGTCCAGAGATAATAGAGAACACTGGGCTGTGTCACCAGATAAGATTTACAGATTTTGAAAGGTAGAATATTCTCATGGTGCATGCACATTACGATAATTCCGAGGATTTTGCTAATTTCCTCACAAAACCTTTTTTGTGGTTCTTGGTCGCTCAGTTCCTCTCGATCTCATCCACACGCGAACGTTACGGGAATTACACACGTACACCTTTTCCCACACGGACGTTACGTAAACATTTAAGAATCCATACAATATTGAGATTATTTCCCAAAACGTACAAAGCATGCAAATGATGGTAAGAATATGCTGTTGTGAAAGTGACCTACATTGGCTTAACATAACCTACTTTCATGCTCCATCTATAAATGTATAATACTATACAGTCCTAAAAGCACACACTACTAATAATAGGGAGAAAGGAACAGAAAACTAATATGTGTGGTTAGATAGGAAACTTTGAGCAAAACTTGTCCAAGTTTTACCCTTGTACATATGATACTTTCTCCTATACCTTTCCGTTTTGACTAGAACTTGAAAAAGACAGTAGCGAATAATGTGCGTCTAAGAAGATAATGACTGATATACCATTTATGATACTGTTTTCCTCTTCGATTTGCCAGTAAGTTGTGCACGAATCAGGTCTATACAGACTTGTCATCTCATCGGCATTAGAAGGTCGTATTTGGAGGACAACAGCTTCTGTATCTAGGATGAAATAGCGATATTGCAAATCTAAACATGTCATTCAATTTAGTAGCGTGTGTAGTTGGAAAGACATCTTATGTATCTTAAAAAGCTTAAAAGTCAAACAATCACAGTATACCTTCCGAATTATCATCATTGGTCCACAAGGCATCGAGGTATCCTTCCAGGTGCTTATGCTGCAACTGCACCACGGCCCCGCCCTATAATAATGATCATCAGCCACTGGTAATGGGGGTATTGTGTTGCTGTTAAAACTTCACTTTAGTGCCCGGGTATGCGTCCCAAATAAAAACCAATGTAGCTTAAGCATTTTTTTCTCTATATCCCCACCCAGCCATCAACGGAAAAGTACATTCCAGCTAAAAAGAACTCTGAGATAATGGTTGATAAAAATCCTCCCTGACATTATTTCTATCTTTAATTACGCCTACAAGCGCAGTTAGAAACTTATTCACTACTGCTATGTGAACGGGATGAGTTTTTTTTTTTTTTTTTTTTTTTTTTTTTTTTAAGAGGGGGACGAAAAGAAGTAGTGTGTAATTGTCAACTCCCTTAGCCCAGAGAGGACTGGGTGGAGTTGACGTTTTATTTTTCAAAAGAGGTTGGGTAACCCGACACGACGCCTAGCCCTAGTACAATAGGCAATAGTACAATAAATGATACATACAGACTTACTACATTAATCATTAATAGGAGAAAAACATAGTAAAGACAATAAAATTATCAAAAAAAAAACAAAAACAAAACTGTACCCTTGAAAATTTACATGACAAAAACCACCAAAGCATACGGTGATGGCTGGGGAAGGGGTGGTTCCTAAAATATAGAGAATATTCTTAACACGTCTTCATCCTTGAAGCTTGCAGGCAGAAATGGGCAGTGTTTCTTTCCGGATATCCGGGTTAACAATTTAAGTCACTCACTACCAACAATACCTTGGTCACTGACCCGACAGAAAACCTAATGTCACTGATCACAACCAAAAACTAGATCAAAAGTGTTCAAAGAACACTGCGTCGCTAGAACGACGTTGACTTATGGGCAATTAAGATATAAACTGAAATGATGTATACTTTACAATCAAGAAATTAATTTGAGGAGAAAACATCAGAATGAATGAGAATCAATATATCCAGGGAAAATATATTTGTGTTGCAGTACAATATTACCGTTTGAATAACATATACTAATCAATATCAGTTTCAAACCCAATAATCAATATTTGCTGCTTGGTTGGAATATTGATTTTTCTTGCTGGCTTAATTGCATTGAATATCAGTAAGAATGTCATGAATGGGCTTCTAGAAACCACAGTTTAATTGGCAGATTGCCCAAAATCGAATCACTTCGGTGTTGCCTCATACCTCGGGGGTTGTGTAAAGTTTGAACGAAATCGGTTCATTGGTACGCCCACTAGCTTGTCCGGAGACATACATACATACATACATACATACATACATACATACATACATACATACATACATACATACATACATACATACATACATACATACATACATACATACATACATACATACATACATACATACATACATACATACATACATACATACATACATACATACATACATACATACATACATAGTTAGTTAGTTAGTTACAAACGAACGAAACACAATGCTTGCTACAGCAGCTGAGCTGAAGCGACGCAACGAGGGGAGACACTAATTTAGCAAAAATTAAAAATCAATTTTAAGATGAGTTAAAAGTTGTTATTTTTAGTTTGTTACTCAATTCAAGAATACAGTTACATGTGAGGTATTACTTAAAATATAATAAGATTAGTGTACAAACAAATGTCTACTAATGTGAACAGGGTGAGCTTGTTTTTTTTTAAAAAAAGGGGACGAAAAGGAGAAGTAGTGTGTAATTGTCAATTCCCTTAGCCCAGAGATCAGAGGACTGGGTGGAGTTGACGTTTTATTCCGTGGGGTAATCCGACATGACCAACAAAACCCCACGCAAGGACCGTTCACAAAAGAGAAGACTTACAAGCATGATTACATAACTAGTGACATTCATGTATATACCTTATGAACCTGTGATTATGCAAACATTCCGCACACTGGTCTAACTGACACTGCTAATACTGTGATAAGAGCTACAACGTGAGCTGACTCACGTGAATGTATTTTTCGAAGGCAGTTGATTTCCACCTGCCCATACTCTGAATTTGAAGAACCGTGTTACCTTGTTGAAAAACCAAAGTGGCTGCCCCAATACGAAAACTGTGTGGTTTGTAAATATTTGGGTCCAAAGATAATCTGGACAAAAGACCAGTGAAAACAGTTTATATTAACTACCGGAGGTATGCAATCAGTAGGCATAGAAATATAGTGAAACTGCCAAAGATATCAGACGTAAAAAAAGATGAAGCTCTAAACGAATGCCTAAAAATATATGGTCATAAGTAACATATCATTTTTATAATGTTACTAAAGTAGGGTGTGATTTAAAGCAAAATAAAACTATATTACCTAACAATTGTTACCTAATAGTATAATGACTTTTCAATATTTGCATAAAAATGTTAAATATATGACCCAAAAATATACAGATTTTAAGAAAGTCTCCTCTTTTATAACACGTTTATTGAGTCAAAAGATGATTGATATGTTAAACAAGGTTTAAAAGACATTAGTAGAACTAATAGGACATGTCTAGGACATTTGTGCCACGTGTCAACAGTACCTCATCGGACTAACACATACTTAATATTCACACAATAATAAAAAATACACACATACATATATATAATCAATATATATGTATATATATAATCAATAATACGTGTGTAAGTCCCGTATCATTACACCCCCGTCAGTCCGAAAAGCTCATCTTGGAGGAAGATTTACGGACTCAAAGCTAAATCCATTTTCCTGATTCCGGCTCGTACTGCTTTGGGGGTCGACGTTCACGACGTGGACGAGACTGTGGTTCTGCCACATGTGGATTGACCTCTGACAAGAGTGATCCTGTTCCTGCTTGGGTGTGCAGCATGTCCGGCACAGAACCGCCAGGTGCAGTGGCAGGCAAGTGGCCATCCACAAGGTTGGCACCATCTTCCTGTGGTGAGGGTGATGTGTTGGTGGCCTCGTGCTCATGCTGGGGAAGGGCTGCAGATGGCGATTCCTCATAGGTGTTGGGCGTCTCCCTACAGCGAGTATCCAGCAGGTCTGAGCCTGACCCCGGTGAACCTGGTCTTGTGGGGTTAACCTCAGCAATTGGAATCTGGTCGGGTGCAACTGGATAGGAGATCGAATGCGAGACTGCCGTATAGGACCTCAAAAACCGGCCGGTTGCGTAGTGTCAAACGTCCAGACCCATCTACCTTGATCCTGTACTGGTCATGGTTTAACAGCTCCACAACAGTTCCTGATCGGTCCCATTTGGTGGGGTGGTTTCCTTGCTGGTTCTGGATGAACACCTTTTCCCCAAGGGCAAGTGGGCGAAGGGGCCGTGTGTGAGCTTTTAATGATTCAGTCGTGCGGGTGATTCTAGATCGTAGAGCTTCTTCCTTGGCTTCCCAAGCTTGCCGCCAGGTTGGGTGAATATACGGGTTTGAATACTTCTCGAGCCTATTCACAAACGAGAGACTGTCCCGAATCGGCCGGCCAAATATTATTTGTGCTGGGGAGAGCTTGCAATCAGGGTCTGGAGTGTTTCGCAGTTGCAGCAAGGCTCTTACAAAACGGTCATGATTAAGGCTGCCAGTGGGGCCTGTGTTTGACAATAGGAGGCGTTTCACCGTTTTAACTGCCACTTCAGCCCTGCCATTAGACTGAGGGAAATACGCAGAGGATAGTCGATGGCGCACGCCCCACAGCTTGAGAAAGGTCTCTGTACTGCCCGCACAAAATTCAGGGCCCCCATCACTTGATAGCTCTTCAGGAACACCAAATGTGGCGAAGAGGCAGCGTAGGTTCTTAATCAATCCTGCAGCACCTGCAAGCGTAGTCCCAGCTGGGGAGCTAAAAACTTCAGTCCATCCGGACAGCCTGTCGCCCACAACCAGGTAGTGATGACCACCATAGGAAAAAAAATCTGCAAACACAGCTTCAAATGGCGTCGATGGAGGCGAAGATGGTGTAGGTGGTGTTGCAGCCTGCGATGGTGCGTTTCTGATACAGTCACCACACGAGTCTCTGGTGTTGCGTATGTCCTTGGACATCCCTGGCCAATAGACTATCGCTCGTGCTCGCTGTTCCATTGAAGATGTCCCCTGATGGGCTGCATGAAGGTGTTGCAATACTTGAGACCTCAGTGATGGTGGAATAATGACTCTATCCTGATACATTAGCACGCCTTCTTGTAAGTATATGAAATCACACACAGGCCACAGAGGTTCAAGACCGGGTTCTGAGCGGGCGAGCTGTATGTTACCCTCTGTGATTGCATTTACCAAACAGCTGAGGGGTGGATCTAATGCTGTCTCCTTTGCAATTCGTGACCATGACAATGTTGTTAGATCATTTGTGTCCATACGTATGGCAGCCATGAGAGCACACTCCGTTAGATCAGGGTTTGTAGGTGAATCAGACCTGCCACCGTCTACACAAATTGATGGAGATGGGTTGCGTGATGTTGCATCAGCAGCATGGTTGGACTTGCCGGGCAGGTGTCTGATCTCAAAATGCCATTGGATGGTACGCTGCTTCAGGCGGAACAGTCCAGAATTAGCGATTTCATCTAATGTCCTGTCACCAAGAATCTTCACCAGAGGTTTTTGATCTGTGACCACGATGAGATAATCGCAGCCTTGGTTAAAGTAACGTGTTTGCTCGAGACCCCAAGCAACAGCCAGTGCTTCTCCTTCAATTGGGACATGCCGCTGTTCAGCTGACGCGAGAAACCGTGACCCAGCCAGCGTGATCCTCCAGCCTCCAGGGCAGCAGTCAGGGACACGGGTCGAGCAATTGCAGTGTTGCTGAAGCAGGAAGTAGCCAATACCACGTTGGGACCAGTCAGGGCGAAGGCAGGTGAGTTTATGTGGGTCAAAAATCTCCACCCCATCACGAATGGCACGAACAATGGCCTCCTTTGATAACTGGAAGGCATCTTCAGGCTCAAGAATGGCTTAAATCTTGCCATCGCGTCCCGCAACTGCGCATAGTTTGCCACCTGGTTTACAAGGCCAAACCAGCTTCTAATGTCAGTTGTGGATTTTGGCGAGGGGAAGTCTCTTATTGCATCCAGGTATTTCGGCAGTGGTTCAATAGACGAATCAGACACTCTGAATCCTGCGAAGTCAACACTTTTCTCTGCGAACTGAAACTTGTTGGGGTTTATCACTACACCAGCCTGGCCAACACGTGTCAGCAAGTCAATAGTTCTCCACCAGTGCTGCTCTAGGTCATCATCGTAGTGGATAGTGTCATCGACGCATCGCTCCTTGCGTTCAAACGATGACAGTATGGCGTCAAAGCGTCGATTATACCCATCTCCTGATGATAGGAAGCCTTGAGGTGCCCTGATGTACCTCCACCTGCCAAATGGTGTTATGAAGGTCGTAAAGTGACGGTCTGACGTTCGCAGTGGCACACTGTGGTACCCATTCCAGGCATCGGTGACTGTTTTCCAAGTGTTCCTGGGAATGCGGCGAGCAAGATGGAAGGGCGACTCCATTGCAAATGTCTCTCGTTGACAGTATTTATTTAGAGGTGAGAGATCAACTGTGCGTCGTGGTGAGCCATTATGCTTCCTAGTAATCACCATTCTGTGGCACCATGTCGTAGGTTCACCATATGGAACTCGCTCAATAACTCCTAGGGCCTCATCACGGAGGAGATCATCATGTACTTGTTGTTGCCAGTGAAGTGGGACCGGGGCAGGAGTGTGGCATACCTTTGGTGTAGCAGAGGGGTCAATATGGATCTCGATTGGAGGGCCCTCCATGCTAGTTAGTGCGCGATGTGGGCATGTGTTGAATGTTGATGTAGCATATCTGTCAAGCAGCCACTTTTTCATTTTTTCATTGTTCGCAGGTACACATTTGAAAGGCAGCTCAGATGGCCTTGTTGGTGTTGCTGCACGCTGAGGGCACGAACAAGTACCTTCTCCTGATACGTTTGACGCAATTCACCCATTGTTGATGAAACGCTTTGCAGTGAAGGCTAATTTTGTGTCATCATCCATCATTTTGTCGCCATCTGCTGCCTCACTAATGGGCGATATTGATGATGAATAAATAGCTGAGAGGATACCCAGGTTGAGAAGGGAGTCATATGATAGGTACATTCCTTGCACAGAGCTACTTACATACACCATGGAGCGGCAGGATTCCTTGCCGCCATTTGATAGTTTTGCAAAGAACACTCCCTCAATCTTGTTTGGTGACTGGTTTGCTGCAGACAAGCCAATGCTGACGGGAACTAATTCTTCCTGTGAGAATCCACATGCCAGGAAATCTGAGAGCGACCAAACGTCGGACTGTGCACCAGTGTCTGCTACAGCAGAAACCTCTGCTTGGATATGGCGATGGTGTGTTTTACCACCGTATTTAGCCTGTCCTTCTGTGTCCATAGCGATCTTGAGTGCTACCTTTGGGTGATCTCTTTCGCGCGCTCTTCTCCATTCACCTTTTGTGAAGACCTGGTGACCTACGATCGCAGCAGGTGCAGACCGTATAGTATTGACCATTCCAGAATTGCTGTTGCACTGATCACTGTGGTATGAATTGTCAAGCTCAATTACCCCTACTTGCATAGCTGGGTCTTCACATACTGTCTTAATGGCCCGGGGGGGGGGCATCAGCGGAGTTGTGCCGCCTCTCCTTGCGTCGACGATCTCTCTAGCAGCGAAGGCAGACTTTATGCGGTCTTTTATTCCAAATTACAGTAGAAGTACTACAGTATTACAAATTACAGTAGTGTTTGTATATTTACTGATTGGCAAGGCTGCTACGTAAGTGGTGTCTCATTTGAAATAGGTTGTAAATCAGCATATATTTCTTTGCCACATTAAACCCAGATTAACAGTTTGAGGTCATACTTTGCCCAATATAACTAACAAGCATCACAGATGATGGTAGTTACGTCTGCTATAGCTATTCTAAATATTTTGTTTACATCCTAACTTCTACTGATAGCCTCGTTGAAGTAGGACCGTACTTTGTGAGCGCACGCCACTACAGCACCTAGTTCATAGGCAGATCCAAGTAAGGGGGGGGGGGCGCAGTGGCCCACAAAAATACATCAGTACATAATTTCCTAGGGTTGTTATGAAATCCAGTAAGTGCGCCCCCGCCCTTTTCCTTACGTGCTCCCCCCTTTTTCCGAAAAAGAAATGTCAATATCCTGTCAGTTAGGCACGAAGGATGTTAAAATACTCATAAAATAACGAATTCTCCAGTCAGTTTATATTGTCACAGCAATTTGATAGTTTTTTTAAAGAAAGCGCTTCACACTGTTACTGACATGCATTAACAATTTAACATACTGACAGCGACATCGTGCTATGGATGGTCAACATAATCGAGTCAATCTTGGTTATGTGTAAACGTATGCTACAGTCACATGGCCAATTACGGTAGGTACGAATGATTAGGGTTAAAATACGTAACCATCTGCAAGAATACATGTACATATCCTACGTAAGCATACGTATCTATCCGTAACTCAATAACAGGATAAGTAATACACCGATATACACCGATATACGTAGATTCGCCACCAAAGTTTTGAAATTCCGAACACTTTCTTGCAGATCGCACATAAGTAAAACATTTGTAAAATACGTAAATCTTACGTAAGGACATATGCAATATACGTATACTCATCGGCGAGGCTCCGAGTCGTACTCAAAATCTGTATTTATCGGTAACCGAATGCACAGTGTCCACACACCGTGTCCACAGCACTCTGACCATCTATCTCTTTGCTGTGAAGTACTGGAATCCTGTGTCTCCTTGGTGTGTATTTTCATAATATTGACGTATTTTCATTATGCAAACATCCGCAGGTCCGTACCATGCCATGTGACTGTAGCATTATGCCCATACATATACTGATACATACATATATCTTACCCAGAGATAGTTGTTAGTGGACATATTAATTGTTTTCTTGAATCGTTTGATGATGGTGAATGTAGAAGCGTCAGCCCCAGTGTTCAGTTCGGAGCTGTCAACATAGAACATACGAATAAAAACAAAGTTCATTTATATAATACATCACTTTCTTCATGTCAACAGCTATCAAAATTTACAAATATATACCTCAATATTTCGATAATAAATATGTTTATCAATAGTGTAGAGTCATAACGCAAACACTATGACTCCAGGATTGCAAGTTTTATATGAATTAACAGCTACTGATTTTTTTCAACAAAGTCCATTTAATATAAACTAAGCAATGAAGTAAAAACCAAGTACTACTCATATAAAGAGCCAATCATATATAGACGTTGCATACTTGAAAAATGTTTTGTCCTTTTATTGGAATCTGGGTCATTGGTGTATGACATGTTATTCAATGACACTTGCTGCCGCGAGGCAGCCATAAGAAATAGCTAGTTGCAGCATCGTTCCCATGTTTTTAAGTTATATATATATAGAAAAGGTTGCGGATGCATTCCGCTGGAATAGATATCTGGCCCAGATTTTTGGACGAAGTGCCGCATTAACCAGAAAATCATGGATCTGCCATTGAATGATCTTGTGTATCACCACGATCGGCAGCATTGTAAAATTCGTTATGTGCAACTGATTTTTTAAATACAATAATAAAATGGTTCCCACACTTCTTAATTACCAAACAAATCTGTCATTTGTAATAGGTCGACTTGCACGAAGATATTGCCCAGGTGCCTTTATGCTCTCAAATATAACGTGGTCATTGGCACGTATCTGAAACACAATGCACATGTTATATAAGATAGTATTTACACTATCTCAGTAGATACATATCTATCCATCTATCACAATGATTGTGTAGAACTGTTATTTTAGATAATAATGTATCATATTACCTTTTCACCCTCTGTGTTGACTCTGTATTTTGGCAAAATTCTAAATTGAGCCTCTTTTGCATCATGTGTAACAAGGTGAGTCTACAATCATCACAATTAAATATTTTGAAAACTTCATTTTCACGTTTTAAGAGCCAAATATTAATTTTGTCAAAATATCTTATAAAGTGCTACCATGAATTCTGTGTGTGGAATCTTGTTAATGAAAAAACAAAACAAAAACAAAACAATATTACCATCAATTTTCCCCTTTCATACTTGCTGGTTCTTTTGGTATTTATATGGAGATATTTATCTGTAAATGCATGCCTTAGCTGTAAAAATAAACAAACATAGCACATTATTGTACATTACATAGGACATTACAAGCCTGTAGAAACATGCCAATTCTAGGGAAATCAATTTAAATTAAAATAGGCACATAGAAGGGCATGATAATATTATAAGTAAAAGTAGCCGATAATATAGAACATGATAATAGTTAGGTAAATCTATGCTATGAAATATCCAAATAATTCAAACCTGAATAATGTCACCGTATACGAGGGGCTTCCCTTCCAGTCTTTGCCACTCAGCTTTATTTTCGTGGTTCTCAGATTCGGCAAACTCCTGGCCGCCAGCAGTGGATAATGTAGATTAGATGCAATTAAGAGTTCATATGAAATGCGTGTAGTCGGAAATGAATGTAGCATAATTGATTAGCTCAGCAGACTCTAAGTGAGTTCATAGTATTTGAAATGAAAATACCTTTGCTACTTTCAATTTTTCGTTGCTGACTTCGTGTGGAAATTTACTGTGCTGCTCTTGCAATTCTCTGTACTTCTTATTCAGTTTATACCTATTTTCTTTCGTCACCAAGAATGTTACCACTGAAATCGATGAATTAGCGACCTCATAAGTTCTACGGCTTAATTTGTACATGGTGACAGCATTGAATTCTAATTTTAATTGTTAAATGTGTAAGTGGAAAAACCTGATTTCATTCAGAACGTACCGTGTGGATTTGCAATGTTGTTTGGTTTTTCTTTGTGCTGATCGTGGAACACATACAAGTTATTTTTCAGTGAACTGAAACAAATAAAGAAAAGCTTGCACATGCAAGTTTTTTTTATTATTTTCATTGTATATAATTCTTTAATGCTACAGTCACATGGCATGATACGGAGTACGGACGCTTGAAGTATGTTAATACAATGTAAGTAAAAATTATGAAAATAGACCTACTCAGCAAAGAGACCCAGGATTCCAGTTGTCAACCTGGCCTCACAGTAAAGAGATACGTGTAGATCGCCATAGTACTGCGGAACCTGTGTATTGGGTTACGGCTAATTACGGAGCCTTGCAGATGAGTAAACTTATCTTGCAAATGAGTTGACGTATATAGTTGCGTATTTTACGTGTATTTTATGTGTGTGTGATCAGCAAGAAAGTTTTGAGAATTTCAAAATCTTGGCGGTGAATCTGCGTATGTCCGTGTATGTCTACGTATCCTTTTGTTATGGATAATATACGTATGCTTATTGCAGATGGTTACATATTTTTATCCGTAATCATCCATATCTACCATGATTGGCTGTGTGACTGTAGCATAAGCGACTGAATGCACAACTGTACAATGTTCAAGACATGAGCACATTTGTGCAAAGTAAAATGATCTCATGCAAATAATTCATTGCAGCATCTTTAGTAGAGCGAACCTTTTAAAGTACGGTTCATATTCGTAAATTTGCATCTATCGTCCATCACAACATAGTGTAAAGATATGCTTGTCAAAATATGCCTTACCAAGTTTGCTCGCAGAATATGTATCCATCTGTGTCATTACAGTGTAGACACACCCGATCCCCTACCCGCACAAAGGGGTCATTATCATTGAGGATATCCATCACTTCATAATCACTAGGCCCTGTTAATATATAGTTATGTTAACAGAAGTTAATGTGACACCATTTTGAATGATATATCTGTGATTGATGTAGATGTTGTTTTACTACTTACATCTGTCAAATTGGAGTGGATTCGCTATTTCGTGTTTGACAGTGGGAAAGGTGCCATCTTTTGGCTCCTCACTAATTAGAACTTAAATGCTGATTGTGATTTCCAAAGTATTCATAATATTGAAAATGAGTCACTGATGTATAAATGATATATGTGTTACATAGCGCCTTCTGTTAGAATTATATAGATTTACTCAACCGTACATATGCATTTATATCAACAATGCGCCCATATAAAATGTTCAAACCGGACATAATAAGAATTTAATTAACATAAAAGAGAGACGTCCATTGTGCTATAGATGTCTCTGCTAACGTTGGGATACTATTGAAGAACAAAATAGTAACACACAAATTGCCCCTCTTCTTCACCAAATGCAATTTTCAAGGTATGAAGCACTCCCACCTGCTGTGCTTGACTTCTCAACAATTTAAAATGTATTGTTTAAGGATAAACAAGTACAAAACAATGTGGAAATCAGGATGAGGATATGCATACGTACTGTCAGTATACATTGTATGCATATATGGCATACACACCAATGAGTCACAAACCTTATTGCTGTTTATGTGGATCCAGGAAAGGAGTTCTGAGTAGGCTATTGATTCATGAACAAAATGCGAATCTTGGTAAACAAGCCTTGAATATTGTACTTGATAACACTGTTAAAAACAGCAAAACCTAGCGAGTGTACACATCCATACGTAGCCTATTATAAATATGGTACGATATTTGTTCTTAATAACATGTTGTTTATAATCTCGGATTCATATGAGTATGCTAGGAAAAAAAATAGAGACTTACCATTGAATCCCGCAACTTACATTGGGTAGTAGATATAAACTTCACATGTGCTGCTATACTCACATTTGACACTGCAAATGAGCTTTTTACTTAATTTCTTGGTGTAATAAAACTGACCGCTAGTAGTATTCCCTTTGAATTGTGTTTGATGAATTGATTTATTAGTTTCTTTCAGGGGACAGTCTCCCTATATTCTTAAATAAAATCCTAAATCCTGTTAATCCACCAGACATGTCAGGGTCAGTACATTGTAGTGGAGTGCCTTAATTACCTCTAGTTCGTTATTTATAATCGACCTACTTAACCACCTACGGACCACCAGACTTGGTCATAAAATCCATTGTCAAACTACACTGTAGTTCAATATTAGTGGTTATATTAGTCATTATTCATGCTTTTGAGAAAGACAGAATCGATCTGCCATAATGTCCGGACGGCACGTGCACTCAGACGACGTTATGGAAACCGGTGTAACGGTAATGTGCTCGTATGTTTGCCAATTCCATTGTGATCCACAGTTGTTATTGGTGATTGCTCATTTTAAAACTATTAGCTCCTCAACACTTGATCTTAATGCACGCTTCTCTTGCTTGGGACAGTGTGCAATTTAATTTGATTATATGGACCTGTAAAGACTTGGTCTTGGTGTGTGGTCAAGAAAGTACATGCGTACTCTAAGTCGGGCTGTGGGTACGGGGGCGGGTAGTTGTGATCTGGTGATGAAATAGAATAAATGTATATTGTCATTGCAGTGACACGATGTTTGAAAATAATAGAAATAAAATGATTTAAATAATTGTTGACATACATGACATAATTTCCACAACAGCGCGCTTGTGAATGTAAATACTTCCTGGTACATAGGTCTATAATACCTACAGCTTATGGAGTAAAATATTACATTTTTAGTACAGCAAGAATTACATGTACAAACTTTGTAACGCTATGGAAGAATGATCCCTCGACCAGAAAATGAATATTGCAACATTCAAGATTACCTGCAATGTTATATTTGAACATAAAACTCAAACAATATGTTTTCATGAATAACTGCATATATATATTTTCCCAAAGTTTGCTTCTGAATTCAATTCTATTCTCACTATTCTGCCAAGTAAGCTCCTACCACTGCATTGACATAGCTGAAGAGACCGCAATTAAGGTCGTGAGTTCGAGTCCCGTTAGGGCCACTTGATATAACAAAATGGAAGTTGTCTCTTCAGGTATGTCAATACATTGGTTTGAGCTTCGTTGGCAGAACAGTGAGAATAGAATTGAATATGTTTTCAGATATCATAAAAATATCACTCTATATGATTCATAAATCCTGTATTCTGTCAGCTGTCAGCACTATATCACATTATGTGCAATAAAGCATACACGTCGGTCTTAATTGTACAAAGCAAATGGATGTGAATAGTTTGCCTACTCCCAACATTGCACAGGCTGTCCATGATAAACATTCGTTTTCTTTACTGGGCAAGTCGATAGCCATGCGCTGTTCAGAAACATTAATATCGATATTGAAGGTCGAGACAAAATTCACCAATCGTCCTAGAACTTAGCACCTAGCAGACGAAATCCCACCCTTGTATTTGTGAGCAGAGCACTATGACGTCATTGTTCACCTAGCACCAATCTCCAACGTTTCAGTTTCGGACAGCCTCGATTGCTCAAGATATGTAGTCCTACTAAACACAAGGGAATCAACCAGCCAACCAGACAAGCAAGGCTGCACTTGACATACATCAAGAACATTCTCAATCAAACGATATACTACAACGTTTGGAGTGATGCTCAAAATAACTGATAGAGGCTGGTGGGTATTGACAACTGAACACTCCCACCCTAATGAAACTATACGGCTAGAGGCACTCACGAATGAGATAGAGGTCTAGTGAAACATTGTACCGCACTTTTTGTACTTACACATCCTTTAAATTCAATTCTTTGGAGATCAGCACGATGGCATCTAGGAAGGTGAGTAAATAATTTTTAGTTTTCTTGACAGCTGCATGGAAGCGGTCCAAGTGTATTTATGGGTTGTTGACAGGTTATGACATGTTCACAAGTGATAGATCAGGTCATCTGAAGTGCTCTGTTTGTTTAGATTTGTTGTTCCAACAAATTGGAGGGAAATGATGTTTTGATTTGATTGTTGGTTTGAAGAACTTGTTTGTTTACATACATTACATATGTTGCTCTTATGAAGCTTCTGGAGAACTACAGTGTTATTGACACTATTAACTGGAATACTATTTCGTTGATTTATTTAGTATTATTAAAATCATAACATACAATGACATGGTTTCCAACATAGAAGTATTCATAACATTATAACATTTTACTAGTACAGAATCAGTAAATCAAAATGCCAACTTCCGTAACCAGAAAACCAGATTCGTATCTCATGTTTCAATAGACAGGTCATAACGGAGAGAGCAAGTTAAATGTACGAAAGTCTCAAAACATCATCCATGGCTTGTAATATTTTACAACGTTCGGACATAGAATGTAATAGCTTATATATGTGTGTGTGGGTTTGTGTATGTCTATCGTGGCAGAATCATGCTTGCTAGAGAGATGGCTGTGCCACTCTGTGGGAGAACGAGCGTTCAGCTGATAGATCAATAACAATTGTTGGACTGATAATGTCAACCGTGGTGAAATAAACATTCGTCAGCAGTTAAGCACTAGTGATTAATGCTAGAAATAGAAAAAAACAAATAAGAAAAGACAGCAAACCAGTAGAAACCGGCACACACTGTAAACCGAGCTGGGGAAAACACACATCGAATTTCTGGGCGGTTGATAAGATTACACCCACAGACATTATCAGAACTAAATAATACACGAGCGCAAGGGCCTTGGTGCTCTGCTGATGTCGGGCGTTCTTATTGGCGAATGCCTAGGCTGTCCTTGCGTAACTTGCTCGTTTGATGCGAGCTACAGCGGCGGCTCTATGTTCATAAAACACAATTAAGTAAATAAATTTCTAGTATATCATTAACTGTATGGAAATGTATTCGACCACAAGTTACTAAACACGAAGATGTATCGTTGTTAAGTGCCCATTACACATAAATCTATTTAATATAAATAGGTAATACATACTGAACTAGGTGTAGTTTCTTTGGTCTTCACATGTAAAAACGTGTAATACGCCAAGCAGTTTTGTCTGTAGTAGGCTATCAATTTCAACCTCTGCAAGAGGCAGACGTGATCTATTGCGTCGTTCTCTCTCCAACATCACCTGGAGAAGTAAGTTATAGGTGCACGTCATGTTCTTGTACATCTTACGAGACCTGAAAAAGTCACACATGATCACTCCAGAATTCACATTAGATATCAGATACAAATCAATTATGGATGTACATTTAGTTTAAAGGTTTAGTTTAAATGATGACAAATACACTTACCCCCATACAATACAGAAATCTTCAAAAGATTCAGCACACACTCTTAGGGAAACTGTTAAGAGTTGTGATCACGATTAACTACAGACAATTGCTCTGGGCACCTGGAAGTGAGAAGGCAATTTACAGCCCTCCCACTCACTCTTCCATGCCATTGAAAATAAATCCAGTGTGCCATCCGAGCAGCTTCCTTGACTGTCCAGATGTTTGTGCGTGTCAGGTGGCGATATACAATAGTATCAATACTCGGGGAGCAAGACCCGTGTACAGGCATTCAGAGTGGTCCTAGTTATTGACATTTGTACGCATCGTGTGTATGTATTGATACACTTGATATGATGCACATACTTGCAACTGATTGTTTAATTTATAATTTTAAATGAAATTACATTCATACCTTTTTTAACTTTCGTAAATAATTTCATCAAGATACGTATGTATTATTTTATGTATTAGATTATCAAAGAACAACTAAATAGAATATCACATAACAGTCATGTGTAGTTGTAACGACGAACAGTATGAGCACTTACAATAAGCTTTTTACTTAGCAAACTCTACTGTAGACTACACGAATAATGAAGTGGCCATATTTCCCGTCCACGTTCTAAATATTGAGTGAGCAAACCTTAAATAAACCCTAAGTTCAAATCATGTGTGTCAATCTTCACACCCTGCCGGCATGCCGGTCAAGGTTGTAGGAGAAAAAATGTATGAAGGCCACCACATACGTCACAGTTACTTGAGTTTATTGCCTGTTTCGAATATGTGCTCGACAGGCCATCTCAAACCTGACTGACGTATGATGGACGAAGAATTTGTAAGAAAATGTTAATATTGTTGTTGATATAAGTGATATACTTTGCCTCTTTTACCTCCCAGCTCTGCTGGGCTGTTGAAGCTGTGCTTCTCTAATAATGCCAATTGGAGCTGTCGGCACGTATTAAGAAGTGAACTGCAGCAAGCCCCTTTATTTTTGTTTTACAACCAGTCTGAAATATGTACTACTGCAGACAACTCCACAAAAAATCAAATTAGAAACGAGGCCATTGTAGCACCATAATCAGATTATTCTTGGCACAGTGGTATTCATTCTGGAATAGTAAGCAGCTTGAACGTTGTAACTATTTGACTATTTCATTTATGAAAAATGACATTATATAATTAAACAACTTTTAAGTACCGGCAGAACACGATCAACATCATCTGGTAAAATAAGGATGACTACTACAAAATTAATTAACCAAGTACAAAAAACGATTATATACCACAACCGATTATTAAGTTTCCGTATCCAGAGAGAATAAAAAATAACGCTCAATATCAGCTGCTCAATATAATTGGGGATTATATCCAACTTAAATAATATTGACATCATGCCATATATAATCCTTAATCATACTCGTGTTCTCTCGACAAGCAATACGTAAGCCAGCCAGTGATCTGTTGATTCACAAGCTTGGAGACTTGTGGTCAACACCCACATGGTCCAGAGACTTGTTTGAAAATTCCGTATAATTATTATACATTTCTGGAAAAGCCCAGAACATTTTTTACTTTTCGAATTTTTAGTTAATATAGATGATTTTCATAATCATTGGTATAATATGATTTAAGAATTTTTCTCAATTTTTTTTCAAAAGTGAAAAAAAAAATTAAAATGTTTTTGAAAGGCATTTTTTGTGAAATAATGACCACATGTTTAGGTACATATACTGAACCACTGATAGTGTGTCATTAGATAGAAACACATCTCTTGTACAGAGGAGATATTTCTTTAAATCGTACCAGCCTTAGAATTTTGAAATATATCCTTTTAATGCAAAAATAGTAATTTCAAATATGACTCTAGCTTTTATGACAGATATTACAAAATGGCCTTTCCCAGCTCATTAGTAGTTCATTATGTGTGTGAATATTCATGAAGGAGATTAGGACTACTTTTGGTAGGCTCCAGAAAAAAAACATCACATCATACTGATAAAAAATATAGCAAAATTATATACATCATGATAAGTTGATTCAAGGAATAAGCACATATCTTTAACTTTGTTTAGCATATAAAGAGCAATAAAAAATTGGAGGATGATAATTATCAAACCCAACAAACCAATATGTGATTCATTGAAATGTTGGTAGCCTCACATGAGACTTTATTAATGCCTCACTGGACTCTTGTTGTGGTTTTTCTGTATTATTCAAGTGAAATAGTCTGGGGGGATTATGAAAGCCATTAAGTAGTACAATGAAATACAGTAGAACCTATCCCATGTGGAGACCTTTGTAAAAAATGAAAATTGTCCATGTAAGGCAGATGTCCTGAACAGAGAGGTTTTTAATATGGCATTGAAGTAATTGAAGAAGAGAAATGTGTCCATACAATACGGGTCTCCTAAATATAAAGGTGCCTACATAGACAGGTTTCACTGTACCTTGGACCTTATTTCAGCATTTCAGCAAGTACTACTACTGCGTATTAATTTCATAATATGAGAGATTTCAAGAAATTGCATAAATAGTTTTCTGTTGAATTAACATTTTATAAAGAGAGGTTGTAGATACAGTTATCATCCAATCAATGGAATAAACATCTTTGTTGTGTCAACACTTTAAAAATGGATTGACAACATTGGATTATGGCATAAACTTGGTAAAATCTTGTACCTATTGTAATATCGTTCATGACAGAAGAAAACACAATCTCAAATATGGATGTTAGAAAATTTTCATCAATTGCTTGAATACAAGGTCATAAAATGAAAAAAAGAAGGCTGGTGCGACGTTGATAAATAATCTAAGATAGAACCACAGAATTTACAGAAGTGACGCGTGGCTGACGGTTTCTATTTATGTACCTAAAGATATGCCTATATTTCTGAACATTTTGTGTTTAAAAATATTTAAAAAATTTTTTTGAAAAATAAAAAAATTATTTTTTGTAAATGAGTGATGGTGGGGCTATTTTTTGTAAATGAGTGATGTAAAAATCATGACTCTGAGAATTTTTGATTGGTAATTGATGAAAATGTATTAGGCTTGAACATAACGCAAACTTCGTAATTTTCAAACGTCATATGATCACCACATTTTTGCGAACAAGGTCTTCAAAAATCGAGAAAATATAAATCTTGTAGAAAATGCTGAACGTCCTAGAGATGTCACATTTATCGCAGTTGGTATTAACAATATTTAATGAACCGCCTGATTGCATACTATTTTTAGCTGAAGACTACCAGGTCTTTGGTGTATGATGTTAGATTTTACGGAAAGCAAAATGCGGAAAATACGTGGTGAACTTTCAGCCAGCAAAATGAGCATGGGATCATAATTGAGTACACTCGTGTATGAAGTAATAATAGCCGCACTGCACGCCCGAGTTACGTTGCCTTTATAGAATGTTAACATTGAATCTGGCCAGCACGGCTGTCGGCAGCACGCCAGGTGGCCCCTCCCCGCGGCTCGCAGGCAGTGTGCCTCACGGGCTCACGTCAGTCTTCATCAATCTCTCGCCTGACTGCTGATTGACGGCTCTATTCCTCCCACTACGGTGTACAGTTTAAGCCTTGCCAATGCCATGAATATCTATTTTTAAATTTTGATGAAATGTTGCATGTACTTTTCTTATCAGTTGACCAAGGCGTCAGTGGCTGAGTGTATTGGGACGGCCGTGAGTTCGATTCTCGGTCACGTCGAGTAAGTGTTGGGCCGACTCATTAAGAAACTGTTGCGCACTGCCCGTCGTACCTACACGTTAAATAAGTACAGGTCAGACAAGTGAACGCTAGTGTTGCAAGATTGATAAGCACGTGTTCGTTACACGCACGGTTACCATAATGTGTTTGCTCCTTGGGGAGTTGAAAAGATATATTCTGACATTTATGTCTATGACGTGATATTAATATACAGTGGTCTGATCCTACCATAACAATAGCCACACATTCACATTTGACAGCACCACAGATGCAACCATTGTTAGAAAGTCTTTGTAATAGGCAAAATCTACTATGTATCACATGTTAGATTTTTCATAGTTTCAGCCGTGTTTTGTTTTAAATTCAGTATTGATAAATCAGACATCTTAATATGGTTTATGATGGTTTCATCGATCTGTCTAACGTTTTAAATGTAAACTTCCATCTCGACATTCAGAACAAATGTTTTCCATTTGTGTACATTATAGGAGAGCTTTTATGTTTCTTGGTCCTGGAACAGAATGCTCGCAAGTTGAAGGTTGAAATCAGTATTGCATTTTATGAGTAGCACGGCTCAAAATCTATGCTGTACTTTTTACTTCCACTTTTTTGTCGTTCAACGTAGCGTTTAGAGTTTGAGAACCACAACCGGAAACAGGGATTATGTACATGTAGATTCGAAATTGAGAAATAATGCTGCATTACGGTTATATGTCACTGTGAAAAAAATCTAAACGAAATGTTCGAACCTAGTTTCTTCTTCGAAGTTTCGGCTCTTAATTGACGCATTTTATAGCAACTCTAACATAGACGGCTACCATAAATTGCATTTATTATATAGCGGCACTCAACACTTAGTATGGTGAATCAATCCCTTTCAAACTGCCACACTATCCTGTAGGTTGCCATTGAGCTTGCCAGTAAGTTGTAATCTTGTTGGTGTTTACGCTATGGCTTCTCAGACTACACACACTGGGTGTGATAAAGAGCGGGGAGAGGTTCCAGAATGTTCATATCCAATTTATGTTGCCTTTCATATAATCCCATTTATAATCATTATCTCACAGGCTTGTTTGTGTGCTTAGATTATTGTCGACTTTTGTACACTCTTCACTTGTAATTAGGCCAATAAAACACACTATAATTGCAAATATAGCCATTTATTGTTACGCCCTGCGAGCAGAAAAGTCATCACTATGCCTTGTCACACATCTGACTAAACCAATTAAGCGTATTTTTGTTTTGTCTAAATGTCAGTTATACACATGGAATATTAGAAGGTTATCTATTGTGTGGCAGACCACTATGTCAAGTTGTCATTCTATCCAAAAGAAAGGTCAATTTTCTAATCTTTCTTGTGTAGAAGGCAGTAGAAGCAACCTAATATCGTTCTGACGTCTAGGGCCTCCAGTGATATAGACGAGATGGAATTGCTATTGAGTGATCACGATACTGTGATATACTTAAAAACAATTCAAAATACTCATAATTAATAATTGTGAACATTATTATGTGTTGTGTTTTAAGAGTAATTTAAAAGCTACTTTTTAGTTGTTGTTTTTTTATTTGTGTGAATGTCGTATTGATCAGTATCTTGGTATAATAGCCACACCACCTGACCGTAGTAAATTTGTATGTATACGCGTAAAAGGGTGTACATATATTGCTAATATACCTTCTGACAACTATACATTAATTTTGTATTGATATCATGGGGCGCTGTAATATGTTTGCATGTCCCATCTTGTTACAGTTCGCTCAATTATAAATGAGATTGAGCGACTTGAGCGACGTAGAACACAGGAATGATGCACACATCAAGGGTGTATGCATTGATTAAAAAACATCATTGCTGTAATATTCAAAAGAAGGGTGTTGTAATAACCCTTGATTGGTAACACCATTTATAATTACTTTGTGGGAATTCAACTAATGATAAAGAAGTACCATGCATAGGTACCTGTAACGGAATTGACAAGAAGTATAATTGAAAAAGAAGTAAATATTGACTTTAGAAATACAAAATGTAAATGTAACAAGCTTGCGAACGTTGCTATGAATATTCAGCTTGCCCACTATTTCACATCTTCATGATTCACCCTAAATGTTGCATCTTCAAAGGCCAAATGGTCGCCAAAATGTCTGGATCATTTGTTAGAATGTTTCCAACGTTGTCACATTAGAGAGTGGCATTTCTGTCCTTGCTCTTGTTTGAGATGGCTAATACGACATCTAAACACCTATACCCTCACAATATTATTCTCTTTGATGTGTGGGGAGTTGTACAGCGTTAATGGCTCGCTGGAGCACTTATGCATTTTTAAATTCGCAGTCCTTGTGGTTTAATGTTACATTAAACAGGCTGGTGAGTTAGTTTTCTAATTATGTGTGTTAGGGTATCAGGGTTGTGGCTATACAACAAGTTTTGAGCTTAAACCAATACTTAATGGTCAATTAATAAGCCTATAGCTAATAACTCATAATACCAATACATAGAAGTAAGAATCAGTTATATTCATTCTTGTGACCGTGTGGAAGTCCAGTTACTTACAAAGCATATTGTTAAGCATACTACAATTATTTTGTTAAACAGTTTTGATACATGATATTGAATTTGTCTAATTGTGCACCCGTTCAGAACATGGGAATGTGATATGAACTAGTCAGCAGTTAATGCAAAATACGTTGATTGTGTAAATGGCACTTTTATAACTAATATGAGCACATTAACAACTCGATGAAGATTCCTGTGTAATTGCACTGACCATCTAGAAATGTAAAGACGTAGGATACTCATTTTCTCATGTAATTTGCACATATTTCTGACGTTATGATAATCATGCAGCGATCATGAAGGACACATTTTCACATTGTGATAAAATAAGCCTGAATTTACATAGGAACATCCACGGATCCACCCACCTTTTTCACACACAACCCGGCCCTCACCACATCCCCCCAAAAGATAAATGAAAATAAAATAAAAATAATAAATAAATAAATAAATAAATAAATAAACAAATAAAATAAATAAATAAATAAATAAATAATAAATAAAATGAATAAATAAATTAAATAAAATGAAAATAAATTGTTTTCTTTCTATGCAAGTCTTCATACTTGCCAGTGATTAGTTTGCTTTCGAAGATTTGAATGTTTATCAATAGCAATAGATAACCTTTGATACACGTACATAAACTTTGGGGAACGATATTCAGTCGGCAATCCTCGGATGTTTACGCCACTCTCACAACAGACCTCGGATGAAGCATTCCGAGTACATGTAGTTACGAGTGGGATTTATTTGATCACGTTGTTAAATATTTGTCTTATGTTTTGCAAGATTTTTTTCCAGCAATTATTTCAGCATACATTGATAGCTTTCAATCCTCTCGAATATTCGTCATGTCTCGCCCATTCGTCACGTGATAGTAGTGTGACAGTGACGTCATCGCAATAGGTCGAATAGGTCGAGATGTTGTTGGTGAAGGGTGGCAGGTCTAAGACACTCACATTCTTGTTATACTTGAATGGTATTTTCGCACAGGCATATGCAAGTATGTATCCTTCTCCGCAAAAGTTGAAACTCCTGGTGCAATTACTTCATTCATATTCCAAACCCTGAATACTATAATAGTATGCTGTTCTTTGGCACCTGTTTTCATTTACAGGTTATGTCTGAAAGCGCCAGTAATCTAATCAAACGAAACTCCTGGGCATGTACTGTGTAGATTAATATAAGGCACCTTCATGGTAAATGCAATTAGGGGCTATTGTTTGTTGAGGCTGTGAGTAGCATTGCATATCATAGTAGGAAAGTAGGACTTTGTACCTATTTTACATGTCGTCTTATGTATGAATCAACACTATAGAATGAATGAGAGAAAGGCCGGTTCCTGTTCGAATTACTCAGCACAGTCAATTACATTGTGTATTTATTGAATGGCTTACTATCACAATGTACAATATGAAATCCTTACTGTCACTCTGTGTTGTTTTTGACTGTATTTCTATTCAATTTTAATACTGATATTACGTTTTGTGATCAATGTTCCAATACAACACACACACACCGGTATCTGTCTTATACTAAAATGAAATACCAGTATAACCCACACATGTCTTATTTATGATCGATGTCATTTTATATTTAGCATTCCGTGCGCTCTTCCGGAATTAGGTTTTATATAGCCCATCTTTCATCTCGCTGCCAAGTCTGATTTGTTGGCATTCTTTTTCCCACTCATGATAGTGACTCATTGGTTTCTTGGGTGCCTCCCAAACATCTGCGTTGATGGCAACAATGGGCTTTTATTGTTTACGTGGCACTGTATTTGATTCTTGATTTCCAAGGAAGAAACTTAATAGAATCAGTGATCGTCTTTAGGTAGAGCATCTCAAATATACAATCATTCTTTGAACATGTGATATTTCACACCACTGGGGTTATTTTTAGGTTTTCAATGTTACAAGTCCTACCAATATCAGCATCGTTTTAAATATATTTAGAATCTGCTCAGGCAGTGAAGAAAGAAGAAAAGAATGAATTAATTAATAGCAAACTTACCAAAACTGGTGATATATTTTCTTTCTATCTGTTAGTCATGTAATGACACAATTTTATATTTACGTAAGTGAAGGTATGTCCCAGTTATCATGAGTCAATAAAATTAATGACGCATTTGTTAAATAATGAACATCAATGCAGCATTGTGGAATCCTACCTTTACCATTTAAAATCATATTTGCTTTATTTTCTTCGTAGCTGTTCAAAGGTTAAAATAGTCCAAAAATGTATTAATTACACTTTGTCTCGACCTCTTGGTCCTTATCAAATTTCTTGATACACTAACTCTCATGTTTAGATCTACGCAAGTTACTAAATTACATTAAAATTATGGATTTCAAGCTAGTGAAAGTAATTTTTAAAGTTAATTATAGTATGCAATGTTATGTTTGTTATCATTACTATGATAATCAAAACATATAATAAGTGATTGTATTGATATGCTATTTAGATTTTGAAATAATAATGGACGAATTGATGAGTGTAATATGTAAGTATATTTAAACATTGAGAGCTATATATCAAGAAATTTTATAAGGACAAAGGGGTCGAAACACAGGGTGATTAATACATTTTGTGGACTCTTTTTGGAGTTTTTTACAATCATTCTTTGAACATGTGATATTTCACACCAATAAACCTTTTACTGCTATGCAGAAAATAGAATAAATATAATTTAAACTGAGACATGAAGCTGCGTACCACACATATTACATACACCTTTTCCATTATGCATGTTAGTAGTAGTCTATAATTGATGAGGACAAGGAAGTCTAAATCATTATCGATTGAGTCTAAATGAGCAGACAAATGTTGCCTTGCACGAGGCACTGCAGTTTAAAATTAAGTAGGCCTAAATCCAAAAGATTGCCATGGCTATGCGATTTCCCACAAAAGATCCGTTAATCACCAACATCCAGCCCTTGAAAATTCCATCATACTCAGATCTCATGCTATCACACTCGTAAACAAGCCAGCTTTTGCGCCCAAATTGTGTTGTGCACTCCAGAGTTATTCTAGGACTTGGCCGCTGTTCAATTGAGCCAGCCGGTGGAGAGTATAAGTCGGCCGTTCACGACCGGCAAAACTCTTCATCTAGTCGTCAGTTGACGTAGTCTGTGTGTTTAACGTCGTCTCGTCCATTGCCGTCCAATGAAGCCACCCGTTTTGGGGCTCTTAGGGCCGATTTAGGGTGCCACCACCATCTCGGTACCCGATGGGGCTGCCGACCCTTGGAGTCCCAAATGGGTGGAGGCTCTGGACGTTTGTGTCGTCTGCTTTAGGGCATTTAATGTCGTGCTAATATCATTTTTGGATTATGTGTCGTTTTCTTGGTGTACGTGTCTTTGTGGATATGTATGTGGTTGTGAAGGAGAGAAGATTAAAATGATGTCTAAATTGAGAAAAATAAAGCCTATTCTTCTTGTGTGGAGAAAAAACCTGATTTGTCTTTGACTGGGAACGCCCTGGAGCGATGCAGTATGCTCTCCTACACCCAGTAAGTATGCGATGATTAAAATAATCAATGTTTATTCGTGAAGGTCAATGGGTATTTCTTGTCAAATCTAAGTTTGACATATTAAGTTCTACAGTAAAGTTTTCTTTTTCGCTTAAATAGCCAAAAACAAATACCATGATATACAATACGAGAGGTACCACATTGAAGGCTTTGTTATATGAAATGTAATATTGTGGAATGTAGCAAATATTAATACCACGTGGTCAGACTGTATAGAAGTTGATACTACAATGTGAGCCTCTACTCAGGGCGCCGGCGAAATATAAACTCTAACCTACTACATCATAGCAGTAATTATGATGCCGGTCGCTCCAGCTGTCCAACGTCGAGGTGTACTGTGTCCACCACCTGTGGCTGGTGTCAGCATTATGAGATAGATGCTGTATTAGAATTAAATGTACCAACACGTGTTATACCACGGATTGTCGTTATGGACAAGCGCTAATATGGGACGTACATATGTATTGACTTTATGGACAAGCGCCAAAATGCGGTTATACATAATATGCGAAAACAGGTGTAGGTGATTTCTCATGGGGTCATGAAAATAGAAAAAAACGTGATCGGTGATTTACCCTAAATATTGAGCGTGAATTGTGAATCACCTGTATGCAAGTGCATGAAATGTGATTTAAGTGTGTGAAATGTGATGGAAATGTGATGGAACCTATTCAATTACAATTCTTGGGGATTGGTGAAAGACAATGAAATGTATTGGTAACTGGTGATTTAGGGGGGAAAATTGGTGAATGGATTTTCATCAAGGCTATATTATAACCCTGGCATTTCTCATGTAATATCGTCAATTCTCTGTCGAGTTGTGTTGTTTACAGCATTATGAAAGAAACGAGTTGCCACAGGTGACATACGAGGGTTTTTTATTTCATCAATGCATGTAGAATAGGAGTTCGAAACTTAATTTGAAATACAACATAATGCATTCAGTGGCCTTTAGAGGTGAAGCAGTTAAAAAATGATCAATTGATGGTCCTGAATGGATCCAAATATGGATAGATTGGGTCCATATGAAATAGGTACCAAATGGTCACCGTTTTCAATAGATGAACCAAATGTTAGGACCATGTCAAACAATATGACCTGTAGAGGGGTAACAAGCTAGGCGGACGCAAATAGTGATTTATAAAGCAGGGTGTGAACAGACTCTGAAACGTCAGGCCTATATTCGCAACTGAGAAATATTATCTGAAAAAACCTTTCTTACAGTCTTGTGCATATAAATGAGAAAAATTGACAAATGAGAAGCAATGTTGTACTGTGTAAGCATAATATGCCTGCCTTTGAAACGGCAAGAATATAACGGAAATGATCAAAAAATATTGTATCTAGTAATGGCATTATGTGTTGAAATAATCAATTATGTTCACTTATTAGAAAATATCAATTGCAGCAATAGGCCGCTAAAGCGTTGTCAATGATTCTAACGTGACTTTTTATCTAGCCTTTATTCACACAAATATAATTACTATTACGTAATGAGGCAATAAGTCATTGTCAAACAAATGCAGCTTTGATATGTAAGGTTATTTTCAGAGATCGAGGTGCCCATATTGAGTAGATGCAAAGACTCTATTAATATTTGTAGTCTGGGGGGTAGTGGCATCTGCTCATTTACAGCGTACAAGTACTTAATGGATATATGTATGCACCATAGATTCATGTGATTCAACAGTATATTTCTTACAACTTGAATATGATTATTATTTATAGCGTTAATCATTTCTACACTCTAGGCACATACATCATCACAATGACAAACACTTCCAAATGCAGTAATTCAGTATATGGCACACACTAGTGCACTTCACTCACAAACTTGCAGTGGTAAGCACTCTCATCGCAATAAAAGCAGGAAGCTCACAGCACTCATTCATACGTTTCTATAGTAACCTCAGGTATAGGTGCAAATGACAGAGACAGAGGAGACGGAGACCTCGGCGACAGCGGCTGCAAAGTGACGGGGCCAGATGGGGCAAACTCAGACCCACTGGGTAACCGTTGCAATGACGGACATCTACTGTCCGTCAATAGGCCGCCACCTGTCGATGAATCCTCGTTGTCGAGCGATATGAGTGACCACGATGAGAAGGAGTCCCTTGCTCCATTGGTGCCAGTAGCACCCCCGCTAAACAGCGAAGAGCCTTCCTCCCTGTAAAGCTCTTGTTGGTGACTATGCTGCTGGCAGGAAAGATCGCTGTCACTGGATGGCCGCATTAGCATCCCCTTCCCCTTCTTGTTCTTCTTGCGGTGGTCCCCTTTGGCGAAGTCCATTTCAAACAGGGAGCGGTTCTCCCCAAGTATCCTATGTTTGCGGTCCTTGGTGAGCATCTGTACCCGGAAGCGAAACTTTTCCTGTCTCTTCTCCGTGCTCTTCACCTTCTCAAGGTCCCGCATGTACGTGCTCAGCCCGATGTCCTGGTCACTCTTCTTGACGAATGAGCCAATGAACATGACAATGGCCAGGGCGTACACAGCCAGCACCACCACCACGTAATACAGCGCCCCCTCGGGGTCATCGTGAGGGTCGTAGGCGCTCCCCCCATCATCACCACCACCGCTTGTGCGATTATCCCGCACTAGTGTTGCTTCATACGTGTTGTTATCTACTTTGCTCACGCGGAAAAGAAGCTGAAATACATTGCTGGTCTTTGAGGAAAACTGTTGTAAATGGTCCTTGAATAGGATTTCGTCTGATAGCTTCATTGTTGATTTTTGGTTGGCTTGGACGGAGAACTAATTTTCTTGTGTCTCTGTGCTCTTTTGCAGGAGTCGACGGGTGAATTCATTAGGGGATTCTGTAAAGAGACGGAAATTGCATATTAAAAGGACATGTACAACTGAATATTTCAGTTATATATGTACATTATATACCATGGAAATCGTGCCATCTGATCAATTTAAATACAACATGTACACATAAACATCTTATATGTGCTTTGATAACTATAACAACTGTTTATAATTGACCACAATCTTGTTTCATGACGTACAAACCTAAATAGAACTAGAATTACACATATTATATGGAATTCCCTTTTATGCAGTTACGAACGAATTAAAGGTCACCAAGTCCCGAGCTAAGGGAATTTGCAATTGATATTACAGCAAGTCTATGCTACGACACGTATGGTACATGTAGCTGTACGTGAACAATATCAGAGAATGTAGCGACTTGCAAAAGAGTGGGTCAATTATGTGAATATTTGAACAAAACATCACAACACTGCTCATCGAAATGTTTGTAACATATGCACGATCATGGAAAACAACTCCCTGATTATATTACTGACAGATGAAGCCATAGAAATCTGGAGAAAATATCTAAATTGTGATAACATAGGACTGTGTCAACTATTAAATACCATGAAGTGATATATATGTATATAGCATAAATCCAGCCTGAGAGGATGCCCTGGTTCCTCTTGTCTTTGTAAGTTTGTTATCCTTACCTACTGTGTAATTGTAATGTGAATGGTATAGTGTAACTTGTAAACCATAGAAGTATAATACCCACTACCCCTCTCATGATGCTGGGGCCCATGGTCGTATCGTATCACTTTATTTCTTTGTGTTTATACGGCTGTTCTTTGTATTTGCATCACAACTACACCATAATTATTACTCCGTTTACTTCATCTACTTCTTAGTTAGTTCATAAATGAGACAGTAACGGCCAATAACCAGCATAAAAAAGAAACCTGAGTAATTAATATTACCTAGGCGTGTCAATTCCCAAATATTCACAGATGTGTCTTGCATACGGCGTGAGACTGGCATGCAACATGCTCTATATACATGCAGACCTATCATTCATAGCAATACACGTGACAAGGGTCTAGTAAATGTACCGTACGCTATGATTTGTGAATATGATATTAGGTTATTTCAGAGTATATTATAAATATGTATCATCACTAAGAGTATCATAATTATCTAAGTTGCAGGAATGAAATATACATTTTCAAATGCCGACCCGTGTATGTTTAACGATAATGGCATTGGGACAAAGAAACGCGAGGGTTATATAACAACACATTGACCTAACTACGGAATTAGCATCATTTCCCCATAAGTCAATATGAAACTCAATGCAAGATATACTTGAGGGGGTGGGATGGGGGTACACCCATTGTAACTAGGAATATTCATTAATCTCCGATCGAACAATAAATGCAATAATATAAAATATTTTCAGTGTGGCTAATATTTATATTACTGATATGTGTATGCTAAATTCAAATGTATATTTAACCTAATATAATGCATTTAGTAGCACTGTTCAGTGTTTGGCGATGAAAAAATAATTTGATCATTGCAAGTGTTTTTGTTGTTGGGTAACATTTACATTAATGAGTATGTACCTCGTATGAACATACCTCTCAGACACTGTATAACATCCGCACACTATTATTAATGATGCAATATCAAGATTAGAATATCCCGGTCACTACTTAGCCCCACATACTCATTATCATGTTATCACAGTATAGTGAGTACAGCAATCCCTTAATCCGTGCTAGTGCCGTGACACGGTGATGTGAGGCTACCAACAGCCATCGTCCAATTCTATCTCACTTGACGGGCGCTTTGCTTCAGCAAGAAATTACCTTATATGCTAGACTAATCTTCTTTCAGTCAAACTATATGTAACCGGAATGGTTCGCTTTTACTATTTCCGGTTATTGTATTCAAACTTGTAACTTCTACCATTACGTCGCAATAAAAGAGGCAGATGTTGTATATAGTTTCTACTGCTCTATAATGACTCCAAAATTCATTGTCCAAATTTCTCTTTGAGGTGGCAGAATGAGCACTCTGCAGTGAGGCTCGTCCAGCTTTCACTTCTCATCGTTGAATTGACGTTTAAATACAAACAAAAGGATGCGTCCAATATGCTTTTCATGAAATTAATTAAATCTAAATGGATAAGTTTATCATTTAATAAAATCAACAAGATATGTTCATTTATTTAGTCTTTTGATTCTTACTACTTTCCATAAAACTCCGTTCATTTCAGTGCAGCAGACGAGTCATTAACCAAATGTACTATTTGTGTGAGCACAGATGGTGGAAGAGAAAAAATAAATGCATTTTGCTAAATGAAGAAATATTATAGAAGGAGTCTTTCAGACTATTATGCATATGTGTATTTACTGTCCTATGTATGCTCATATTAATACGCTAATCTATATGTTAATGTGCTAATTTTGGTGCTTTGTCCGGCTAACTCCCTTTAACTTGACCAGCTGGACGCCGATCGTTAATGATACAGGGTAGTATTGCAAGTTATTGCAAGTCAAGTTTTGTCATTTCAAAATGGTCCGGTTGGCTGCTTACTGCTGATTTTATAACAAACTATGTCCTATCTGTGGGCTTAAATCATGAAATGTATATTTTGTGAGATCAGTAACTCACAGTTAATACATTCATTGTACTTATCCCCGTGCCTAGTGAATATTCACTGACATCGGAGCAATTGAGTGCACGTTGTGACTAAATAGTAAATGCACTGTAAAGCAACATAAAGGTAGTAATTGCTCCTGGTTTCCTCGTGCCATACATTTACTTACTGCATACCCTGTTATAATTGATCAAATATCAGTAATATGATTCCTAGTTGGTGGCGTATAATATGAAGACCATACAATAAACAACTTTGGTTACAATATTAATTATGGATTGACTGAGTAAATACATAAGGAGCAGACCTTCTACTGTATTTGTCGTAACATGTAACACTGTAATTCATAAACATCTTAGAAATCACAAATGTCTTATTATTTAGTATAGGGCAGTTGAATGGACACCAATAGTTTTGTAAGGTTCTTGACGAGAATATGCGGTGAGATGCATCACACTCCCAGACGTACAGTGGCTGTGATACATTGACAAGTATCCAAGAAAGAGGGCGTTGAAACTGGCGTATTTTTGCCGCTCGAGTTTTTGTACAAGACCCTCACCCGAGATCTCAATTTGACGAGGCATGGATGAGGATAGGATGGTGGTAGAGAAACCATCGTGGCATCATTTTTCAATCTCTCTAGTTGCACCACAATAGGCCTGCGACGACACAAAGCGTAACATTTTACAGCAGCTATAGATCTATATAACGTAATTATGACCCGTGAGAGTTTACAGTTGGTTATATACATGATATAGCACCATCGTGTAGACCGATTACTAGGGTCATGAAAACATGGACCTGCCGGAGCTGAAAGTGGTGTAGTATTTTTTTTTTTTTTTTTTTTTTTTTTTTTTAGAAATGGCTTTTTGTCATAATGCGCCCCCCAACAATGAAAAAAGATACACGGTAACACATATCAACTCATTAATACTGCACAGACGGTACAAATATCTGATCTTTGGCATTAATTTAAAGGTAATAGAGTATATCACAGCTCCAAACAGTTTTTTAATTGATCACATTGGCTAGTTTTTTATATTTAGCTTCTCTGCTACGAGGGTTGTATACACACGCATTCATAATTATATAAGTCCAACAAGTGCAAACTATATGTTAACACATTGAAATGCGTGAATGATGTACTAAATTTTATGAAAATGCGACAAATATTATGTGCACATAGCACTCCTGATAGTGAGAACACTTCTGGTGCTAACAATTGACGTGTGTATAGTGTCTCGAGATTGCCACTGCTCCTAATAACCTTATCAGTCACGAGGCTTAGGAGAATTCTAGCCATATCTCTATCACGTTACACACATTGTCTTATTAGTTAAGATTTAATTTTGTAATTACTTTTGCAGCCAGTTAATGAATACCGTTCTTTATTTATATTAATAACAATAACGTCGTAGAGTGTTCATTGAGTGCAAATTTAGTGCCAAGATGGGTGCCGTTATTAACGGTATCCTGTTCAACCAATAAGGGTTACAGGCCTTATCAGAGACTATTGCTCTCGCATAGGTTCATTTGTCTTGTTGCCTGTCCCTCGACTCAGACAATACATGACAACATTAACACATCGGGATTAGCAATTGTAGGATATTCTTTAGTAGATAAATATGGATCCACATGTATGGCAGGGGATAGCTGGTCAAAGCCATGTTATAGTTGTGAGAAAACTGAGTGTATGTCACGTGGTATGAATTGATTATCAAATATGATTGCTGGTGAATTCAGAATACTCCTAAGAAGATGAGTTAGCGTTGATGTTTGAACATCTGAATTATTATGTGTGCCATCACTACAAAACGTGGGCCAAAAGTTAAACAAATATTTTTGTGACTGACTATTTTACTTTATCAATAAAATGTATTTCGAACACACCCTACATCTAACGAGTTTCTGATAGTAAGCAGATCAGAAACGCACTCTGTACTATAGCTGATGATTTTCTTTAAATTCTGAAGAAGAGCACGTATATATCATTGTGAAAAAATACACTAGTATTGCACAGTTATCTTATAGATATCATCTAAGTTATGCCTCACTTTCCCTTTTCCTCCAATAGGACTTTTTGCGTGGCTTTTAATTTTTGTGTTGCTAGAGATGCCTCGGATCATCGTGAATTGCCACTATCACGATTGCACACAGGAATCGATTTGATATGGCTAAATATATCAGCAGAGAACATTGATATGCAAACAACAATTTCAAAGATGTCTTATTTTTGTTTCTGTAGGGAGACCCGCTTGCAGAGCAAAAGACTGAGATTTTAGATTGGATAGAAGCAGTAACCGGAGAGAAGGTTCCACGCGACCAGCCTTTCGAAAAAGTCCTGAAGGATGGAGTCATACTGTGCAAGTGAGTAATGAAAGACTCAAAGAAACAAGCCCCTTTTCGAGATAAGCAATAGAGGACAGCTTTAATCATGCTATAGAAGGATTATTTCTCCAAGACTATAGAGCTATATCACATAGCTAATACCCTATCATCAATATCCTATTCTTTCGTACTATCAGATATAACAATATCGTTTACAGTAGACCACCTATTCAGATAAAGGTTATATTGGCCTATTAGTTTGCCTTTATAACATACAGTATGTCGAAATTATAACAATGCTTAATTCATATGGTTTACTTTACTAGCATGATGAACAAACTTATTCCTGGCTCTGTGAAGAGAATCAACAAAAAGGGCTCCAACTTCCAGCTGATGGAGAACCACGCGGCTTTCCAAAAGGGCATGAAGCAGTTCGGCGTCCCTGATGATGAAATCTTTCAAACCGTAGACCTGTTTGAAGCCAGAAACGTCAAACAAGTGGTCAAAAGTTTAGGCGCCTTGGCTAGAATCGTAAGAGTTATCTACAATATTGAAAATCAGCGGTTTGGGGGCTGTTCTTGAAGACAATAATTTTATTAATTACTTAAAGATGATAATCGAATGATTTTCACTGTTGTGATTATAATGATTGGTAACGTTTCATAATAATCATTAAGTAACGTTTGAATAGGAGAGTTACTGAGAGTAAACATACACGTATATATATTTCCTTAGTGAACATAATGTACTTAATGTGGGCTAAGTATAATTTGTGTTACTTCTTCTCCAGGCTAGCAACAATCCTAACTACACAGGACCAAAGATGGGTCCTAAGATGTCTGAGAAAAATGAAAAAGAATGGACTGAAGAAGAGCTTAGAGCCGGGCGCCAGGGAACCGTTGGATTGCAGATGGGAAGTAACAAAGGAGCCAGTCAGGCTGGACTGAACCTCGGCAAACAGAGGATGATCAATGATTAGATTAGGTTCTAAACATTGAGAAATCAATTTGTAAACTACAGAACTATGACAAAATATTAGGAATAAATTGTTGATTATGTTGCGTTAGAATATTGACATGCTATAGTTTGGCCAATGTCGTGTACAAAATCCCTCTAGTCAAAGTTTATAATAGTATAGCTGATAGTTGCGGTAATAGTAAAAACGCAGGACATGACCTGATACCATATTTCCATGTTGGTGGGGTTGGTTTTATATGAAAATAGATATGGGACTGAGAAAATATATTTGCAGACTTTGTCAGTTAGACATTCTCTATGAGGGAGGTGTTTCGAGTAGCTAAGATTTTTTGGGAATGACACTCTCAGATACAACTTGCTACTTATATGATAGGAATGTCATGGCTGACACAGGCAAACCAGCATGGAGACATCAGTAGGTAACTCGCAGTTCACCTAAAACCTAAAACACTTTTAAAGCCATTTCACTTTATCAGGGGCCCCAAACTTTACTTCATAGTCAAATGGAAGTTAGGTTCCCCTGTAGATATATTGACAAGACGGGGATTTTGACCACAATCTGAAATTGAATCATTATTTTTCTATTTATATTAAGGACATATGGTTGGAGGGAAAGACTTTGATTGTAAATTAGTTTTTCGTATGTTTGTTTTATGTTAGAGTTGGAATGAGAAGCAAAATACAATGTAAATTGGAATACGATTTGACAACTTTGTGTTTGTATAAAGTAGCGAGTCATATACTCGTTTGTGAAAAATCAGTAAAAAAGATTGAACGGTAGATGGCGGTAATTTTCTACACACTGTGAACTGGCTTTGTTTTTAGAAAATAGCTAAATTAATTTATGCTTGAAATCAATGTTATGTTTGTCTAATAAAATGTGTTGTCAAAATGTTGAGTATTCATTCCGGCATACGCACTATTTGAGTGTTACTCTGGATACCTCGAGAATACAGAGATACTAGCTCCTTACCTATAATTATTACGTCTTGTGTCCAGAATTGCTAGTAGACCTGCATCCCATTGTATATTTGAATAAATAACAAAATAATAGTAGATTAACCTACATAGTCCACATGTTCTCTATGGACACTGCTACTAACGATACGATGTTGGTGTGTGAGAGAAAGAAAAAAAAAGAAAAGTTATATAAACCTTTATTTACCCGGTCGGGAATTTTAACAAGCAGATACAAACATCAATTATTACATGCTAGACAAACATTGCAATATATTTCTCCCGACTTTGTACAGTTTATCATGAAACTAGTATTAGTTACAACTAAACACTTAAACATCAAAACTAATTTGGTAAAAATACGTTACATTGTAGCTATTATAATTACCAATCTTCTGAATTGGTGTGATGCACAATGACACATGCCATTTGGCAATGATTATCGCTCAGAAATTATTCTATTTCGAATTTTTCTGAATGTGACCAAATGTCATCAATATAATTTACTCATCCCCCCCCAAACCCACCCACGAAGAGAAAGTCTGAATCTAAACGCCGGGTGGCACATTTATACTGCAATGATACTTCCTCACCATCAGCAGTACATTCCATTTAGGTTCAGGGATAGGGTGATAAAAGAAGGTTGTTCATATTCTTATTCCAACTACGTGTGTAGAAACTATTGTAACTCTCAACCCTTCAGAGGGTCATTAATTATCGAACACATCAATACTGTTTTTGTACTCACATAAATGTTCATCTAAATGGACCCACTATTTGGGGGGTCCATATTAAAACCACCCACATAACATAACCTGACTTAAAAGTGTAGGAAGGTGTTGTTACAAACTGGAGCTCGAGGTGTGTTTTCTAAACCCCCATCCTTCCCCCAACTGTGAATTGCATTAGTCCAACTTTATCTAAATTGTAAGTCTTCAAAAACAAGATTTGAATTATCTTTTTCCATTACACCATCAACACATTCACCAAATGTTATAATAACAACTACAAGATATACTATTATCAAATTATGATTTACCAGAAGTCTTGTAAGTGTACAGAACACATGAAAGCTTATGCGTACCTTTCAAAGACTGTTCATCTCTAGCAATAAATGTTGCTACATGTAATAGCAATGACAGCAATGCAAACGTATACATGAGAGGTGCCACTGCCTAGCATACATAATACTGCTTGATTATTAGCTGAAGCGAACGTTGAAAGGAAAGATGAAAAAGGTTTCATATCATATAAAACAACAATGAAAATTTCAATAATCTATCTGCAAGCATTATTTTTTCTTTGGCTTTGGTCTCATCTTTTTCTTTTTGTCGTCTTCTCCGCCGATTTTCCTGGAACAAAAATCATGAACATTACTGAGCAATCATACAGGCTTGAATATTCCTCTAACTAGTCAGAATCTAGAACAGACGAAAACTGAAACTTATCTTTAAAGCTGGTGCATATATTATATATAATCATTTCATGCTTGCTATTCCTTTCAACTGTATTAGAATTTCATTTCCTTACACCTGCTAGTATTGTTATCATACGTACTTTTCGTATGTGTCCCGTGGCCATAGAACATAGTAAGTCCACACCCACGGCCTATGGATATGTTCACTGTGTTTTAAAGCTTCAGAATGATTTCTTCTTTGAATGTTATGATCTCGTCTCTTTAGGAGTTCTTCTCTACGTTTCTCCATCTCCAATTGCATTTTGGCTTTAGCCTCTGCCTCTAGTCGTTTTAGCTGCAATATTTTAAAGTGAAGAGTAAATATCATCTATCTACTTAACTTATAATGCATCCTTCATTTGCATATGGATAGCTTGTTGTAAGACAGTTAACTAACGGATTATTTAAGCTATTCATTTCGTTTCAAAATAAGGATAACAAAATCGTACCTCTTCCATTCTGATTCTATCCTGTTCCCGCCTTTTCTGTAATTCCTCTTCTCGTCGTAATCTCTCTGCCTCTAATCTCTTCTCCTCTTCCAACAATCTTTGCCTGATAAAATTTAATGTAATCTGTTAAATGTAACGATAACTTGAAATTCGTATGACATTCAGTTGTTTAGCCATGTCTTATATAAATGCATTGCATATATTATAGCTAAATATACAACAAATATCATTTACCAGACACTTTTGATCGTGTTTATTAGACTAGACAAATCATATAGTGTATGGCAATTATCTTTCAGACAATTTGTGTCCAGATAATTTCCAAACAAAATATATACATAATCGAGGGTATGGAATATGATGATTACCTCCCATAAAAATTCTTGACCTCATAAAAACGTACTATAACATCACATGATCACACATCACATAACCATTTGACAAACCCGACACACCTCATCATTTCTTCCTCTTCTTCCATCTGTCTGGCGAGTTCCAGCTTCTGACGCCTCTTGCGCGCTGCTTCCTCCCTCTCCTCCACAAGGCGAGCCATGGCCTCCTCCTCAGCCTGCCGCTCCAGCTCCCGTATTCGCTCCTCTTCCTCTTGGGCTTGTTGTTTAGCGAGTCGCTCTTCCTCCTAACAGAATATTGTTCAGTATAAATGATCAACCTAAATTATGATAACAAAGTGTCATTGTGCCCAATGAATATCAGTACATCTGGTTCCAAGGAGCAAGAGTGCACTTTGTACAAACTTAATGGCTTTAACGTTTTAAAGTGTTATTTTTGAAGGGTAACAATATCGTCCATTAATTATTCTATAATTCATTATTATATTAATAAATGAACACTCCCTTAATCGTGCCAATCATAGATAAATTTATCTTTCATGTATGGATGGAAATTTAATTATATAATGATAAAATATTTACATACACAATAATTTTCTTGGGATATGCTACATTAACATGCCCTTAACATGCTTCTAACCACACAGTGCATGTATAGATAAATTGTGAAAAGCAGGTATTTTGTAACATAAATGTGTAAACTTTTATTTCATATGGTCTGCATCTGAATTTATGGACATACACGATAGTTACGCCCATAGATTCATACGATTAATAGCAAAAGCATTAAGTTTCCATTGAAAAGTGGACCTGTACATGGTTATTATTATCAAATGTTGGAAAGAAATGACAATGTCTTCATCAATAAAAACAAATCGCACAATAAATCATATATTGAAACAAATCACATGTCATTTAGACGCAATTTGATTGCAATTTGTCATGACAAATGTTACAATAACAACATTTTAAGATTCTAACATTTGACAAACTATGTTATTTCTACACTAAATAGGACTTTGATAACAACATTTACGTTATTCTTGAAGTGCTGTAGATTTTAAATAGAAATGCGACTGAGAAGATTGCTCAAGTTATTGGTGTAGATGTATGATTATACAATTGAAAGTGCAGAACGATAAAGTATATGATGCCAAATTGTTATAATCTAACAAGTATTTGTCGGTGAGGTTTATCTGTGTTTATGAAAAAAAAAATATAGTGTTTATAGCGTTTTATGTGTAATTGATTTTATTGAACAAGATATATTAGTTAGTGATCAGTTATTGAGAGCAAGTGAGACAGTATATAAATACCCTTGATTGTATTTTCTTATCCTGGAATACAAAGCAACCCTAGATACTAAAGAATGCTATGGGTTAAAATAAAACAAAAGCATGTGTCCTGGTGAATGCTTAGTAAAATCCTTGATAGAGGTAAAACCAAAATATACCACGTTGGACATAACGCAAACATCAACAAAAGCCTTTGATTCAATCCTATAAGTAAACTTGCATATTAAAAAAATCCGTTGATAAAGATCAGATATAAACCGGAAAAAAGCATATAGTAGAAAATAAGCAAGAAAGTCAAAATAAAAACGAACGAGGACACAGCAACATATATAAAGATGCTTAAAACTTAATTCAGACATGTAATTTCAGGTCAAATCAAGTCAAAATTAAACAAGCACTATTCACAAATATCAAAATGTGGAGAATGAATTAAGTCATTCTAACATTGAATTACCTCTTGTCGTTCACGTTCCTTCTCCTCTTCTTCCTCTTTCCGCAACCTTTCTTCTTCAGCTAATCGGCGCTTCTCCTCAGCATCTGCTATTCGCATTCTCAGTTCCAGTTCTTTTTGTCTTGCTGCTTCTTCCTTTTCCCTGTGAAGAAAGAAGATAATATGCCCGGGGGGGGGGGGGGGGTCGAATAATGACGGAGAGGGGGAGGGATTTTCAGAGAAAAATGACGTCATTGCAGACTGTGGAGTGTGGGTGGGTTGCAAATGTAAAAAGTGTTATTTCTAATAATTTTCCGATGGAATCGTATCAAATGTAACCTATCAATATGTTGTCAATATTGCTTTTTGGAGGTTCTATAGCAATGCACTAGATTCTGTTTACTGTTTATATGGGTAGTAGTAAGGACGGTGGTGCATCAGTAAGTAAATATGACGAGTCATAGCATAGTATGGGGGGGGGGAGGTTGGGGGGGGGGGGAAGAATAATTACGCATGAAGACATGGCGGGGGGGGGGGTCAGAAACGCCCGAAAAAGCGATGACGTCATTTGTGAATGATCCCTTAGTTGACATAATTTGTGAGGACAATTCTATCACATGGTGTATACAGTTAACCAATGTCATTACTCTTTAATGTTTAATCAGAATAAAAAAATATTGGAACCAAACTTACTTTTCTTCTCTTCTTCTATCTATTGCTTCTTGTTTTTTCTTTTCAATATCAGCCTTACGTTTAGCTTCTCTCTCCTCCCGGGCCAGTTTTCTAGCAGCAACAAGAGCAGCTCTAGCTTCCTCCTCTTCTTCTTCGGCTAGATTTGCTTCGTCTGTTAGTTCTTTAAGTTCCTCATCAAGAGCCTGAACAGTAGGAAGCGTTTTCTCTATCAATTCATATTCACTGAAAACTCACTGTCAACAAGACCACAACTTCTGCAACTGTATGGCATGTATTTGATGTTTACCTGTCTTCTTTTGCCTGATCATATGGAAACGATACACAACAAATGAATCCCTTTACCATTTACCAGATTTTCACACCTTGCATAACAATCAAAGGTTTGTACATTATTTTGAGCTAAAATTATAAACGTACACCAGATAGCTTTCTACCTCTCTCAAAGTTTTCGTCAGTCTGCCACCAACGCGCCTACTTGAGAGGCTGAACGCCTTGTTACCCCCCCCCCCCCCCCAGCTCCAGATGCTCAAGAAGTCGCCAGAAGCTTAGTGTCACTTCGAGGTGGACGTAGGTGTTCTGGCCTCATCTGTGGAGTGATCTGGCTGCTTTGGTTGAGCACTTCTGGCTTGCTTAACTGAGGATTATAGTTGACAGATGAAACCGTCAAGTGCCACGATTGCCATTGCAATCTGAAGCAATGGAAGCATTAAACATAAGCATCTGTTCCAACAGTTGGGTTGTTCACGATGCTCCATGATTAATGCCCTCGTCCTAGAGAAAATGACATACGCCTGTCTAGTTCTTGCCAAAAAAAGTCCCCCCACATCACTTCTCTGGAGAAGGGATTTATATTTTTATTTTTCCGCTTGTGTGCTCCCCTTTTGGAATAATGAGTTGTTGATTTGGATTATCTTTTTGCTTTTCTGGGTCGTCTGGAAGGCGAACTTGATCATCGTTAAGTCTTTCTGCTTAAATGTGGCATTGCTGACATGTCCACGAAGATGTTCGTATTATGGTGTGGTATGTCCAAATGGTTTCATACGCCTACTTGTTCAGCCAGTCCATTATAAAGGTCACAGACCGTAATTCCCGACTATCCCGTACGTTTTAGCTACAAAATATACACATTGTTTTCTCATATCTGGCTTCCTTTAGAGCATCTGGAGCTTGCATTGGCTATGTAAAATTGGGGGATTATGTACTTTCAAACTTTTAAGCTCAGAAGCAATGTATAAACATGTGATGGTTATGTCTAACTTGCGCAAATGATAATATTCAACAGGGACATCGCTGCATAGTGCTATTAGTTACAATAAGGCCTATTAATAATGTCTCTAAAACATTAATATAGACTATCAATAGCTTAGTGTTGTCTTACAACTATTTACAATAAACCCCACATGCGTCAGCCATCTATCTTTATTTGTTTAATCTTTGAATCTTTACTTACTTTTCAGTAGCACATCCCAGATCTACTGTAACTTGCAGCACATGCGTTCAAATGTGAATAGAATAAACAAGCCATAGCCACTGTAGCACCCATCTGGTTCGGTAAAAAATAATATGGTGGTTTTCGCTATGGGGGCTGCTCATTCTCGACAAGAGGCTAATGATTTCATTTTAACGTTATTGTTAAAACTAAATACATACACATGTAACAAATTCCATGTAATCAATCCTATATATATTATATATAAACTATTTGCGTCGCTTCAGCTCAGCTGATGAAGCAAGCATTGTGTTTCGTTTTTTTGTGACAACTAACTATGCATGTATTATGTATGTATGTGTGTATGTATGTCTCCGGACAAACTAGAGCTTTAACTGTTGCACCAATTTCGTTCAAACTTTAAACGACTATGAGGTAAGAGGCAACACCAAAGTGATTCGATTTTGGGCACACTGCCAATTAAATTGTGATTTCTAGAAGCCCGTTTATGACATTTTTACTGATATGCAATGCACTTAAGCGAGCAAGAAAAAAATCAATATTCTAACCAAGCAGTAAATATTGATTATTGGTTTGAAACGGATATCGATTATTATCTGTTATTCAAATAGTACTATTCTGATTCATTGTGATGTTTTTTTCTCAAATTCATAAATTTCTTGATTTTAAAGTATACATCATTTCAGTAGATATCTTAAGTGCCCATGAGTCAATGTTGTTCTAGCGACAGTGTTCTTTAAACACTTTTGATCTAGTTGCGTCACTTCAGCTCAGCTGCTGAAGCAAGCATTGTGTTTCATTCGTTTGTAACTAACTAACTAACTAACTAACTAACTAAGATCAAAAGTGTTCAAAGAACACTGCGTCGCTAGAACGACGTTGACTTATGGGCAATTAAGATATATACTGAAATAATGTATACTTTACAATCAAGAAATTTATGAATTTGAAGAGAAAACATCAGAATGAATCAGAATCAATATATCCAGCAAAAAGATATTTGTGTTGCCATACAATAGTACTGAATAACACGATGATAATCAATATCTGTTTCAAATCCAACAATCAATTTTGCTGTTGCTTGGAATATTGATTTTTTTTCTTGAAGGGTAAGTGCATTGAATATTATTAGAAATGTCATAAAAACGCTTCTAGAAAGCTCAGTTTAATTGGCAGATTGCCCAAAATCGAATCACTTTGGTGTCGCCTCAAACCTCATAGTTGTGTAAAGTTTGAACGAAATCGGTTCATCGGTACGCCCGCTAGCTTGTCCAAAGACATACATACATAGTTACAAACATAGTTACAAACGAACTAAACACAATGCTTGCTTCAGCAGCTGAGCTGAAGCGACGCAACTATGTAACTATGTGACTAACTATGTATGTCTCCGGAAAAGCTAGATCTTTAACCGTTGCACCGATTTCGTTCAATTTTACACGACTATGAGGTATGAGGCGAACCGAAGTGATTTGATTTTGGGCACTCTGCCAATTAAATTTTACTTTCTAGAAACGCTTTTATGACATTTTTAATGATATTCAATGCACTTAGCCAGCAAGAAAAAAAATAATATTCCAACCAAGCAGCAAAATTGATTATTGGATTTGAAACTGATACTGAATATTATTTGTTATTCAATACTATTATATGGCAACAAAAATATCTTTTTCCTTGATATCTTGATTCTGATTCATTCTGATGTTTTCTCCTCAAATTCATAAATTTCTTGATTGTAAAGTATACATTCTATCATTCCGTGCAAAAATCACCGCCAATAACCCACGCTGATTGGTCAATCAGCGTGCTCAATCTTGCAATGGAAAACACGCTCCAGAGCGTGCGGAGACCACTACTACGCCGCTAGTCTAAACTCCTCACAATATCAATACAGCTGCTGACGTCGCAAGGCCTGTCCCGTGTAGCAGAGAGCAGAAGTTTAGACTAGCGCCGTAGTAGTGGTCTCCGCGTGCTCTATTTTGGCAAAATATGATTTATTTTGAAATAAAATGGATTTTAGAATGGTGATTGACCACTCGATTGTGGTGTCAATTGCAAAATTGAGCGTGCTGACGTCTGATTTACCCTCACTTCGTTCGAGTAAATCAGACGTCAGCATGCTCAATTTTGCGATTGACACTCCAATCTCGTGGTCAATTCCTACATTATTTCAGTATATATCTTAATTACTTATGAGTCAACGCCATTCTAGCGACGCAGTGTTCTTTGAACACTTTTGATCTAGTTTCGTCGCTTCAGCAACTGAAGTGAAAGCCTTGTGATCACTCCGTTTCTATGTATGTATGTACCGACCGACCGACCGACCGACCGACCGACCGACCGACTGACCGACCGACCGACCGACCGACCGACCGACTGACTGACTGACTAGATCAAAAGTGTTCAAAGAAAACTGTGTCGCTAGAACGACGTTGACTCATGGGCGATTATTAAAGATATATACTGAAATGATGTATACTTTACGATCAAGAAAGTTATGAATTTGAGGAGAAAACATCAGAATGAATCAGAATCAATACATCCAGCAAACAGATATTTTTGTTGCCACACAATAGTACTATTTGAATATATATACGTATATAATTACACAAACCAGCTGTTACCTACTTTTGGCCACCACCCCCTACGAATTTTGGACATTTATCCCCCTTTGCTCTTATCAGTGGCGTTTCAGGGCTTCAAAACTAGACCCGCTCCCTGCATTACTACTGTTTGCATGTTGCCATATGCACCATACCTTTCATTCTCTACTCATTTTAAGGCCACTGCTTTACCCAACCTGTTTGGCAATGCTGATTCGACGAAAATGTGACATTTTTCCTCTCCTGGCGCTCACCACTACAGTTTTGTCACTTAAAAACTTGAGCTACGTCAGTAATGTAGAAATCGGTTCACAAGCCGCACACATTCAATTATGTCATCATTTATGAGAAAACAGGTTTGAAATGGTCAATAAATACCCTGCATTATAACGGGAAGAATCATAACAGAATACAGCTCAGTCACTCCCTAGACATACGAACGCATATGGTCGGATTTCTGCACTACAGTTACGTCGGCCGTATGCCTGCTGTTCTGTGCATCTGTTTGATGTTCATTGATTTTGAAGCTTTATTTAGTAGTTTAATAAAATCAATAGAGGTTTCCCTAGAAGTAGCAGGTGTGCTAGATTCATATTTTGTCTCACGGGTTTAGATATCCAGTGGTCAAACAAGACGATATTTTTATGGCCAGTAATATTTCACCAAGACTATATATACTCCCCTCGAAATTGTCTCCGTAGGAGACGTGAAGCTAGTAACAGATAATCCGCAGTTTCAAACTCAATAATCAATATTTGCTGCTAGGTTGGAATATTGATTTTTTCTGGCTGTTTTAAATGCATTGAATATCAGTAAATAGACAAAACCGGGTGAGTTGTTAACATTGATTATTTTATTGGGCAAGTTCTTGTGGCGTATCATGGCGAGCTCTAAGGGCGAGCCGTGATACGCCACAAGAACGAGCCCAATAAAATAATCAATGTTACACAACGAACCCGTTTGTAGGAATACACATAATGATCCTAATAGAAGATGGCCAGTCACTCGCTAGCCTGTGGTCGGACTTCTGCACTACAGTTACGTCGGCCGTAGGACTGCTACGCACGCTGTACTGTGCATCTGTTTGATGTTCATTGATTTTGGAGCTTTTCTTAGAAGTTTAATAAAATCAATAGAGGTTTTCCTAGAAGTAGCAGGTGTGCTAGATTCATGAACATATTTGAAGTGGGGCAAAAGTCGTCCGGTTGACAACTAACCATATACAGAATCCGTATATGGACAGTCCTGATACAACATATTTTTACAAGGCAGTTCTGGAGGTCGATATCGACTGAAAATAAATGCAAAAGACTGATAAATGTCATAAATGGGCTTCTAGAAAGCTCAATTTAATTGGAAGAGTGCCCAAAATCGAATCACTTTGGTGTCGCCTCATACCTCATAGTTGCCTAAAGGTTGAACGAAATCGGTGCAATGGTTAAAGCTCTAGCTTGTCCGGAGCCATACATACATAGTTAGTTACATAGTTACATAGTTAGTTAGTTAGTTAGTTAGTTAGTTAGTTAGTTAGTTAGTTAGTTACAAATGAACGAAATACAATGCTTGCTTCAGCAGCTGAGCTGAAGCGACGCAACTATGTAACTATGTGTGTATGTATGTCTCCGGACAAGCTAGAGCTTTAACTGTTGCACCGATTTCATTCAAATTTTACACGACTATGAGGTATGAGGCGACACCCAAAGTGTTCGATCTTGGGCGCTCTGCCAATTAGATTTTGCTTTCTAGAAGCGCTTTTATGACATTTTTAATGATATTCAATGCACTTAGCCAGCAAGAAAAAAATAATATTCCAACCAAGCAGCAAAATTGATTATTGGATTTGAAACTGATATTGATATCATCTTGTTATGCAGTACTATTGTATGGCAACACAAATATCTTTTTGCTGGATATATTGATTCTAATTCATTCTGATGTTTTCTCCTCAAATTCATAAATTTCTTGATTGTAAAGTATACATTATTTCAGTATATATCTTAATTGCCCATATGTCAACGTCGTTCTAGCGACGCAGTGTTCTTTGAACACTTTTGATCTAGTTGCGTCGCTTCAGTAGCTGAAGCGAAAGCCCTGTGATTACTTTGTTTCTATGTATGTATGTATGTATGTATGTATGTATGTATGTATGTATGTATGTATGTATGTATGTATGTATGTATGTATGTATGTATGTATGTATGTATGTATGTATGTATGTATGTATGTATGTATGTATGTATGTATGTATGTATGTATGTATGTATGTATGTATGTCTCCGGACAAGCTAGAGCTTTTACCGTTACACCGATTTTGTTCAAACTTTACACAACTATGAGGTATGAGGCGACACCAAAGTGCTTCGATTTTAGGCACTCTGCGAATTAAATTGTGTCTTCTAGAAGGCTATTTATGAAATTTTACTGATATTCAATGCACTTAGCCAGCAAGAAAATTCAATATTTGACCCTAGTAGAAAAGTCAAAGCCAGTTTGATAAAATCAATATGTCTGCTGAAAATTAATAAAATCAATACCGCGCACACTTGCACAGTACAATCACACTGTGATATTACTTGTGGCTAATTTAATTATTGTGTACTTTTAATCAAGATTTCCATAACGTTATAGTCAACTTTTAACAGTTAAACTTGAATAAGTCAACGTTGTTCTAGCGACGCTGTGTTCTTTGAACACTCTGATCTAGTTAAATTTGTGCTTCACTGACTCGTGCCAATATCTGCTTGTAGAGTGCATTATGATATTATCTTTTTTATTATGAAACTAATGATACGCAATTGTTGTGTAAGATCTGCTACTGCTTCTTTATGGCAATGCCCACTTTTATGTTTTCTTCCAAACAGGCCGTGTATGTATGTTATATCCCGCATCAAGTCATTATATATTAACAATCAATAATGATAATTTTATACCTCGGCTAAGTTCATATAAAATAGGATATACAACATTCAATATCAGTTAAAATTTAACCGAGGTTAATTGTAATTTTAAACGCATATGTGCATGCATGTATCATGTGCAAACATTAGATATCTATACATAAACACGAACATGTTTGACACATACCTGTTTTAGGGTTGTGATTTTTCAACAAGAAACTATAGACTATTATCAGTTAATATGCAATACCTTTTTCTTTCGCTGAGCTTCCTCTATTCTTTGTGCCTTTTCAGTTTCTTTTTTCTTAATTTTCTCTTCAAGAAGCCTGGCCTCCTCCAAGCGTTTCTTGCAAATTAATACTTTATGATGAAATTACACTAATACATTAAAATCATAACACTAATGCAGGATAACAAGAGTAGTAATTGCTACAACCATACACATTCCATTAAAGCATGCAAAAGAAACATAAGACAATCAAGGACTAACAAGATAATACTAATTGTGGTACTAGTATGAATTATGTCTTTTGTGCAACAACACGAATAGAAAAATGTGCAACATGAGAATTTATGTATCTTTCTTACCACTTCCTCTTGCTAAGCAGGCACAATATTAAAAACATATTTTAAAGAAACTTAATTGAGTACTAGTATATATGACCCCATATATGTTTTGTAATGGTCGTATGGACATGCGAAATCACCCTGCCTACGTGACGACTGTCACAACCATCAAAGACCAAGACTGAAAATTTAATGCTACATCCCGTTTTACGAACATATATTGCAGCTTCCTGCAGTTTTTAATTACCTCCTTTTCTTTTTTTCTTGCTTCTTTTATTGCCTCCTTCTTTTTATCCATATCTTCTTGAGACGGGTTGGAGTCTTCAGTTTTTTTCTTCCCTCCTTTCTTTGACTTTTTAGCCTTTTCAGGCTTTTCCTTTTTATTTGACTTCTCCTTTTCTATTGGATCGTCCTTTAATTTTGATTCAGCCGCTGCTATCTTCTCCTAAAATAGACAATAATATTCATTCCTTCGTTCGTATTTTCTTTCTATTGTTGTTCATATTTCATTGTTCATATCCTTTATTTCATTGTTCATTTCATTTCCTTTATTCAATCGTTCATTTCAGTTCATTCATTCACACGCTCCATGTGCTCGCTCTCCATCCATCCTCCACCCACCCACCCACCCACCCACCCACCCACCCACCCACCCACCCACCCACCCACCCACCCACCCACCCACCCACCCACCCACCCACCCACCCACCCACCCACCCACCCACCCACCCACCCACCCACCCACCCACCCACCCACCCACCCACCCACCCACCCACCCACCCACCCACCCACCCACCCACCCACCCACCCACCCACCCACCCACCCACCCACCCACCCACCCACCCACCCACCCACCCACCCGAAACCCACCCAACCCGATCCATTCATTCATTCATGTAGTGTACATGTATGTGGGTCTCTGTATCAGTTGTTCATCATAAGGGCTTTTGTTAACAATTATTATTAGTTCCAGTGTCTGTCTATATTCATTTTACAATATCTTTCATAAGGGTGATATGTGCACGTGATGCACCGCAAAATATTACATTTACAGATCAGCCCACCTTAAGCATTGCTGCTGCCAGCTCTAACTCCTCTGCTGTCAAACCTGCCTCTTCTTCATCATCATCCTCAATTATTGAATCTTGCTTGGTAAATATGTCGTTAACTGAAATGGGTAAAATAATGGGTAAATAAAAACACTATCTTACTCAAACAATAGGGTAGAGAAAACTATTATATATACTAATTTTACATCATGGTGATTCAGAATTTGACACAATGAAGTGTATCAGCTGCAGAATATTGATTGCAATAATATTATATCAAAACACACGTTCAATGACGAAAGAAATAGAAGAGCTATATTAAAATCAAACAATACAAACCTTCCTTTTCCAACTTTTCCATTTCCAGTTCTTCCTTTGTTTTTGGTGGAGGTCCTATCGATTTCTTCCTGTGTATCTGCTTTGGTTTGCTGGTAGTCTTTGGTTTTGGTGCAGGTGCTGCCTTTTTCGGCGGTGGTGGAGAAGGCATGCCCAGTAGTTTAGCCATCTCCTCCGCAGTCATTTTCTTGGGTTCGATGTTCTACATCACAAATAGTAGCTTATTCATACATTTGCAAAACGGTTATGACTTTCTTTGTAGAGTTGTAGTGTAAACTAAATTGGGCCAGAGCACACGACCTCCCGTCAGGTAGCACGCTGGCTCAACGTGATAGAGTTTTAGGGACAAAGAGACTAGATGATCAAGGCTGTATGAGACCAAAACTAGCATTAAGGCCGCAATGGACCTAAAAGGGCATTGCGCAATTGTGATGCTGGCTAAGTATATAAATTGTAGGAAATGTTAGCTCAGTGGACTAGAGTGCCTGTTCTTGCACGTATAACTGGTCTGGTGCGAACATGAGACCGTGAGTTCAATTCCACGGCCTTTCAAATAACTTTACATACCTGCTTCTCAAATTTTCTTACAGTAGTAGCCTATATTGAATGGTCCGTGGTACTTCATGTGTCATTGGTTTGAATTTGTACAAGGTTTCCAATATACTCTTTCAGTGTGTAAGAAATAACATCTGTCTAGTATGATAATATCAGTGATTTGAATCAACGTGTGGCTGATTAAATTTTCCGTCGATGCATTTTGCAACCGCTAATGCGTTTTGCAACCAGAACAGTCTGTACTGGCAATTCAATATGTAACACGCAGATTTTGTTTTTGTTATTTTGCACATAACTCACACTGACGAATAGGCATTTGAAGGATGCTGCACATATATCTTAACAGTATTACCTTACATGGACACTTGTTGTAACAAAATTTGTAACACGTGGTTGCAAAACGCGTCAACGTGAAATGCAACAGGTTGAATAAGCACTTGATTGCAAAACACGGCTCAACAAGCCACCCATGGTGGACGATCTATAAATATGTTGGTGCACATCGGTCAACACAACATTAATTAAGCTATGGCAACCAGATCAGTGATACACGCACCCATATGCCCAAGGCAATATTAATGCACACCTATTTCCGATGGGTTTGAACAATATTTTTGAAATAGCGAGGTACAAAGTGAAAATATGTTCATTCAAGAGTATTTCGTTTTTGCGGGGAAGTGTTATTTTAGCTTATATCATTATGAATGGTTTTCATATTTTGAATCGCACCTTTGGTTCAGTTTTCTTCTTTTCTTTCTTACTCTCATAAGCAGTAACATCCATCGGTTGGACAAACGTCTTTTGTGGTTCTGGTGAAACCACATCTTTGAGCTTTGGAGTCTCCGTTGATACCTGTCATATTAAATGTTCAGTGGTATTATATATGGGTATATATATATATATATATATATATATATATATATATATATATATATATATATATATATATATATATATATATATATATATATATATATATATATATATATATATATATATATATATATATATATATATATATATATATATATATATATATATATATATATATATGCTGCTGCTATATATATATATATATATATATATATATATATATATATATATATTTATTTTTATTATTATTGAAAACACATATACAAACATGTGGTATCAATCTACAAATTTGCATTATGAATACATACATGTGGTATGCAATCATCAAATTTGGAATTTATGCATTATGAATGGGGTAGCCATTAAACAATCAACAATATTATAGATATAACATATATAGTGTGATGATTTGATTTATATATTTTAAAACCAATTATTGCAAACTATAAACTGTGTAACATATAATATATGTTGATTGTTTAATGTATACCCCATTCATAATGCATAACTTCCTGATGATTGCATACCACATGTATGTATGAAACAAATTTGTAGAAGATGTGATATGTGTTTTCAATAATAATAAAAATAGACTATATTACTGCTCCAAAATATATATTTTGTTGAGCACTATAAGAACTATAAGTGATAGTATAAGTGGAATATATATATATATATATATATATATATATATATATATATATATATATATATATATATATATATATATATATATATATATATATATATATATATATATATATATATATATATATGCTATATAGGGCTTTGTCTCATGTTTTATCTGAAATCCAAGTTCACTCTTCGGTTTCTCCTGTTGAGATTTAGATGAAATGTCTGCATTCTGTCCAGATGACTTTTCGGCTGGCTTATTTACAACACTGTTTTCAACATCTTTATTCTTTGTCTTAATAGGATCTGCTAATTGTAACATATTGTTGGCTGCAGTAGGGGGAGGGTTGTGTTCGACCGATTTTATAGTTGTCTTTCCCTCGGTTTTCTCAATATCTTTCCCAGGAACGTCTTCCGTTAAAATAGACACAACTTCTTCTTTCTCGGAAACAAGTCCAGATTGTGATATATTCTGCGCAGATGACACTCTACTCTGTGTTTCATTATCTACTTCTGTATCGTCGTTAATACCCACTTGAACTGACCTGGGAGACTGACTACTAAGGACAGATTTATATTCATTAAGTAAATACTCCTCTTCAGACTGGTCACCATCAGTTCTACCGGAGACCGGCCTGCTGTTCTTCTTTTCATATTCGATGATCACCTCTAGTGGTGATTCACGTCCTCTTTCACCGTCCAAATGCTCGTCGGTAGGGCTGGTGTCAGCTTTCACGATGGTTGGTGGCGGATCTTCTGGGAAACCAGAGTGTGAGGAGAGCACAGATTGTGTTGGTTGTAGCAGCCTTGGACTCATGGTTATCTCTACGCTCATCGGTCGTGGCGGTGGATCGTCAGTTTCTAAATAATATTAGTATGTATGAATTATTTTTATATAAAATTCATGTATAGGTTTGCATTGCGATATATGACATGATATAATAATTACAATAGCAATACATGTGATAATAGTTCTTATACTTGTAATTTCAAATGCAGCGAAAACAATGCTCAACTCAATTGTAAATTGACTACAAATGTGTCCTCATTTTGTCTGTATAAGGTATCTGTATACCTTCTTCTGGTTCCTGTTCATTCGGTTCAGTGTTGACAAGTGGTATTTCCGCCTCAGTTTGCTGCTGCTGTTTCAACACTTGCAAAGACGCTCGTCGGATAGAAACCACCGAGTCTCTGTGCTGAAGAACTTTGGTAGACATGTCTTCAATCCTCACATCGTCATCATTAACATTTGCTACAGCAGTGTCGGCAATTGAAAACCCATTTGCATTATGCCCTACTAAGGATCCTGCAAAATAAAGTAAGATGCTATCACTTTTTGTATCAATACTAATTAAGCGTCTATGGCTGGTTTAAATCGGTTAACACCAGAATTTTCTCATGCCCGTCCTATATTCATTTGGGTCTGCAAGGCTGCTACGGGAATGAAAGCTTCAATAAAATCACGCAACTAGTTTATACCAATGAAGTGTGTAATTTTATTATAACTGTAATTAATGTCAGTCTCCGGCCAGTCAGATGTTGATCAAATATTTTGTATACACCTTATTTTAGTATGCACCTTTACCTGTATAAGCGGCTTGCAAAGGTTGCGGAGCATCGGGTTCCCCATCAAACACATCACTTCCACCGTCTAGTAATTCTTCTTCAAATTCATCGTCATCATACTCTTCATAATCATCAACATATTCTTCATTGTCACTCTCGTCTTGACTATTTTGCGATGTCCGTAGCAGGCTGTCATCAGCTGTGTCTTCTACTGTTCTGTGTATGAGATTATCATGTTTTATATCACTAGCACTTGTAGTATCTTCTCTTTGAGTTCTGTCAGTGAGTATTTCTGCTGTCTCCTCCAGAGTTTCTCTAATATTATCAGTTTGATGAAGTTTTAGCCTGAAATGAATTTATGACAACTATTTAAAAGTAGTAGTAACACTACAAGTAATAACACTACAATTATTAGAGTCCGCCATCGTAAATTGCGTATGCTCGATTATGTGCATAGTAATGACGGTTAATAGTTTAGTAAGCAATTATTGCATTAACCAGCAAGTTTAAACATATAACCTTGATGGTCTTCTGCTGCTGGATTTTCGTCGCGGGTCACAGTCATCTAAAAGCAAATTCTGAATAAATGGGTGTCCTTGCCATGCTTACAGTCCAACATAGTATTATTATACATGTATATGCATTCCCAGGCTTATGTCACTAAAATGTGGTCCCGTGTGAAGTCCATGTTAATATGTGTCAACATACATTTTTTCAATCGTCTTGATCTACACTTTAATATAAATGATGGTTGCATTTTTTCCGAACTAATTTAAGATGAAAAATCCAAGATGGCCGACAAAATGGCGGTCAACACTGCAATTAATCATGAATCCTACTAACCTTTAACTATATACTGCTATATTTGGTTAATATTGAATTCTAAGTTGCAGAAGTACTTGATATATTTACAATACTCAGCATTATATCTTTTTTAACTATTGATAATATTGATAAAAAGATTCAAAAGACCTGAACTGCTTATGATCCATAAACGTTTGGCTGCATTGCAGCTACAATTGAGTAAATGTTACTTAAATATTGCATTAGTTTTAGACATAACTGCTGGAAAAGGTTGCAATGATATACTGGCTGCAAAAATAATCAATATTTGTAGCTGCAAATGCAAATTTATAGTACTCTTCAGTACTCACAATTTATCATGAATTCTGTACATCATCGCAACCTTTTAGAATAACTGAATCAAATTATTATGGTATATGTAAATAGTTTTATTGATATTATTTTATGTTTATATATAATGAAGTGTGCTTTGTGTAAACAGAGGGATTACCCTAGTGTACAAAACCCCAAAGAGACATCATATGATAGGTTGTATGACAGTGTTCAACAATGTGCTAAATATGGTGATAAAGAAGCCTACAATCTTTGTAATGATGTTGATTTTATGGCCACTTTAATTGATCATACAGCAAAATAGCATTTAGATTTCTATAAAAGAGTTACTAATACTACATGTATATCAAGACTGTAAACAACATGATCAAAGTCTTTCAAAGGAAAAAGCTTTGTGTGTGGGTGTTGCTTGTAAGGGCAAGCCGAAAACTAATAAGTCAGAGTCCCAACCTGAGTGCACAAACTCCTCAGCAGTATATACTAACTCGGTATCTGTACAATTAGATAATAGCTTATGTTTTTTCCTGTCATCTGTCTGGTATCTTAAGATAGTTTCCATCTCGAGATTTGATAAGGACCAAGAGGTCGAAACAATGTTACTTATTAAAACTTACTTTTGAACCTTTTTTTGAAATTTTTTGATAAATACAGCAGTACGAAGGAAGAGGTAGAAATTTAACATGAGGCATGAAGCTGTTAACCTACATGTACCGCAAAAGATTAGAGAATGTATACTATCTACTAACAAAAACCAATGCTTGGAAATTCCATTGTTCAATGACTGATTTGGAATTCACGCCATACTTAAGCCTATGTTGTCATGGATAATAAGAGGATCTGGCAATACTGACATGGTCGAAGATGAAATGAATACAATTTATGAAACTATTGATGTTATAGCCCAAAATATTTAATGTATGCTCCAAAATCCCTTAAGCAAGTAAAACATAAGAATAAAAGTCAATCCACTTCATTTTGTCACACAATACAAATGAGAATCCCCAAGTAGTCACGGAATAAACAAGAAGTGAATCTGAAATAAATCTTTTGCATAAGTTTTGTCATTCTATTTATTACACCAGAATTCTCAGAATTGAAAGACAAATTGCTAATGCAGTGATAGCAAATGCAGTACTTAACAATGGGGTGTTTATTCCACAACAAATAGTAAAGAGTGGATTTATCTTTTTTGGAATAGACAACATAGAGTTTTCAGAAGACATGCAAGTTGGTAAGAATACAATGCCCGGAACTGTGATGGTTGTATTTCTGAAAAAACAAACAAACAATCTAATGACTTAAAACATATATCATTAAAGCTTGATGATACAGATTCCACCAGCTTCAAAGATTTCGAGTTATTTCCAAATGTTGAAGTACCTTCTAGTTTGCAAGGGAATCCAAAGCCTAAAGAACATAACAAATTTCATGATTTTCAGCCACTACAGAGACCAGAGAAATACTCCAGAGGATAAGGTTTAGCTGATGACAAAACCAACTAATTTTGAGACAATTGCAACACATCCTTGCTCTTTCTATCATTCTTTCAAATGTATAGCCTTGCAAGAGACAATGTTTCAGCTCTTCCATTGCATCATCACAGTTCACAAAACAACATTGAATGCACTGTTAAACTTATGTTTTTCACATTTCTTTGAAAGTCGTCCTTCCTTGCTTGGCAAAATATTACCAGCTCTCAATGCCTTCTCAAATGAACTAGCCGACGACACAGAAAACAATAATCTCCATGTTGATGTCATTGACTTCTTAGATTATTACAAAATATTTGCCACCATTGATGAATGGGACAAAGATATACTGTCACTCATTCATGCATTCCTTCTCCATTGAACCATGGCTGGAATATTGTTAAAGTTATTACTGAGCTAGTAAAATGTGGCTGTACTACAAGCCAATGTAATACTCAGATATGCTCTTGCCACAAAAGTGCAATGTTTAATATGAACAGAGAAGTCAAAATGAAGTGCTTCCATGGATGGCTGTACAAATGTTGAAGCAGAGGATGAGTATCCATATGATGGCTCTAATGATGACTCGCATGACGACTCGTATGATAGTAGCTGTGAAAATGATGTATTTAAGTGTATCGCAATGTTGAACTTATTTGTATTTTGAATGGTCTATTGTTGGATCAAAAATGTGTAGATATGTTAATGTTTTTTCTAAGCGCTTAACAGTTACATAGACGTAGAATTACATATAATTCGAAACCTGTGTACTTGCTTTAATTCCAATGAAAATTATTTTTTGTATGTTTATCTTATATAAATTCATTTTATACCATCATAATTGCAATAACAATGAAAATAAAGGTGATTTATTTAAACTTATATCATTACTAAGCACGTATGTGTGTAAGCTCATTAAAACCCATAGTAAATTTCATCGTGTTTCTTCACTGTGGTTGTCATATTGATTTTAGAGCCTATATTGATAGGATTATATTATGTTAAACATTTTGAAAATAATATAAAATCACTATTAAGCACAAATAATACTCAAACAATTAATTATTTTGTGTACATTAATAACATTAACAAGTCTTTTCATGATACTCATATATCGGCAGCCATTTTGTCCGCCATCTTGGATTTTTCACACTAAATTACTTCAGAAAAAATGCAACCATCGTTTGTTTTAATCAGTTGGTCACGACGATTCAAAAAATGTATGGTGTCACATATTAATACGGACTTCACACGGAAATGACATAAGCCGGGGGACTAATAGTGCGTTTTATGATTGAAGTAGTTAATTTCAATTACCAACAAAACCAATAACATCAATTTAGCTTTCACAATATATCAACTAATAACTAATAACCTCAAACACAATTAACCACACCAAACCAAGGCAAACATACCATAGCCAATAACACTGCCTAAACTATCACGCCGTGAGTTGCGCCTGGAATTAGACCTACTGGTGGCCTGAGAGTGATTTCTAGTACTGTGTTCATCTCTAAGTGACTGTGAATCTGGGCTTCCAGTGAAATATTTCGCTTTGGGACCAAGTTCTCTCATATCATTTGCATGGTTTCCAGTAAGAAGGTAGGCTTCAAGGTGTCTCTGCATGCTATAAGCGTCTTCATCTGAGGAGAGTTTAAAGTGTGGGGATGTTTACGTATAATCATGTGAGCATATTACACTGATTACAAAATAATTGTATGTGCATACATATGAGTTAAGCTATATAATAAAGCAAACTTACATAAACATTACAAATACAAGTAATCACTGGTCATTTAGCTTATTGTATGAACAACACCATTCATTAGTACGTGTGTACCGTCATCCTATATATTTGCAGTGTGCAAGTACCATGAATGAGTAAAAGAACCAAATTGGTTATTTTTATTATTATTTGGTACAGCTGAACTATCAAAGGGTTAATTTTCACTATCATAAGCTAATGCCAGTGAAATTCTTGTGGTGGTTATGTTTGAAAGGAAAAACTACAACTGTAATATAAATAGGAATAAATAATGCAATAGTAAAGGGGTAGGATGTAAGCAAACATTTAGCAGGTGAGGGAGGTTAAGGAAGCGTTATAACAATCGTAGCAAGCATATATACTAAATTGCAGCTAATTAGTTTATCCTCACTTCATGAAAGCATCTAGCAATATTTTAACATACTAGTTGAAATCACATTTCATTATGTGGTAATGGTATTCAGTTACTTCATATTCACATCATGTCTTACAACTGTCACTTATTACCAATAGAGTCATCCAATGATACTGCAGAATACGTTCTGGATCTATCAGATAATGGCCTCGAGTCAGCTGCCACGTAACCAGTATCTGCAGTGCTTGGACGTGTACTAGGCCTGGAGAAATAAGTGTATCCCGCCTGTGGAGTTCCTTCTGGAGTCGGTGGGTGTGCCATATACTGCTCAAACTCTGTTTTAACGATGAGACCGGTAGAAAAAGGGAAGACGTATATTTAAAGGTATAACAAGAATGGATTTATTCATTAGGATAAAGTGAGAATATTTGTTAACATTGACCATAAGAGATTGAAAATTATAGTATCTAATAAGCATATAATATGTAAATACATTGACTTATCTAATGTAGTATATATGTGGGAAAATACTACAGTAAGCAATTGATAGTATTTGAAATTTTGAAAATAAGTATGAAGTAAAGGTGTGATAGTCGAGAATGACACTGTACAATGTGCAAATATATATAAATGAAAAAAATGAACGAAAAACCTTATACAATATCTGCTGGTTATTAAAAGTATAATCTCCCATGGCCAGTGAGGTAGCCCCAGCTACACGCATGTGCATACCGTGGTGAAAGATTACCGTTTATATATGTTCTAAATTATGAGTATCGGTATTCGTTTGATCTGAAGTGAACTATAATAATGTTAACAACTTCGGAACATATCTATCCAATGTAAAATTAGATGGGAAAATACTGCGTTTTTGGCGATGCGAGCTCGTAACAAAATATGTAGGCTATAGCATGCATACATGCACATTTTTTCAGTGTGGCTACCTCTCTGGTTACTTATGTACGGGCAATAATTATGAACTAATATTCGCAATAATAATATTCATATTAAATATTAGAAAATACACTTAACATATGTTTAAAATACGCGTATATTTAAACAAATAGCTTTTATTTCGGAAGGAAGGGCATACCTGTATATGTAAATGTTTTATCATAACACAACACGAATTTAACTAAATCAATGATAGTTTTGCCAACTGCGGTTATGTCGGCATCCTCATAGTGACTTTCTGCGCATGACAGGCGGTCAGTCCTGACGATTTCTGCCGAACGTCGAATCGTAAACTCGCTAGGATTGTGCCCCACCCCCACCCCACCCCCATGTACATTCGGATATGCATTGCCTCTTTGATGGGTCATGTCTTCCAATCCCTCTCTCTATCTATCAATCAAGTCATTCTTGTCATTACACGTATAAGGATACCGACAGCAGTTGGTGACACCGTTAATGATATGTGTTAAATTTGTGTTGTGTTACGACGAGATATGTACATGTACAATGTACATTGTATATATATATATATATATATATATACTTACTACCAACAAAATTAACAGGTTCAAAGACGTACCTGCTTGCGTGAGCGAAGGAGTAGGTGTGGGTCTACCAAGATACTGCAGAGATTTGAGAGATGCAGTGAGTTGATCTGCGGACAGACGTTTTCTTCTCCACTGCCTGATACGTTGCGTGCTGGAGGGAAATTATTGTGCCCCTGTATGATTGCGCAACAACTGAAGTTTTGAACTTTGTAAACTTTAGATAGTATTGCTTTATATTGATCTACGTATTTACCTTGCTGTGTCTGCTGTCTCTGACGTGCGCACATCTTCTCCCATTTCTTTTCTTAACTCAGAGAGTCTAAACGAGGTTGTTACTGGTCTAGATCGGTGTCTGCAGAATTTGAAATATGACAGAATGGGTAAAAATTAAAAAAGTGGTAATCAAAAATCATAGTCTCTGTAATATGCAACATGATGTGCGTAAACAAGGTCATGGCAGTGCAGGTGCACTAATCAGTGGTCAATATTTTCTTGTGCAGGATGGGGCCATGATGATAACGATGTAACACTGAGTAAAGGCGTGTCGACCATTATGCTGGTACTGGAGCTAAATTATGTAAGTGAATAACTGAGTAAATAAAACAGAGTCAGGTTTGGCAGCAAAATCTTTTAATACTACTTACTAATGAATTTATGGTTACAATAGACGAAGTAACTGAGATGAAATGTGCCATCAGGCATGAAACAATTGAACTGTGGTATATATTACATAGAATTGTAAACAAATAAGCTGAACTTACGACAGAGCTCAATGTCAGAGAGGAGAACTACGTGAGGAGTGAGATGAATTATGCAGGAGATGTGAGTGCAGGGATGAGGACGGGAAAACGAATGTAAGATGTAGCCTCAGCGGACGCCAACTAGCTGACAAGTGAAGAGCCTGTGCGTGGCGTGTGAGGTGAGCTTGGACGGAAGTGGCAATTGCGCACGCGCGGAAGGAGGGGACCTAGAGGATGATCCAGGGAGCCTGCAGCTGAGGAAGCCACGGGGTCGAGGTCAGCTCGCCGCGTACACTAGTCTGGGAAGTAGGGCATTTCGGCGGCAGCATTGACCTGGAATCAGCTTCCGTGTCTTGGCGGTCACGGGCGGGGGAAGAGAGACATGAAGGATGAGATCCAGGGTTGTGGATCGGCCCGGGGAGCCAGGGTCGAGGTCACGCGGGCGAGGATGACAAGGCAGGAAGTAGAGCAGTCTAGCGGAGCGGCATTGACCTGAGATAAGGCCTGGATGTGGTCAGATCCGGACGGGGATAGAGTGACCTCGAGGAGGGGTCATTAGGTACAGAGGTGAATGAGTGCTCCACGCCCGCATAATGCCATAAAATTACAAGTTTGAATTTAAAACAAATTAATCGACAAAATCAAATATATATCAAAATCGATTTTGGGGTGTGATTATTATTACACTCTTACCTTGACCTGAACATGAGATCCCTTAAATAGTTCTGAACATCCCCACCAGGCTGCACCTTCATATCCACAGTGTCACTGTCCAGTTCACGTAGGAAATTCAGATACACTTGATGATTGGGGTCAGATATGCTTTCTTTATCCGTCGTCTCTATCTGAGAAGCATGCGGTTCAGAATGTATGGGCTCATGATCAATAGTACACATGAATTCAGAGTATGTATTACAATGTACCATGAAAATCATAGCATTATTTTGCAATTTATTTCCAACCATCCTCCTCACATCTCTATCACATCTCACATCTCATCTATCTTAAAGCATATTTCTACCACGATAGGCATAGCACAGGTTTTTAACCATAAGTTTTCCTTCTACCACTATAGCTACTATGGAGCTTAGGATGGTAAAACCTGTTCTCGGCTATGTCTGTCGTGGTAGAAATATGCTTGTAGAGAAATGTCAGAGAGAAGGTTGGAACTGAATTCACAACCACCGAGAAACACATAAATTGTATAAATTTAAACCAGTCTTATATTCATGTAATCTCATTTTTACAACAATACACATTCTATTTGGCTCACGTGGGACACTGTGTGGTCGCGGAGAGCTGAGTTTAATTTGACTGGGATATAATCTATATTAGGACCTAAAATAAGAATTTATCAAACATGTCCAGCGACAAACCAGCTGGCAGAACGTACGAGAGGCGGACAAAATAACCAAAACTTTAAATTTAGCTCTTCACGGACACGAGCGTGTTCCAGAGGATCCACACTCTTTAACCAACATTTAAAATATGCACTTTGTAAAAAAAAAACTATTCCAGCACTGGTTATTACCTGGTCTCCGAATGTTAGCACCATATGCGCCAACCTCTGGATGCTCCCAAACTTCCGGCTGTAATCAGAGTATCTGTTCTTTAACAATTTTGAGGCTTTGTCTAAGTACGCTCGTTCATGCTCAGTCATGACACTCAAGTCCATGTCTGCAGGGGCGGCAAAAAGCAGCATTGCACCTTTTCTCGTTACATATGTTTTGGGAAGAATCAGCTCACCGTCTGATTTTTCTCGAGTAGAATGGCACGTTGATGGCCTTTCACCTGAAATTGATATACACTGGTTTATTTGGAAAGCAAAGATTATTGATGATTTCCTATTCTGTTCGTGGAGACAATACAACTGTTTACACAAAGAAAAAATCACCCGGTGTATTTATTCGATGTCTGCACAACAATCAAGCTTGCTTTTGGTCACTCTGTGCTTCTGTGGCCGAGTGGTTAGGGAGTTGGACGTCGTGGGTTCGATTCCCGCTCGGGTCTGGTGGTGGGTGTTAAGCAAACTCATCCCTAAAGGAATTGCACACTGCTCCGTTGCACCTACACGTTAATTAGGTACAGGCCATTGGGTTGAAAGAGGTAGTGAGTGATTGTGTGAGTGATTAGCATTGTGCACTGAATGTGCTGCCGATGCAAGCATATGGAAAATGATCAATTGATAATCAATGTGTAGGCCAATGACTTGGTGTAAATTGTAAAGTCGTGAGAGCAAGACTTGGATCAGGACTATAAACCACCACATGTACATTTACTCTGGCTATTATATGAGGTACATGTACTACATATATTCCGCAAATTGAAAAATTATGCAAACCTGTGGTGGGGTGGGCTGATTTGGAGCGGTGGTGCCGGTGCTTGTGCCTGCACACCCTTGCGCTGGAGGGCAGAGAGGCGTGTGTGTCCCTGCGGGGAGAGGCCCACGTAGAGGAGGCGGCCCCGTGGGGGGTCAGCGGAGCCTGAGACAGGATTCACCAGGATTCACCAAATGCATGTTTTATATTTACATAATATCAATAGATTACCTGGCGATTGCCTTAAGTTCACGTCCAACTCAGACCTCTTTCTGAGAGTGTAGATAGGAATATTGAAATGAACGTAATTTGTAGACATACCCCCCCTTCCCATTTTCACATAGACGATATTAGCTTCAGATGCTTCACACGACGCCAGACAATGAGAGAAAAAGGTATTGTCACACATTTTATGGTGGCTCGTGTGCGTATTGTGTGGCCGAACATTTTGGGGTCACCTGGAATAACGGACTGTGACCGGTCAGATGGACTGGATGAAAAGCTAGGCTCACAGGACCGTCGAGAAACAACAAATCATAACATGGGACCATGCTGTTAAACGTCGCCGTTCAGGCCAGCTTCGAAATGACTCTAAGCTTCTGGCGTCTTCTGGAGCATCTAGGGATACCATCGTATATATGAAATGGGGGTGGGGGTTGGGGTGCGGGGGTGTAACAACAGGCTTGGTTGCATTACACGACCACAGCCAGTGATTTTGATTAAAATTTTCAGTTTACATAATTATGTAGGTGTTGGAATTTGCCTATCACTAGTAGGCCTATGTGTTACCTGTCGCCTGTAGTTCTTGTAGCTGTGGCATATACCCATCATGGATACCATTTGCAGGTACATGTGATGGCATTGTGACCCTGACGAGTTGACATACCTGTGGTGGTACTGTGTTTGGCCTTGGAGTGCTAGGCGGGATGGGAGTGGTAAACGGCACGGCCGGTCGATGTGCATGTTCGTATGACGGTTGTAAGGGTAAGTAGATTAACTTCTCAACCTGGATTGAACATATAGACAAAACAGTTTAAACAATAGTTCTGCAACATATTATCAACATATTTTAACATATATATTGTCATTGAATGTTCTGCTTATCTAGCTATTTGGCAAACATCCGTCGAAGGTAAATCCTTCTATGAAGTGCGGCAAATAATACATCCGCTTACATTAGTTGTTTTGTTTTTGTTTTTTGTTTTTAAATTTAATTGCATTTGTGGGCATATTGGCCAGGATCATATATAGAGTGATTTAAACATTTTCATACTGAAATAGAATTTTCAAATAACTAACAGTCTCTTTTTTAAGCCGTCGTTGACACCAAATGGTGATTTAACGGTGGGTGTATTTGTAACAGATAGGGGTGAGGGGCGTTTTAGAATTCAAATTAAAATATTCATGGCGATGTTGTCCATGCGAGCTACTTGCAACATAACTGTCGGTTGTGGCTTTAGCATTAAAAGAGTTTCTTCTAGTGGTGGTAACTTTTAGTACATGTACAAATAAAACTAGACTAATGTATTGAACTGCCAGTAAAGCATTATTAAAAATGAATGTGTGCAGAAATGAGCGACTAGAAAACAAGGTAAATATTAATTTTGTGCGTCTCATATAAAGTTGGGTCAAATGTTCTGCAAACCTTATCACTTGTGTGTTTTGCTTCTATTCTCTACCAAAAGCTAATATTATCACGTTCATGTTCCCACTGGGAAATTGTCAATACTTCGTTGCTATTTGATGTGCAAAAGTTAAGTTTAGTAAAGCTTTTGAGTATCCACTCATTGAGAACATATTGGCTACATTAAATGGTGCTTTAATTTGAAATCGCCAGGGAATATTCGATGCAGATATATTTATTGCTTTATATAATGGCTCACCCTGGTCCTTTTCTATACATTTATAAAGACTTCAACAAGTATTTAGGTTCATATGAAATATATTAGGATACCACCATATTCATCATTTTATATTTTAATCAAGTGTGTGTTAATTTTGTCTTATTGATCAAAGTGTGTAATTAGCCCTGTTTACATACTGATTGCATGCATATGCTTACTTTACCTGGTCTGAAAGATTATTGACTTTACATATCTGCATAATAGATCAAATTAGGTATAAATAGTAAACACTCCATAAACAATAGCGCCACTAGGTGCTATTGCCACTTTGTTTACAAATCTTTGCCGGATTTACAAACGCAATTAGTAAAGTGCTCGCTATCACAGCATGTATTAGTCTATTGATTGATAAGGTACACTACACCCATTTACTTCTGAATTCTGGACCTAGTCTGCGGATTTAATTGAATTCACTTTACTTGTTATTGGGTTTATGTTCGAAATCTGATGGTTGGTTGGCGGCCGGTGTTAGAGTGAGCGGCTGCACCTAAAGCTCAATGTTTCTTTTTGTTTTACCCCCCCCCCCCCCCACACACACACACACACTCACACTGCGCCCTCTCCCTACCCCCGCAAAGTCGCACACATTTTGAAAATATAATAAACCAAGAAAAATTTCAACAGAACGATAGCCCATCTCTATGTAGAGGTGTTAGACCGCAAAATATAACGCAAAACGTAACCCCCCCCCGAAAATGGACCTGGTGACGCAAAATATAACCACTGCCGCAAAATATAACCACAGCAAATGTGCACTATTTTTAACATACAATAGAGAGTATTTTTGTTTTACTAGCCTACGACGGTATCAGATATATTTACTCAAGTCATCCAATGTTTAGTGCTTAGTGTCATTTTGAGGTACATGTAGGTCGTGGGCGTACACTTTTCACTAAGTGCCACGTGTTCCCCTCCCATTCACACCACCAGCTGTCATAGTATTATCTTAAGTATCTACTATAAAACCAGACGGCACCCGAGGTCTTGATACATACAGAGACATATAAAGAAACGCGTACTACCGTAAGTGGAAATGCAATTAATGCAATGGAGAAAAGGACAAACTCAAGGCCCGGATGGTGCCACTTTGGATGCCATGGCTGTGTGAACTGGTGTATCGGTTCTTATATACAAAGCTCAATTAGGTCTACAGATATTCGAGTGTCTCATCACATTGGAAACCACGGACGAGTAAACCACGTTTGACCACAATACACCCCAAGATCAACCAAGATGTCTGCATATATAATGGCTTCACATTTTACAGATTTGTTGCCAATATTTACTCATATACAACCCACACAAATGCAGCAGTAAACTTACATATTTTAAACCAGTTTTACAAATTATGCACTACAGTCTACCCTCTGCTGTATGAGTATGTGCCATGTAAACTGTAAAAATTGAGTAGTTTTGTGATTTTCTGCACAAACTAACCTGCTGGCTACACCTTGGTTACATTTTGGGGCAGTGGTTATATTTTGCATCACCAGGTCCATTTTCGGGGCTGTGGTTATATTTTGCGTTAACGCAAATCATAACTGGTTATATTTTGCGTTGGTTATATTTTGCGGTCTAACAACAGGTTCACTGAACTATTTATAAAATCCATTGACGATGCATGAAAACATCATTTTCAATTGTGGCACGCAATTCACACCATCATTAAATAGTCAATTCATGATCTAACTTTGTCAACGCTTACCTGTCTACCCAAAGGACTAAAATCTATATTGGCAATAATGGAGTTTTGGTATAGGTTTCACTATATTCGATAGCTTGTTGTCTAGCCCATCGTAGAATCGATACTTAGACAGCAACTTGATGGTTCAGGTAGAAAAAAAATATATGGTTTCTAAAATAAGGTACCTTGCATTACAATGATTGTAATCTACACTGCTTTCGAGTTCGGCAAAGTCAAATGTCTTCATGGGTTCTACTTGAGCTTCATCGTCTTTTAGACCGTAAAATCGCCGGTCTAGTTCCCTCGTCGGCTCGGTACGTGATCCCAACAGAGGTACATGTACAAGTTTGATTAGGCGTGGATCATTCCAGGATGGTCGCAGAGAGGCCGTTCTGGTGTCTAAACATGCACAATAGACATGAAGAGCGAATGGTGGGAGGGTCAAGAGCTGTTGTCTGCCATCATGTAATTGGTTACAATTTACAGAGTTTACATTTTACGGAAGCTAGATCATTATAGGGCTAGGGTCACACTTCACATTAACTTAAAATATGATCTATATTTATTTACCAGTGCTTGCGGATATATTTTCAAGGTTTTTTCACGCACATATTTTTAGCAATCATACTTCTACCATGATAGATATATTTGAAGACTTGTTTTACCTCCCTAAGTTTCCATTTGACTATATCAAGAGACCCTAGCAGGACCTGGCACGTTATGTTCTGATTGTGAGAGGCCTTGAAAATGTTCCATGAAAAATGAGTTCCTTGATGATGGGTTATTTTCAATTATTTGTGAAATTAATACTAATCACTAAATATATGAGGATGCGAAAACATTTCCTACATGGATATATTCGATTTTGACTAAGTTGTTATCAATGTTTAACCCTTTTCAAGCTTGTGGGTCATTTTAACACTTTTAACGAGGCTCTGCATATACTAATGATATTCCTCTTATTGTACAGGGTCTGCAATTGTGGATGCACTGTACTTCAGAAATTTACTAGCGTAGAATAAATACACACACCACGTGCTGCCCCTTCCACGCGTCGCTGGAAACTCATGAATAACGCTTCTAATTCGAAAACTTCATAGTACAAATAAAGAAAGTGCATAGACGTTATGTTGTCATGACAAAATTTACTCAAAGTTGTATTTGTTTAACTTGTTCAGCATATGTCAATGTTTCGTGTTATTTTATTCAGACTCCGTGTTGTGTTTCATGATACAATGAATTGATTTCGGCGTTAACATCCAAAAGGTTTCAAGGATTGAAAGAGTGATTGACATTGTAAATATGAAAACAGCATGAAAATCAATAGCATTCATTGGGAAAAGATATAATGAGAATTTCAGAGTAATATGAGGCGCTTGTGCATTTTGCATATTTAGAATATGGTCTGTGTATTCCGATGATTTCCGAGCATACCATGGACCATTAATATTTGTGAGTGGTAATTGCTGTACAAAAGTAGCAATACTTTCAATAGCATCAATCCACAGAACTTCCTGTTCTGGATGAATTTTGAATTTGTGAACGTATAGGCATAGACCTTCATTTCAATTATCACAGCATTCGACTATTCAAGAAAATTATTTGTTCCCAACACTGCGTAGGTTGTCAAAGTGGCATTATTCAATTAGCATTGTGTCAAGGATTTGCACTTGAGTCCACTACAAAGGCGTGTACACATATTATTAATTTTATCAATTCTAAGTATACTTAATCATACTAAATACTATCATTACACAACCTTTGTGTGGACAATACACTTATGGTCGTTACACAATGCTACATGCACTACTGTTTATTATTAAAATTGACTATGTTTAACAGTAATATCTAGTAATAATGGAAGCTCTCGATAAGTTTTGAGTCACATACGACACAGCTTGAATATTTACCCCCTTGAAATGTTTAGCTTGTAAATAACAAAATAGTTACCGTATAAAATGAATACACGTGATGTGACACACGTGATAGACGACCATGGCATGAGACTGGTGAAAACACACGGGAAGGGGAGTGAACAGCCAACGGGAATGCTATTGGTGGCGCCCTATTGGTAAGGTGTTAAGCTTTGCGGGTGATGTGAGTAGTGTCCCTCTGGTGGGTATCCACCAACACATGACCAACTGAATGGTGGAACAACGGCATGATTCGTGGCCAACTCACCCCCACAGATCACGTGCGTACCCAAGAAAAGTTCGGATTAGGTATGCCCCACTGGCGACCTTGTTGTGCAAGCTTGTCTTTTTGGGCAAGTACGTAAATTGATATGAAACAATCAATGACCCTTCTGACTGTCTCAATGAAATACGTAAGTTGGTGAACTACCACGGAAGAGTTGTGACATCTTTGCATTCGTTGTGTGTGACCTCATGTTCTCTTCATGTTTTGCAGCTGCACATTCAATTTATACCAATAGGTCGTTAGTTGGATTAGTTGGATAGGTCGTTAGTTAGATTCAAAAGCTGTCGTTGTAAAATCCACATAATAATCTCAATACGGAAGGCACAGACTTGATGACTTTGAACGTGACCAAGAATGATGACAACGATGCCAAAGGCAACGGTGCATATGAATTGGACCATCCAGTTAGGGCTGAGTCATTATTTAAGGCGTGCGGGGGTTGGAAAAAAGCTGGGGTCATATGTTTAAAATTGAATTTTGTGGGGGGGGGGTCGTAAGTTTGAAACCATATGTTGGGGGAGGGGGTCAGAAATTTGAAAGCGTACGTTGTGTGTGTGTGTGTGTGTGTGTGTGTGTGTGTGTGTGTGTGTGTGGTGTGTGTGTGTGTGGGGGGGGGGGAGGGGGTGCAGAAGTTCGATTTAAAAAAATTGGAGGGTCAAATGTTCTGATTTATAGACTATAGGGGTGGAGGATCGCGGGTGAAATATAGGTCGTTAGTTGGTCGTAAATTCAAAGGAATCGCTGTAAAATCCACATAATAATCTTAATGCGGAAGGCACAGATTTGATGACTTTGAACGTGACAAAGAATGATGACGACAACGATGCCAACGGCAACGATGCATATGCATTTGACTATCCAGTTATTGAAAATACTTCACTCACCTTTGAATGACTAGTTTCTGTTATTCCTGGCAGCTGTATGTCCCCATCCCAGGAACCAAAGCCCATAGCCAATGGACTAAATATTCCTGTGTTGGCCATATTTCTTATTGTTTAGCACACAGTTTACTTGCAGTTATTTGTCCACGGTTGCACGTGAACACGCATGTCTAATAAGAAAATAACCATGAGGGTTGCACTGTTTCTCTGGTTTAAAAAAAGGTTCTGCATTATGTATTTAGAGAATTTGGCGTTTGTCTCCATGGGCGTATTAACTAGTGAACCAACTTAAGTGACATGTTACTTGAATACAGCATATCCGTCCACAGATCATGATATATAAGAATTATTATCAGTATTATTGAAAGCTCGGAGGCATGCGTATGTATCGTAATCACATCTATACCATTGTGTTGCTGCTGACAACACACGTAGGTGATTATGAATCATTACCATTTGAATACTGATATACAACTGAACATTCCCATACCAAACGTAAATAACAAGAAAAAAAAATATAATATTAAATGGTGGTCATGAATAGTAATTTGATTAACAAGCCAACCAATAAGGGGCTGCAAAAATTATATGTTGGTTTTTTTAGACCCCAAACTTTTTGTCTAATAAACGTTGGCAGCAGCCTCCTTCAGGCTGCTTGTCACCATTTTCACCTACTCACTCGTTTATTTTCTACAAACAAGCAAGACATAATTTCAGCGTTGTAGTATCAAAATAAAAATAAGAATATTATTGTCTGTTGTTTTACTACACCGGGAACCATGTCACTGGCACATTCTATAATGACACTTTTCCTTCCATAATTTACCCTACCCAACAATCACTACCTACCAAGCCCATTATAGGCATGCCCCTCTTATCTAAAACTAAAGCATTCTACTATTTTTTCGTCAAAGTGTGCAAGCTAATGTTGGGCTTTAAATTCAAGTGTGGATCGTTTTGCGCAATATCTTCTTGTGTATTATACTTTCACATGTATTTGTTTAATACATGTATGTCCATCTCATCCATTATTTGGTTCACTAACAAATATCGGTTCCCTATGTTTCAATGAGCTATTTTTGATACACAGTTGAAGCGGCAAGAAGAAATCCTGTTGATGAAAGGAAGCTATTCCTATATTCCAGTGCTTATTATGACTAATAAAGAAGTGCTCATAGCATATACATGTATTGTCATTCACTGTACAGTGATTAATTGTGGAGAAGAGAAGAGCTTAAATGATAAACAATGACTAAAATATTCAAACGAAAACATTCTTCGCAACCTTAGACCATTTAAAATAAGAATAATATCCTTATGCATACGTATCCTAACTTCCATGACAATGTCAAATATCGTCTCACTTATCAATGAGTACAGTGGTTACAGTCAACATAGTTCACAGCCAGTGTTTGTGCTATCTTACACGTGGTCAATCTTTGGGTCCAATAGACAAATATCATATTTCCGTGATCATAGGAATCAGTATATTTGCCCAAATCCATCTTTTAGGAGTTCAGTTATTTACGTTTTAAGTCCAATATTCTTAAATTTGTTCTCCTGGTCTTCTTTGTCTCATTTATTCCACCTTGCTTTAGCAATAAATTGACAGTTGTAGGTTCCAATTGCACACTTTTTAGGCATTCTGGAGTGTATGTGTCATGCTAATACTCCCTGAATTCTCTCGAGACTAACAACAACAACTAGCTACTGTATTCCTCATATCTATTTACTGAAGACATCATAATATAGCATATCCATACGTATATCAATTGCTTACATTAACCCAACACATCCTTCAAACAAGTGCCTATCAAAAGGCACTTAAGCTCCAGCAGTTGTCTTTTCTTAATAGAACGTGCAATGCTATTCACTTTTTGTTCGCCACTGTTTCCTGCATCAATTGACATGAAATGTGATCATCCAGAGCATTTCACAGTGGTGCTGAATCCAGTGAGTTACCATACACCTCGTGAATATATATATACCAAGTCAATGTACATATTAAATATAGTGCACACCAAAACGAGAACCAACAAACTTTACCAACATGTAGTTTGTCAATAATTTCTTATCAGGTGTTTTGTTCCTATTTGAAAGTAGCCATACAAAAAACGCCCGTGTATCAACCATGCTGTGTTCATTTTGTTTGTACCTTGATTATCTAGTTACATGATTTGAATTTCACGAATAACACAGATTCAATTTATCTAAGCCGCGGTCTGATCCTTCTTGAATTCGACCAAGTGGAAAAGTCAGATCGATGCTTGGATCAAAATAACCGTTCGATGAAATGATAATCAGACAAGATTTTCCGAACACCTGAATAGATTTCATGACTATAGGTTATAACTTTTATGTAAGAGCAGCTGTATTGCGCAATGGGAACCGTCAATAAAAGAGCTTTTGTTAAAAAGGATGGTTTGAAAGGAGGAGTTGATCTGCAGCTGTACACTAGTAGTCATCGTCTAATGCTGTCGCTATACATGTATATAGAAAATTAAGCTCCATTTACCATGCATGCAACGTGTTTATCTCTTAAGAATAACATAATCGTGACCATATCTTTATTGATACATCTTCAATGCGATTACCTGTAATCAGTAAGCACCATCATTAAATAGTGTATTATCGTGATAACGTAGTTTATCTGTGTATTGATAAGCTCAAATGTTTTCTATCACTGTGTAGACATAAAACACGCTAGGTGAATAGAGTTGTCTAGTCTTTATTAAGCGCCGTCCAAGGTGACTGGCGCATGACTAATTATATGTACTAAATTATCATCTACACTATATTTGCAAGTGAATTGCGCAGAAAATCAAAGTACACACAATTCTTTAGCATTGGCATACATTTAAGCGAGGGGCACATTCCACCGCAAGGTGGGTCTACAGCCATTCTACGACCAAAAACGCATAGAAATCGTAACGATACGTGAGTGTACAGTGCGGCCAGCGTACGTTTTATCAAGGCCGTGCGGTGGTCGTAGAAGAAGTTTTGCTTGCCAAACTTCTTCTACGACCACCCTGCGTCATGGCCTATCCGTAAGGAGGCAGTGCGGAGACTTACGTGAAACGCAGAGGATTTAACCGCACGTTGTCGGCACAGACACAGTACTGGGGCCGTCCGTTCCCTGTAACATGAACGTGCGCATCCCGTACTTTAGAAATCACACGGTGCGTAGAGCGTAAGTTGTACGCAAGTACATCGCACGTTCTATGCAAGTTGATCTCACGGCCACCTCAATAAAAACCACTTCCTGTCCCGACGCATTCCTAACGCACGGGGCCCGTGCGTATTTGCCCACAACTGTACGTTTGTCAATGCATGCGGAAAACGCCGTAGACGCCGCAGACCTCAAGACGCCTTGCGGCGACCACCGCCGCAAGGTGGAATGTGCCCCTCGCTTAAGTGAGTGTACAGATGACCAATATGATTATATATTGACTTATTTATTTGAATAGATGCTGAAAGAGTGACCCACTTTTACAGAGCAGTATTGCCCGGCCCATATGGAGAAATATGGACTGGCTGGTTTCGGCTCTACGCCAATCAGAGAACAGTATTCAGGGTGTGACACAGATAGAGTGTTATAATGTATAATCTAGCATAAAATATGAGGTATATTGAACGAGGATCACGTACAGAACTGGAGAAGACCAGCAGCGCCAAAAAGTTGTAAATAAAAACATAGAAAATGTGTAGTAACGTGTACATAACTTGGAAAACAATTTCAATGGAAAGAACATGAATAAACAGTAGAAGAATGGTGATCAAATCATATTGGATCAACTCCCTGAAAACAAGTGGTGGGTACGCGTTGAGTTTATGTTTACCATTGCCATGATTACCCTTGTGTCCTCAAAAAGGTATACTTGGTATTATACAAAATAATAGTAAACATGTACATAGAGCATCTCTGTATTATGTAACTTTACATCTACACAGTTGAATCTATTATTGAAAAGAACCGGTTATGAATTATGAGACAACAGCAATAGCCATTGAAGACTGTTGCCCCGAGACTGTTCTTTGAATCTTGGTATTATTAATGAAGGCAATGGCAGCAAGGGAGGTTCTCTATCAGCTTTAAATATGTCGAAAAAATGATGAATTTTAATCTACATATTTGTTCAACAGATTACGGCGGTTCTTTGACATTGGTAAATGGGTCAGAGAAAAGTCTAACTCGATTTTTTACCAAGATCCTTTCTAGTTGAATTATTACAAGAGATAAAATATTTCACGTGCCAATCTGTTTTTAGAAATGGCTGCCCTGTATATGTTCATAGAAGACGCTACCATAACTAGCATTTTACAGACTTAATTTTAAAAATTCGCTTTAGAAATCAAACAAAATTTTCTTACAGATAGGCTATTATTGATAGCGGATGTATGTCCTAATCCCCCCTCCCGCGCGCACCGCCGCCGCAGCCGCCGCCATCATCACCACCTATTAGCCACCCGACAGGAAAAGAATAGAATCCCCACGACAGACCATTTTTGACTTTATCGGCCGTAGTCAGCTGGTGTTACGTGGTGTCTAGGGTCACCAATGGTCACATAATACTCGAGTCGGTAGAGTCAGGCCGAAATGAAAGAACTTCTCATGAAAATTTTCCAGCAAGACTCAAATCTACAATACGCCATCTGGAGTACGCAGCAGAATAAGAAATGTAGCAAGTGTGGTGAAAGTCATTATATAATATTCCCTACATAGACGCCAGAAATTCTTGTGTCTGACCACCAGCAAACGTATGAGCACAATGCACCCTCAACACAATGTAGAAAAACTCTTTATATTATGTTATGTTTTTACATATTTCTTGACAAAGCTACCCATATACAATCCACACGCGTGCAGCAGTATTTTAAACCCGTTTTGTCCATTATGCGCTCGAGTATGAAGAGCTTGGTCTCAGACCCCCAAAAAAAAAAAAAAAAAAAAAAAAAAAAAAAAAAGTCTCTGGGTTGTGTTGAAAATCATAATTAGAATATCAAATAAAAACATAAATGTAGATATATGTTTACGTACTGCTAGGTGTGCAAAACAATGTCTTCTGTTCAAATCATTTCATGATCTGGCCATTGTGTATTTTCATCTCTGCTCCGGAAGCGTACGTCCCAACCCGTAGGCGCGACTACTGTGATGCTTGCGGTGCAAGTATGGGAGAAATGATCAATTGATGATCAATAAGTGTGCCAATGACCTAATGCATAAACACTTGGATCACAACTATAAACCCCCACATTTATTTTTTACATGTGTGCCGATGCTCAAGACGGTACCAGATAGTCTACTTTTTCGAGCTGACACTCTATCTGCTGTCTGTTTCACGGCGGAAACCGTCGGGGAACCGTCGGGGTTTTCATATGACTGTCGGGAATATAAAACAACATTGTCTAGTACATGTACTATAAGACTGATCCTCTTATTCTTCTTGTTCTTCTTGTTCTTCTTGTATTTTGTTCTTGCTGCTGTTGTTGTTGTTGTTCTTGTTCTTCTTTGTCGTCGTCTTCTTCTTGTTCTGTAATGTAAATCTAAAATAAATTTTATTAGCACACTAATCCCCTAATGTCACGATGGTAGTTCCAGATGCTCAAAAAGCCGCCAGAAGCTTAGCGTCATTTGGATGGTAAGGTGGTCACATCTCAACCCGAATCATAATGCAAACTACCGGTGATATTGCCCAGCTTGCCCTATTCATGGATTGATTCATGACTGTGCGTTAATCCTAAAATCAATAAAAGCATGCACGGATCAGCTTTGTTTGTAGAGTACTGGAGTTGGAGTTATTGAAGTTAAACATGTACATGTAAGTATTTCGTTATTTCATTAGTCATTATGAATGTGAAATGTTATAATATCACACACAGCACGTGTCACTGGCAGTGTTAGGAAAAGTGGTATACGCCGTACTCACAACGTCATGGCACAACTCAAACTTCAAAGGCCCCCGTCACGATAAACATGATAAAGGCTGGATTATATCAAAAGACATGGGGGAGGGGGGGGGGGCGGCACATATAGTTCCGAAGGTACCGAATGTGCTAACCCGCTCCCCCCCCCCCGAGCTGCCCCCCGCCCTACAGGGGCAATTTATAGACTAAAATAAGCTAAACATTGGCAAAGACCAGCCTGAATATAGAATATATTCTCGTACTTCGTACTTCGTGGAGGAGTTCCTCAGTGTTTAGCAAATAAAGTCTATAAACTGCCCCTGTACTTCGTACTTCGTGGAGGAGTTCCTCAGTGTTTAGCTTATATTTTAGTCTATAAACTGCCCCTGTGCCCCCCCCCCCCACCCCCACTGCAAATATATACCATGTCTTGATATAATCCATCCTTTTAGGTGACAGTGGGCTATGGAGAGAATTATATGCATGTATAGTATAAGGGGCAATGAGGTTCACTACCCCGACATGTACCTACCCTAAATGGGTAATAATTTTCTCTTCAACATATCTCTGCTTTTTTTCCCCAAATATTTCAGATTTGTTAAATGTAGTATATGTAGCCAATAGCAGTGGTTATTCTGTGCCATGCGAACAAATTGTTCACTCTGACACGTACTTCTCCCTTCATCCCACATCTAGCTTATCACATAGAATCTGGCTTCGCTTAACAACATGTATATCAATAAATAAACCAACAATTGGCCCATGTATAATATGAATATATAAACAGTTGCTTAAGACTCAACCTGACAATTACCTACATTTATATTCATAGTGTTTTGCCATAGGTGAAAATTTTCTGGTCCTCCCTGCAGTTTTACAGATACCTTCCCCGCCCTCACCCCCTTACCCCCCTTATGAACTCTCTCTCATGGACGTGCAACTGATAATATGTATTCTCTTGGTTCACACTTTTCCATTGCTATAACGCAGGGTTTACAACTACCCACCTACCCATACAAAACTTGCCCAATTTTACCCGCGTTTTAATGGGCTGGGTTGTTTAGGCAGGTTTTTTAAAAGCGGGTAAAAGACGTTTTTTAACATAATATATTTTATTGAAGATTTTGAGCTACAAATAAACCAATAGCAAGATACAAGACCCAGGCAGTGTTTAAAGCATTTTGATAAGTAAGAAAAGTAAAACATCACCTATAGTCCAGTTTGATTTGTCTAGAGCCGTACTCAATTATGAGATTGACCACGGTTGGAATTTTGCGCGCAACATGAGAACAGACTCGATTCGCATGTTTACATCCTGATAGCATTGAAACTATTACATGCATATATGTGTGATGTTTAGATATCATGATAAACTCATAATTGGTGGTGCTTCCATGGCCGAATGGATAGCGAGTTGGACTCATCACCAGAAGGCCGTGGGGTCCTGGTCGGGTCTGATGGTGGGTGTTGAGCAAACTTACCTTACAGGTTGCACACTGCTTGTGGTACCTGCATGTATATATTACTGGTCAAGCGATTGAACGCTAATGTGAGTGATAAGCATGTCTGTACTATGGTAGCAATGTGCTGTATGCTCCCCAGGGAGTTGAGAAAGATATACATGTATGCTTGTTATTAAAACTTTAGTTGATTCTGACTTTTATATTGATTGTGCTCAGTCTAGAAGGTGGAATAAGGTGCTACATGCATATAATATTGATGCATAGAATTTTAACACTGATATGTGTAATATTTTAGACTAACTATATAATTTTACTCATATGGATTGTAACCAGTTACATATCTGAAATAAATAAATAATTAAACTAAAAAACTAAAAAAACAAATAGTGTGATAAAGATGCCAATGGCCTAGTGTAGACGTAAAGTTGCTAGAAAATGGCAAAACTGTTCATTGCAAATGTAAATAAGCACATTTAAGTTTCATTTACATTCGGAAACATTACATTGCAAAATATTTTCTTTCTCCATTTAGGCTGTCATGGAGGACGATAATTCAACAATCTTTCTAACCGGCACTGGTTTTAAAAGTCAAAATTGTCATCATCAGGAAAGGTACGAAACACTTTTTGTAATCATTAAGAATAGTTATTAGATACCTATTTTTCATATTGGAACCAATGTAGTGTCTGAGAGAGACTTTTGATGTTGTTGCAACATCTCCATCATATCAAATAAAAACCTCACTCGGTCACCAGGATGGCAGCAACCGGGTACTTATGTGACAGTAGAGACAAGTAGACAGGGGCAAGTCGTAGGCAGTGATTCCTAGCTGTACTTTTTTCAAGGTTTCCTAGTAAGTTGAGCTCGAGAAAATCTTGCAGTATTGGGACTGAGGTTTCCAAGGTTCCTCCAACGTACAAGATGTTCTACGAAACATTGGAAACCGAGTTTGTGTCCTATGACATCTTAATGGACCTTGGTTGTCCGATGATTTTCCAAGATGTCCAAGGAAACCTGAGAGTATTAGGACTGTTTTACTAGGAAACCTCTGACGTCTTAGGTGACCTCGGACGTCCAAGGATTTTCCTTGGTTGCCTTGGAAAATGTACAGCTGAGAGTCTGAGAGTTTATCTGTGATTAGCTCATATGTATCTCAATGGCCTCTTGGATCTTCCTACAAAGCGTTTGTTCTTAATCACTACAATTTTTAAGTCTTTTGGGTTGATTGTAATCATGTATGGATTGTAACCATAAAACCAAAACTGCACAAACTCACTCGTTAAATAAGGTTTTCAAAATTGTTGTCTGCAAATACATTTAAGTGGGATTAGTGAGTGATAATATTTCTTACTTATCAATTTTATAAATTGAAACCTGATGTCTGACAAACTTAAAATTATTCAACCACTAAAGGTTATTACAAATCAATACAGATTTGGTAAAAAAACAACACTGATATGTTTTGCTGTTCCCTTTAGATATTCTGTTAGCTTGTTTTTAAAGAGAAGTGCTTAAGTTATTCTCTAACTGATTGTAAAATAAATAGGCTTTTAATAAGCATTATCTAAATAAGATCCAAGTCCTGTAAAGATTACCAAAGAATGTTTGTTCTCAATATTGCATAATACATAAACCATATCAATCAAGAAAGGAATTAATATATCAATTCAATTCAAGGCATATATTATAGTGGTAGACAGGTTTGATATATGTGATAAATAATTGTGATATTGTTTAAAAAGTGGTTAGCTTGCAGACTGTTGATAAGCTTATAATAATAACAATATCATTCGGATTTGAAAAGTGTTGTAGGTATAATATATGTTTTTACAATTGACTAATCCTTGAAGCTCTCCTTGCACTTTCTAATTCCTATAGAATTAGACTCACTGGTAAACATGGGGTGTTCTCATCAAATATTTATTTGACAATCAAATACAATTTGTTTGCTCGTATCTATAAGTAAAATATGTAAATCGGCAAAGTAGTGGTTTTGATAGGAGTCTAGTGTCAAGCGGTTCCATGGTATTGAATGTTCTGTTAGTAAAACTCTTGATCGGAAGTCTTTATGTTTTGGAGTAGATGATTATTATTTTATGTGATAGTCAAAAGTCTAGAAAATAGTTAAGCTGAATTAATGTATGATGCAAAGTTTTGTATACTCTTTTTATGATATTGAATGTTTATGAAAACTCATGAAATATTTGACAACTGTAAAGGATGAAAATCACGAGTTCTAATAGAGCATTCAATTAAGGTCGATGGCAAAAAATATCAAATGGACTAATTTACTACTGAAGTCCAGGTGTTGCGTTCCAGAGTCTAATCACTTATAATTTGCAGTCATTGCACTTAGAGAACTAAAAGGATACCCATATATATGTTCTGGACTAAAGAGTACATTGAATGATTTCATAAGCAACATGTGAAACAGATAAAATGGGTAAGAATATAGATAATAAGATTTGGTATCCAAGCTTGAGTTTCGTGCATTTGAGGTGTATAGTGCAGCTTTTATAACTGGTTTAAAGTGTATAAATTAACACAAATTACTGGTGGACATCACTTTATTAATATGGTATGAACTTAACGAGTGACTTTTGAATCTTTTCGATTTTAAATGTTTTATTATTCATCAAATTCTATTCCAAAGAGTTATAAAAATATTTACTTGCAAAAGAAAATTCTATTCATAAAGTGGTCGTCAATTCACTGCTATGAGGTTTTGTGTGCGGACCTAGTCAGACCATACAGTACTTTTAAAACCTACTTTGCCCAAATGCCATCCAGATAGATGAGTACCCGTTGAAGGCCGCCTCATTCATACCAGTTTGTTTAAAAGAAAAAAACTTGTAAACTTTTATGCCACTGAGGTTGTGTATTTGTATATCATTAAATAAAACACACAAAATCAATCCGCATTTACAATATGTCGTACACCCAAAGTGGCCAAACCCACAGAGTGGTGCGGCAGCCATGTGGCTGCTGCGAGCTGCAGGTGCTTACACAGCAGTTCAAAACCCACACTTGTACGTACCCTGCAGCTGTGAAAAGAGATCAGTTATTTTCAAATGAACTTATTTACTAATTTATAATTAACAAAGATATGTCACATTGGATATCATAATTACTAGCCTTTGGTCAAATGCCGGGATGTCTTTCATGGGACTTGCATTTTGAGGAAACTTGTCTCAACAGCATGTGTAACTAAAAGGGGGGTCTCTGCTAAATTTTTCATACCTCCTCGCTTGAAGGTTGGGGGAATACTAGAAAGATCAAAGGTCTTTACTACTTCGATTACAGAAAAATCATTAAAATATGATAAAGGCGGCAGCACATACGTCTCATTTTCATGATTCGCAAGGCAAATAAAAAATCAGCCACAAGTTGCCGTACAGCATGGAAAAACCACCTATTTAATTGATTTAAAATGCATTGAGGCGGTGGATGCGAACTTTTTGTGTAGCAAGCACGGCACTGTGGGATTTGCCAGTAACAGTCAATTTGAATTTTTGACTTCCAAATTACACAAGTAGACCTAATTTACAGTGTGGTCTGCTAGTGTTATTATTATTTCTTTTCTTTTTGATTAGTTGAACATGGATGATACTTCTGAGTCTGACATAGAGGAAGGTATATCATTTTGAAAGAAAAAGCACTATTTATTCATTGAATCAAATCCTTTCATCTTTTACTTTCCTTCTTTTTTCAGATGAGTTTTTAAAGCTCAATTAACATGCATTAAAAAGCTTATAAGCACAAAATTATTATTGGGTGATATTTATTGTTTGTATAAAGGCACAATTAATATTTTTATTCTGTAGAAGTGTTACATAGTGTTCATCTTATGCACATATTACAAGATTTTCTCAGTTCATTTCTTACATACCATTTTTAAATTTTATCGCTTTTCACCCAATTATTGATTTTGTTCATAGAAAGCATGCTTTACATTTTTGTAGATATTTGCTTTGAATTTCTTATGTTGTTTTGCTTAGTCATCAAAAGGGAGAACCATCTCCAAAAAATGAAGATGAGGACCATGAGGACTATGTTGATATTCTAGCCAGGATAAATAAGCCTGGTGATCCTGAACTTCCTGCACTCCCAGACTATTCTATCAACCAAGGATGTGTCTGTCCTAGACATGTCAACAAGGTTAAAGTTGGTGACTATAGTACAAATTCTAAATCGTCAACTAGCGAAGATGATGATCTCAGTGAGTACATATATGTATATGGTAAACTAGATGTTGGCTTTCATACATGTATTTGACTTTGTATCATGTCAACTGCACATAACCCATAATGTACATGTACATGTAGGTTTGGATAGAATGAGCAATTGTTTTTGTCATGTATTAAATCTGTAGATAATTTGATACAAAGTTCATATTGTACATTCTTGTTTGGGCATTGGGATTAAAATACACCAGCATGCATTATCATATAATTCCCATTAGTAATTTATAAGCATCAAAAATGATCAAATAAATTTTATGAGATACTTCAAATTATAAAGGTAACAATATGGACAAAGAAAATGGAGGCATGATCTTGTACACAAGATCACCAGTCCAGTAATCGGACAGATGCCCTACAATTAAGGTCAACACAGGCCAATTAAGGAAAATGAGGTTATAGGAAACCCAGGGAAGGCACTCTCATTATATGAGGGTATACATGTATATATGCTCCCCTTATAAAAATACCCTTTGTTTTCTGGGACTGATTTTTAAGAACCTCTCTTTTATAAGACTAAAAATCCAAGAACCCTATTCATGTTAGTTTTCTTGTTTCAACATCTGTTTATTCTTGAAATTAATTATTCATAGTTAGATCATATTTAGAAGACCACCCACCCTTTTTTGCAGAAATTAATCTTTAGACCCACCCTTTAAAAAATGTTAAGACCCCCCAATTTTTGGGTTCAGGCGGAATACCAGATTGTTTTCATGCCTACTGCCCCCGCCATCTTATCTTTGGAGACTTGTCTAATGCATGTTTTAGAAAAAGCTAATACTGAATATGTCCTTGTCCTGTGAAGCATTTACGTTAAAATTCAGTGTTATGTCAAATTCTGTTACTGGTTAGAAAATTGTCTTATTATTATAATTACACCGGTAGCTATCACTTTGGGAAATTCATTTGGAAAACATCAAATATAAATGATAGTATGAATTACTATAACAAGTGCTTTTCTAATTATTAAAGTTTAGTAGCACTTTGTAAAAATCCCATGGCCAATTTGCAGTCTTGCAAAGTTCACCTCTAAAATAGAAATCAAACTCAATTTAAAAGTTAAAAAAATATATGCTGTGTGTGGGTCAAAAGTCTAAAGGAAAAAAAGTATGGTCTTAGGAGCTGTCAAATGTTTCACTTTCCAAAATTTTAACGTGGAGATTATATCTTCCAAATGGGGTTATCAGAAGATGCAAACACCAAAGCAGGTGGAGGAAGAATAGATTGGACATGGAATCAATTAAAATTATGCCCCAGAATGCTACACTGAAAGCTTAATTCAATTTTTCAGTTCTGGGGAGCATGCTCTCAGACACTCCTGTAGGCATATGAATTCATAAATTCTCAGTATAAAGCATTCTCTTGAAAAAAAAAAAATCTTTGAATGTGTTTTCTGGGGGAGCATGCTAACCAGAACCCTCCTCATGCGCACAGATGTTACCAAGTCTGACCATATAATTGAGTAACAAAATACAAAATAATGACTCAAATTCCAACATTTCATACTAATGTATAGATTCTATATTACCATATAATCCATTTTGTGTTGACTTTCAAATGTTAAATCTTTCAACAAGTGGAGTATCAGTTCATTACACCTCCTGGGTAAATCTTAATTAAATTCTTATCTGTATCTCACACCACCATAGATAATGTCACTGGCTCCTTATTGTCATTCTTTCATTTGTTTTTTAAACAAATTTTGAATTCATTACAACTAATATAATGAGCAAATGAGTGATGCAGTAATGAATATAGAAATAACTGTCATAAGTTTGATACTCAACCATGTTAATGATTTATTTGTAGTTGGCAACCATTGTCTATGTTGAAACATATGAGGGCTATTAACAATAATCAATCAGTTAAAAAACTGTTAAGTTATCATTTTATATATACTTCATAAATCATATACTGACATAATGAGATATAAATGTTTGCTTAAAACAGTGATTCATTGAGACAAGTAGCTCGTTGTTTCAGTTCATATTTGTTTAAGAAAAGATAAACACAAGTGTATCTTCCATGTTTGATCCGTAAACCAAAATGAATTATTATTTGGAATAATAGGAGAAAGAACATACTTGTTTAGTTTCCAATTAAAATTACGGAGATTACTACATCAAATAAGTCCCACATTGATCATTGTGGTATTTTTATCTCTTCATTAGAATAAACCCCCTTCACACATGTATATTTTTTTTTCTAAGAACTAAAACTGACAAGAATGCAGTCTGAGAATCAATATTCTTGGTTGATTCAAAGAAGTTCTAAGTACCTTCTAAAATGTCTATGTGCATTCTGACTAAATTAGAAATATTGTAGTCAATTCCCTTTTCTCATTTTCCACTTCAAAATTCAATATATGATCTCAAATACTTCCTAAAATGTACTCAATTATAAGTGCTCAAAGTGCACAGTTTACATGTACAATGTACATGTAGCTGGCACAGCATTGACTCGTGCGTACTAAAATGCTATCTGTAAGGGCAGTAAGGCTGCCTTTCAATGGAATATTGCCAAAATTGGTCACAGAGGATTGTCACTAGATACAAATGTATATAGATATTGTACCTCATTTGAGCATTTTATTTCAAGCAGTATTGAAACGATTGCAGAAAATTATGAACTCAAACTAAAATGACTTTCTGAAAAACATACTTTAACTGGCAAAATGCCAAAAAAAATTCACAAGTTATTTATTTAGTGTACCAAGTTTGAAAGTCATTTTGCAAGCAGTATTGAAACTATTGCAGGCAATGATAGAAATTACCTAAAATTTCTTCCTGGAAGAAACAATTAAAATGGTGTCACAATTGGACACAGATTATGGTCACTTAGGGCATGTAAGCAATATAATAAGTTTGAATATTGTCTTTCGACCAATTAAGTATGTCAAAAATCGATCAAACACAGCCTTGTAGAACGCACACTTTAATTGCAAATGCGACCAAAATCGAATAATTTTGGTGTCTCCTTTTACATGTACTTGTACATAATAGTTGTGTAAAGTTTGAACAAAATTGGTCTTTTAGTTGACGCTGTAGCTTGTCGGGATACGTACATGTACATACATGGAAACCATGTTTAAATATTTAGTCACGAGCATACATGTACATCGTAATAATGATTTATTCGGGAGGGAGTAAAGGTTTGGAACTCTGGTTTGTCTTATATAAAAAGTTTGTCATAATTTTCTCTGCCAAAGAATTGACATAAGTTTAAAGGATGTGTATTGAGCAGTTTTTAAACAATTCCACTTACTTTGGTATGAAGTTATATTAACTGGTGCACTATTCGTAAGATAATTAAATTTGGCCATATCAATATGATTAAATAGGAACTTATTAGTAGAATGTCAATTTTACCTGTCACATTATACATGTATGATTACTATCAGACTTCACTGAGGCAGCTTTTCCATATCAAATGTGCCATCTTATAAAATGTATGTATTAAAAACAACACGTAATATAGACATTTTCTATTTGAAAGTGTCTAATAGAAATCAAAATTGAATATATATACCAATGAAGAGATCAAAGGCAAGAACTGCATGGTACTACACGTCCATATCAGAACATTTTGTGAAAAAGTTACATGTTGGTGTTGTACATGTGTATTTTGGCAACAATTATCTATTATGATGTTTACCTTATAATTAATCATAATATATATGATTTAATTGAAAAGATTTTAATCACTTACTGCTTCAATTTTATTTGAATAACTGAAGTGTCAGAAGGTAAAATGTGACAAGTATTATCTATTTTTTTTTTATTCATAATTTTATTTATAAATTCAAGTTATCACAGTTTTACAGAAATTGATCCAATCATAAACACATATGTTTACAGTAGATATTTTACCTAATACCTTCATTTCACATACATGTAGCTGAAGCAAGAGCCCAAAATATTTACATGTACAAAATGTATACCAGTATGTTTAAAGTTGAATATGTTAAATCCCATACAATATACCTAAGATTTTAAGAATTTCATAGTTATCACTAACACCAGTGCCGAACTGATGATAGTAACATACATTACCCTCATAATGGTGACGTTAACAACGATTTGGACACTTTTACATATTTCGATTTTCCCTGAAATTGTTAGCTCCAAAATGAACTTATTGTTTTATGACAATCAAGTTTTTGTTGTGTAGCAGATATTTTATTTCCACATCTTTCATCAAATATATATTAGCTTACAAATGGTGACTCAACTGGAACCCATGATGACCGTAATGAATTTGAAACAAAATTGAGTGATGACCGTATATTTTTATTTGATGAACGTAGACTTATTTTGCATACAATAACAAGCATAAAAACTTAATTTGCAATGCCTATGTATAGATGATAACCCTAGAGTGCTTATAGCACAGAAATGTGTGCAGCATGAACAAAATACATATATTATTCCACCCCCCTCCTTCTTCCCCCCCCCACCCCACGATTGTAGTAACAACTTCGAGTCTACATTCTGACACCACCCGTCCTTGTCCTGATAGCAACTGCCCACGCCACCCATATCTCCTCACCCCTATTCACCAACAAATATTGCATTGCATGGGTTTACAGCATTCGTAGCAGCTGCATTGTCCTGACAACCCCACCCCTGAGCACCTACCACTGTACCACTGTTCTAGCAGTCACCTTCACCACCCACACCCACCTTTATAGTAACAACAACAGCTCCCCATTCTGATATGACAAAACCCATTGCTGTCCTGATAGCACCTGCCCAAATCCCCCACTACTATTGAACAAAAAATATTGCATAGCACGGATTACATGTAACAGCAGACTGCACTGTCCTGACAACCCCACCCCTGAAACTCAACTATGCGGTCATCATTCGTTGTTTTTTGTCACTTTACGTTTATCACTTGCACTTTTTAAAAATTCTAAACAGTTAGCAGCTGTTTATCATTATGATCATCAACAATTTCGATTGTCATCATTATTTGTAGGATAGTGAACATTTGAGCTAATATTTTGAAATGGAATATCTGCAAAACAACAATGATACTTCATTGTCGTAAATTAATAAGTTTACTAGCTTATACCCGTGTCGTCAAAGAGGCATGCTGAGAATAACAATGAATCACTCTAGTTACATAATCGTATAAGTCGATCCTAATTAAATCATTGGTGAAATCCTTTGACTTGGCATGTAAAATGAAAATCTAAGGGAGGAAATGTTAGTGTCCGTGTAAATGTCAACACAATGCAGGCCATGGGCATAGAAAAATGACATATTTGCTGAGTGTATAAATATGTTTTTACAGCATTTTATTTTCAAGCACCCTTTTCCTGATGACACTTACCCACGTCCTGACAGCACCACCACCCATCCATGGACATAGGAAAGGGATATATTTAGCAAAGTGTATGAAATGAGTACAGCACTCTTTTTCTCCAGCATTGACCACCCTTGTGCAAATTGTGGGCATGGGTGATACTTTATAACATTGGCTCTGTTATTTAGTACATACAAATAAATAATAAATAATATTGGCACACATCATTGTACTGACAACTTAGTACCTTCCTAGTATCAAGTATGATATGGAGAAAGAGTGTTTTAGAACAACCTCTAAGACTAAAGGTAAATTGAGATAGGGAAGTTCTTATACCACAATATGGAATCTTTTGCCATGAGCAGGAAGTCTAGCAACAGATCAAGCTATGGATTTCTGAGCTTGGATGTGGTATACTTGGCGAAGACAGAGAAGTATATCTTCTAAAGTAAGTCATTGATCACTGAAAATGCACTTGGCATCTAATGTGCAAAAGCTATGGGATGAAAACTTAGTGTCTATGGCAATGGGAACATAATGCTCTCCATGGCACAGATATTCTCACACTATTCAGTAGAACATCCCTATTAAGACCGCCCAAGGACTGGCGTCAAGTGGTTTGATATTGGGGTGGTCTCTTTAGGGATGTTTGTAATGGTCTTTTTATGAATACTTGGAAATGTTATAAATCATCTTATAATAGAGGTGGTATATTTATAGAGATGGTCTTGATTGAAGGTTCTAATGTACACACCCAATTGGCAAAGTGGTGGTAATCCCTAGTATTTTAACCCATGTGATGCCTTTGGCGTCTTTATGACATCACGCTACTCCACATGACGCTGTCATGGCTGACGCTGTCTGCTATTTTTGTTATAAAACCACTAATTAACAACCATCAGAGCCATTTTGACGATGAAAAACATAATCGTGCAAAACTACACAGTACCATGAACGATCTCCTGTAGTTAGATGGCGTCCAGCTAGTCAGGTTAAAGAGGAGATAGCGGAACAAAGTCCAAAAATTAGCGTATTAATAAGGATTCTGGTGGGAAATTAATGAGTGAAAAATGAAATATGTAATTCGTGTCCAAATCGTCTATAACATCACCATTATGATAGTAACATACATTACATTCATCAGTGTTGGTACAGTGATTATAATAGTCTCAACATCTAGCTTTGTAATTCTAGAAAGAAATCTGATTTTAGTGAGTGCACACTTAGGGGTAAAACCCACAGCGACGTATGGCAGCCGTACGGCAGCCTTACGGCAACTTTTCGTGCCGATTGCTCCAATGCATTTTACATGGGATAAAGCCCACAGTGAAATTTCAGCTGTACGGCGCCGTCCGTCAGCGGAATTGGTTGCCGTACGTCAGATTTCTGGATCGCCTAGGGGAGCAATTGACACAAATGAGCCGTACGGCATCTTACAGTGCCGTATGGCGTCGTATGGATTGCTTTAGTAACTTTTCTATTGGGGAAAACCCATACTGACGGATTGGTATCAAACAGAGCCTTACGGCAAATCACTTTTGCACACCTGTAATTAATCCTTTCCTAGTTAATATGAATGATAAACCATTACACATGGCAAGGTTTCTACGTTTATAGTAACGTGTATGTTTGGCAGTGTTCATGTAGATCTACTTCTTTGTATAGCGACGTAGACAGACGATTTTCAACATCATCAGTAGTAAATTACGCTTACACTTAGTAATCTTTGTCATTTTAAATTTGATACTCATTTTCAAATTCAGTACTTATTCTAATGTAAATATTACAACTTTCTTAAGAAATCAGATGTGCTATTTCCAGCTGGGGTACGACTGCCGTACGTCAACTTATATGATCCGTCACTGTGGGTTTATAATCGCCGTACAGCAGATTTGACGTATGGCAGCCGTATGGCGAGCATCTGTTGCTGTGGGTTTTGCCACTTCTGCTGCATTCGAAAAGTACATGTACAGTGTACATATACCCTAGCTATCATTGTGCATTAAAGGTTATGCTCAGTGGCTGAACAAGTATGCATGTAGAGAATTATGATGTGTTCTGTGCATTCTGAAAGTTTCTTTCATTGAAACAGCCTATTAGAATATCTATAGCAGTTTAAATCCACAACATAAACTACTGGCTAGAAACCCATAAAACACGTGTACGCAAGAAATGTAAACCGTTTGATTTTCGTCAGACGTAACTTTATGGTGCACGTAAGAAGCCTCCTACATGTATATCGCCAATGTTAACTGGGACGTCCGTCATTGGAAATCGACGGTATGTTTGGCGAAAATCATTCGATTATGCAATATCACGTGACCTTGTGCTGGCATGGTATTTTTATAGGTGAAATAAATAATTAAGGTGAAAAATATTAGTCTTATTTTCCTTACACTTCCAATGAAAAAGATTTTGTTTATTGATCCTGGAATTTACAGAACACATATATCTTTGACTGAGCATTATCTTTAAGTATGGTCAATCATTAGTTCAATTATTAGTTCATGCCATAGCTTGCAGTCTGTAATTTGTAAACAGAATTATTGATCCTTGTAAATTGGTTGCTGAATATAATTGTACTAAAAGCTCATTAGTTTGCTATTATGATAGCGATGAGGATTTATGTTTGATTTGTTCTATCAATAATCAACACGAAAATGATATATTTTGGATAATAGGTTAGTTACAGACCAATATTGGGACCTTAATTTTTTTTTTTTTTTTTTTTTTTTTTTTATTATTTTTTTTTTTTTGGGGGGTGTGGCTGCAGTGTTACAAAAGCTCTAGATAAATATACATGAATGAGTTTTACAGTCATCTTCTATATAGCCCAGTAGAAGTCGAAGTCGCATATCCAGTCGGTCATTCGTATCCTATCTGTGTGAAACTTTTACATGTATCAAAACAGATTTTGAGTTATATACTGACACAGCTTCCTGGTGAGCATACTCATAGCACATTAGTATTATGGTCTGTAGTGAAAAGTTGTAATCAATCATATCACATTCGTGACTATTGCCTGAAGTTTACAATGTAGCTGCAATAGAGCTTGTCAGATTGTTTAGGAATGAGTTTGCTCAAAACCCACTGATAATCCCAAAAAGGATATATCATGGTATATCTGAACCTCTATTTTGGTCTTTCAATTACTACACTGTTACAATATGTGCTTATTATAAAAATAATGTATAATGTTGTCACCAATTGATGTGATGTAATGATTGCTATAACTCTCTGAAGATAACTGATATACTAGTACAATACTGTTACGGTATGACAAGAAAACTCAGAAAGTGGAGATATAGATAATATGTCAGTAAATTTATGAGTTCGAAATTATTTTTTAATAATTGTTCATTATATATGCATATAGGTTATGTGTTTAAAAAAAATTATTTCTAAACATTGCTAATTACATTACTGCAGGTTTTTCTCTTGGACAACTTCTCAAAGCATTTGTCCTTTACGAAAAAAAACCTATTGGACGAAGAAGTATACAAACTCTGAGGAATTTGACAGCCTCATTTAAAGGTACAGACCCTGCCGAAGAGGATCAAATAATTCAGGTTAGTTTAGTGTAAAATGATTTGGATGTTAATTGTTACTTGTTTTAACAAATAGATGTTTGTTTTGTCTTTATTTGCTTTTCGTTAGAAAAGGCACTATTTATCCTTCAGCAAAGCATATCCAAAGCCAGGTTTATAGTGCCAAGAAAGGAATGATTTTGAAAATGGTACTTAATACTTTAAATTATTCAACCCTAGTATTGTTATAATTTTGAGTAAAATAGCTTGATGATTAAATATACATCTTGGTTGATGATAGTTGCAGTCTAAATTCATTGATGTTTGTATTGTAATTTTTGTATTGAGCCTAAGTGACTTGTAATTCTTATGAACTGGCTTTTTATTATTTGAGCGATGTACCATCTTATACAAGATATTAGATCATAACATATGAAAAGAGTCAATGTACAATGTATGAATGGACATTACATGATTTGTGTAAGTAATTGAACATGGTTTTCAATACATGAGTATCAACTAAATGTTTAGTACTTTTGACTGCATACAAGATAAAATTCGAAAAGCCTCAATCTTATCTAACAGTTTTACAAACAAATTAGCATACACACACATTCAATGCCTCAAAGAAAAAAGTATTTCATAAATTGTGTTTGGATTTGATGTATTAAATCATATGTATCGCAACAACAGGCTGCAGACACCAATTTATAACCAGTGTGTCTGCTTGTGTAAAGAATACTCATAGATACATGTATGAAAATGCATTGTGTACGCTCAGTGTTAAGAGGGAAGCCTAATTCATTTTCATCAATTAGGGGGAAAATTCTCATAGTCATGATTTTTACATCACTCATTTACAAAAAATAGCACCACCACATAAGCAATTTTATTTAAAAAAAAAAAATTATTTTTAGTATTTTTTAAACACAAAATGTTCAGAAATATAGGCATATCTTTAAGTACAAAAATAGAAACAGTCAGCTACATGTTACTTCTGTAAATTCTGTGGTTCTTTCTTAGATTATTTATCAATGTTGCCCCAGCCTTCTTTTTTCATTTTGTGACCTTGTATTCAAGCAACTGATGAAAATTTTCTAACGTCCATATTTGAGATAGTGTTTTCTTCTGTCATGAACGATATTACAATAGGTACAAGATTTTACCAAGTTTATGCCATAATCCAATGTTGTCAACCCATTTTTAAAGTGTTGACACAACAAAGATGTTTATTCCATTGATTAGATGATAACTGTATCTACCACTTCTCTTTATAAAATGTTAATTCATCAGAAAACTATTTATGCACTTTTTTAAAATCTTCAGATATTATGAAATTAATACGCAGTAATACTTGCTGAAATGCTGAAATAAGGTCCGAGGTACAGTGAAACCTGTCTATGTAGGCACCTTTATA
>CM032666.1:45395816-45415353 GCA_019095985.1 Streblospio benedicti
CAAAAACATTTGAAAAGTCTTGGGAAAAAGTGGATTTGTTTGCAGTGTGGACGCAGAGTCAATATTACTTTTAATGACCCACAGCTGAGTTTAGAGAATGTTATGAAAGATGGCAAGAAGCTCAATGTGTGTGTTAAATGCAGGTAAGTACATGTACATGTATGTTGATATTAATGTTTGGTCATGTTTGAGGACAGTTTAGTTCATCCTTTTGTTGTGCATTATTTTAGGTAGGAGGCTCCATGCAGTTTCATAGTTTTTTTGTTTTTTTGTTTTTCTTACCATGCATTTAATAATAGATAGTCAAACAATATCAAGACATTCCAAAACTGCATTAATTTGTTGAATATGTTCGAGCTCTTTACCAGCTTTAGGCTGTTTTCAAACTACAAACAAAGTTTTTTCTAGTTTGACAATTTTTCAGAAAGCAAAGTAAACAATCACCAGAGAAAAGTGCTGAAGAAATTAATGAGGAAATGAAGCAAGTGGAGCAGAGATATGGTGAAGCATTAAAAAGGGACCTATTCAGTGTTCACCGACAGATGAGAGGAAGTCTCCTAGAGGCTGGAGTTATAAGTGCAGTGGGGCCCTGGATTATGGCTGATAATTGGATAGTTCAGGTACATTTTGCAGGGTTTGTCATAAGCGGAGGCCTTGTAGCCTAACGCCACCTGAAAAGTGGCTGGCTACTGATTTTTGTGGGTAAGTTGTCCAATGAACTGCAGATTGACCTTGACATGCACAGAGAGATTTTGAAAATGGCAGAGTAGTTGTTGAAACTGTCAATCATTGTAAGAATTTTTTGTGTTGTATTATTTAGATGAACGTTGTAAATATATATGAATTCCAACACGATTAACACATTCAAGGATATTGTTTGATTTATATTTTTATAAAATGTCTAGTGTGTTTAAAATCCTCCATCAAATACATGTATAACAACTGAAAATTTGATAATGTTCAACCAAGTATTATTCAAGTATTTCTTACATATTTCCATTCAGCTTTGTTTGTAAGTGCCTTAGTTTATTGAGTTAACTGAACTTACATGTACATGTATGACAAACACGATTCCTAACATAAAATATATAACAATACAAACAATAAAAAATACAATATCTAAAATGTTGAGCATTTGAGAGACAATCAGACACATTTATATAAGTATTTTGATTTACCTACGTGTACAGTACCTCATTTCATTTTTGGGGTGATGTGTTGCTGACACTTTTTCCCATTCACGTGTCTCCATAAACAAATAATCATATTATTCAACACATTTAATGCAAATGAAATAAATGTATGGAAGACACTGCCATATGTATGTAATGATTCCAGATAATCATATTTCAGAGTCTTGTGTTTGAGAATCTTATCAACATGGTGCAGCCGTTGGTAGAGCGTGTTCGTCCCGCACCGCCTCGGCGAGTGCCCACACAGACTTCTATGCGCCCTGTGTCAGCCATGACAGCTAAGGAGCGTGAGCACGCGCTCAGCCTAGCAATGAACAGAATGTCAGCAAAAATGCGCGAATTTATCAAGTAAGTGTTACAATACACTCTCCAAATGGTTGAGAAAGAATATGTTTGTAGAAATATACCCCATGAGCATAAAATATAGAAAATCAGAACAATATATACATCGGCTAATTTGGCTCTAAACCGATTAGAATGTAGGACGTGGTGTGTGTCTGTAGGACTGATATAACAGATATTATTGTCTGTATCTGTTGTGGTCTTAAAATTAATGGATAGAACTCGAGCATGTAGCAATTTTAGCATAATATACACGTAGGCCTACATAGATATTGCATTGAAAATGAAAATTATTTTTAATGCAGAGACAAATTCATATAGATGTTATTTAAAATGAGCTTTTTTGCATTTTACAAATCACTCAATACAGTCAATTTAATAAGTCAATTTTTTATTCTATGGTTTTTGCCAGTTTAGAATACTAATTTGACAGTTCAATGTACACATAAATTTATCTTATATCACAAAATGGTTATTTATCTACATAATTGTCCTCTCATTTTAATCTGTGATCATGCTCAACTTAGGCAAATATCCATTACCTGTCACAGATCCACTTTTAGGTTCTACCCTTTGTTGTTTGTTTTAATTGCTTGACTTTGTTATGCAAGCCTAAGTACCTTTTCTGATTACATTTATTGAAATAAATTAGTCTAACATGTATTTGTTAATGGCTTTGAGATTCTTTGTTACCTTATCTTATTGATGAAGTGTTATTACTTCCAAATGACACTTAATGTATTACATGTAAGTACCGTACAGGTATATGAATATTTCAATACATATTTCTAAAAGTATGATAAATATTTGTTGCATTCAATCAAACAAGGGAAAATATCATTAGCACGCTTATGATAAAATCATTTCTTTATAGATGGAAGTTAATAATGATAAGTTATCACATTTATTAAGAAACATCTACCAATTACATTATTTACCACTTCTACAAAAAAAAATATATGATCAAACAGACCCACTGCTGAAGAAATTCACACATGCTATTTCATATTTGCTTAGAAAAAGACCTTCTAATTTATAACATTTAGAGAGGCCCTTGGATCAGATACAGCTATGGAAGGCTCCCAACAGATGAAGAGGCCTCCATCTGTGGAGAGACCATGCAGGCATGAAGATCGTCCTCTGAGGTGAGAGGGTCTACCTGTCCCAGATTTATTGCTTATAATGTGAGGCTCAAAACATGTAGTTAACAATATTATACTTTGGTAGAAATCTGACAGGGTGAAATAATAACTACATGTGTGCCAATTAATAGTCATTATTTCATGAATCAGAGTACGCCTAAGTTAATGTGTGATTTACCCAACCTACATGTAGAGTTTAGGGAATATACAGCCAGACCATCAGTGAGGGAAAAATAACTTTTGCGGAAACCCAATGGTTTGTGTACTTTCAAATGCTTGTTTACAACCAATAAATGAAGACAAAATCTATCAAGTTTAAATCTGGGGGCAATGCAGATGTGATTTTGGTCAGGGTATTTATATAAATAAAAATTAGAAACTCAAACATAAAACAATTCTTGTTATTGGGACTTGGTAAAATCCATGTTCTTATTGGACAATATTTCTCATGTTTGGAGATTTTGCTTTGAAAGAAACACTATTTTTAGTTTGATACTCAATTAGAATACAGTTATATGTGAGGTATTACTTAAAATTAAAATAAAATTGGTGTACAAACAAATGTCTACTAATGTGAACGGGCTGAGCTTGTTTTTTGAAAAAAGGGGTGGAAAAAAAGAATTAGTGTGTAATTGTCAACTCCCTAAGCCCAGATAGGACTGGGTGGAGTTGACGTATTTATTTTTCAAAACAGGTGAGGTAACCCAACACAACCAACAAAACCCCACCCAAGGACCGTTCACACCAGAGAAGACTTACAAGCAATATTACAGAACTAGCCCCTGAGCAAGCTCTTGGGAAATAAAATAGTCCACAAACTCAGGATTAAGTAAAGTCGACACATGATTGGTGTACATTCCTTTAGATGGATTAACGTGAATCAATGATGGAATCCTGTAAACTTCTTAAAAAATCCAGTCACAATAAACGTTTTTCTAACACATCAAAATCACTGAGATACGCTTCAAGTCTAAGGCCATGTACCGGGGAAGGTAGAAGCTCTTTTGTTGGCAGCAGGAGACTCCTGCCATGGTCAGCACTTTTGTAATAGGGTCAAATTCTAGCTGCTGAGCCAAATCTGCTTCGGAAGACAGTAAAGTTAAATCAACATATTGGCCCGCATGAAACTTAGAAACAATTTTAATATCCAGACTAGCACTAAGCGTGAGGAAAATGTCCATAGGATCCTCACCAAAAAGATGGTTGATTGCCCCAGCTACTGAAGGTGATGGCTCTAGAGGTGCAGAGGTCAAGGCCTGCGACTGTGTGAAGAAAGGTGGTTTGGGTTGCGTAGGGGGCAACAGTGGTGACGATGTAACAACTGATGCATTCTGCTGCACCAGTGACTGGGTGAGCAGAGACATTTGCTGCTGGGTTGCAACCAACTCTCTTTGGATCTGGGCCAAAGTAAGAGAGTGAACCTCCCCTTCAACTGGTGTCTCCTCTACTGGTGCTTGTGGACTGGTGAAGGTCGACTTAGCAGAGCGTTTGGCTGTACCTTTACCCAGACGCTTGACTGGCTTAGTGCTGGCTCTCTTCTTAGGAGGCATGCTGAAAGGACAAACAAACGACAGGAGATGTGTAATTGAAGCACTTCATGTGAAGTGTTTAAATAACCATTCAAATACATGTAACACACACATGGAAAGAATAACCGTGTGATAAACCGCAGTATCACGCGTGAGAGTTGTAATTCTAATAAAATTGATTTGAGGTAACAGAAAGTACCACACACGTGTTTAGTAAGAAAACGTGTAATAGACCACAATATCACACACGAGGGCTGTAAATCTAGTAAAATAGACGTGAGGTAACCGAAGTACCAAACACAGTCAGAAAAAACGTGTGATAAACCACAGTATCACACACGAGGGTTGTAAACATAGTAAATTAGACGTGAGGTAACCGAAGTACCACACACAGTCAGAATAAACGTGTGATAAACCACAGTATCACACACGAGGTTGTAACCTAGTAAATTAGATGTGAGGTAACCGAAGTACCACACACAGTCAGAAAAACGTGTGATAAACCACAGTATCACACACGATTTGTAAACCTAGTAACTTAGACGTGAGGTAACCGAAGTACCACGCACAGTCAGAATAAACGTGTGATAAACCACAGTATCACACACGAGGGTTGTAAACCTAGTAAATTAGACGTGAGGTAGCCGAAGTACCACACACAGTCAGAATAAACCTGTAATAAACCACAGTATCACACACGAGGGTTGAAAACCTAGTAATACAGATGTGTGGTAACCCAAAGTAACACACACGAAAGATAAAGATGTATATGTAAAAAATAAACGATATAAACATATATAGAGGACTAATAAACATATAACCCATAAACTTATATAATTCGAGAATTAAAATGATTTAACTCAAAAGAATAATTTGGAATAGAACACGTGGTAGAGGCCAAGCCGTTAACCACCTGAATAAAGTAATAATAAAAATCCCACGTACATAGAGAACACGACAGTTAAAAAGTACTTATAAATTGGGACTAATAAACATATAACCCAGAACGTCTATACTAGAATAATTAAAATTACCTTAACTCTAAAGAGTATTCAAACTACACCACGTGCCAACGGTTAAGCCGTTAACCTAAACAAAGGAATAATTATTATCCCATTACATAAAGAAAACCAGAGATAAAACGAACTCCACAAATAACAAGTACTATTATATGAACTAATAAACATTACACATCATTTATACTACAAAAACAAAAAACTTTAACTCTAAAGAGCATTTAAGATTACACCACGTGGTAATGGTTTAGGCGTAAACCTAAACAAAGAAATAAATGATATTCCACGCACATAAAGAAATAACCACAGAAAAAACTTACATACTTTAAAGGTAAACTGCACGTGAACTATTAACAGAGATAATCCAGGCAAAACACGCCAATAAAACTTGAAAATATCAAAACACAAAAGGATTACTAAATTAAAGAGCAAATCTTAACACGTCTTCACTGTTGAAGCTTGTAGGAGAAATGGGCAGTGTGTTACTTTCCGGATATCCGGGTTAACAATTTAGGTCACTTACTACCAACAATACCTTGGTCACTGACTGCACAGAAACTTAAGGTCACGGACCATAAACAGAAACCGTGTGAGACACTAATTTTGCAAAAACCAAAAATCTATTTTTAAGACGAGTTAAAAATTGTTATTTGTCCAAAAATGCATAATTTTGATACCTTTTTCCGGGTTTGAGAGATCTATACGAAAATATAATTTGTTGATCAGTAGTTCCTGCAGCATAGCAGACAATTGTTTGTCATGTTCAATAAGCGGGATTTTCTTTGAAAAAAATTAAATGGGGCATATATACCACCTCTAAAATCCAGGCCTTAATCTCATTGTGAATTCTGCCAAATATCATGTTTATCACATAACTAATTATTTAAACACCATCTTCAGTGGAAATTTTTTTAGAAATCTACCTTCTATATTTTACAGTACCCAAACTCTAGCACCTGTACCAGAATCTCAAATGGCCGAGATAGAAGCAGAGTACAATGCTATCGCTGAAGATATTGGAGAAGAAGATCACCCCATAGATAGTGTTGAGTTAGTTCACTTATTTTAGTATTTGTCAAAATGACTATACTGTTAAAATTTCTATATTTAGAGAAATAAAATCTAAGATACATGTAAGTAGTTAAAACTTGATGTGTATTAAAGTACAAATAATGATTGAATATACAATGTACAGATATACAATTCATTGTTATTACCCTTTAATGTGTTTAATGAATAAATTAGAGAATACACAGTGGATAATGTTTAGGATAGGCTTTATGATATTTCTTACGTGACTACTCTCATGTAACTGTCATTATTTTGCAGTGAATTCATTCCACGTGTGGAGGGTGTAAATCTGGTAGATCCCACCTATACACACCAGGAGTTTGCGAGGTCTCCTAAGTCAGATAAGAAGCAGCTCCATATTGAAATAAATACAGGTGAGGAGCATTTCGATGTTAAAATTGAAATTTAGATATGAATTGTTGTTTAAATTTTAAAGTATAACAGTAATTAGGTCAGAGGGGTAATTTATATGTTCTGATAGTAATTGTTTTACAAAATACATAAATCGTATGACTTTGGTATGTTCTTTAGTATGGTGATTATCAACCTTATTCAATCAATGTTTCGTATGTTATTCATGAAAAAATGCTAATTAAGGTGACAACGAAGATGCAGAAACAACAGCATCAAATACACCGCGGAAGTCAAGTCGCTTAAAGAATGGCTTAAAAAGTCCTTCAGTAAAACATGAAGATCTGAATGTTGCATGGCAAAACTCTCTTCGGCCAGTAGATGTGCAGCCAGACAGGTTGACTATTGCTTGTTTCTGACATACCAAAATCTTTGTTTTTGCATTTGATTATAATAAATTATCATATTGACCACATTGTGCAATTCTGGCGGTTTTATGTTTTTGTCACTCCTCTATGCAAAATGTACTTAGTGCTACTCCGAAACTTGAAATTATTCTAAAATGAAAATTAACATATTAAGATTTAGTTTACAATGTAAATATGCTTATAAGTTTGAAAGCTGGCAATAATCCTATTTACCTACATGTATCATCACATTTTAGCTCTGATGAAGAAACAATGTAAGTGAAGCACAATGTATAATATCTTATTCTTAACAGCACATATATGTACATGTATTTACCAGTAATAGTGTTTCACAGGGCACACAATTTGCATTGCATTAAGTCATAATTTATGCAAGACCAATCACAAATTATTACTGCCGTAAAACTTATCGAAAGACTACCAATCTAGTGTCTATACAAAGTAGCATCTTTCCATGATCCATCACTATGAATCATGAATAAACATTCATGATAAACGTGCCATTCTCTACAATGTTGACCCAAGTCCCTAAAGTGGTCTTCGGAAGTTTTACTTTTTTTTCGTACAGTGCAATTCTTTCATACCCTGCTGTAGAATGTCAATGGAAAGCCATGAATTTTCCATGGAGCATTGGAACAATTTTCCATGGACTAAAGCAACTTTTCCATGGATGCAGAGCCATGGAAAAAACGTGAAAAATTAATGGAGCTTGCTAACTTTCCCAAGAATAATCCATGAATTTACCACATTTTCCCATGTTTTTTCCATTATTTTCCGTGGACAAAACATGAAAAATTGATGGAAATACATGCGTTTTCCATGAACAATCAATACATCTTCCACAAAGGGTCCATAGATTTTCAGTGTTCAGTGCATGGGTGTCCATGGAAAATTTGTAGAAATTGCAGGGAAGTCCATGGATTTTTTCTATGAATTGTTCAAAGTTTTATAAGGCATCCAACCACGGAGACGTGATTGAGATGCACATCAGACTTGAAACACAAGTGACAAGCCATGTTACGCCAGTGTTCAATGCGTGGATGGACGCAACAAGCCATGGTTAAAACAACAGGTGCCACTGTGGCCACCTTCAGGTTGTACAAGAATCACGCAGCACGGCAAATTGATTTGCTCTTCAGTCGTGCTTCAGCCGTGGAACTCCCACCGACGGCTACACCACATGCAAAGTCACGTCCAAGTCTAAATTGATCAAACGTTACCACTGACAACTACATTCACCAGATTTTCATAACTTCTTGGACGTGATGTGGACGTGGCTCTTTATATGCTTGACTTTGATCAATTTTCTATTACTTCAAGCTGCATGTCCGTTACACAAGCACAAATACTGGTAATGTATTTTTTCCATGGATTATGACCACGAATGACATGTATCATCCAAATCTCTGTGTATGGACAATTTACATGTCCATGGGTATTAATGAATTGTGCTGGCAAAATAAAAAAAAAATCCATGGATGAATGTCCATGGACATACATTGTACATATGTATATGTTTGCCTGTTTTGTCATTCACTTTCCATACATTTTAATTGATTTCCATGGATTTCCATGTAAAATTGATGACATCTGTGGACATTCTATAGCCGGGGTATTAGAATGATAGATCATATTCTGGAAATGTGAACTGTTCAAGTTATTTTCAGCTGACGTAGGTATCAATATAATGTATAAGTTTAATGCTCCAATAAATATCAAATGGCTGAGGAAATAGAATTAACAGCATTAATCAACTGCTAATAAACAATCCACATTTCTAAATTGCCATTTCAAGTTCAAATTATTCATATTTTTGAAAATAATGTTATATAAGATTATCTCTTTAGAGCTGAAAAGCTTAAATAAACTTTGACATATAAATATTTTGTACTTGTTTACATGCTTGAAAAAGATCTAAGAATAAAGCATAAACATTTTTGTCATTGTGTTTTAGAAGAATCAGTGTAACCAGTATAACAAGCCAAACATCGAACAAGTCTAGCAATAGATCTCTAGCCAGAAAGACTCTGGCAAAAAATACATCAGCAAAAGACAGCAAAGCAGCAGTTACACAGGTTGTTACTTGCACATTACATTTGTACAACTACATTGTATGGTTAAGTTTCTTTTATAATGATTGTTAATTGTTAACTTAATATGTACCTAATATCACTCAAATGTATGTTGAATAATAGGATGATCGAGGACCCAGAGCACGCAGTAGAACACCGTCTACAGTACCTTGGAAAAGAAATATTGAGCCGTGGCGACCAATTGGTCAGCAATGTCGTGAACAAATTGTTGAAGTTGTAGGTCATATGTTGGTTTCTGATCTCTTTGCACGAAGTGAAGGCACAAAAGTTGATGTGCTGGATTTTCTGCATCATTATGTAACAAATGCACAGGTAGAGCATTTCACTTTTACTGTTTTTACTTTTTTAAAAACTTGTTTATCATACATGTAATTACCATAATATGATATGAATTAACCCATATTTTACAAAGAACTTACACATACATGTACGTAAATTTATGTTAAAAAGTCTATCAATACAACATGAATTCAATATTGATGCATGGTCTTTTGTTTCAGAGCTGTGATAATATGAAAATGTCTGAAGTGGGGATAATTCCCAAGATGGTCGACTTCCTCCGTGTCAATGATGATAACCCATTATTATCTATAATGAGTAAGCTCGCAAATATTTTAGCAGGTCCCAAATTTACTATTGCTCAGTAATCCCATCTAGCTATGGAGTAAATGATTTTCATTTATATTTCAATACTAACAACTGAAAATGAATAATATTGTATAATGTTTGGGTACATAGTGAAATGAATCGATTTCTCTTATTCAAGAGACAGGCCGATACGAAATAGATTTTTGGTAATCTGCACACATTGTCCAATTTTATGACATGGATATTTTACAACGTGGGCTTAAAAATGACACTAGTATGGCAACACCACCATTAATTTATAGACCTGCAAAGATCGGGTCACTAATAGTGGTGGGTTACGTATTATCCACAAAATGTATTAGATAAAAGAAAACCTATAGGTGAAAAGATGAAAATTGATTATGTATCCCTTACGATCTTTATGTGTACCCAAATATGTTTCTCAAATTGTCAAGTAATTGTTGAATTCAACAAAAATGTTGTATATATTTATTCATTGGAAAAGAATTAGTCAAATTTCATCCATGCAGCAATATGATTCAAACTTTGCTGTAGGTCTGACCATTGTGCAAGAACTAGTAAGAAGTGATGCTCGGCTGAAGCAGCTCTTCAACAGACATGGCGGGACACAGTTGTTGACAGCAATGGCCGGATACTCCAACGGTCTTGTCAAACTTGTCGTTGGCCAGTCTTTGCAGGCTGTTACCAATGGTATGTCCCACTTTTCTCATGATAACTGTTCCTAACATAAAGTATCTTAAGAAGATGAGAATATGAGCAACATTACTAATCCTACATGTATCTCAATTTTCTGCTCAGGACTATGGGTGTTTTAAAAGTATTTGAATGTTCAAAAGTAGCAATTTCCGTGTCAATACTTAAGAATGGAGGAATTTCAAATGAAAATCTGTTCTTGGTTGTATATTCACCCCTAGTATGGTATGCTTTTTTATTTGATTATAAAGGGTACTGTCACGCTTGTATGACGTGTATGTATGTTGTTTTACTTTTACCAGTGATGTTATGTTTGTAGGTTAACTAGCCGTCTAACTTTGTGTAACACATAAGAAGATATTTCCTTGCTGTAAAAACAGTAAAATGACATCAATGTACACATATTGAATGATTGAGGTATGAACTTTAGGTACAGGTCTGTCACCACCTATTGGAGGTGTTAGACGCACTATGTCTGCGCCAGCTTTGGGCAGGCATCCCACCTCAGCCAGTAGTCCTGATATATGGGACCATGTAAGTAACAATGTCCGTACTAAAGCTCATCAATGTTTTCATCTTTAAACGGTTCGTATCTAGAAACAGTTTGGTTAACATATAATGTGTGTGTGCTCTTCAATAATGAACGGATACCTGAAGTCCTTAGATACATGTAAAAGTAGAGTACTTCTGTATGAAACTGGAATTCCCCAAGAACACCTACAGGAAGATCACATATACACTGTAGTGCATTGCCTTGCAGAAAAAACAATGATTCATGTTCATAGGCTTGCAAATCAGTCTGCTATTCTTTAATTTGGTTATTAATAACTAACTGCTCCCATGTCCAAATGTCTTAGCTTCTTCCGTTTGATACCAGTTGATTATATGTCTATGACAAGTTAAGAAAGATTGATTGTCATACATGTACTATCTAAGTACATGTAAACAGATACAATTGGATAATAGAAAAAAATATTCTTAGAGGTTAGTAATAGGTTACTCCACTACTTACAAATCAACAAACCACACTGACGTTGCGGCTTCCATCACAGGGCCTTTGAGCTAAGTGACAATTCTGGAGAAGTGACGTCACATTGGCGCGAATTTGATATCCACCAGGTGGAGTTCCTGGCAGAAAGCAAACGGAGGAGGTTCGGGGGGATGCTCTTGCCCTGGTTGAGTTTGAGCTTCGGATGGTGCTAGTGGATCTTCACGGCTTCTAGGATCTTAGGACGGAAGGTCTGGTGCTCTCTGCCTATGACTTTGGCAGTGTTACCTTGGAATCTGTGTCCTGAGTTAGCCAAGTGGATCTGAATGGCAGACTGAATGCTATGAGGGTCCATATACTCCTTGAGTCTTGTCTCTAGATTCCTGACAGTCTCCAATGTATGACTCTTCACAGGAGGGGCATTTGATGTCGTATATCACGCCACACAGTTTCTTAGGATCATTTTTATCCTTGGGCCTGACAAGGAGGTACCTAAGAGTGTTGAAGGGCTTATGGAAAGAGGGCACACCATGTCTCTTCATTATCCTCTGAATAGTTTCAGAAGTGCCTTTCATGTAGGGAATTCTAACTGAGAACTTCTTCCTACTGTCACCTGTGTCTGGGGGTTCTTCCTTTTTCTTCTTGGTCGTTATCTTGAAAGACCAGGGTTTGTAGCCATTCACTTTCAGAACTTTCTTCACATGGTTCACTTCTTGTTGGTGATCTTCCTCCTCCGTGACAAGATATGAACAACTGACCTTTTATGTTCAAGATGATGGTTGGAATCCCAATTAAGGTACTGGTCCGTGTGAGTGGGTTTTCTGTACACACAAACTTTCAAGGAACCATCCTCTTTCCTCTCAATATTAGTGTCTAAAAACGCTAGTTTGTTGTTCACTTTGCCTTATATGGTGAACTGGATACTCTTGCTTAGAGAGTTCAAGTATCTGGAGAACTCCTCTATCTGGTTTTCAGGCAAGACTGTGAAGGTATCATCAACATAGCGATACCAAACCGACGGAACTACTGGAAGGTTGCGGAGAGCTCTTTCTTCAAAGGCTTCCATGACAAGGTCCGCAACTGCTGGTGAAACTGGGGAACCCATATAGGCTCCTTGGATTTGTCTATAGAAGATGCCGTTGGAAACAAAGTAGATGGTCTCGAGACAAAATTTCGGAATTGTAATGATTTGGTCAACATCAAGCTGACATCTGTCTGGAAGTGACTCATCTTCCATCAGTCTACTTCTGATAACTGTTATGGCTTCCTCTATGGGGATGCTTGTAAACAGAGCTGAGACGCCATATGATACCAATACTCTGGGGGATGGAACTTCTAGATCTTCAATTTTCTTCACAAAGTCCTCACTATTCTTGATAAAGTGTATCGTTTTGCCTTTAAGGGGGTTTAGAACTGACGATAGAAATTTTGCAGCAGGGTAGGTAATGTTTCCTATACCCGAAACGTTCACGGACGTCAACTGCGTCACTTCTCCAGCATTGTCACTTAGGTCAAAGGCTCTGTGATGGAAGCCGAAATGTCAGTGTCGTTTGTTGATTTGTAAGTAGTAGAGTAACCTATTACTAACCTCTAAGAATATTCCTACTACATTTTGTACTAATAAAGAAAAAATATTGTGTAATGTCCGCTATATATACCACTTTATGTATGTAATGAAGGAATGAATGAATAGAAATAAATCTTCATCTTATTAAAAGACAGATGTACATAATAGAAATGAATATGTGCAGGGTACTATGAAAGACCCTGATTAGAATCACTGGCAGATCCAGGTTTTTTGAAAAGGTGGAAACACTTCAGGATCTCATGGGTTCCATGTGCATCTTTGATGCCAAAAACCCCATGAAAATGAAGTATTTTGGTGGAAAAAAAGGAGGGGGGGGGCACCACTGTTTCACACAGAGCTAATATGGTGTTTTATGTTTCACAATTGTGCATACAACTATGAATGGAAAATGTGACAGTATGTTTGCATCATGGTTATGTTAAAATACTTCTATTACAGATGCTTATAAAATCTCTATTTCTCAATGGATTGTACATGTGTCATACAATACATCATTTTAAAGCTGAATATATAGAGTTCAACATCATTTAACTTTCAATACAATATTCCAGCCATGAGTTAAGAGAAATGCAGGGTAAAATGTGAATGAAAAATACCATAGTTATGCTGCGTTTGTGTGCTCTTTCCGACCTCGAAAATTCGAGCTACGAGGTCGTTCGTACGACTCGTGTCTGTTCGGCTGCTTGGTAGTAAAAGTGCTGTACTTACTTACTTGCTACACTACTAACAGAATATGGATTTCTGTAAAACGTCATGTATGATACTCTTATTAATGATGTACACATGTATAAATGTACTTCTGATGTACTTGTACATATAAATTGTGTTTACATATGTTGTAATGTCTAGATTTGTATAAAACTTTCCATTTAAAACTTTTCTAATTTCTGCCATTTTGATTTGCCATGTCAAGGTCGCTAGGTCAGTGCTCAAAAAATGTTACGAGTTTCCGACTCGTACGTACGACTGGGAAGGTGCGTTCGCGTGTATTTCCCATATGGGAAGCTCGTATTTTCGAGGTCGGAAGGAGCACACGAACGCAGCATTAAAGCTTGCTTATTATTTGTATTATTGTCATACTATAAAATGGAAATTTTCATGGATAAACCATTTACATATTTTTGATTAGCAACACTTTTCCTCTCCAAATTTTATATAAAATCTTTGCTTAGAACTCCTGTATTAAACATATTAGAACCTCTGAATGTCTAATATAACATCAATTTGATTTTTATGTAGATCCAGAAGCGATGGGAGGATGAAGACAAAGTGATGATGTTACTACGTAAACAGACACCTTATTAAGCTACCATGGAATTTCAAGAATGAATATAAATACTATAATTACAATACATATCTGTGTACATGGATTTCACACAATGTACATGTAGATGTACTTGTTTTTACAAAATCAAATTCAATGTTTAAAATTATGGTTATACATGTATGTGAGCAGTTCAAAATGTTGTGCAATCGTTTAATGGTATGCCTGTAGCTTTGTTTATTTGACATTTAATTCAAAGTTATTTCTTCATGTGTCCCATTTTAAGACATTTAAGATATCATCGTTTTCATCACATGAAAAGTTGTCATGTTTTAAACAACTGTGTACAACAGTGTACAGTATACAAAGTAGCATTCGGAGTGTGCCTTGCAGAGCAGGGTGCATGTAGGTTTAACCTGATATGATTATTCAGATGTACATGTAACAGTCTTATAGATTGAACAGAATATTTGTTTGAGCAATGATATATTTGACACGTATTTATTACAATTAAACATAAAAATAATGTAGCTTTTGTTTTTGTCTATTTTTAACATTTTAGTTATTTATCAGAATACCCTAAATTCTCTTATCTCAAGAATCTAATAAAAGTGTATATTCTATTTTTTTAAATGTATTATTCTACATGTACATATGCTGATATTGAGTATTTCGCAACATAAACAAATCTCAATAACAATATAATAAGTTGGTTAGATTAGATGTAATTTTGGAGCATTCAAAATAGCAGTGCGTTTTAAGTCAAATGTATTCTCTACTTGTCGTCTACTTGCTAAAATAAACGCTCTAGGCATCAGAGGAAAAGTACTGAAATGGCTAGAAAATTTCCTAACAGACACAACAGAAAGTCGTCATTTAATAATGGTACTCAATCACAGGAGGCGCAAGTGAGTAGCGGTATCCCACAGGGGTCTGTTATTGGACCAATAATAAGGGCCGTCACACAGGCTCAGGCTGGTCAGGCTATGGCCGGACCACTATTTTTTCAGATTTCAAAACAAATTGCAGGCTTTTTCATCATATCAATTTTAATAGATTTTGCAGATTAAACTTATCAATGTTTCCCCACAAATGCTATTGATTCTATCAGATTGATATGTTCTTCAACTTCAACCATTTAAAGGCCAACATCAACTGATTGATGGATTCTGCATTGTGGTGGTGCACATAGGATAAGAAACAATTTAGAATATTTACATGAATAAATGAAAACATTTCATTCTAATATTTAGTATGTACAAGTGTTTTGAAACAGTCAAGAGTGTCAGCTGATGTTATATGCTGTGGTAGTTTTTTTTCAATCCTTTATGGTGGATAAAATACGTGTCTCACACCGGGAGTTCATTGTTTAAAATGTTGATGGATCCCTCATCCGTGGTACTAGTCTATTTTCTACTCACGGACCGCGTCCCACGTCACTTCTCCAGCATTGTCACTTAGGTCGGGAAACATGATGACCGCAACGTCAGTGTGGTTTGTTGATTTGTAAGTAAATAACAATACTAACCACTATAATTATCTACTACCAAGCAATAGTCTGCATAAAGAAAAAATATTCTGTGTGTCCGCTATATATACCACTTTATGTATGTAATTAGAATGAATGAATAGAAATAAATCTTCATCTTATTAAAAGACAGATGTACACCAACAGAAATAAATAATATTGCAGGGGTATAAAAGGGGCCTGTTTAAAAAATCAGGGGCCCCGGGTTTTTTTAAAAAGGTAAAACTTCAGGATCTTGGGTTCCATGTGCATCTTAAAAAAAACCCCATGAAAATGAATATTTTGGTGGAAAAAAAAGGGGGGGGGGCGGCCACCACTGAAATTCACACAGAGCTAATATGGTGACGTTTCCTTGTGCATACAACTATGAATGGAAATGTGACAGTATTTTGCATCATGGTTTTTAAAAATTTCTAATGACAAAAAAATCTTTTCTCAATGGATTGTACATTTTCATCTACATCTTTTTAAAAACTGAATATATAAGTTCAACATCTTTAACTTTCAATACAATTTCAGCAATATGTTAAGAGAAATGCAGGGTAAAATGTGAATGAAAAATACCATATTATGCTGCGTTTGGGGCTCTTTCGCCTCAAAAATTGAGCTACGAGGTGTTGTATGATTTTCGTCTGTTCGGCTTGGTAGTAAAAGTCTGTCTTACTTACTTTACACTAACAGAACATGGATTTCTGAAAAAACGTCATGTATGATACTCTTAAATATTACACATGTATAAATGTACTTCTGATGTTTTTACATATAAATTGTGTTTACATATGTATATATATGTATTCCAACACATGAACTCGTTAAAGGATATTTTTTCTGATTGTATAAAACTTTCCATTTAAAACTTTTCTAATTTCCGCCATTTTGATTTCCCATGTCAAGGTCGCGGGGTGGTTCTAAAAAACGTTACAGTTTCCGACTGGGATACGATGGAAGGTGCGTTGCGTGTTTTTCCCCAATGGGGCTCTATTTTCGGGTCGGAAGGGCCGAACAGGCATTAAAGCTTGCTTATTATTTGTAATATTGTCATAGTATAAAATGGAAATTTTGTGGAAAAACCTTTTTAAATTTTGATTAGCAACACTTTTCCTCTCCAAATTTTAAATAAAATTTTTTGTTAGAACCCCTGTTTTAAAAACATATTAGAACCTCTGAATGTCTAATATAACATCAATTTGATTTTTTTTTAGATCCAGAAGCGATGGGAGGATGAAAAAGTATGATGTTCCCGAAACAGCCCCTTATAGCTCCATGGAATTTAAAGAAAAATACAAATACATATTACAATACATACCTGTGCATGGATTTCACCAATGTAGATGCTTGTTTTACAAAATCAAATTCAATGTTTAAAATTTTTGGGTTTTACATTTGTGAGCATTTTAAAATGTTGTGCAATCGTTTAATGGTATGCCTGTAGCTTTGTTTTTTGACATTTAATTCAAAATTATTTCTTCACGTGTCCCATTTTTAAAACATTTAAGATATTATCGTTTTTATCACATGAAAAATTGTCTGTTTTAAACAACTGTTACAACGGTGTACAGTATACAAAAATAGCATTCAGTGTGCCGCAGAGCAGGGACATGTAGGTTTAACCTGAAGATTATTCAGATGTACATGTAACAGTCTTATAGATAGAACAGAATATTTGTTTGAGCAATGATATTTTGCGTCTTTATTACAATTAAACATAAAAATAATGCAGCTTTTGTTTTGTCTATTTTTTAAAATTTTAGTTATTTATCAGAATACCCCAAAATTTTCTTTTCTCAAAAATCTAATAAAAAAAATTTTTTCTATTTTTTTAAATATTATTCTACATGTACATATACTGATATTAGTTTTCGCAATAAACAAATCTCAAAAAAAATATAATTGGGTTTAAAATTAAGAATTTTTGGGCATTCAAAATCAAAAACGGGTTTTTTAAATCAAATTATTCTGATACAACCTCAGACGTCCTTTAACAAATAACCATTAAAATAATATGTAGGCGCGTAGTAACCCCGGAGGACTTACAACGTCCCCCAGGGGTGCCTCACTATAAGCTCCCCGTGGCAACCTTTAAACAGAACTGTCCAAGTGGCGGCCACGTTCGCCATGGGGCTGGTGGCGTTTTAAAAAAATGGTTTTGAAAAATCCCCAAGGTTTTCCCCCAAATTTTAAAGCACACCAAAGTGGCTTAAAAAAGGACATGCCTAAGAAATAGTTCAAAAATCAAAGGGCGCATTCATCCAAAAAAACTCATGTCCATGGGGGGCAAAAAAATGGCCGGGGCCAAGTCCGGACAAGACTCGGGTCAAAAAAAAAGGGGGCCAATGCCCACAAATTCAGCAAATAAGGCACCCACCCAAAGGGGGGGACTTATTAGGGGGGGTGCCAATTTTCACACTGAAATGATTACCGTAGGTACATTGTACATATTATACCATGGATGAAGAAGTTCCTTCAATTTTTTTTTGAATGTCAGTGACATCTTCCTTGTACTGCAAACAGGTCTCTAATTCTGATTATCAATATCAAACTTTACTTTTTTTTTACATTTATCGCTTAAAAATTCAATATGTTACTAACAGTTTTTAGTATCCATAATGTATTCATAATTACATGAAGCGTTCTTTGCATGCCATCAGCATATTCTGGGTACCATATCCCTGTGCACGAAAGCCCATGAGCTTTTATCTTAAAATGCTACTTTTTTGGACCTTTGGCGATGGAAAAAGTTCTCATATAAGTTGGGGTCTGCGGCGTCTACGGCGTTTTCAGCATGCAGTGACAAAAAGTACAGTTGTGGGCACATACGCACGGGCTCCGTGCGTTATGAGTGCGTCGGCACAGGGAGTGGTTTTTATTGAGGTGGCCGTGTCCTCAACTTGCATAGAACGTGCGATGTACTCGCATAATACTTACGTCCTACGCACCGTGTGATTACAAAAGTACGTGATCCGCATGTTCATGTCATGGTACAGGCAACGCACAGCCCCCGTACTGTTTCTGTGCGGACAAAGTGCAGGTAAATCATCTGCGTACAATAATATTGTATTTATTTATTAATCACTATATAATGTATTATTTTATGACTGTATTTTTAATGTTGTTAAAATATATTTAATGTATGTTTTTTTTAAATGTTTATTGATATTTAATCTATTGACATTAATGTGATGCAAAGAAATCAATAAACTGTATTGAATTGAATTGTTTAACGTAAGGTCTCCGCACTGCCTCCTTACGGTCGGACCATGACGTAGGGTGGCCGGAGAACAAGTTTGGCAAGCCAAACTTCTTCTGCGGCAACCGTACGGCATTGAAAAAACGTAGGCCTACGTTTGCCGCACTGCATACGCACGGATCCTCACGTTTTCTATGCGTTTTTGGTCGTAGATTGGCTGTAGACCCACCTTGGGGTGGAATGTGCCCCTCGCTTTATACGCCCAGGAGTGTATATGCAAATATCAAGCCCACAGATCTTCAGAGTATTCCTTGTGAGCTGCGGATTGCCAAAGGCCGCGTATTTGCATATTTTACCTCTTTTTTTCACATAGGCATACACATTGTGTGTACATTTGGAGAAAATCGAATGAAAAATAACCCAGCTATGGTTTAAATTTTCAAATCTTGATGGACCGCAAGGGCATGATTCAACTATGGAATGATGATCATATAGACAAATGCACCATGTATAAA
>CM032666.1:45422853-45491614 GCA_019095985.1 Streblospio benedicti
CCCCTTTTTTTGGCCCAAATCACAAGTCGATTGTCTAGACGTGCAAGATCCCTTTTTTGCCCAGTTTAGGCTTCGGATACTACCTTTAAAAAATAGAAACAGGTGGGTTTTTAAAAAGTTGAATGTAGAGGATAGAATTTGTGAACTTTGCCATACTGGCTCAGTTGAAGATGAAATACATTTCTCTGTACATGCCCATTATATTCTGATTTTCGAAAACAAGTTATTTTAAAAAGACTTAACAAATAGTTCATGATTTTATGAATTTTATTGATGAATCAAAGTTTATCATTTTGATAAAATCTGTTGAAGATGTCTCTAATTTATATATTCCTCTGAATTTCGCTGTAAAAGTAAATTATATAATTCACTCGATATTTTATACTCATAATTTATTTATAAAATGGTATATGAAAATATAAGTTATAATATATTTATTAATATATATGTGCGAGATTATATGTTTATATATGTATATGATGTATATGTATATATATGTATTTGTATTGATGTGTGTTATAAATGAGTGATGTGTAAAATAGTCGCATTCAATTCTCATATTAATTTGTCTTTTATATATGGACTTATAAGCCCAATTAGGGCTGGGTATTCATTCTTACATTGTATTAGTTTTCTTTTGGGATTGTAATAATACTATGTCACAATGATAAATCAATCGAATCAATCAATCAATCAATCAATCAATCAATCAATCGATCAATAATCAGTTTTTCAATACATTCCACGCCGTTTTAATACAATAGAAATAAATACAAATTAATTAAAATTTGAGAAGTCGTCGTGAATTTTGTTTGCAAAAAAGAAAATGTTGACATTGAAGAACTGATTGAAAAAAATGTTTGTCACCGTCTTCGTGTGAAAAAAGTGTTTGCATAAAATGGCCATGTGAAAAAAAAAATGTTTGTTCAACGAAAAATATTTACTCGCCCCCCCCCAACTAAGTAATGGTCCGCCACTAATTAAGAGTCTGTAAAAACACAATACAAAGAGCATGCTGAACTATTTATTTCGTACACATCATAATAACATGCCATTAATTTAAAATTAATGCAATGTATCTTCAAACGTCTTATATTTACACGATGAGGAATCTTTCCAGAAGCTCTTCTAGTTCTTTAACCTCTTCAAGTTCTTTAAGTTTTTTTCGCAGATTACCTGAAATATTATGAACATCTTATTGTGTTTGAACGTTATTAATCAATTAATACAGTACACTCAATATTTAAGAAAACAACTGACTTGTACTGTATTCAGTGAGCCATATCCATATTGATGTATGTGTTTCCCAATGCTTGTGAAATTCATTGTCTACATACTCTCACATCTTTCTTGTGGTAGAAATATGCTGGGTAGAAAGATGTGAGAGTATGCAGACAATGCATATCCATATTGAATTTTGCAAGTTGATGAATAATACAGTACTTTCTTCATATCAACGGCTATCAAAATTTACAAATATATAACTCAATATTTCGTTAACAAATCTGTTTATCTTTGTCAAGAGTGTAGAGTCACAATGCACTATGACTCCAGGATACATCCGCCTCGGTAAAGCTTCTTTGAATTGGACAGATGAGTACTAGCTACCTGATGTGTACATGTACTGCCCTTAACTGAGGAAGAAGGAGGATATATAAGCTGGGGTGGTGGATTGGGGGGGGGGTGGGGGGCGGAGAAGGCTGACACACTTGCAATCCTGTAGTCATAGTGTTTGCATTATGACTCGCGACTCTTGACAAAGATAAACAGTTTTTTTAATCGAAATACTGAGTTATATATAACTACATGTATAATGTGTGTGTGTGTGTGTGTGTGTGTATGCATATATAGAATTAGAAGAGGTATAATCAGGTTCATTACAGTGCTCAACCGAATAGGAGCTGTTTTATAATGAAAGAAGTAAGAATTTAGTTCATCTTGGATATAGTTTATATGTAGTACATATAAAAAAATGCAAGATAAACTAAGTTCTTACTTCTTTCACACACACACACACACACACACACACACACACACACACACACACACACACACACACACACACACACACACACACACACACACACACACACACACACACACACACACACACACACACACACACACACACACACACACACACACACACACACACACACACACACACACACACACACACACACACACACACACACACACACACATATCCTTCGCACGCACACACACACACACACACACACATTTGCACACACACACACACACACACACATTGCAAAAAGCACACACATACACACACACACACACACACACACACAGTCCCAACCTCATTACTCTGCTCTGCACTGATGAGTCCCAATAGGACGAAACAGTACTTTTGTCTGTAGATATGAAACTTAAATATATATAATCTCACACACATACACACACACACATAATATATTTTCCTTTTACACACACACACACACATAAACATTTTACATACACAAGTTGAAACAGTGAAATATATATATCATAAAAGTCTACTGACAACACACACACAGATAAAAACACCTCACACACACACACATATATCTCTTCACACACATTTTACACACACACACAACACACACACACACACACATACACGCGATTCTTTGTTGCTATAAGTCCCATGATTTTAACTGATGACCGTCCCAATCCATCAGACAGTACCCAACAATCATGAAAGGTCAAAATGTATTGCCTATATATATTATATATATAATATAGTTTTTGTATATTTTTTATTATTTATCATGTTGAAAATAAATAGACAAGTCTTATTAGTTGTAGGATGAAAATCAAAACTACTAAAGTATTACTGCATACAACTCGAATGTTTCATGATTTTCTCAATCTGGTCTCAATAAACAAAGTATATTAAGTATAAATATAAGAACTTGACTGCTATACCTATATATATATATATATATATATATATATATATATATATATATATATATATATATATATATATATATATATATATATATATATATATATATATATATATATATATATATATATATATATATATATATATATATATATGTATATATATTTGTAAATTTTGATAGCTGTTGATATGAAGAAAGTACTTTAAATACTGTATTATATGAATTAACACAGCCAATGAATTTGTTCAACAAGTTGATGAGATAATGAAATACCTCGTTTTGTTTGTGGGTTTTCTGCTGCTCGGGCTGCAGGTGCTGGTGTAGGTGCTGCAGTGGAAGGTTCTGCAGTTGTAGCTGCAGCTGCAGGTTCTGCCGTTGTAGCTGCAGCTTCTGCTGTTGTAGCTGCAGCTGCAGGTTCTGCCGTTGTAGCTGCAGCTGCAGCTTCTGCTGTTGTAGCTGCAGCTGCAGCTTCTGCTGTTGCAGCTGCGGCTGCAGGTTCTGCCACGCTGCAGGTTCTGCCGATGTAGCTGCGGCTGCGGGACTGCCGTTGTAGCTGCGGCTGCAGGTTCTGCTGTTAGCTGCAGCTGCAGCTTTTGCCGTTGTAGCTGCAGCTGCAGGTTCTGCCGATGTAGCTGCAGCTGCAGCTTGTGCCGTTGTAGCTGCAGCTGCAGGTTCTGCTGATGTAGCTGCAGCTGCAGGTTCTGCCGTTGTAGCTGCAGCTGCAGGTTCTGCCGTTGTAGCTGCAGCTGCAGGTTCTGCCGTTGTAGCTGCAGCTGCAGCTTCTGCCGTTGTAGCTGCAGCTGCAGCTTCTGCTGTTGTAGCTGCAGCTGCAGCTTGTGCCGTTGTAGCTGCAGCTGCAGGTTCTGCCGATGTAGCTGCAGCTGCAGCTTTTGCCGTTGTAGCTGCAGCTGCAGGTTCTGCCGATGTAGCTGCAGCTGCAGCTTTTGCCGTTGTAGCTGCAGCTGCAGGTTCTGCCGATGTAGCTGCAGCTGCAGCTTGTGCCGATGTAGCTGCAGGTTCTGACGTCGTAGCTGCATGTTAATTACGCTTTTTTAACATGTTTTCAGTGAATACCCTCGTTTAAACCCCATTATTTACATCCCATCAACAATCGGTCTGGTTTGTTACCTCTTTCATATCACATAATTTTGTTTATTGTGCTCAAATCTGGTATGTCAGTTCAACGACTCAGTTGTAAGTAAATGAATACTTGGCGTCTATTTTCATGTCGGAATGAATTGTCCATAATTGAGTCCATTTGGGACCAATATTTGGTCCATTTCTAATTATTACCACTCTACATGTCCTTTTGTTTGAGTTATGGTGCTCAAATTTGGTTGTAAATGGTAATCACTCTTATTCGCCTATTTCACATGGACTTAAATGATCCATATTTGAGTTCTTTCCATACTATCATTCAGTACATTTCTGACTTACTATTTGCAGCTCACATCATTTGAGATATGGGTGGTCCTTTAATTTCGTATTTGTATGTCAGATCTAAATGGTGATCACTTAAAGACTACAAATGGACCCAAGTGGTCAATATGTGTGTGTATTTCAGACCACTATTGTCATCTAACTGTTACTTCTCTACATTTCTCATCTGATTTAAGGTGGTGGCCTTTTTGCAGCTTTTTAATATGGACCACAATGACCCTATTCATTAAACTATTATATTTGGGGCCATTTGGGTATTTTTGTGTCTGCATGTGATATTAAACCATCGTCAGTTGGTCTAGATTCTAGATTCTCACGCCTTGTCCCATGAGATTTACGTTTTTCATAATTTTGATCTGTATCTCAATGTTTCACAAACCAGCTGAATAAAGCCTATGGGACAACAGACTGGACACCTAGTCTACTGCCAGTCTCCAGCCAACACTAAGGAAGCCTGACGATCAGTGAGTACCAACTTAGTTATTTTTAGGCCGTATGGTGACAGCAGAAGACAGGGAGATAGCATAAGTATACGCACTGTACGCACGTGCGTACCTTTTTGAAAAACCACCATAATTTTTTGACCTACTTTATTGTGGCAATAGGGTTCATTTTTTAAGTGTGTTACTTCAAACAATTAGAGCTAATTACCCCCATTGTGTAATGATTGTGTAACTCAGGTGCAAACTTACAAATGAACTGTTAAGGCTGGCCTTATAGAATTGCGTCAGTCCGGTCACCGTCACAGTCCAAAGTGAATGCTACTTTCTAGTGCCCAATTTACACAGAGGACCAGACTAAAAGTTCTTGAAAGTTCTATGTCCATCAGTCGGATATAAAAATGAAGAAGTGTTTAATGAAACTGTCAATTATTAGTATAACTAATTTATGCTAACAATCTTACTTAACTATTCAGTCTCTCTTCATCTGCAAATAAAATATGAGTTGCTAGAGACATGTGCACAGTAGTAGAGTCAAAGAGTTTAGATCATTATGATACTGTCATCAAAATCATGGCATCAAATGAGCAATATCATGAAGGTTCAGGCTAGAAATGTTCTCACACTTGGAACAGTTGAAGTTCTAAAAAGTAATTATTTTAACTAAAGAACGTGGTGGCCTTGAAGTTGCTCTACACATTAACCAATGTTTTGGCAACAATTACATGTAAGTAACATGTAAGTAATTCAGTGTTGAGGTTAGGTGAGTTATTGTTTTAAGATGCTTGGGTGAGAACGCTATTGTACACTAAAAATAAAATGAGCCGAAAAAATATCTCAACTTATTCTTTGTACCTTATGATTATCTGGGTATCATAACAAATATTCTGTCGACAATTTAAACATGAGGAAATAGAGAAATTAATGATACTGATGTCATATAAACGCGACACATGTCGCGGGCAGACTGTTCTTCAAGGTGCAATTTGTGCGTACCTTTTTAACAAGTCTGGCTACCCCCCTGGCAGAAGAAGTTTGAAGAAGTCCATTTTCCGCTACGGCCAATTTAGCAATGGTTGGACAGGTAGGCAGTACAGAGACCGTACATCAGACATCACTGACGCAGTGTGTTCAGGGTGCACAATGCACATTCATTCTACATTTTATGCCCGGTAATACCCATAGACGAGGAAAATATCAACAGAAGAAAAGGTATCGCTTTACACCAAGATGCATTGATGCTTTCTTTTTCTTACCTGCATCAGGGGCGGCGGCGGCGGCAGCAGCAATAGCAGCTTCGTCAGCAGCGATTGTGCTATTACACATCGCCGCTGCAATTGTGAAATTGTGCAATTATCAATATGCATGTTAGTTTTATTTTTTCGATTGAACGTACTTGTAGGACCATGTAGAATTAGTAAGGCTCTATACACTTGTCCTGAAGTTGTTAATCGTGACAAAACTTCAAAACACGCATGTTTATTTCTGTTACATCCAACGAAAGTGACATGACTATAAATTTAAAACTCCAAAGAAAACATTATTACCGTTTGTTGTGTTCGTCCCATCAGCTTTTATTTCGTCGGAGCACAACCCGTCAGTACTACAATCGCAACAGCCGTCGTTCTGAACCTTCACATGATAACACTGTTTATTGCTGCACTCTTTATACGGACCGATTATACAGTCCGGGAGATTAGCGACTATCTCATCTAAAGCACTGCCGTCGGCACCGATACAGTCGGCAAACCCATCCATGAAATAAGTTTTCGCCAGGCACAATGCTCCTACTTCGATGAGACTCTCTATGGGGTTGCAATACTCACACATCTGAGTTTCCGCAGGACACGAATAGTACCCATTATTTTTATTATTGCACGGGTCATCGGCCGTCTGTCTCTTGTCGTCTAAAAAAGAAGATAGCAGAACCCACATACATATAGGGTATAGGCAGTGACAGTAAGTGTCTTCCGGTGTGTCCACCGTGGCAATTTAATGATGATAATTATTGACAAAAAGAAGAAGTATGGTGTCAGCCATAAGCCCTCTGTAGAATACACGTGTATTTACCAGTCATAGTTTCTTAACTGTCACTGATCATCTTAATTTTTGTGTATATTGTCGCTATGGCATCAGGCACACTATCGCCGATACCATCACTGTACTAAAGCGCAGGAAGTTAATAAATTGAACAGTATTACCTATAATTGAGATCACTAAGAATATAGCTACTAGTGGTCTCAGTAGAGAAGTAATCTCTTTTAGCACTCTTGGAGCACTTGATTACTGACGTTTTGAAAATGAAAAAGGGCTTAATTGTTGGGGCGTTCTCTTTAGAGAGGAGGTAAAAATTGAAGGTTACGCTGCATGCAATTCGAAAATAAACACACGTCATAACTTACATACTACTTGCTTACAAACGTATAACAGAAATCCACCTTTATTAAGACATTTCCTAATAATTGGCAAATATTTTATGTTGATAATTTTGAAGTGTCATGTAATGCACCGTTGCCACTTATGCATTGTAGGTTATAAATCCAAAACACGTTCTTGAAGTGAGACGTCCATCTTATTCTGTGAGGGCAGTTGGTAAATAATGTACGACCTTCCTGCACCGTAGCACAGCAGTGAGATCTGACATCAAGCGTTTCTTAAAAGGGACAAAAGGTTGGCCAGAAATAATAATTTGCTTAGGAAACCGTCCAATACGGGGATATCAAGCCTATCTTTAAAATATATAACAATTTCATAAACGTAATGCCCTTAGCTTATGCTGTCACTGGAAGTAAGAAAATTAGTGTATTGGGATGCAATAATATTGTGTGTGCACAGGCAATACAACATAATATCTAAAATGATACAATATTTAAAATGTTATCCAAATGTGTGGAAATAAAGCTAAAGTATGGAAAATGAAGTGAATTATACTCACAAAATAGACGGTTTATGAGTTTGTTTAATCGTTTTTCTAGCTTGCTTTCTGGTGGAGGCAGACGCCTTTCCCTCATATCAACCCCTTTCCTTGTTGAAGCTCCCAAAGATGTTGCCACTAGTCCAACAAGGACAGTGCATGCAACAAGCAAACGCATCATGGAACTGAAATAATATGAAAACGTTACTGCCATAACAATGCACTTGTATTCGTAAATTTCCAATATAGGTGACTTATCGGTATAAACAAACTTCCCTCATAGATCCAAATGAGCCCATCAGGTTCTTTCTATGCTCACGCAGGAGCACACAACTGGCTAACTACGGCGCTACGCTACTAATGCTGCATCATCTATTCGGGCTTATTACTAATTGAAAATAAGTAGTTATTGGAGCACTGAATATATGTGCAGTGTGAAATAAATTGCAATGCATAGCCTGTTCATAACACTAACCCTCCGGAATACGTGTGGATAAGAGCAGACATCCCCCGGCATTTCTACTATAACACGTTTTAAATGCAGGTGGGGGTGGGTGGGAGTGGGAAAGAAATGGCAAAATTCTGTCTGCTATCATACCGGGAACTTATCAAGTCGATATGGAAAAAAAAGTGTTTTTCTTATCTTCAATACCACTAAATTGGCTAATTATTGTAATGCAATTATACAATTTTAACGAGTCTTATGCTGGACTTCAACCCATCACTACAAATTTATATCTTAACAAATACACGGGGAAATCAAAAATACACACCCCATCAGATTATGGGCACTATGTAGAGATATTGTCCGGCGTATGTTTTCTACTGATAAATATTTAACTCGCTTACCTGACAAAGATAGTAGCGCTCAAATCCCGCCCAAAGCCAGTTCTGCTGAAGCCCAAACTTTACCATGGCGCTACCTTCTTTCACTCCGCGCTTAGGTAACTTTCCACAATAGACAACCATAAAGTAATGCAAATGAAGTTTTTGGTGCAATTGAATTTTTTGCCTATTTTCATGACAGATTATTTATTGCTTACACACCAGTGATTTTGAAACTTGCTGTATTCTCTATTACAAAACAGTGGTTTCAAAGAAGAAAAAAAAGTTCATGATGTGACGCCCTACCTTTATCACACTACAGCCTTACCTTTGTTAAACTAACTTTACCCTTCACGATAATTAACATTATTGAAATTATTCATTCAGATCTAGATATTATATGATATGTAATACATGCTTTAGTTCCATCACTGCTAGTGTAAAGTTATATGATATTCTTGAGACGATTCAACCATTTTCTATTCTTCTATGTTTGCAAATCATCTAGTATCACAGCATTACGTTTCAAAAGGCCTGAAAACTTGTAAAATCATATATCTATGAGGGTCTCTTGGGATGACAGATTCCACTAAATAATGTAATGTCTTATCACGTTCCTTTACATAGGCATCATTTTTATGTATGTTAAATTAATTTTGGAAATGCGTTCGACTTTCAAAATATCATACTTATACACTGCGCGTACTGTTTTATCTCTTCATAGTGGGCATTGTAAAGCGGTGTTGGGAACTAGCAGTACCGTGTTGTGAGCATTTTAGTACAAATAAACGATCATTTTCACGGTTATTTACTGAGCAGACCTATGTCATGTGAACTGTTAGATAAATTGTAAGTATATTGTTGATAAAACATTAATACTAGCATGCCTAGCAGGTAATAACGTATATTATCTTGGTCTACAAATTGTATTCATGTGTCAAAACAATATATGTTGCTTGAAGGGATTGCGTTAGAAAGAATACAATGTCTTCGTCATCCTTCCATATCTAGACCATACTTACAAGAATGTAAATGTTTGAAAATAGGGGATGCTGTGGTAGACAAAAATGCTGCAGTGCTGTATTCCTTCGCTGACTACGTGATTTGATGACGTAATTTTTGGTAAAGCAAACAATTCGGTATTTAAAATTTAAGAGGCACTGTAATACTTTATGATGATGTAGAGTGTCCATATGCTAGATATTCAGGGTTTCTGCTTTATAAAAATCATTAAAAACGGCAAAGTTTGTTAATCCATTAATGATCGAGAGGTGGGAGGATTCCAGTAATTCAACCTGCTCTTGATATTGATGCTGATTGCTTTAGCCCCCCCCCCCCCCCATTTCACATGGCCGATCCTAGCTCCAGATCTTCGAAAACATGCCCGATTTGTCATTTCGGGGTGGATTGTGCGTGATCTGACCTCAAATGTGGAGTGAAATGGCTGGTTCGGCAAGAAATGGGCCGTTTTTGACGGGTTCTGGACCGATTTTTCTTATTTCGGCCATGCTTTTCGGGGCTGTCTGTGTGTGTGTATGTGTGTGTGTGTGTGGGGGGGGGGGGCTTTCATTACTATTTGCAACATCTAAGTTTGCTGAACTGTGGCCTCGTTTGCTGCATTGGGACGAGGTATGGTGACAGGTGAAACCATAAGTGCCGCCAATGTCGTCACAACCGGAAGCAATGGAAGCATCCTTTTCAACAGCACGATGTTCCAAATTAGTGTTGTCTACCTGGAGAAAATGACTCAGTTGCGGACCCAAAAAGCGTTATCACTTCTTTGGAGAAGTAGTTTTGACCTTTTTCGGCCTGTGGGCTCCCGTCTTTGATTATTGAGTTGTTGATGTGTTTCAACGTTTTGGTTTTCTGCTTCGTCTGGAGAACTATGTTGTTGGTCGTTAGGTCTCTCTGCTAACGGTGGGATTGCTGTCAATTTTCATAAAGATGTTCCCGTTTTATGGTGGACTAGTTGTGAATGGTCCCATTAGCTTGCCTTTTGATCCAGTCCATCTGAAAGGGTACAGACCGTAATTGCAGACGATCCCGTATGCTTTCGCTACAAAATATGCAATGAGGCAATATAAAAAGGCTGCAAATGTTGGGGGGTTTCATTGTTGTTTGTGTCTCTGAAGTGTTAAACTCAAACACGCATTCACAATTATTAGGCAACGATTAATGGTAATAATGACAGCCGTTGCACTTAATCTTTCCAACAACATTGAAAAGAGGAGGAAAGAAGTGAGAACAATAAAATGATACAAGAGACTGTAGAAGATGAAGATGATGAAGCTTCAGAAGGCGGTCTTGAAGGTGTTCAAGTTGATGCTGAACAGCACAGACTACCATATACTAAGAAAATATTTGGAATACGGTCTTGGGTCAGTCATGATCGTCGTCTGCCGCATGGTGATTAATGACCCAACTGAGAATAGGTGACCCAGATATTTACTTTAATTACGACGCCTGCCCTCTTTGAAGAGATTTTGCATAGAATAGAGCCACGAATAACGAAGCAAAACACTGGATGGTGTAAAAGTATTACTCCCGGGCTGAAGCTGGCTGTCACCCTCCGTCATCTGGCACCGGTTCATAAATACCCGACATTGGCATATGATTTCAGGGTTAGTCGTCACACCATCACAGCGTTCTTACCACAACGTTGCAAAGCAATCCATGAAGAGCTTTCTGATGAAGTGATGCACTTCCCACAGAATGAAAATGCATGGTGAGAAGTGGTTGCAGAGTTCTTCGTCATGCTTCGTCTGTCTCGGCCGTGTCCTGTCAACTACAACGTCTCTGACGGCTCGTGCGGCTCCGTGACTTTGGCAGTCTTCAGACTGTTACGTAATAAATATTGATACTTTCAGCCGATCCACCCCCGAAATGACCAATCGAGCGTCTTTTGGAGAATCTGGAGCTAGGGTAGGCCATGTGAAATGGGGAGGTTTAAGGGAAATAAATGACGTTGGTCGTGCAAGAATGTAAATTTTTATAGCTATATCTTTAACAGGGAATATGGAATTTAATTTGACATGTAATTCAATGTCCTTCAATCTTAGATGGGCGATTGAGCTCCATGACAACCCAGTGTTTCCTGTATGTGTAAATGTGTGTTTCTAAAAAAAAAATCTCCTTTTCCAAGATATGAGTTCAAATGCCTGTTTAGAAATCGGTGGTGCACAAATGTCTTCGGTTTTCGATATGTCCATCTCTTAGTAGTGGTTTTGCTGACGACACAAACTTTGAATGGGGTTTAATACAAGACAGAATGCCTTCAAGCCTGCATGTAGGTTTTATGTGCGCTACATCGTCCTCAAAATACAGCTATAAAGAAAACAACCGTCGAGAATTTAAGGCACTAATATTCATAAACTCAAATGCATGATGAATGTTATAAAAGCCTTGCACAAGCCAAGAGCTGTCGAATGATATAATATGAGTAGCAGCAGTAATACATTGGTGGCCAAGTTACAGTGGTTCAAAAATACGGTGCTCAAAATCAAAATTGCTATTGGGGAACACCATATGTATGGTAGTTATAAAGGACTACGCTCTTCTGTTCGATGTATTTAACACAGTTTATATATTTTATTGGTATGCTAACCTTTACCGTACTATAATCCATACAGTAGGCTTATATGTCCAGTGCAACGTTTATTTCTGAATTTTACGATGTATGTACATAAACACCAATTTTATGTCCAATCGTAACAGAGACAATACTGAATACTCGTTAATAAGATAGCACTAACATGTGCCACATATAATGTCTACAATATGAGGCTGTGTTCATGAATGAGCAATTTCATCAAGAAGACTTTCGATTTCTCTCAATTCTTCATCACGCTGCCGTTTATCTAAAGTAGAAAAATAATTCGGCATAGGCACATGCTCACAAATGAATTAAAACGTTACAATTACTAGTACAATGTACCTAGATATTTCATAAGCATTATGAAAAGAATCTACCAATTATTATTGATAGCACTGGATGCTATAAATATATACCTTTTAGAAGTCGTAGAGGCTCGTACTCCCCTTGAGGATTTACTTGTTCGATTACAAATGCTGGTGCTGGTGTTGGTGCTGCTGTTGTCGGCTCAGGTGTTGTTGTGGGCTCTGCTGTTGTGGGTTCTGCTGTTGTTATGGGTTCGGCTGTTGTTGTCGGTTCTGCTGTTGTCAGTGCTGGTGTTGATGCTGTTTCTGGTCCTAGATGGAAAGTAATCACACCATACAGATTAGCGTCACTTCTATACACCTCTACATTTAGTAGCAAAACCCACAGTGCCGTTGCGGAGACGTGCGGTAGACACTACCTGGGTCAACTACCGACATCAAATTATCCATATATAAGATATACATATATAAATTATGAAGCCCCAGAACTCCCCTGGCGCTAGGCCTTACACCATCACTTGCCAGATCCTGGAATTTCAGCTATACCCTCAGCATCTGTTTTCAACAGTGACCGTAATATCATTTTTATGAAATATGAAAAATTCTTTTTGTAATTTACTTATGTAGTTTGGTTTTTGTTGTTGGTGCCCAACCTATTTTTAATCTAATTTCGTGAATAACTATATTTCAATATATGTTAGTGATATATTGGTCAGTTCGGTCATAACCGGTTTAGCTTCAGTCTCTTTGTGCGTGGACTTCAGCCATGGTAGGCACCACATGATTTTGCCTCCATCTTCCCCACCACCCCCTATTAATTTGTGTGTTTTAGTTTTAATTTGAGTGTAATTCATTATCTATTGTATTCATATTTTCAGTGTATTAATTTTGTACACATGTGTCGTTTTTATGTACCCCAACTAATTATTCAATAAAGTCGTTAGCATCTTGTATGTAACAGTTAACAAAAAGTCATCTCTTTTTATTTCATAATTACGTAGCTAAAATAAGTCACAGTACAAAAATATAGTTATATGTTTTTCACGTGGCCCTGTATTCAATGCATAACAGTTTAGGTTATGAAAGATTGCATACAAATCCTTAAACAAAAATAAAGATAGAATGGGGTGACTACCTAAGTCATGCAACATGCCGTATTGGGCTGTTTGTGGGGTAGAAAATTATAAGTAAAATACAGACATTCCGAATTTTGTTGGGGGAATAACAGCTTTGCTGTTTCCCCCGAACTGTGGATTTTCCACAGTTTCCCCCAACAATATGCCCAAGATCGGGTGTCGTCCCCAACTTCAAAGGCTGGGTATCTGATGTTAATTTTTGGTTGTTTGTTGTTGTTTGTATTTGTTGTTTTCCATATATAAAACAACTCGGCCGAACCTGAAACTATGAAACTGAAGGTTAAAAACCAGTGTGTTAATAACATGTAACTATCTATGAGACAATCCGACACCCTGAGTCAGAAATTGCCTCGTGGTAGGTGTCTTCCCATTTTGGTTTATCCTTTGTTTTGTTTTTGATTTGTTTTTGTTAGCTCCATTTGTTTTATCGGCAGCTGCCACTATTGGGAAACACTGAAAAATGTAAGTAAATACACAAACATGCTAAAACTATGAATCGGCCAGACACCTTTAGGAGACCAGATTCTCATTTAAATTTTTCTCCCTGGACGCATGCCAATTCACTGAGGGACGGACCAGCAGTGTGTTCCAAGAAGCGTGGCTATAAACGACGACTGAATTTCTAGGATTCCCCGTTCAAATTTATGCCACGAAAGCCAGCAGGATAGCGGCTATAAATGACGACTGGATTTTTCAAGCTAAGGCACTGCTTTGAGTGACCCGCCTGATCCCCCGTTCAAATTTATGCCACCAAAGCTATGCAGGAAAACATTTTTTTTTTTTGTCGACCCGTCCGACCCGACAGATTTCCCCACATAATGCCATGCACAATTAAAAAGCAAAACACTGCAGGTTAATCTACTCAGATGATTGCTGAACTGCGCCGTCAAAAGATTAGTAAGACATGGGTCGTGGGTAACATATAGATTAGTATGGAATACGAAACTACAAGAAGAGAGAGCCTAGCAACATTTAAGCCTAACATATATTTACACTTTGGTAACCATGGGATTACTGATTAAGGCCTGCGACTGTGAAATGACTGATGCAGGCGTTGAAATATACAGTTTATAACGCTGGCCTTTCCATCTGCCCATAGTAGAGATAACATGATCAGAAACACTTGTGAAAGACTAGTAGCCATGCCTTTCCTAAAAGAATGAGTGTTAAAATTTGCAGCATCAACCGGCTGCAACCAGTGTTTCACGTAGCAAATGCAAGAAAGACATTCTATATTAAGGTTGCCATCGGCTGTATAAAACAAAAAGCCTCTGGCGACTTAAATAAAAACAACACATAAAAGTATGATGACATGTCCTTCAGTGCACAAAAGTTGTTCCCAGTTGAAAACAACTCAAAAGTCAGAAACTTTAATCCCAAGTCAACATCAAAGGAAAAGGACACATGTCCCACTTTACAGGCACAATTAATCACTGATTCTCAGGCCACCGAAAAAAACAACACACGGTGCTGCTTGTAACATGATATCCGTGAAGGGAGTATGCAATCCCCGTGACAGGACGTCTAACAGATGACACAATGTCATTATAGATGTGGCTCTCGCTGTGGCCGGCAGACGCCAGCCTGATACCTTTGAGCGTGAGATCTAGCTTAACACCATGCGTCGATATCTCACCATAGGCGTTGAAATATACAGTTCATAACACTAGCTTTTCCACCTGCCCATAAAGACTTGCAGCCAAACAACACATGTAAAACTTCATAACAATTGATGATAAAATACTTATTAAAAACAAAATATCAATACAGCCAAATGATACCCAAATAATTGAATTGTCAAAATATTCACATTGACACCATCTCTACAATTGGCGAATGCCAGTTCGATTTAGTACCACAAACTAACCAATAAGTGAATAAAAACGATGTTATTGGATATCTGGTCCAGACAAATAATCCACAGATCTCTAGGCATCATATTGTAGACAAAAGGATATCTACCTGATTAGAGGGAACATTTCAAATTCCCAAGCAACCAATTGTTTAGTGTTTAAAATGATACAAGTGTACAACCATACAATAGCGAGGTAAAATGGGTTCATCAGAGATACTGAACTTCCATGACTAAAATTAAAAACATTGACTCCCATCAGGCCATTAGAATTATTGTAAGGTCTGTTGATTGAAATAATTATTGAACCAACCACAACTTACATATATAGGCCCTCTACACTGATTTATTTATCCTAACAAAATTGTAAAAAAGAAACTTGGAAAAGGTAAACTTGTCCACAATATTAAAAATTGACTGAACCATTACTTTGACAATGGCAAACCAGCTAGTAATTGCATAGGTGAACATCATCTGTAAAACTGCATTAGATAAAACCATAACCCTGTATTCTGACACAAAACGCTTTAAAATGTGTTACATTAAAGTTACGTCTAAATAAACTATTTCGGGGACTATAATATACATTTATAATTTTCCCCAAAAATATTATAACTTGCCACAAACATCAATTATATATTGTACCAAACATCATAAAACTAGAGCAAATTTATGCATACAACATCTCTTTACCGCTAGCACATACTAAAGTTTTGTAAATTTGCATTATGAAAATCCAAGGCTGGAGATTACTGAAATGCCGTTTGCATCACTGTCTATTATGTCCCAATAAAATATCACATTCCTTTATGTGATGTTTTTGACTATGTAAAAGAGAAGCACCAGAATTGTCCCAAGAACACTACCATGTTATGAGCTGGATTGTTAAGAGTGTTACTAAGTCCTTCATCATATATGATATATGGTTAACATGACCTAAATTAAAGTTTGCCTTAAGTGCCAAGCCACAAAAGGTTTCATACAATTACGTTGTTTCCATCCTAACGATAAGCCTTAGATCTCTTATCTCTTAATAGCTCATTCTGTACTTAAATAAGATATTTAAGAGTATAGTCAATAGTCTAAGTGTTGTAGGCTTGCAGGTGAAGTAGCTCACACCACGTGCCATCCAAGCTGTGGTTTTTTAGAAGCCCATTCAAGAAACTTGTCGTGCATGTATGGCGTGGCAACTGTTGTGGATCCCTTCCCGTGGGAGTGGTAACGTCAAACGTGCGGACCCTCGGGATCAGCATTATTGCATTCTAAAATGGTGGCGAGAGGGAAACTTTAGACTTCATAGGTTATATAGCAAAACACATACACTTACTAACAAATACTTGAACATAACATCCACATAGTTATAAACGAATATACGATGGCTTAAACGCAAATGGAACATCGTAGATAGTCATATCAAGAATATATTCCCATATTAAGTACATAGAAAATACTTATCTTAGAAGTAGTCCTGCTGAACTCAATCATTGACTTCTATCATGGTTAAGGATAAGAATTACTGTCCTTTTTTTGTTGTTGTGAGAATACCTCCCACGGCGTGACAACATTCCATGGGATTATTGTCGCCAAGCTGAGAATCCAGCATGCAGTAAAACACAGTGTCAGTCGTTGTACTGAGTAAAGCTCTAGCAGACGAACTGCTGGAATTTAATATGAACTGTCCGACTGTCAATTTATTCGCATTTTGCAAGTCCCGATCATGATATGATAATCCACGAAATCACCGAGTACCATTTACATGATATTTACTTCATCATGGCATTCTATTTTACAGATATAATCCAAGAACTTTCACTAGTTAAATGGTTGAGTTAAAACGATGTTTAAATCCCAGGTGAAACGTTTGATATACACATATATCTATATATACATATATCCATAGTGCATGATTAAGTATGAAGAAAGAATATCTTAATAATTGATCAAACATTGCATGTCTGAAACTAAGATTAAAAATGCTAATAGTTGTTATTTCTATTATTACATAAACCCTTCGTGTCAACCATATATTAAATGCAAAGATAAAGAGCAAGTGCAATTGTGACAGCTTCTAGCTCTAATAGATATAAGGTCTTTTACAAAACCCTAGGAATTCCACTGATATTAAATATGCAGCCTCAAACATCCTGCCCTGTTAGCCTTTAAAACCAGAGTGTTCACTAGCAACAGCTGCAGAAGCAGCAGAACATGTATGCATGGGTGATCAGATAAGGGTCAGCCAAGACACTGCAGCACCATGCATGGGTGATCAGGTAAGGGTCAGCCAAGATATTAAATATGTAATCTTGATGTGTTTCTCAGTTACTTGTACATGTATGACTTTGTTTGTTTTTACCAAAATGGATACACCTCCAAATAATAGTCCCCCAAAAGTCAACTACAGTACATCAATAAAAACAAATAAGGATGTCAGACTTCAACCTCATATCCAATCTTTTGCAAGCTATGTCTAATTGCTTCATTATCCATAATCAGATAACAATAGAGTATCAAATAAACAAACTATTACAAAACAGAACGTCATCAAACATTCCCCAATTTAAATAAACAGTACCACATGCTAAAGCTTCTGTTACTAGCTGGGGCTGGCTTATGTGTGAATTAATGAACCAGAAACATATTACAAATAAACAGTACCACGTGCTTAAACGGGAAAATACCCCAACTACAGCTGGACTGCTGCTTCTAAAATAGAAGCCATGTGCTTTTAGTAAATGACGTCAAATTAGCAAAACATTTTGCAACTACAGAGGCTTTTAGAATAGGCCTTAATGTCAGACCTATCTATGTCCCTCGGCCTCCCACGTAGTGAAAGCCGATGGAAATAGGATGAATGCAGTTAAATGTTGAGTACCTCAACAACCTGCCGAGTATACTAGGTGATGTTCATTGGCCATATTCGCTCCACTGAAAGACCGCTGAAAGTCCATCTCGAAACTATTCGAGGAATTTTGAGGATTATTTCTGCTGCAATACGCGCCAATGGTTTGGGCTGCTCAAAACCAATGGAACAAATACGAAATGTTCTGTTAATTAGGTAAGTAACTGTCAACTTACTGGATAGACTGAGTAGGGCGAACATAGGGGCTAAACAGAGTAGAACAATTTTCAAGGAATTACTATAATGGATAAGGATAATCCATTGATTTTATAAATGGACTATACACCTGCATTGCGCCGAGTCTCTGTTAAGCAACTGGCTAGCATCCTTTGCGTATTGAAAGCGGCGTGGGAGCAGGTGAGTACCCCGGCGTAATGTTAGAGGACCTGTACAGTATGTTGACGTTTAGCGGTGTGTGGTTAGAATTTTACATTCCAGCGTTCTTTTTGGTTTATTACGATGGACGGTTGTTGCATTGCCATAATGCTAGCTGTCTGCTTTTGCACTCTCAGACAGGTTGTCACCATTCTGCTGCTTCTCGCTGCCATGAATGCAAAAAAAGGTCATATTTCTCGAGCGTTTGTCAGCTTACAGGTTAGATTTTCTTGGTGGGACAGAGCCTTTAGAAAGATACAAATCAAAGTAGGATACCGTTCACAAATATGAATTTTGGGGAAATTGTAAATACTATTAGGAGAAGTGACATATTATATGCGGTAATATCCATGAGCCGTCAGTGATTAATACACTGCATATTGTGACATATTTAATTGAGAATTATCATACACCATGGACATTCAGTTTCTAGTATTGGAAAAATTCTTTTTTCACACTTCTCTCTGTCTCTCACGTCTTTTAGCAAGCATATTTCTACCAACGATAATAAAAAAATTCTTGTCAAACTGTAACATGTACCTAGGGCGGCGGCCGCGGGCGGCGGAATCCTCGTCATTCTGCTTCGTCTCTTGACACTGAGCCGCTGAAAATAACATTACATGTTCGTACCATTTATATAAAAAGTTTCATACAATAAAGTGAAGCGAGAATGTATGTTTGATCATTATAGTTAAACATGATGTTAAACCACCATCATTGTGAGAGATCTGTAATTAGCAATACATGTATATCAAAATGGAAAGAATCGAAGGGGAGCATCCCTAAAAAGACGCCCTAGTCCGGATCTTGTTACGTATCTCGTGAAAATCTTACAGGGCTGCCACCACTCATGGATGATAATGGAAATCGTGGACTGCCTCTAAAATAAAGTCCTGGAGTTTTGAGGAAATTTTAGTTTGGGCAACAAATTCAGGGAAATTTGAAGCCAATTAGATTTTAGATTTAGCCTTTGGAATTTCAGTGAAGATTAAGGGAATTTTCAAAAGAGAATTGTGGTGTTGACTTGACCATGTGGATGTAATGTAATGGTTGATTTGATGTTTTCTTGGAATTACATTTTTATTCAATTGTTTGGAAGGTACTGGTTTTATGGCCCTCGGGTGAACAAAAACTTATGGGTGGTGGCTGCAAAACTCAACTTGATTGTTATGCCATTTAATTTGAAAGCTTTGAAACAAGAGGCACATTGAAGGTATTGCAGTTTTTTTTACAATTGTAATATTATAACATACGATGATGCGAGAATAGACGGTATACAAGTGTAGAAGTTGGTAGTGGTAAGGCACTCAAATTAAGGTAAGAGGGAGGGGCAGGAAAACCTTTTTGTATGAAATATTGATTTAAGCAACTTCTTGCAACGGTTTTTCTCAATGTTTTACTGGCTCTAATGGTGTTAGACAACGAGTGATTATTGAAGTATATGAGATGATAAGGACAGTATGCGTCTCACTAAGTTATTTATGGTCGTGAAAACCTAATAAGTGTTCTGATAATGTTAAATTGTGTTTATAATAATCATGCGTAGGCAGGATATATAGTACTCATCTATGGGCACAATATTCATCCCATGTATTTCATAACGCATCGGTAAAATACAACAATGTTTGCAGAGCATTTCTCAATTTGAACTTCATGTGTAGTATGAATGAGTTTTATGTTGGTAATATTATAAACTCTAAACACATCAGGAAATTCTGTGGCAATTCTAGCAGGGTTGTTGTGTACGCCTCCCAGCGGTTGATCATCGACAACGCCTAGTGTTTGCAACTATGGACTTCACTGATACACAAGGGTTTGCGCTTTATCCACCTTACCACCTATTGTTATCTAGTAATAATGATATCTTACCATTTGGGAGGTTGTCATCTTCATCGGCACACTTAATAGCGTCGCCATCTGGGTATGGGCATTCGCAGCAACCGTCGTTATGAAATTTATTTGGGATGCATTTATTAGCATCACCACATGAAAAGTAACCTTCGGGGCATCCATGTGGATTGCATTTTGACGTGCTTTCATCTAACTGTTCATCCCATTTTGACGGCAAGCAGTCATCATATTTATCACATTTATATTGAAAAGGAAGACAAAACACTTGCTCATTATTAGCTGTGGTGATGTTTTTCAACTCGTCAGGAATATAGAGGCAACCTGGACAATCTTCAGTGCCCAAAGGACACATAACATAATCCTGATGCTTTTTACGACACAGATCTGAATCCTCTTTCTTTAGTGTGTCCTTACATTTCTCAACCAACGCTCGATCTACAAGCACACGAATTAATCTTAATACGCATAATATATGGCCGTACTAAAAGCCGAATGTAATAATAATAATGATAATAAACAAGTAAGCAAGTATTTATATAACCCGTATCCAAAGCATCCTCACAGACACTTTAAAGTAAAAGTAATCACTATTCTACGTTATGTATATAACCGATATGGGACCCAGCATCATGGCAGGGATGTGTGGTATGTATAATACAATGATTTTCAAACACTATACCATACACATTACTGCTATCATATAGATTCTATATAAAGTAGTAATGTGTATGCTATAGTGTTTGTAAATCATAGTAGTATACATACCACGCACACCCTCCAATGATGCTGGTGCCCATGTATAACATCAGCCAATAAATAACACAGTTTATAGTAACGTTACTCACCGTCCTTCCATTGGTTGTCTTCATCATAGCAATACGTTTTGCCGTCATCTTTTACATACGGGCATTCACAACACCCGTCTCCAAAATACCCAATCGGCATACATGTTGTCTCGCATAGTCCATAGTTTGACGGGCAAGTTACTGATGCGCACGTGGTTTCAGCCTCGTCCCATCCCGACGGCTGACAGTCAGCTATCTTATCACACCTGGACACGAGTGGAAGGCAGTAAATGTTATTTTCTTGGAGTGCTTTTAGGTTTTCAGGAATATCGTTGCAGCGGTCACATCCAGTTGTATCGGTTGGGCACATGACATAGTCATGGCTAATTGCTTGACAGCTATCTTCAGTTTGTTTCTTTGCTGCAATGGAAAAAAATAAAATAAAATGATGATTCTCATAAATATAGTTAGAAGAGTTGATGCTTCTTTCGTGTATCATACTTCTAGATAAGGTGAAAAGTGACCGAAAATGAAGAAGTTCCACTTCGGGGTATTTGTTGTCCCTGTCCACCTGTTGGACTTGACACATGACCCACTCGAGGTCAAAATTTGAGGAGGGACGGGTCAGGCTAGGATTATGATAGCGAGACCATTGTGGTGTCATTGGAAAGCTCGCTAGTTTCACCATAGGCCTATGATGACGAGATAGGGATGTGATGGCTTGATACGGATTCCAGTCGTCCAATGCATCGCATAAGCAATGTCAATTTACGGTGTTAATATTTTAAGCAGCTAGACTATTTTTGGAGGGCATGATCACAATTTACATAAAGTAATTTTTTACCGGTCACTGTGTACGGCTGTTTATATTTTACGGTCTAAGAAATGATTACCAAGTATATATGGTATATGGATGCTTCAACGTGTTCAGTCTAAATCTGTATATTCAACAGCCAAGTTTATAGTATATGGATGCAGCAAAGTGTCCATTCTAAATCTGTTTGTTCAACATAAAATAATCTACACGGCGCCAAGTACTAATGCCAATGGTGGTCACCCCTCCAATATCGAGTGATTTTCAAGTCAAAATATCTTTTACATGATAGTTGAACGTAACAGATACCACCAATTTACTGGATTATTATGAAGAGAATTAACACGATCAATGTAGTTTTATAAACAAGTGTTGTACTATTTAGTTTTTTTAGAAGTAGGTATGACTATTGCGATGGCAATTTAAAATGCATTCTGTGAAATTATGGGCACAATGCATTTCTTTTTTATGTTAATGCATTGTATTAAATCGGTATGCATATAATTGGTTGATGAACATTTCACTAATGAATTTCCTTTCTTATAATCTTATAATATAATTATTATAATCAGTTGTCTACTATAAATCCCCGATAAAAGTGTGTGACTTCATGTTGTGTGAAAAGTGTTTTACCGGTAATCCATCGTCGGTTTTCACGGCTTGATCACTCACGCTGCCTTATTAACAATTTTGTTCATACTGCGTATATAGTCGTGAGATAGGACGATGCCGGTAATCGTTCTGATAGTTAAAAAAAGGTTTAACATTCGATAGAATGCCCGCACGAGTGTCTAATGATCTGCCTCTTAGCTGGAATATAATGGAGTCATGCCAACATACTTCAGAGAACATTATACCAGCATAGAAGGAGCCATGTTTTAAAATACGTACACGGTGACAGTATTGCGTGTAGGAATCTCCGCCAGTTGAACTCAGCGCGTTCTTTCCTCTGTGGTGCTGATTGCACGATGCCGACACTCAGCAAAACCAGCACGGCCAGCGTTATGAATTTCATATTGAAGGACCTTTATCTACAACGAAAAACCCCAACAACATTTGCACACATATTTTGCAGATGTCGAACAAAATGATGTAAGTACAAGCCACGTACACCAAAGTGATATTGAGTCATGAAAAGACATCTGTGATAATTTTCATAATGTGGAGACAAGTTGAACTTCACATTTATAAGATGACAAGGTATTCACGTGACATGGGTGTGGTTTAACACTGAGGGTGACATTTATATCAAAGCAATAAAGATGTTTTAAATAGTTGTAAACATTCGCCCACTGATGAATTGGCATGTGAATGTGTATCTTCTCTCTGTTGTTCTGGTGCCGCAATACAAACTTAGTAGAGAGCACGCTATCTTCACGAGAACAAGTACATTTCTAGCATTCCTTTTATATTTCTTTTTGATGCTTCTATAGCAACTGCTACAACTTTCAACACCTTCAGCGTATATGCTCATCTTTTCATGTTGTTGTCTTTTTATTAATGTGTGTCACTAGGTTGAGTTTTTCTGTGGGTTTAGTGTGGGGATGTATTTTTATATCTTGAAAGTGTCAGGGTTGGCTTACCCCACCTCTTGTATTGTGCTATCGTGATTTATGTCGGTTTATGGTTGTATTAGTAATACGGGGTTATGGTTAAAGCTATCCCCAACTTCATATGAACACGGACCATATTGCGAAACACACACCTTGGGAGCTGGGGTTTAAGCTGTCTGGATTCTGGTGGTTCCGAAATTCGACAATGACCACAACACAGCTTCAATCTTGCACTGTCAATAAATTTCGCACTCTTTAATGTGTACTTTAGGGCAAGTGGTGGGTGGTCGTCAAACTCGGTAATATAGGGTTATGTCAGACGAGTGGACGCTAATGTGACCAATAAACACCGTGCACTATGATAGCAAGTTTTGTTTGATCGGCAGAGAGTTGAGAAATGTAGAATACCAGGGTTAAGGTCAATGGACTGCTGTGGGTGGAAACTCGGTCCAACAGTGAATTGCTATCGTAAATAAATAACCACATTTACATAAGAACAACTGTGCATGAACAATATTTGCTTGGCATAATAGTGAGAGTAGAATTAACCACATTTCCATCTTTTTTAATAACACAAGAATATGAAAATCATATAGCACAATAAAATGCACTAACCTAATCTATTATAGTGCAAAAATGTGACACATACCTTTATGACACCATTGACACGTCACAGCCCTACCTCGCATACGAAGTCACCAACTAAACCCCCCACCATTTAAAGAAATAAACAAAACCAAGAATGACAATACCGTATGAACGATGTGTATACACTATATCCAAATCCTATACTCAAAGACCATTAACATACTTCTTTCACCAGTGTATGAGACTGACTTAGCACACCACAGGGAAAAGTTTGTGTTTTGCCCTTTTTAAAAGAGTAGGCTATTTGATGGCTGTGGTTGTGCTACAACAAACACGCCATAAAGGAACGAATTACGACAGGGTTCAACTTCGGTATTTTTATGTCACCATGAGATTTCACATTTAAAATTGTACTTGTAATTGGATCGAAGATTCACGCCTTATGAGGGGTCTTATGATCTATCGGTATGTCAATTTGTCATTTTCATTACATATAGTAAGTGGATGATCACTCCAGTTTAATTTGTTAGTGTGTATTATATTTGACATTGTGATATGTATTCACGTACATTAATACGTGTGTTTCTTATCCTAGCTCTAGGCATTGGAGACAATACGGATAGGTACGCAACTATATGGTACTGAACTGCATTTTAGAGGATTTCTACAGAGATGCAATCCAGGGTGATTCGGGGGCGAACTCTTATACCAGTACCTAAAACCGGCCCACTCGGCCCATCTCCAGTAGAATCCTACGTGTGCACAAGCTTGTATTTGCAAGTTTTCGTGGACATTCAAATTAACCCTAATCAGTACATTAGGGGTCCGTTTGGACCCCAGTGGTATACATTTTGTGATATATCTTTATCCGCTTGATATTTCTTCTTTTTCTTTTAAATAGTTGTCACCCTGTATCTTGTCTCTATCAGTACCGATGATTATTTGATTTATTTAATTATTAGGGCGTACATAAAAAATATTTGCTTAGGGTCCGCATGGACCCCACACCCGTTGAGAACAGAAAATGCAGGGTACACTGGATTTTTTTTATTAAATGCCTTTAATGAAGTTGTCAGTTTATATCTTTCCATTATCAAGAATGAAAATGATTTTCTCTGGTTATACATAAGGACCCATACAAAAGCAATTTTATCGGGGTCGACATGGACCCCAGAGACAATGAGTACAGAGAACACGGAGTTGTTCGATAATTTGACTCTTTATTTGTTATTATTATCTGATACAGTCATAATTAACATGTGAATGTATTTGTATCAAGGAAAGATAATAAATTGAAAAGAAAATCATATCAAATGATTGGGGTTCACATGGACCACTATTGTACTGATTAAGACCCCCATTTCACATGGCCGATCCTAGCTCCAGATCCTCCAAAAGACACCCGATTTGTCATTTCTGGGTGGATCGTGCGTGATCTGGCTTCAAATGTGGAGTGATTTGGTTGGTTCGGCAGGGAATGGGCCACTTTTGGTCGGTTCTGGGCTGACTTTTATTTTTTCGGTTTGTGTGCTCCATCGCCAAGCTTTTCGGGGCTTTCTGGGGGCTTTCTTTAGTATTTGCAACATCCTAAGGTCTCTTTGCTTAACTGTGGCCTCGTCTGCTGCTTTGAGAAGATGTATTGTGACAGATGAAACCGTAGGTACCGCCGCTACAATTACAATTTGAAGCAATGGAAGCATGAAACGGAAGCATCTTTTTCAACAGCACTATGCTCCAATACAAATGGTGTCCACCTGGAGAAAATGACACATTTCTGCCGGATTCTGGCCCAAAAGGTGTTATCACTTCTCTGGAGAAGTGATTTTGACTTTTTTCGGCCTGTGGGCTCCCGTTATAGGATTATTGAGATTTTGATCTGGATCAACGTTTTGGTTTTCTGGTTCGTCTGGAGGACTAACTTGTTCATCGTTATATCTCTCTGCTAACGGTAGGTTTGCTGACAATGTCTACAAAGATGTTCCCGTTTTATGGTGTACTAGTTCTGAATGGTCCCATTAGCTTGCCTTGTCTCCTCCAGTCCATTAGAAAGGTCACATGGGGGGGGGGGGGTCATTGTTCATTGCGTCCTTGAAGGGTTAAACTGAAAGACGTATTTACAATGATTAGGCAACGAATAATTGTAACAATGACAGCCGTTGCACTTAATCGTGTTGTAGCTCAACAACAACATCAGAAGGAGGAGAGAAGAGAGAATAATACAAGAGACTGTAGAAGATGAAGATGATAAAGCTTCAGAAGGCGGCCTTGAAGATGTTCAAGTTGATGCTCACCAGCAGAGATGACCATATACACAGACTAGATTTTGGGTACGGCCCTAGGTCCGCCATGCTGCTGTTTTGAAGAGAAACACGTGTTGAAAGACCAAAGCTAATGGTATTTCACGGTTTAATGGCCACGAAGCCGCTATTTCTAGCAGCCGATCATCACACCTCTTCAGAATGCTTCGTCTGTCTCGGCCCTTTCCCGTCACCTACAACATCTCTGACGGCTTGTACGGCTCAGTGACTATGACAAGCTTCGTCTTCAAACAGTTACGTAATAAATATTGACACAAATCCGCCGATCCACCCAGAAATGACAGATCGGGGGTGTTTTGGAGGATCTGGAGCTAGGATCGGCCATGTGAAATGGGGCCTTAGGTGTTTTGGTTAATGTACTGATGAGGGTTAAGTACAACGATTAATAAATCATCTGTATCCAATTTTGGCAATTTGCCAATGAATGTCCACCTTTCAGATAGCATTTTTATCAGGGCTCACATTGACTGGTTGGGACACTTTTGTAATCCCTTTGTTTTTTCAGATGTTTCATATACTACATTTATTCGTGAAAAGGTAGCTTTGCTCGTTGGGTCCGTTTTATCAATTATACTAAAACATATAAGTATTCTTTACAACATATTTTGAAATTTGAAAGAAATGGAAGGGTTATATTATGTACTGTATAGTATTATAGTTTTACCAAACATTAATGACTGTAATTTATATTTAACAGATTAATGTGTAATATATTTTCCTCTAAAACGTTAAATTCAATCAACATATTTCGCATAAGTGGAAGTGTCTATTATTTAAAAAGGGGTATCATTTGCATATTATGAAAAAAGACTTTTCTAATTTGGTTCAAATAAAGTCAGTCACACTGGTTTACAATGGCATTTTAAACTACATTTTACATGCATCTCAATTGCCAGACGGCATGATAAATTATAGGTCTAAGTTGATGAGAGCGTAAAAAACGGTGCAAGTAACTAACACCCAAATCATATTGAAACACCAGACCTGCATACTAATGAGCGCACCATATTCTATGTACTGCGGACCTAGTTCTGAAAAGTTCAGAATATAGTTGTTACAATAAGTATGTGTATTGCGCAGTAAATTCTATGGAAACTAACACATATTTTCTTGCAGAAGGCTAAACTCATCAATGAAGAAAACTAGTTTGAATGCTCAAATTCTCTCCCGATTTTAAAACAATAAATATAAGTACAACACTGGAGAATCACAAAAATACACATGCCTAATCATATAGGACTTAATACAATATACATTTACACATAAATGTCAGGCCATTGGTATTGATATGGTTATTGTATAAAACGGCTACTTTGCAAACCTAAGTCAATACACACAGAAACTAGTATATACCCGACACAGCAATGCATGACATAAGCAATTACTGTAACTATTTTGTAGGTTAATGAGATGTAAATTGCTTTTTCATCGAAACAAGTTTTATTGCTATACAGCTTCATGCAGCCAACGTTGCTTAACTTGTTTCGTATAGAGATGTCATTTACAGTGATGATATAGACGATATTAGTTTTTGCATCCACACTACTCTATAGATGTAATTTACATATTAACAAGTTTGAATTTACGTACAGGTAAAGGGTAATTATAACTAAATATAGCGCGCCATTTGCTTCGGCAGTTGGCATTATCGCAAAAAGAATTTCACAGCTTAACGTAATAGCATTTACTCCAGATTTCAACTATATAATTATAATCATGTTCTTGACAAAAAAACTTCATCTCATACATCATAATATAATTTAGTTTGAATATAGTAGGGCTGTGTTGCACTGTTGCTCCGTAACTGCCTGGGGCTCGACGCATCTTAAGGTGGGGTGGGCAAGTAATAAACATGTTGGGGTGGGGATGGGACCCAAACAAAATACCATCTTGAAATAAGATATCAAAGGGGGGTCTTAAAATCGATCCAGTAACAAGTCCAAATATGTTCAAAGGGGGAGGGGGTCTTAAAATTGACATAGAATAGAAAATAACGGCAGCGGCCTATCCAGGCAAACACACCAGTGCTACTCGATCTCGCTCACGCACCCCCCTCCCCCACAGCACACACATACCACACAAGAAGATAAAAATGACCCCCCCCCCCTATCCCCGAAGAAAATTCATCATAGATAATCAAAACGTTGACAATCATCCATGAATTCATAAAATTTCATAAATTTTGGTTTAATTAAGTACTGCGCTTCAGTTTTAAGGATCTTGCCCATTCTTAACATTATAAATGAAAGCCTATCTTATCCTTAAGTGAATAGGGCTTTTTAAAGTTTTTACTTCTTATATAGGACATCGACAGATGTCGACTACTCGATGTGTTGTCAACTGATTACAGGTCTCTAAACTTAATTTGTAGCTCTAAAAGTTATGTAAAAATTGGCGAATAACTGGTGAGTCATCGACAACTTTTATAAAGCACAACAAGTACTATATAAGCATTAAAAGTTGCATTTCATTTATCGGCTTTTGTTGCTTGTTAATGATATTCTGTACGTACATGCACAAAACAGCTGAAAGTACATACATGAGCTGAGTTTGTACAATCCCATAATGCAAACGTCACATAAGGTTGTGAATGAGCCACATTACGTCTTCCATGAATGGACCTATTGATATAAACATGCTCCAAAAGATAAAAATATAATCCTTCCTTCATTAAACCAGTAGAATCTCCGTATGCATATCACCGGGATCCACTGGGCAAGGTTAATCTGCTCTGAAGATATAGATGTCATTTTCAAAGGTTTTAGCCCAGTAATAATGTAAAGTAAAGTACCCATATAAAAGGGTACATGTATCTCTGAATGTATGTATTCCATAAACTTGGTCTACTATACACATATCATATCTATTAATCAAATGTTGTCTTTATGGTGAGAGGGGCCTATGATGATGAACATTTGAAGACAGAATTCATTATATTCCCCATCGTTTAATATTTTGCAAAATTACCAAGTGCATGTTTCACTACGAGACATTTCAGTTGCGAATGATGAATATACATACTAAAAGCATTGATTCAACTGTCATTAAAGGTTATACTCAAAAGCCATTTGCTGGTATATTTCTGCTGCTCCATTTTGACAAGTTCATCTTTCACGTATGTTAACGTTGCTGCATTAATTTCTTCAACATGGCTTCTAACTGTTGGAGACTCCAATCTGCAATGTCAGTTTTTAATCATATTCATTAGCAAAATACTTTTTTGATATGTCCGTTGACATTGCATTTGGCATGTTAAGTTTATACATTGAAAATTCAAGATATTTACATATTCAAATTAGCTATGCAACTGAGAACTATGGAATAATAGGAAAGATGTATCTTACCATTTTCATTTGGATTGTCCACATCAAATTTAATACTTTTCTCGTCCAGTTCTTTTACATCTTTGGTCGGTTCACTGGATGAAGCGTGACCCTCATCGTTGGTAGCAGTATCGCTGGATGAAACTTGTCCTTCATTGTTGTCAGCAGTATCACCAGTTAAACCGGGATCCTCATCGTTGGTAGCGGTATTGCTGGATGAAACTGGGCCCTCATCGTTGGCACTGCTGGATGAACCGGGACCATCACCATTTTCAGAGGGGGCAGGTGTAGGGGCTGGTGTAGGGGCTGGTGTAGGAGCTGGTGTAGGAGCTGGTGTAGGAGCTGGTGTTGGAGCCGGTGTAGGAGCTGGTGTAGGAGCTGGTGTAGGAGCTGGTGTAGGAGCTGGTGTAGGAGCTGGTGTAGGAGCTGGTGTAGGAGCTGGTGTAGGAGCTGGTGTAGGAGCTGGTGTAGGAGCTGGTGTAGGAGCCGGTGTAGGAGCTGGTGTAGGGGCTGGTGTAGGAGCTGGTGTAGGAGCTGGTGTAGGAGCTGGTGTAGGAGCTGGTGTAGGAGCCGGTGTAGGGACTGGTGTAGGATCTGGTGTTGGAGCCGGTGTAGGAGCTGGTGTAGGAGCTGGTGTAGGAGCTGGTGTTGGTTGAGGAACGATAGGAGTCTCGTCAGGAGTAGGAAGACTTCCCAAACAGTGCTGGTTATCAACTAAAAAGTAATACAAACTTGTAGAATCCGCATTAACATACATGTACTACTAACACTAAAAATGAACCAACCAAATATCCACTCCAGAAAAGCTGACCTTCATCACCATTATTTTCAAAGGTTGTTACTTAGTTTTTAATAATACTATAATATGTTATGCTATGTTATGCTAATAGGTAATGCACTTATGTAGATGTTGTTGCGGACAGACCTGTAGCTACTCTGCCATATGCATCCTCGTCATCACAAAGCGGGCAGTCGCAGCAGCCGTCATTGATCCAGTTGTTGGGCATGCACAGGCCTTTGTTCTCCTCACATGTGTAGTAGCCTGTCACAATAACATTTATTGTGTATTTATAGGTACATATAGTACTATTAATACATTTAAATGCTACGACCATATCTATAAACCATGGCATTGTATTCTAACGCCAATGTAATTCAACATGGTAGAGTGACTACTGCATACTGTAGATAGACTAATTATTAATGTATGTTTGTGAATACAACGCCCGAGAGAATAAACGAAGAACAAATCGCCGTTATAATCTTTACTTGCGAAAATTTCTATTAAATAAAAGAGGTGCAAGTACGACAGATACCTACCGTCTTTACAGACTCTGTTGTCACAAAATGCTTTCTGACTGTCCAGACCCACTCCATTGTCATCTACGCAGTCGTCATACTTATCACAGAAGTAGTAGTAGGGCAGGCAAAACATGGTAGGCACTCTAGATTCATAAATGTACAATATTACCATGTCAAAAGAAACATGCAAATACGTAAATCACAAAATATGGCTAACTGCGATTGCTACGCAAACCGACTATACCTTGTCTGATCACACATGGAACACGAAACCGTGCCCACCGCACAGCTTTGGTAGTTGTAATCCTCACAAGGCCGCATGGGTACAAATTGTCGTCTGTGAGCATCGACGGAGTATGCAAATGGAGGCAGAAGACGGCGCGCTTGGTGTCGCACTGCAAGGAGTGGATTTGTGTGGAATACCATTTTAGTACAATATTGAAAACGGGTGATGATATCGCAATAAATGTGTAATAAAGGTTGAATTGTGCAAAACACACCATTTGGAATAGAATGGTCACAAGCACTACATGTACTTACTAGTATGCTTTATGAAAACAACTTAGACGAATAGGATTTAATAGGCAGTGTACTACACTGTCAATAAAACCATACATTCCTCTAAAATACCTACTTGGTCCACGATGATGATGTCTTGAAGATTCAATATGAGAATTGGCTAACACAAGGCCAACCATCACCTGCACCAGCAATGCTGTCTTCATCATGAAGTCTACAAATCAAACAGTTCAATATATTTTTTATCTTACTTTTTATAATGACATGTGATGGACGTCTTAAGATCATAAATATAACTATGATGAATAAACAGCCTCTTAAACCCACTTATTTCCATACATAAATTATTAATTGCAACGTAACTACAATAAAGCATGTAATTGATCATGAGCAAGTACGCAGAGTCTTCACCAAATAAATAATGCCACTTATTTGCATATACTTAACACCCTAATCCAACGCAATGGAGGATACTCCCAAGGGTTTTCTAGCTGAGCAAGTTTGGTGGAGGGTGTATTATGACAGCTTATGCTGCACTCGTATTGTATGACATAGCCTGTAGACATAACGAACGTTGCTAAGTTGATATGACCTGTAACTTGTTTGAACTGTAACGTTTTTCCTATCTGTCTTTACGCATCAATGACAATGTGTTAGTGTAATTACATATGAGCACGGAGTCCGCTATTTCTATGTATGGATGCAAGCACCATAAAGAAAACCAGGAGACGAACCAATAACAGTATAATTCAAACTAGCCGATACTAAATTGGACAGACTAATCAAGAGTCCAACTAAAATGTAATATCAATGCAATTTGTAATTTCAATTTCTAATATTTTTCGTCAAAACCATAACATTTGTGACACTGTTGTTTTCAGACGATGGAGAGCAGCGAAATTAGTGGATTACCTCAACCCTTATTGAATTTATTTGGATGGAATTTTGTCAGTATATGTAAATAATCTGTTTTAATAATATTTAAAATATAGAGATCGGGAAAATATTTCTTATACTTTCCCACATGATATGTAGTAAAATACTGACTTCATAGGTTATATACTATATGGTGATTTAAAAATACTAAACTTGGCAAGACCGTTTGTATGAAGAATTTATTCTATAAACATCAAATGTGATTTAGCAATACGTATATTGTTCTATGGTAATAAAATTCAAATGTTCTTTTATGAATTATTTTATAATCAATGTACACTATGTAAATAAAATAGAATAGATAAAGACAATATTTCTGTCACATATACGGGAATGATCTCACGAGGAAAATATAGATATAAAACATCATAGTGATATGGAATGAATAAATGAATTTCACGTGACACAGAAGACCAAGCGTTTAACAAAGTATATCATGATAACTCTGTTTTGAGAGACTTGACTTTACATGTATGTGTTCATTTATTGCACTGTTACATGTTTTAGTCTCCATGTTCTTATCATATGCTGTTATTGTGCATTTCATTTAGTTGTTCACTACACATGTAGGCCTACACTAATTGATGAGTGACATAAGTTTTGCTACCGAGCAACCGCTCTCCGATTAGGTAATGTCCTGATATACCTGTATGTCAAAAATAAAATAATTAGAAAAAAAGAAATAATAAATTATAGCAAAATTAACATTATTGTATTAAAAATACCGATACTAAGACAAATACAACATAAAAATACCACCAACAGCCGAATCTATAGAACTGACAGAACTCCTCCCATCACATAAAAAGTTTCAAACATACATTAACAAACGGATTGTCTGGAGTGGACACGATGTGATGAAAAAGTGGCAACTCTTTGAAGCCGCACAGATGACCACTGTTTAAAACATTCTACTGAACTTGTCAACATGTACACATGTACACATGTATACATGTATATGTTTACCAAGCACGTATAACACTGTTGTTATCGGTTTCGTTCACACAGGGTTAACCGTACCGGCGTCATAAGTTCGATCATCAGTGCAGTCATCATGGGTGAAGAGCACAACAATTCCTAGTCACATAGAAACTGTAACTACCCGAAAGCAACTACTGGCAGTTCATACAGGCGAGGCAAGTGAGATGCAATAGCGTGTTGTGATAGATACAAACCGCACGCACGCGCCCTTTATATCAATCGACGACCACACCACAGCCACATATTGTCTTCCTCATTCACCCAGGCCAACAACACGCACACTGCCCACGCATACACACCACTACTCACACACTCCCTCACAACACCCTCATCACATCCCAACCACAATGCCCGCACCCCGTGAGCAGCAGCCTGCGTGGCGGTGGCGTGCAGCCTTCCGCCAGCTCGGGCTGTCGGCCGTTTTATAAGGAGCGCGGCCGCCTCTGACCGCCACTGTGTCACTGGATTTACTGCCCTCAACACTTCCGTCTCTCCCTCCAATCTCGGATACGCTCCACGGGACCACGCACACTTGGATGGTAGGACAGCTTGAGGTGGGAGCTTTTGGCAGCTGCTGTCTTATATATGTGCTTGTGCTTCTATTCCACATCCAGGTTTCGCACTGCCCTGTATGTTGTCTGTCTGATTTTTGTGTAATTACTCTCGTGTGTATGAAGGGTGGATGTCGTGAAAGCGCTCTTGTTTTCTATCACTCTGTAGGCCTACTACTGCTCTGACACTGTACGTGTGTGTATGTGTTTACATATTTCATATTTTGAGCCATTGTAGCACAATTGTTCCAGCGACAGAACGAGAAATTGTTAATGTGATTGTATTTTTATTTATTTTCGTTCTTTTTTATTTTGATGTGGGAGGTGTGGGGTTCATTACTCTCGATTAGTTTGTGTGCATAGTGTACTTATAGTTTCCCTAATTACCCTATTGCCACCTTGGTGATCATTGTTATTGGTTCGTATCCGATCCAGCGTTGTAATTTGCATTAACTTCTCCAATGGGAGTTTATAACGTTTTCGCTGGAACCATTTGCTCGCAAAATGCCATAAAATATTCATGGCGCAATATGGTGGTCGTTAATGTTTATAATGTGTTGAAGGACACACACATGCATTCATAGTTTTGGTATTTGCTGTACCCATCGTTTATTGTACATTTAGGCGGATAGGACAACAAAAATAATACACCCACGAGTGTGTTGTGGAAAAATAATTGCACTCTTCCTGATACAAGTAAGCGTATTGACGGCCAATTATATCTGCACGTGTGATGATGTAATGAGACAAAGAGGCGCGGGGGATTTGTTTATCCGCATTTTTGCAACCAAATATACTACCAAATATGGTTTCTGGGGGCGCAAAATGCAACCGCTAACGTGTTTAGCAACCGCCATTGCATACTCATTTTGTCACTGTCTAGAAGGACTCCGCAAACAGCACCATATTGCAGTCACAATCCATGAACGGTTCTTTCATCCTGTGCAGATAGTGATGTTGTTCGACGATTTCGTGAAGCGGAGTTAGAGTGGGAGTAGGATGACGGTGGACTCATAGATCCGAATGAAAAAAAAAATAAGAATACGATTGGTACAAGATCTGAGTGCACGTATCAATGGAATGTACCCTCCCCATAAATAAGTCATTTTGTGAGAGAAAAAGGCGGGGTGGGTTTTCTATTTTGTTGTTGTTACTGGATTAGTTACCACATAAGACCTATTTTTTTTATGTGGGACGTTCAAATTATATACACGTACGTGTGTATTTTCATCCTTCTTGTCGTTGGCTAACAAACTCTCCGACGAATAATAAAACATAAATGTCTCTTCAGACGTCAAGCTACACGTCTTCTACATATTACAATGTGGCGCTGTCTTGATGATTTGGAATTTCCCAATTTTGTTGACAGGCGAAACACCAAGATTCTATTTGGAAAGGTTAAAGATACAAAATCGATTTGTGAGATGGCAATTTGTTTGGTGATCTTTCCGTGAGAACAGCTGTTTGTCCATTTCACTTCTCTAAATGCATTCTCACAATTCTAAAATTGGGTATTTTCTTTTATTGCTGCGACGCCCACTGAGGGAAGGGCTGGGGGGGGGGGGGGCAATCTACCGTACAGCATAAAATATGATCGATATTGAATTCTTCGAAGGAGTAAATTTCATATACATATTTGACTATGGCTCCTTTCTGTGAAAATACTAATTATGACTTTGTCCCAAACTGCCAGACTGTAATATGCGCACTTTTTCACATCGTATATTCACAGGTATCATCTACTTTTTCATAGACAGCGAATAAACCATTACTAATGTAATACAAATATTCGATGAACCCACCAACCACTAATTCTCAGACACTAATCTAATATTTCAGACATACAAACTAGACAGCCCTCTGTTTAAAAAAGATGTCAGTAAGACCCTCTTATGCAGGTCCGTTGGTTGGTCTGTTACTGGCACAATACTGGGCAATGTGCATGTGTCATCCAGAGGCGCAAGCCACTTGTGGCTAATAACTTGCCGCACATATAAGTGCGTTACTCTCACAACTGCTATGGACACAACAACCATGTTTATGGAAGCAAGTACTTGGTATCCATAATGCCGGATATTTAGTATATGAATATTCAGCTTGCTTTCTTGCTTTTTCAAACTTAATATTCTTTGAAATACACAGTCATAATGTTTGTGCAAGCTTCAATGTTGGTTTAAGTAGCAATGGAGTACATATATGTACAGCGATAAATGGGAGTGTTGCGAGTATTATTGAACATATCGTATCTACTGTAAAGTTTAGTCACAAATATTCCAAAGACAATATAATGTGTACGTGATACCATCCCACATCATCCACAAGTCCCTATAGCAACACCACAGAAACACATACGAATCAATGCTAAGTGAGTTGGTGGCGGCATACCAGGGTGTTTTCCATACAGTGCTATCACGGGCCATGTTATTATTAGATGTGATTGTTGAAAGAAAGATGAGAGGAAGTGTCAGTGCATTACCATATATGATCATTGGTGGGTGGTGACTATAAGAGATGACTTTTCATATATAAGATCACGAGCAGGCAGTGCACGTCTGTAGGGCAAGTGACCATGTTTATGAATATAACTGTAACATCTATATTCAATACAGCGTGATCAAGAATAAACCAACACCTCGCGTGTAGTCTTGTCTTGTTGTTTTACACAATTTGTATAAAGGCAGGACGCACTTGTTATATATGTATAGAATTTATTTACAAAAATATATGAACCAAAAACCAGTTACAAAACATTATTGATTGAAGAAAACAGCAATGCAACATGTATAGGTATAAAGACTTATACTAGATGTATTAAACTTATTTAACCGGTCCCTATGTACAAATAATGAAGGTTTGGCGTTTTGGAAGACACACATAACATAAATTCTACCAAAGCTGCACTTTTGGGGGTGATGTGTGATACACGTCCCCAAATACGTGTTTATGCTAGCTAACCCGACAACAAACTGGCGTTCTGACCTGCGTGGTACATGACGCTAGGCAACGTGGCGCCTAGCATAAATTACGGTAGACCAGTGAGCACAGCGCCGTTGTCCCGTCTCATACAAACCAAAATAAGAATACTTCTTAGACGATATGACAGCAGTAAAGTAATGGGATACTGACCCATGCTAGTTTTAAAGCATTGGCAATAATCATTATAAAGGTGATGTCATGGATTGCGAATACGAGCACCAAACAGTTGTTATTTGTCATGCCTGGCTTGTTAATTCTAGTCATTATTTTAATACTTCACTTTTTAGATATTGGGCATTCAATTTATTTACAAAATATATGTGATCAGAGTCTTGGCTTATTGGCCTAACTTGTAAATAGTGTATATTTTTACTCACTTTGCTATGGTGTATATTTTACCGACTTACTTACTTACTTACTTACTTACTTACTTACTTACTTACTTACTTACTTACTTACTTACTTACTCATTCACTCACTCACTTACTTACTTAATTACTTACTTACTTACTTACTTACTTACTTTACTTACTTACTTACTTACTTACTTACTACAGTTATCAATAGACAGTAAGTCTTTGTGAATAGAATATAATGGGAAAACGGTCATAAGTGTAACATAGATACGTGTATGATAGTCCCAGTGAAATGATGAGATGGTCACGACTTATAAACTCTTACCCAATGGGATCGATATGACATATTCTCTATCAGCACTATCATTGGACATGAAATCTGGTGGTATTCAAGTTCAGCATAATCTTAAAACCTTGTACCCTTTTCACAAAATGTAGAACAATCTTAAGCACCGCCCATACCACTAAGACTGTGACCGACGCGACGCAACGCTGCACGACTGGATTTTATGAAATCGTAGTCGTTAGCGTGTCCACACCAACGCGACTGTGCCCGACGCGACGTCGAGTCTCATCGCGTCGGGCATAGTTTAAAACACGCTTTACACTATCGCGAATTCCACCTACGTAGCTCTACGTGCACTGGCAAACTGGCAAATTCGTCAGGAAATTTTGAACATGTTCAAAAATTTTGAACGAATATTCAGTTTGGTTAAAGTTTGCTTCAAATAGTTATGTTGCGTCTACGGATCGCAGAACATTCGTACATATAAGTAACACTTCGTTTGCCTCAGCAACTTGTCGTACTATGCATTTTCACTACGTTCATTGCCGCCACAATACGCCCAAGTTGAAGACGTGACATAATACGTGTAGATGCGTTGCACGGGTGCGCTCATGATCGCTGAAGTGTAAAGCGGGTTTTAGCGATGTCGACGGCTTAAAACCCGCTTTACCTATAGCGAATTCCACCTACGTAGCTCTACGTGCAGTGGCGAACAGACAAATTCGTCAGGAAATTTTGAACATGTTCAAAATTTATTGACGAATTTACTGGTTGGTTTAGGTTCGTTAAAAATAGTTATGATGCATCTAGGGATCGCAGAACATTCGCACATACAAGTAACACTTCGTTTGCCTCAACAACTTGTCGTACCATGTATTTTTTTACTACTTTCAATGCCGCCACAATACGCCCAGGTTGACGACGTGACATAATAGGTACAGATGCGTTGCGCGGGTTCGCCCATGATCGCTCTAGTGTAAAGCGGGTTTTAGTCATATCCCTATGCCCGTGTGTTCGTAAGATCGGTGTCAACATGTATACGCTATTCTTAACGTGCTGGAACCAGAACACATCAAGGGACAAGGCCCAAGTTTTGACAGGCGGCAATGAGTATACAATGTGATTAAAGCTAGTGATTTTCTTAGCGCTTATTCATTCAGCTATGATCGAATATCTACAAAACACCAAACAAAACATTTTGCATATACAATTGGCCTCAAACAAAGGACAGATGATATTCCTTTTAGCATCGCTGCACTAGTCTTAGAGTGTAGTGTGACAGTTTCAATTTAAATGTCAACCTATTGTCATCTTCAGCTGACAAAGGTCTGACGTTTCTTTCACTTCACAGAGGGTTTCACTTTGATCTCAACACACCTGGCAATAAACATTATTAAAACGAGCGCTGGAAATGATTTAGAAATCCCCTTTAAATCAGTTTAGATGTAGCACTTCATTATCGACGCAGATGTAAGACTCTTATTTGTGAATTTACCAGATGTATGTGTAGTCATGAAATGATCCTATTCTGATTACATTTTACTTTCTAAAGTTCATTTACTGCATGCCTCCGGTTTTCCTTTGCCACTTACCCTAGGGGTAAACGGAAAAGCATACACGGCAGACTTGTCTCCCACGAAAACAATAATTAAACATTAAACACCAGACACATATCAACTTCGCTGGAGGAAGCGTACTTATTCCGGGTTAAATCTACAGGATTTCAATACATTTTAGTCGGACCTTTCAAGACATCTAACTGCCGCTCCAGAGGCATGTGGCAACCTTTACAAAGAGACGTTAACAGCCCCTCAAATGACATAGCGTAGGGGTATTTCATGGAAATGTACCCACCACACTTCATGGTAACAATCTACGCCTGACATTTTCCTCTGATATATCATATTAATTGAATGTCAGTTCTGTGATGAATATTGCCGATTAGATCGCCATTTATTGACTCCGGCGAGTCTCGGGGGAATTTCCTATCACAAATTCATTTGTAGGTCTGTACAATGGCACGAGCATTTCCTCCTACATTTTGTGACACAAGGAACCTGACTAATAGTCTAGAGCACGGCTTTTACTTAACGTATCCATGGATACTGTGAATTGAATGTATTTTTTTTGCTTATTTCTTTTATCCATCACGGTTTTACCTAAAACGTTTTTGGTATAACATATTTGGCGCGTTATTACCGTTATTATTATTATTTGCAGGGTAACTCAGTGACTATTAGATATTTATCCAAAGAGTGCACTGTACCCGCACGAATCTCATATATCTTAGAAATAAGTAATTAATATAGTAATGGGACAACGGAATTAAGTTACCTTATACTAGAGCACCTTTTATTATTATTATTTTTATTTTATCATCGATATTACAACACACTCAGTAGGCCTACTATTATTGGCTAGTTCTATATGTGAGATTTAGTGTACAGTCATGTCAGAGAAAAATCCTTATTCCCCCAATGTGGTGTTGTAGCTGAAACATGCTTTACTTTAGCTCATCTCATATTGCTTACTTCGACTTAACCAAGAGTTATGTAGAAAACACAGCATTTTATATTTTTGGGGGGACAGGTGTACAAACAAGATTACTCGACAAATATGCAGCACATCTTTGGAGTTGTTATTAGACTGAGACAATATTGATCCTGTAGATGGGCTTTAGAGGTTTGCGGCAATAAGATTAAACTGCCATCGACCGTGCCTTATCTTTGAGCTACAGTGTACAAATGCCCAAAGAAGTGAATATTGGATTTGGAAAAACATTTGCCATGGTCTAAGAAATAGGACATGTAAAGCCTCGTCCGCACCGTCACGACTACACGCGACACTCTACGACTCAACTGTCGTAGACCAACGTATAGAAAAGTTGAAATTGCGTCTGCTTATGGCGCACCTGTCCACACCGTTTTATCGTAAGCCTGCCGTGATCCTGGCGAGATTTTCATAAACTAAACATAATAGGAAATATCTAACTTGGGCATGCGGTATCAGCACACACAAATCGTACAAAAATACTGTACAAAATGACATAATTTACAGTTTTTAACTGAATAGACGTTCCGTCGCGTTGTCCACATCAGTGTAACTACATGTACTGCCAACTATATGTGACGAGCCCCGTCCTCAGTTGAACAGGCTCAGTCTCAGGCCTGCTTTACACATTAGCGAATTCCGCCTACGTACCTCAACGTGTACTGGCGAACTGGCAAACTCGTCAGGAAATTTTCAACATGTTCAAAACTTTTGGACGAATATGATAGTTTATCTAAGTTTAATACAAATAGTTATGCTGCGTCTATGAATCGCAAAGCTTTCGCGATTGTAAGTAACACTGCGTTTGGCTCAGCAACTCGTCACAACATGCATTTTTACTACGTCCAATGCCGCCTCAGTATGCCCAAGTTGATGGGTGACTTGACACAATACGTGTGGCTGCGTTGGAAGGGCTCGCCTACTATCGCTTATGTGTACAGCGGGTTTCACGATGGCCTCCGACACTAAGGATGTTGATTGAATCGTTGCGGTAAGCGTGTCCACACCAACTTGACTCACTGTGCCCGACGCAACGAGACGTGCACAGTCGTAGCGCTGTGGACATGGCTTAATGTTTCAAGCCTGAGTAGGTGGATCATGATCATAACTGACGTAATCAATGCTACATTACCGTAATATTACACTTCGCATGACATTGGTCTACAGAGTTCAACCTAGAACAGGCTAGTATAATTTCCATTGTAGCTCACAGAAAGTGGACGACACGTGTACACATGCTTTGTGGCCCGTGCTGTGTTCCCACTATACACACACGACAATGCACTCAGTCACAGACAGTGTGTTATTGCAGTAATACTGTGGTATATCAAGTTAAATATTTAATTCAAACAACAGCATTGGCATGGAAATCTTCCCATAAAGAACTTCCGATGGCCCCTTTCTACTTCTATGGGAATTGACTTCTTGCTTATTCTTAATTATTCAACAGTTAGTACTTTCATCAGATCTTGGGAGGTGTACATGTAAACAGTACATTTTGACACCCCCTACAGATGCCATCATGTTACCTTTACCTTGATCATGCACGCTTGAAATATACAAATATTTGACTCATTATTGGTTAAAGGTTTGTTTAAACAATAAACAACATGATGTATGCTGTCATATCAACTGCTGTCATACACACATGTATGAAAGCTCCATCCACATTTTCTACTGTAGTTACTTGTGTTAAAAGCTGAAACATGTACTAATGATTATATACGCTAATCCCATGCCCCAAACCCAACCTATGAAAATCTAGATGAATAGTGTTCAACGACCACATCGTTGCTGATACAACATTCACCTATGGGCAATAAAATGGACTTCAGAGGGGGCCACTTGGATTTACAAAATGCCAAAACTGTACGACGTTTGAAGGTCAAGCTTGAAGTCGTATTAAACTTTACATAGCAAACCACAAAGTGAACATAGAATTGTTTTCGGAAAAGTACACTTTGATTGTCAAAGTGCCGAATTCAGATGATGGTCACTACTCGATGGCAACTAGTTACGAAAATATTGTAACAAATCTGAAGATGTGTATCAAAGTGCGGCAGTGAAAATAATACTGAAAATTTTAATTCGTAATGCGAGAGCATTTAAAACAGGTAATGCTCACTGGCGAATGTCTAAATCGATATTGAAGTTATTATAGAAAATATATAGATAATTGGCTTAAGATGGCTACAATGGCTCATGTAGGCTACTCTGAGTTTCATGTTGAACAATATTATATTTTTTATTTTTTTTATCTTTTTTTATTATCCACACCGTGTGTGCTTTTTTCTCCTATTTTTCCTTTTGTCAAACCAACTCCACTGGATATTGTTATGAACTGCATGGAGTCAAATGTGTCGTGCACATATTTACATATTTAAAATTACACTATTGCACATTATTGGGAACAACTTATATGCGAAAAATAAAACTAACACTTACGTACATTTGTCTCGTACAAAGGCAGCCACAAGGATTCAATAGAGCACGAGGAGTGATACGCGAGCTTGAGACGCCAAACACTTATGCACATAGACTATATGTACCTGTGTAAAATGTACGGTGTCATGTGAGTTGTTTTTATTCATAGGAAATCAAATTTATTCCATGCCCATTAACTTAAGGACAAGGGCTGTAGTTTACTAGATATTAAACTACTATTGACTAATACGCTCAAACACGAAATGACAGGGCACATACTTGATGGGATGCTGTTTGTGTTCTGCCTTCGTCGCTTATACTAAACATCTCCTTAACTCCGCTTATAACATGATCTGATAAGTAGCTGAAGTCTAACATTAAATAAGTTGAACATCACAGTCAGTTGATGGGTGCTCGCTATAGACACTAGCGCCCCCCCCCCCCAAGATTCTGGCCCCATTTAAGAAGTTTCTCCCACTGAGATTTTTGCATGAGCACTACTACCACATGCTAAGGCCGTAGTCTTTCAGGAAATAAACTATTCTTTTCCCTTAAATGAAAAATAATGGGTTGGTGTTTACACACTAAGACTCATCCATTTTGCAATCACCGGAGGAGACACATTAATGGTCGTGAATGGGCAAATAATTAGACTTTAATGATTGTTGGAAAGCGTTCCATGGAAACGCGCCCGGCTGTAATGACGTGATGCAGCCTAAAAGAGATTGACGTAATTATCTATCAAACTAGACACATTTGTGCAGAAACTAAATTTTCACACACATGTGAAGTAAATTTCTATATTGGAGTGTGCATATTGATAGTACACACCTTGTGAAAGCAGGGATGGCTAGTACCGCTACAGATATTATTAGTCAATATATTATATATGTAAAACATATACAGTAGATTTAGCATGTGAAAACAAAACTTTCTTTTTAAAAAAGGCTATAAAATCATTGAAGAACCTTAGTTGTAGAATATGGAATGCCAGAAAGATAACTTAAACTAAACTAATTTTCCATTTTGAAAATTTTCTTAGTTTTCACATTTAGCATAACATCTAAATGTTTTCGAAATTTTATCCACATTTTATCACGCTCACTAATCAGATGTAAAATATCAGCCGAAAACCTTGGTTTACTATTGTTCTTAATTCTAACAGTTTTTATATGTGCAATAAAAACTGCCTGTGATAAACGAAATAAATCAAATCAAACCAAAATCTATTTCTTATTTTTGTATTGGGAGTGTTAAGTGTCAGTGTAGCATTGATATTCGCCAATTAACAAAGAAAACTAGGGCTCAGATAGAATTAGTCATCTGTCATCATTGTGTAGGACCATGTGACGGACAAAGGGCGAGGTTTGCATATCATTGGCCATTATCATCACAGCCTAGTTCACCTTGTTAATTGAGTGTAATGCATGGGCGATGTGTGGATAATATAAATAGCTTAATAATATGTACAGAATTTATAAAAGAAGTTCGCACTGCACACTTCATACACATAGCAGAGCTGATGTCGCTCATCGTATCATACAACTTTTGATAATCGGAGACACATTTTTTTGTTAGTGATTATACAATTGTAGCACCAGCTTCCTTTAGCAGCCTAGGGCTAATCTCATATAGCCCTCTTGCCTTGGAAACATTTATGCATTTAATGAGATGGTGCACCTCTCCTTCATCTCTGTCTATATTAATAAAACCTTTTGCAAAAATATCAGGTTGAGGCAGCTCTTCATTGCTGTCATCTGTGTTAGCGTGAGAGAGGAAGAAACTATTGAATGCTTCAGCTTTCGCTTTCACTATAGTGTTATCATTTACCAGTAGTTTTGGATATGAGCCATCTCCCTCTTCCCCAGTAACGACTTCAATGTGCTCCACCAATTTTTGGTTTTTCGTTGGGCACTGAATTAAACAGTTACTTTGTCAAACTTTCATCGAATACATAAATCGTTCTACGAAAAAAACAAAAACACAGTGCATCATGTCAAAATGGTAAACAAAAACGTAAACCATATAGTATCTTGGCACCTCCTGCAGCAGAATCACTATTATATTATGGTAAATGTGGGTGCATACGTACACAAATGGATGTTTGTGGCTCAGCAACATGAGTGACACAGTGACCAAAAGTCATGCGAATGTGCCCGTTACAGACCACTAGTGTTGTATTAGCTCACGTCTCCTGTGAGCTAATGCGTTAATGTTCAGACAAGAGTGTCATTAAGCACTGCTCTATAATAGACAGTTAATTGCAATTAGCGAGTTTATTCCCTACTGGATAGGCCACATCTCCATCTAGCAACGAGGAGGAATTCAATAACTACATTGCTGGTAATGATCTACGCAAAAGCAGGCATGTATTTCTCAATAGGCAGAACTGACCACTGCTAATGGTGTAGGAGATAGGCAAGAGCCCATTGGCATTTAAGTTTATATGATTTAGGTGTTATTAGTATGGACGGCCTTCAGTAAGCCAGTGTCCTGCATATTTCATAATAGATATTTTGAATGAGCATGTATTAAGTAAATACATATACATGCATAAAGAATGTTAATACTAGGGGAGGTCCATAGGGAAAATTTTGGGGAGCGACCATCATTAATTGTACAGGGGGGCGGTCATTTGGTATTGACGAGATAAAAAATTGAACCGCCTCCGTTACGCTCTACGCTGAAATTGGATGCCCTCCCCGTATAAACATTATGAAACTGAGCGCCCCCCCCATACACACACACACCCGGATAAATATGAACAATGACATACTTTCGTATCATAAAGTTTGATATTGGACCGATTCCCTGAAAACTGTTTAAAGTGTATTGCAATGATTTATTCACTGTAAATGGTCAATGAATACATATTTAGCAATCTATTTGACTTGTTGACATTACAAAACGGTTAACTCCAAAAGCATGCATATTGCAGGAATGCATCAATTCATGACAAAAGTGCTTTAAATATTATCTTCGCCTCCCAACCAAATGACCGCCCCCTGTACAATTATAATTATAGTGATGGTCGCTCTCTTATTGTATCAAAAGTCATATGATAATTTGTTGTTACGCGGACACTGTGACACTTCATAGTCTATACACATCCATTGGTAGAATAAATAGTTAACATGAAATTGTAGTAAGAAGATTATATTTATGATAGTGAAATAAAGTTAATTACTTCGTGTATGATCAAGTCACTAATACCTAGTACAGCAGAAAATGGTTTTATATGAAGTAGGCCTCTATAGGATATGGAATGTGAGAATTCAACTCAGAGAACAAGTTAATAAGATATCCAGGCTGGATACACATACCGCAATGAACATAAAGCGAATTAACTCTTGAATGATGAAATAAATATGCAGCTCACATATGCATGATAACAAGCAGAAGGCCCTCATTGCTTAATTCTACAGCAATTATTTTTATTTCGATGCGTCTGGCAGAATTCTTGGTATTAATTGCAAGAGTGATGTGATGCAATTTAAAAGATTTCAATTTTATTTGATGCAATACAACAAGAGTTAGAGTATTCTTATTCATGTGGATATAACATCATTTAAAAAGCCGCCGCTTACCCCGCCAGCTTCCTCTTCTACAGCAACATTAGCTATGATCAGTTATTCTTGTTAAATTACAACTATTAAAGTTTCAAAATCTCCCTTGTATAGAATACTGTATGCCAATGATACCAAATGATTGCATTGCACAGGTAAGAGAGGTTAACAGATTTAACTTAAAATAAAACATTCTTTGAAATATGTTAGTTTCGTTGGTCAATACCGGTCAGTACTGGTTTTGTGGCCCGTCTTTCTGTATGTTTCATGGACAACACAAATATCATTTTGCCTCCGTTTTCCCCACCACCACCCTTCTAAGTTGTGTGTGTGTGTTTTTTAATTTTAGTGTACTCCATAATTTTTTTTTTAATTATTTTTTTCTATGCCGCACGTTTGTATATTACGTGGTATTTTTGGTTATTCGTTGGTGGGCGGCATTGTTATTGGGCTAGGTTTTACAAGTATTTTGAGAAGGATTTATTGGTTACTGGTATTGCACAGTAGGGTAGACTACACTGGAACACGTATCTCATTTACCTACGCACATGTTAGTCAAATATTTATTTATTCTTAACCAGGACAATAAAAGTTCACATTTTTGAGTTTTCGGCAAACGCTTTTGCCTTGTTCTCAACAAGTGATGACGTCATAGGTCGTCACCCGTCACGGTTGACGGGGGAAAATCCCCAGCTGCGCCCCCCATACTCTCTTGAGGGGTCAAACTATCAGATCCACGATAAATGAATTTTTATCATACTATTCGCGCATTTTGTTTAGTTACTTGTAAATCAAGAAGACTTAAATCCTCTGGCTTATCCGTTTCCACTTGTTTTGCAAAATAGGATATCGGCGAAATTGTTTGAGAATGGAGATAATACCAAAGGCTATGGTGTGGCACAAATTGACTTTAATTGACACATGAAGAGCAATCTGTAGCTACTCTACCCATATGTAAATTACTATTTGTTGCAATTTACACGATGGCCCCTTTGCTTGTCAAATTAGCACCAGAATTCATTTGTCAAAGTTTGAGTTATTTTGAAGAAATGCTTTCATTCACAGTGTAGTAGTATAGTGTACCAACGTTATGATTTTATACTAGCTAGTTGCCACCCGTAAACACGTGTACCACACATTATATGATGTAGTAGCGAGACAACAAGATGTTTGTTGAATGATTTTTATATTCCAACGAGAAAACTAGATTTTTGCTGAATGTTTTTATTCGAAGTACAACGAAGGGCATCTTGAGCTTATTTGAAGCATCCCAAGCTCTTTTTGGTGAAATGCTGGCCTTGTTTGGAGTTCGGCAGTCTGTATGGTCGACTGATCCAAACCATAATATATAATATAAAGACTGTTACAATCGGCCGGTATGCCAGTGACGAAATGGCATTAGATGTGAAAAGTGGCATGCTTATGGTTTATCACCATTCTACGATCTATTGTGCCCATGCCATGTCCAAATATAGTTCTTGGGAATTTGGAAATATGGAAATAAAATGAAACACTTAAAGATTGAAATTTGGCATTACCCACTAAGACTCATCCATTTGAAAATCACCGTAGGAGATACATTAATAGTTGTGAATGCGAACCCAAAAATCTCGTTTTGCGTCATTTGGGTAATTGAACGGTTTGCTGTTGAAAGAAATCTCACACTAAAAAAGTGAACATTAGAAATGAAATGTGGCATGCATATGGTTTTTCACCACACTCTAATCGTTTACATTGGAAAGTACAACGTGAAAGTTCCACTACAATATACAGTTCAATGCAGCATGATACATGTCCTGGGACCATTTTGCGGTGAGTGAATATTTCGTAACAAAAACGGTATAGCGGGAACATTTCATTTGAACTCGAAATATTCCCGGACCATTTTGCGACAGTGGGACTATTTTGGGACATGGGACCATTTCGTGGATCAACAATGATTATGGATTTTTCATTTTTTTCCAAATTATTGGTCAATGAATTATTGCAGTTTTCCCCTCGCAAAGGATTTGTCAAGCAATGGCCTTACCGCCATAGCCCTTCCTGCGGGGCTGCACACAGAAATAAGTCGTACACTGCAATAGTAACTAGATAACACACAATTCCTATTTATGGACCGCTGATGTCTTTGTCAAGGGCGCAATATCCTGTGAGTGCAGTGTCGCGCCAAGTGGGGTGTAATTGAGAATATGCAGCGAGAAAGACAATAATTGTTTTTGTTGTTTTTTTTTTGTTTTTTTTTCGTTGTTTTTTCCCGACATAGATATAAGTGTTATATAAATACTGGTGGATTTAGTTCAAGTTCACTCCAGACTTAATAGATATTATTGCAGTTTTGAAAGTCGTGATGTTGAATGGAAATAAATGTTTACACGGAGTGTTTATCTTTTTATCTTTTACGAGACATCAAATCCTTTATTGTGACTATGATTTCCTATTAAAGCCCACCATGACCAACATATTACGTTTGCCCCATATATCGCCATAGCACTAGTGCTAATCAAGACTATCAATATACTCACGCACGCAGTAACAATCTGTCATTTATGGGAACCCACAATATCAATTTCAATAGCTACTGCATGCGGCAACTTCCACTAACAAATAGTAGCAAAGTGGAGAAAAATGAGGCCCGGTAGAGCATAATGATGATGTTATGTTACACTGCACGCACATATTATGCATTGTAGGTGCGAAAATTTTAGCATCAATTGCAAAATCTGTAGTAACTATCCTAAAAAAATGCCACTCGATTTGCTCCACGTCCAAGCCCCAAGTTTTTATATCCTGAATAATCTATGACGCATTAATGACCAGTATTGTCACGCACGCTGGTGTGAGCACATGGAGCAGTTGTCTTCACTGATGAGCACTGTCGCGTCACCCTTATTGAGGTGACTCAAAAGCTGGGAAATGATACAGAATTGTAGAACGGAATACGTGTGGGTCTACACAGGCAAGTATTGCTTGTATACTGTGTGTACATGTTTACTATCCATCTATCTAACGAAGCAAAAATTTGATCTCACCAATGAATATCATCAGTTTAAATGACAGATTGTAAGTAATTTGAAACATTTCATACATGATTTACAGGCTAATGGTACAAACACAGATTAGTTAAACTAATCCGTGGTGTACAAATTGCATACAATGTAGTTTCCACATCAGGACAACAAAATGTTAACTAAATGAGAAATCGTGTCAACTAAATGAGAAATCGTGCAAACATAGGTTATTCCCTTTGGCGCTATACTCATGTGATTATACTAGAACAATTAAAGCTAGTGTGTTGAGTCACGCTTATGCTACAGCCACATGGCCAATTGCGATATATACGGATGCTAGCGGACTGTAAGCAGACATACCTATCTGTAGCTCAATATGCAGAACAACACAGACATGAGAAGATCTGGCCAAGAAATTTTCAAATTCTCAAAATTTTGGTATTGTCTGTCAAATGCCCATACAACGTGTGACTCTTCACGGCCAGTTATGGTAGATGCGGACGCTTGCGGGTATCAAATACGTAAGCATCCGCACGAATATGTATCCTCCGTAAGCGTACGTATCTATCGGTCACCCAATGCAAAGATAGCCTCGGACACACAGGCCGGTTATGATATCCATGGTTGGTGGCAACCACACAAGATTCTGGATGATCGAGACTAATACAAAGAATACGCAACCATATGCTGACATACGCAAAATACGCAAAATGTAAAATACGTGATGCATAGGGCACATTACGCCACAAGGGCTGTCCCCAGCCAGTCTACGATCAAAAAAACATGGAGAGCGTAAAGATCCGTGAGTGTTAAGTAACTCAAACGCAGCGTTTTTTAAGGCCGTAGGGTGGTCGGAGAAAGAAGTTCGACATGCCAAACTTCTACGACCATCCTACAGCCTGACCTGATCGTAAGGAGACAGTGCGGAGACGTTAGGCTAATCGTCGTATAATCACAGAGGATTTAAGCCGCACGTTGCCGGCACAGATTCAGTACTGGCGCAGTGCGTTCTCTGTACCATGACTGTATGAATGTCTTATACGTTAGTAATCAAACGGTGCGTAGAACGTAAGCTATACGTGAGTGCAATGGACGTTCGATGCATGTTGATGTCACGGCCACCTTAACAAAACCATTCCCAGCGCCGACGCACTCCTATCACACGGAGCCCGTGCGTATGTGCCCACAACTGTACTTCTGTCAATACTTGTGGGAAATGTTAGTAGACACCGCAGACCTCAACACGCCTTGCAGCGAACACGCCCGCAAGGTCTAATGTGCCCCTTGCTTAACTCTTACACAAGATACAGTAAACTCAACCCCACGATACGTATACTCATCTGCGAGGATCCGTATCATATGCAAGGGTACTTATCTATCCGCAACACGATCCGCAGGATCTGCAATCTTTTCAGAGTGGACTTGCGATCTCAAGTCCGCGTAAAAAATCAACAAAAAACGTAAACAATAACAAAAAATTTGCAACTAGTTGCAAAAAAGTGGATGTTCTTGTTGTATCCGCAACACGAAACGCACTGCGCCGCAGACGCGCCGCAGATGGATCGCCGGGAGACGCCTGGTTCCGAAAGTAGAACGCCAGTGGACCGCGCAACCTCCGCGTGATGTCCGCGAGCTAAAATGACGCGGACTCGTAAAACTTCTCTGGAGAAGTGAAAATTGGAATCGCGTGAGCATGCCGCGCGCGTAGGGGATTATTGATCGAATTCCCTTTGATCTTTTTTACGTCGCCCAATATCGTGAGAAGCCGTTTCTGAGCCGTACGCGGTCCTGTGGAGACGTGAATGGGTCGTTTCAAAACGTAGTGAAGAATACAAAGACGAAGTGATCCAGTTTCCAGAAACCCAGGAAGGTTGGAGGGCAGTTGCTCAGCGTTTTGAAACCAAGTGGAACGTCCCTCATGCACTTGGTGCCATAGACGGCAAGCACTTCAGAATAAAGAAGCCAAGGAAGTCAGGAAGTCTGTACTACAACTACAAGAAGTTTTACTCAGTATTGCTGTTGGCAGTGGTTGATGCGGACTATAAGTTCATGTATGCGGATATTGGGGGGCTGGGGCACCAATCCGATTGTCAACTCTACAACAATTCGTCACTGGCCTACGGAATCGAACACGGCCACCTCAACCTACCTCCTTCAGAGCCCCTGCCCAACCAAACCAAGCCGTTCCCTTTCTTTTTCTTGGGAGACGATGCTTTTGCTCTCCGTGAACACATGCTCAAACCATACAGTGATAAGCACCTGAGCATGGAGCAACGCATCTACAACTACAGGATATCAAGGTGAAGAATGGTCGTGGAAAATGCCTTTGGCATTTTGGCCCAGAGGTGGCAATGCTTCCTACATCTGCTAATGCACAGTCCCAAGAACATAAGAAAGTTTGTGCACGCTGCAGTTTGCCTCCACAACCTCATCAGGATACGTGAAGACGACCAGGGACTGAAGGATACAGCTCCTGGTGTAACTGTTGACCGGGAGGACTCCCAAGGGAACATCACACCAGGAGAATGGAGGCAAAGAGCCAACCTGATGCCCATCGACCCTCGGCACCAAGGCACCAAGGATTTCAAGGAGGCTCAGCGTTTCCGCAAGAGACTTCAGGCCTACTTCAACAGTCCAGATGGAGCTGTCCCATGGCAGGAAGCGCGTGTCAAGGCACGGCTAGGAGTGTATTGAACTTTTATTAAAAATTTCAATTGTGTACTTTTGTGGTTTAAGTGACTATTTTTTGTGTCAAGAACGAGATGTTTTTACTTGAGTTGGCATGTCCGAGAGGCTTAGATTAAGCGGGAAAACGTATTTATACGCCCGCTTTCGCGCATGCTCCGTGGCGCAATCCGATGGAAAGTTCCACGGCTTGGCGGAGTAAAAAGTTCCGCCCGGGGCCGTTTTACCTGGGCGGCGGACTTTGCCGAGAAACGCCAGAAACATTTAAGGTCCCGGCGCCGGAAAAGCCGGAAAACGCCGGAAATAATTTTCCCATGCTATTCGCATCCTGGCGGACCATACTTTGCAGACCGTGGCGGATCGTGGCAAAACGCGGGTTGAGTCCGCCGAATCCCTGAAACTCCGCATACAAAAACGCCATAAAACGTGGCAAAACGTCGCAAAACGCATGTGAGTTCGCCATAAAACGTCTTGGGACACACACGGTTGGGGCGGAATGGCTAGTCAAATCTCACGTTCTCTTGAATCCGCACCGGATCCCTGAACCCGCACAGACTCATATCTGAGTCCGCCGGCGGTCCGCCTTTTAGATTTTACATTCCGCAAAAGGCCACATTTCGCAGCAGTGGAGGGCAGTGGGGGGCAGGGGTGTGTGCTTGAGGGGCTGCGGAGGGGCTGCCGGAGCCGTTCATAGTCCGCCTGAAAGTGGAAATCTGGGTCGCCTTTTGGTTAATTTTCGAAAGTGCCGAACCGCGTCCGGAATGGGCGCGATCTCAAATTCCCGCGCCGCCACTCTGACACGGGGGTAATGCAAGGATCCGCAGGTCCGTATCATGCCGTGTGAGTGTAGCATTGCGTAAGATAGGTCAATTCACCCACACGGTTCGTATACTCTTTCGCAAGGGTATGTATCATCCGTGGGGATCCATATCAATCTGTATCTCGATCCGCAGGATCAGCAGTCGTGCATTGATACACACCGTTCTTCGAAGGCAGGTTCACTACGTGCGTCATGGCTATCTCTCCTGCGTATTTTCCCACTATTTACCTATTTTAATTGTACAATCATTCGCAGGTCTGTATTATGCCATGAGACAATAGCATTACAGAAAGTCATAAACCCCTAATGTGCTTTATTTTGGCAGTGCCCTACTGGATGCGAAGCCATATAGTAAAATGTGTCATAATTTTTGGAACAGAAGCTCTGACATATGAGCACATTTATTCCTGGCACAACCCATACACTAGCGCAAATAGTTTATATGAAAATATTTTTTTAAATTTGTGTTATAAAATAGATGCCCTACCTACAGCTGAATATTAAGTAGATACCGTATACGACAAAACATGAAGTAAGCATTAAAATTGACTTTTATATTTAGTTATTGAACTTGTAGAAAATATGGACTCATTTTGTCTTCTTGTTAAAATCTGCAGTATTAAAATTCTAGTGCATAAACCGATTATATTATAGTGCAATGAAATTCAGCGTGTTTTAGTATAATAATACGGATGTGTATGTTTACGTATATCAACGTATTTTCATTATGCAATCACCCGCAGGTCCGTATCATGCCATGTGACTGTAACATAACGGAGGATACGTATTCTTGCGGATTCTTACGTATTTGCTATCCGCAAGCATCCCCATCTACCGTAAGCAGTAGTTTGACTGTGGCATTATTTCAGTCGTCTGCTGTTTGGTATTCTCAGGATCTCCTACGTACGTATGTGTCCGGATCATACTGGAACGCTGCTTATTTTTCATTGCATTAGCCGTTGTCATCCGAAAAAAATACTCGATGAACTGTGATTGGGAAGTGTCATGTAACGGGATTCCACACGTTGCTTTTAACTGTATTTATTCAGTGTTTAATGCATCACCATGATATTAAAAGTTGTACAACAATTCCTTCCAGGAATCAAAGTGAACACTATTATGCAAAAACACTCACTATTTGCAGTATAGAAACTGTGGGTATTGGGGCTCAGCTGGCTAAAAACATTTTGGCAGCTAAGAAGACTTATTGTGTTTGCTAAGCGCTTATGCATACAAACCTTTAATGCAGAGTCTTGGCCGACAGAGTGTTTCTATACCCATATTCAACATATTATTCTGTTGAGTATAGGCTCCACCTTCACACAATTTTTGCATGTTACTATTTGTGTGTGGATGCTGTTGTTTATTAAGATGTAGACCTCCATGACATGTATAATGGAACAGGAGGGTATTTCTTATTTAATGAGCAACATTCGCCTACAATACAGACATGCCGTGACGGAGCTACTATATATACATAGCAAGCATACGATTCCCTTTGTCGTTCAGTGGTAAACCAGATACATGCCTATGACACGCACACAGCCTCACTGACAGAACACCATTGCCATGTTTGAAATGTGAAACAGGTATCTCTAAATTCCAATGTCAAACATGAATCTCCTGTGGTCTTTTTCAATGTGGAGGGGGAAGCTGTTCGTGTAGATGACAGTAACGCACGCATGTCATTTCATATTCAAGCTTGCAACCCTTGATGCGGTCATATGCATGATATATTGCATGGCGTAGACATGTAAGAGTATAGATCTTTCCAGAATAGCATACTGTTATGCCTGCACCTAGCATTTACGAGACGTAATCTTAGATTCCCAACTTTTTTAGTGATATATTATGTCATTTTAGTTAGGTTCAGACAGACCCTAATATCGAGGCCTAATCAGTGTTGGCATTGTAGCCATTATTAATGGGTACATGGTTTCACTACAGACATGGTTTTAAAATACAATACAATACAATACAATTTATATAGTGTAAATTCCACTAAATCTTCATGTACGCTTGTAGGCCTCCTTAAAAAAATTGTGCTTTAGTAGGGATTTAAATGATACAAGAGTTTTGGATTGCCGAATGGACAGTGGAAGTTTATTTCATAATTTAGGTGCTGCTGTTTTAAATGCTCTGTCACCATAAGACTTGCTGCTTGATCTAAATTCTTTAAGCAATCGATTATTTGATGACCGCAGTAATCTAGGTGGTGAGTATGGTTGTAAGAGTTCAGACAGGTAATATGGTGCAAGTCCAGTGAGGCATTTGTAAGTGTTAGAATCTTGAAAATTATGCGTTGCTTGAAACATAGAATACTATTGTATTTATCATGTCTTCGGGGGTGGAAATTCGCGACTGTAAAACCTGTCTTTTACTATATCATCTATCCAACACGAAGAAAAAGGGTACAACGTGTGTTTGCCAACATAAACTAAGTGGAATCAGTTTTTAAAGTTCACCAGGAATGGGGCCATATCACGTCTCGGGTTGTAAATGTTCAGTTGTTGTTTGTATGTGTAATGGTGAGGTGATGATTTGTAAAATTGTGAGGCATACGCTCAACTATCACATGTCAAATGACGAATAATGATTGTTTAATACATCTAAATTCTAAATTGCTATCAGCTTGATAACGTCAAAGTGTCATATGAACCGCGGAAAAAAACTTCAAGCCATTTTTTTATGTTTCCAAATGGTACCCTCTTAAGATTCAATATGAGGAATTTATGAAATGCTAGATGAGCCATCAGGCAAGTGTGCATGACATTTTGGTGACATTTGCATTTTGTGCGGGCACACAAGAGTGTAGTGTTTACCAGCAAAGTGGTTTCCTTGCGACAAAGCTAATAGCGAGGGGTGCTCTTGATTTTTGTATCAATTTGTATACAGCCGAACAGATTCTCCATGAATGTGTCTTTGGATATTTTGAACGTTTTTCAGCTTCCTCGCGGAAATATAATATAAGTCAAGCGTGAAATCATTAATGTACTAACTACTTAATACTAATGCCACTAGTGCTTATTTGCAGATAACACATGAAATACACACTATTGAAAATGGTAACATTTTGATCTTATGAACAAAATGGTTTCCAGACTACCATTCTAGACGTTAACTTGACAATGCTTGTGTCTCCACTTCATGCTAAAAAACTCACGAAATGTAGATGTAAATTTGCTGTACAATAAATTGTACACCAGCTGCTTCCGTTTTTTATTGCCCTTGGAAAAGAGACACTTCTTCAGGTACAGGGTCATCAAACGCAGCTGGATGACAATAAATACACACATAAGAGGCGCAATAGCTGGATAAAGAAAGATACTCGATAGCACCACGTCTCGTTTTTGCACACTCGCCAGCTATGTTACTCTGTTTTTAAATTAAAATCACTTTCTCATATCATTGCTATACCCCAAATTACAGTTTCTCTATGTTAACCACTTCGTGTCAAAGACATTAGCAGGGAAATTAATCCCGTGCTATATTTTCTTGTATAGTTTTAAAGTATCCGACGTGTTGTTACTATAAACTGTTCTGAATGTCAAAGTACATGTTCCCAATACGTTCATAAAGTTTGGATAACAAAATATAATGGGAATTTTGCAATTGTATGTACATGTAATAGCCTTTTTGTGTGATAATTGTATAAGGACAAATGTCCCTATATAATTATCACTGCAGGCCAAGTCACTTTGACGAATACATTCATAGTTTTACACATACTCATTCCATTAACTTTATGTGGTTCCTTTTAACACATCAGTCAGTCATTGATTTTATGTCTATCATGTTCTCATATAAAAAATAGTAGAAGTATACGCATGGATAACGAACACACATTAACTCAATTTATCATGGCCGGTTACCACATGATTAATAAGACAGTAAAATTCACCTTCATTTCCCTTATCAAAGCATTATTCCCACTGGCCAATCACGTGAAATCACAATCTACGACGGGAATTGCCGGGAGGTAATTTCAGTATACAATGTGGTACTTTTAATGCAGGTCGGATCTGGTGATGGTAGTTGAGCAAACTCACCCCAAACAGTCTGAGCAAACTCAGTGGTAGCTGCAAGTTCAATATGTATGAGTTAAGCAAGTGGACGCCGGCCTGTGTGACTACTGAACACCGTTCACTATGGTACCAAGTGATGTATGGTCCCAGGGGAATTGAGAATGTGAGTAAAGTATGAAATTGATGCCAATGACGTGGTGTGAATATGAATGCGGTAGAACACGATAATGGTGATTTTTAGACTATATATAGAATCATTTGTATTTCTTTTTTATTGTAATGGTATAACTCATATTTATAATTATGCCATATCTTAAACCCATGCAAAAAGGGTACAAGTAGAGGCATTTTAAACGTTTTTGTCCCCGATACGTTTAGTGCACATGAATTTTTAAAATAAAATTCCTCTTTGGAGAAAACGGGCATGCAGCAGAAGTTTAATATTGACATGTTTACAATATTTACATGATGCAGGGTGAAAATGATATACACACATTTTTAGCAGGGTGTTATAGTATGCATTAACTGCAAACTACTGGGATATATTTAAAAATATGATCCAGTAGTATCTCGTGATAGTGGGTGCGAGTGTGTACCTCTCGGCTAATGTAAGTTTAGCAGCGCCCGGTGTCCGCCTATAATCACCATCACTCCAGAGATTAGCAGTAAATGGGCACAATCCTTGAAATAACCCATGAGTATGAAAGCCAATTTGCATTTGACACACAACATTTAGAGTGTTTAAGGCGGGAGTGTGATTGATGGTTTGGCAGCTTGAACATTGACGTGTTCTGTAAGTGAAGTAATCACAATGCACATGTACTCTCTTAGACAGTATTTAGAAGAGCATGAAATTTATCAGTGCTAACAGCGCAGTGAGTTTCTTCCCGATCCTTCAAGGCAACACCTATAAGAAATGAATAATTTTCTTTAATTTGCATTACATCACATTTATTTTTAGGTGTGAGGAATCATGAAGTGGCAGGTGGTCGTCAGCCTCGTCGTGGTCATATTGCCCGCAATCGTCTTGTCCAACGGATGGGATGGAGGTATGTTTGTGTCTTTTACATTGTACCAGGTGTAGCAATAGTACGTTTTACATGCTATATTATATGTAGATAGTTATGTAGCTGATTATTCTGATAATTATGCGGGTCATACAGACACAGATGACATGGGTAAATCCAAAAGGGATCAACCACTGTAGATAATTCCAGTAAAATTTATACGCGTTTTCTTTATTTATGTTTTAAACGTTGGAAGCTGTGGCATAGACTATATAGCAATGTTATGTGCAATTATTTCTTAATAAAAATATGAAAAGGAGCTTAACCCAACGTATTTGAACTGTAGCATTAATAGCACTGTGGCCAGTGGCGGAGCAAGCTAAATGCTACAAAGTTTTTAAAAAAAGAAACGGAAGCACGCGCACACACGAGGGTATAATGTGTCGTACACACTCAAAGTAGCCCCGGGTCGATTGGGATAGAAATATAGGACGTAATTGGTGCAATATGATGCTAATCTATGGCTGCAATCCATGTCATCTGATCCAGAGGCTTATCGTTGTGAATGTTTAATGAGGCCGGTGAAGGTTGCACTAGTCTAGAAACGCGACCGTTACCATCTCATACAGACGCTGTATTTTTTTTCATCTAGGTGGCCGGATATTTTCTTTAACGCACGCGTGTTACAATGAATTGCGGGTTTGCATTGAAAAATAAATGAGAGACTGTGTCTGCTTGGACATGCATATATATGCATAGTGAGCGATATGAGTTATGCACGTCTATCATTCAACACATTACACAATGTGGCTAGAATGTTATTAAGTATACGTTTCATATACAACTGTGGTTATCAAAGACCCTGTAGAAATGTGTACGACACACTGACATGTTAATGTATCTGCTAATACATATGCCACTATCATGCTATAATCAAACAATATCGTTGCCAATAATTATACAACAAAAGTATCAAATATTAATGTGCAGTGCTTTATCTTCATTACTAATTATTCTTCAATTATTCAAAGCATATCTTTATGTTAACTACAAGGTACGCGTTAACGGTGCACACCGACAGAAGTCAATGAGGCGTGATTCTGATCCATTGTGGCACATATGGTGACGTCCAATACATTGCATACACTTGCTAATATGATTGGAGCATATCAATTAACGAGACATCTTTTGTTTGTGTTTATGATGACTACATGCAAATGCATGTGTCATTCATGATATACAGATTTTAATTTTATACGTGAACATATTTGTACATGTAATTGGATAAATTCGGTGTCCCGATGGAAAGTTTACAGTGGTACACATCTTGAAAATAAGCGATATGCGCGTTTCATGGTGATAAATATACAACACTCGTAATTATTGCAATATTGTGAAGATAGTAGCTGAATGCAATTCGATGCGGGTTTTTGTTTTGTTTTGTTTTTGTTGTTTTGCTTTTTAAAAAGACTTAACGACATTTTCCGGCTATGGTCATACGTTCTACCCAAATGAATACCAGCATAATTGTAACCTTGAGTTAATATAGTCCTCCCATATGTTGGACCTATAAGTGCTTTTTCGTCATTTGCATATAAAATATGTATGGATGGTGAAGCCAGTGAGCATATGCATGCTATTCCTGGCTTTGACAGCTATTTTTCTCTATGCATTGTGGGTTTGTGATATCATGGAAATTGTGTCCTTTTTTATCATATTTAGATTTCATTCAGTGTGTAAACGTAGGGCTTGTACTAGTTTGAGGCCGGCAGATGTAAGAGATTAAGAGACGCCCTTTGCATGTGCTACTCTATTTCCATGACCAAATATATGTGTCACATTTATTTTCTCACAAATCTTAATAGAAATCGGTGAGTGTGTGATAAGTGAGTGATCAAGTTACTGTGGCGAAAGACAAAGGGGATTTTCCTTGAAATCGACAATTAATGCCATCATATAATATATATTTGATTACTTTGTGAATGTGTAAATACATCTATATTTGAAGAATTTCAAAACTAGCTGCATTAGTTTCATAATAGGGTTTGGGCATCATAAGCAATCCACAATTCATTTTTGCGCTGCAACGGTTCCATACCCATACCCCTCCTCACCAACTCCCTTCATATTTGTGAGTTATGGCCAAAAAGGTTAAAAAGTAATCAAATATCCTTATTAATCCTCTACCAAACGCAATATATCGCTCCAACCACTGCCAAACCAAACAAAACCCGACCGTATATGCGTGGCTTCAGCTGCCCTTTGTATAGATACCTCCAGGCGCAACTGCAGGTCTTTCCGACCACACCTTCCATGACTCTAACCTTTTTAAAACTTATATAACTTGTAATCTATTACTGTTACTCCTGTTACTCTATTACTTGTAATGTGTTTTCATTGTTATAATTTTGCCCATAGCATGGACAACAACCAGAGCAGACCTTATTTTGAACCTTGCACTGTTATGTCATAAGTGATTATATCACAGCATGGGAGCATCCGTATTGTTTTACCGTAGTCATGACCCTAATTTTGACCAGCAGTCTGCTGCTCAGCTTTCTTAAGTCACTGTTATTTGTTTCGGTTCATCTGACCTCAGATGCAGGTGAGTGTTTGCCTTTTTTATTTGTGACGTGACCGACGGTTTGTGTGTAAAACACACATGTTCATTGTTGTAACCATCACTGGACCAGACAGGCATCATTGTTGGTGGTGGAGGCACTAGCAGAGTGCATGGGGCACTGGTAACCTCTGCCACCGGCCTTCAGGCGATACTGGCGCATACTCAAAGCATCCCGGTGCAAAAGCAGACCCTCCTGGCGCTCCTGCAAGCCAAGACTAGGCTCGCGCTGAGCCGATCAATATAAAAGTCAACAATCCTTTTAGCTGGAATCAGACAAGAAAAAAAACACCTCTGAGGTGAACGCCAATTTTCTAACCGCTGGCATCTACCACTCCACTAACTTGGCCCCAGCTTATGTATGTCAACCGTTCGCCCACGCATCCCACCGTAACCCTAAAAATGAGGCATGTGGTTTGATACTGCGGTGCCAAATAACATATAAGTGAAATGTAATATAAACGTGCACTACAAAACAACATTACCGGCACTATCAGCTGCGCACTATACTCATACATCAACCCTCCATGTCAAATGTATTTACAGGTTGACATATGGTAATCAGGCATCTCTACTATAACTAGCACGAGAGTATAATCAAGAGAAGCCATCGCTCACTCTGTGCTAGTCTTATGTTGGTGGCATTAAGGCCGCAGGTGACGTCCTTAATCCACCCTAATCCTCTCCCACAATACACGAGCTTAACGCAATGCGTCTCTCCCTTTAACACTATAAACAAGCATACGTTGCGTAGTAAGATGTTCTTATGATGTAACTCAAAGGAACAGATTTTATTAGTGATATAACAGGTTTATCATTATTTTTTATGGCATAGTTATCCTACTCTGGAAATCGACACCGGGAAATATAAAAAAAACATGCTGCCAACTCGTATCAACAACCTTTATAGAAATCTTACATTTATGCTAATGTTCAAAACTGGTGGCAGTGATCACACCGGTAGCCACGATGATTACCACCTCACCACGCTTTCACATGGAATGTGATTTCACATTTGCATGATTACTAAATTTGATTTAGCAGCAATTGTCATTCTGTGCGCAGGCACATCTTCTATTTCCGTCACAGACGTCTCTGAGGATGTGCTTTAAGTCTCCTAAGTTAGTTGTCCACTTCTTTTCAATTTCATAGTGTGTGAGGTTAAGTGGATTTTATACATCAATTGAACTCGTTGTATTAATAGAAATGCAATGAATATCCGCTTATTGTACAGCTAAGACATGTTTCTTCTATCAAATAAGTATGTACGTTTGCTTAATAAGATGCCTGTTAACGGGTGCCTTGGGGGAAGCGTTCCTCGTGAGATTCTCCCAACTAGTTAACTGTACCAATTGTAAACCATTTGCTTTTTCAATGAAGAACATGCAGCGAGGAATATTAAAGTGAACACAATCATCATTTATTTCAGTATATGGTCACATTTAGACGCTTTATAAATTTTGGATATTTATTCACGTGGTTGCAATAATTCATCTTTCGCCCATTAGCTTGTATTTTACAAGACTTTCTTCTGTAAGGAAAAGAAAATGGTAATGGGTTTGAAAAGACGAACCAACAGCTAGATTACACGACAAAAACCTCTAGGTTTTGCAGGAACTCTCATTCGTAGAACCTGTAATTTGGCACATTGTTAGACTAACAGCCTCTCTTATGGTCATTAGTATATCACTATTGTGCGTAAGGATGAGTTCCACGTGACACAGTTGCCAACAACTGAAAGATAAATCGTGCATAGTGACTATTCAAACAAGCGAATAATATCATTATCACATAATTCATTCTATCCATCAAATAGTCTCCTAATATCCTTGTCCCCTTTCAATATTGCATATACATGTACGAGAATTTCACCATACTGAAGCTATGTACACAGAGAGGTAGACTTTCCAGAATGCTTCTATATATTCTGAGTTTATTGTACGGTGTAAACAATACTAGGCGTTGTTATGTTTAACTACCATCTATAGTGTCATAGGATACAGCTATAAATTAGTGACTAGATGAGGTAATGGAGCGACCATGTCACCATGTGACATTCGCTCTGACGGTGACGCCCAACGTCTGCACAGCACGTTCTGAAGGTCAACGTGTCCCGTGGGAGGGATAATGCAGTTTTTACAATTTGTCTAATGTACAAAAGCTTCCTTTTGCTGGAGGCACTGCTACACGTGCCGCCATAAGGCGAGAATTATACAAATAGATGATCTGTATGTTATGCCAATATGCTTGTGTAGGCCTATACTATGCTTCAGTGAAGACATGTCCAAGAAACATAACAGGACAGACAAATATTGACCTAGGAAAAGAAATGGAAAATTGTAATTAAATAAATATGTAACACTGTAATTATGTATTGGTCCTCTACTCACTGACATTATCATTAGCAATTAACCCTCCATTTTTTTGCAATTAGATGTTCATATTGCCAACATTATATATGCCACCTGTCATTCAAGGCTTTATCGTCATTCATAAAGAGCATTTACATTACCCCGCGGTCTTTTATACTTAGAACATTTGGTGTCAAATAAAACACCTTTATCTCGACGTTATGCGTCTCGATTGGCCTAGCATCTTGGGGTTACAATAGTCAGTTGGTGATTTCGATTACTTAAAGCGTTTCTTAGACTTTGTATACGGTAATAGTATACACTGTACCTTCACGTGTTAGAATTGCTGGTGCATCTTGCTCTCTGGAGCTGGTACCAAAAATGCATGGTAATGTAAAGAAATGTTTTACAGTGAATGAAGACTCTACACTCTGCAAGTCATGCTATATGGTGTTGTGTTCATAACTTCAATGGGCCCACTCACAATGAGTTATCTTTTTATGCCGGATCATGCAAAAAATCTTGACTGAAATCCATAGGCTTTAAGGCTCCTTACCTCGGGCTCGATGAATGGATGCTGCATCATACTCATGTCATAGATTGTTTGTTGTCAGTCTATCAGATACACTTGATGAACTAAATGAATGTTATCGCAGTAGCACCATATGGAGTTTCACTAGAAGCTATTGCAATAGAATCCTGGTAAATGCAAATTTGTTAAAATATCGTTGTGATGATTGATCATAAGCCACAACTGAAAGTCGGCTCATGTTGGCGGGCTTGTGTGACTATCTTTAACTATGAGCTAACTCATATTCATGGCAAAAAAAAAACATTTGTCCACCGGATGTCTTTGCATGGGAGTACTAGCGGGTTTTTTTCTCCATCCTCTTTCATGACACCAGGCTATAGATCGTTAGCGCCCCCCCGACACTTTCTGTATTGTGGTATCACTAGTATGATTGATGTTCATGTTAACCTTGCTGTATCAGTCGATAGTTGTATGCTTTCTGTTCACGTTATCAACACGGTCATATCTTTTATTTTTGACATAATATACATGTCCTATTATTACAATACCAAATTACGTGTTCATATATATTTATTTATAGCATAATCCAGTAGAGAACACCGGGACCAATCCTCTACTTACACCACATGCCACATACAAATCCTATTTTGAAAATGTACACAACTTCTTTATGCAATGTTTTAAAACCGTGTTCGTGAAAAGGCAATGTTATAGAAGCTTCAGCACAACATCATATGTATTAATGCCAACTTCAAAGTCTGTGGTAAATGCACCCGAAGATATATACAATATTTTATATCGCAGATAAGATGTGACTTTATCGTGACAAACACGTGTATCCTATATAATGATCGTTTTGCTCGTGTGTGTTGTATGTCAGAAAAGACAACCACAAACAAGATCAAAACAGCTCAGAGAGCACAGTATTGCTGATTCAGTGTTGACCCATTAAAAGCTTTTTTAACAGGCAAACTGTAATCGGCAAGGTTCCAAAATTGGATGGGTGTAATGTTCACTAGTTACATATTAAAACATTGTGTCAGCTTGGGAGATCATGTTTCAAATTGTATTGAAAGTGTTGCTGGGAATACAAAAATAACTTAATACAAAATCCTTCTGGAAGGCACACTTTACTTTGCTTAGTGCCAAAATTAGATCTAAGTAATATCCACTAGTTATGTAAACATCGTATACCATTTGGAGGTCATGCTTCAAGTTCTGTGGAAGCAATTATAGAAAATGGCAAAGCAATGCCCGCAAATTGACACAGTATGATCACTAGCTATAAACTTAGTAAGCATTTTACGGGGGAAAGAATTATGCAGTATTATGGTATTGCAGTAAATGTCGCAATGGATAAAAAATGGCTATGTAGAAAGCACTCTTTAATTTGCAAAGTGCCCCAAATCAAATAACGTTGGCGTTACCTCATAGTTCTGTAAAGGTGGAATGAAATTGGTAGGTCGGTAAACGCTGAAGCCTATCTGAAGACATACTTACCGACATACGTGTAGAAACAAAACTAACAAAGGGTTTTAGATTCAGCTGAAGCAACGCAAATACTAAAATACTATTGCTTTTATGAATGCAAATAACAACCTGGATATAAGTTTTTAGTCCCACCGTTCGAAGAGATGCCGAATGGAGCCCCGTCCATAATTTAAATTATTGAACTACCTTTCGTAGAAGAAAGAAGCAAAAAGGTGATGCCAATTTCCGCGGACGAGTAACTTCAATCAAAATTTAGCACGCCATAAATTTGTATTGGTATGCATCTGTGAGAATAAATATTGCACCGGCAAAGCAATTGTATTCACATGTGACTGCTTTATTAAGATGTGTGAATAGATTTCACGGGACTCTATCGATAAGGTATTTTGTTTCTAGGTACAAAGAAAAAACAAAAATAATATATATATTAGTTTTAAATTCCTAGTAAAAAAAATAATAATGATACGGTAATGCATTAAATTCTCATTTGTTAAACATGAAGAAGTCCGTTGTTAAGATATAATTATGTTTGTTTCATTGTTGTGCCTCGTGTATTTGCGGCGCTTTTGCAGCCAGTTGCAATTTGCAACCGGCTGTATTTTGCCTTGATGCTTTATGCAACCGTAACGCTTTTTTGTTATATAGAGCATTACTCACACTCACACATGTGTATTTGAGGGATATGTATTTTTCTTAGCTCTGTCACATTATATGGACATTTGTTTTAACAAATAGATTGCACATGCTATGTTTTTTGATAAATAAAAGTTTGATTTGTCTCCATCTTACTTTTTATTGATTTTGAGAATATATAATATTACTAAATGGATAGACAGTAGTCAAACTGAGTGGTCAAAGATTGTTACCCAACGTCATTCACCATAGAATTATGTATGGTAAGTAGTAGATGAAATTAGGTTGTTCAGCTTATGATAAATATTTGTCACTTTTAAAAAATGTTTTTGGTGCAAGAAAAAAAAAGAGGCTGCAATGTGGGCCTGACAGCTTGTTCAATGCATATGATTGCATTTTTCTAATGTTAAACAAAGTGCTTTCTAATTTTGTTACATTTTGCTTAGGCAGTTGTAAAACGCGTAACAGTTGGGGGGGGGGATTCGTTCATTTGTTCACTCATTTGGGAAAGTGTATATACACATCACCCCAAAACATTGTAAGCTTTGGTAGTCTTAAAAATAAACTGCAAATGAGTGTGTCTCCCAAAACGCCAACCTTTAGTTTAATTTGTACGTAGGGACATGTTAACATAGTCGCATATGTGAAGTAGGGTGTATTGCTACAAGAAGAAATGTATACAAATATAATAAATGTACCAGTGGTATATAAATCATATAAATAAGTTGTGTTTGCTGTCTCTTTGCAAAATATGGACATTTGTTTTAACAAATGCATTGCACATGCTATGTTTTTAGATTTGATAAATAAAAGTTTGATTTGTCTCTGTCTTACTTTTTATTGATTTCGAGAATATATAATATTACTAAATGGATAGACGGTAGTCAAACTGAGTGATCAAAGATTGTTACCCAACGTCATTCAACATAGAATTATGTATGGTAAGAAGTAGATGAAATTAGGTTGTTCGGCTTATGATAAATATTTGTCACTTTTAAAATGATATTTTTGGTGCAAGAAAAAAAGAGGCTGTAATGTGGGCCTGACAGCTTGTTCAATGCATATGATTGCATTTTCTAATGTTAAACAAAGTGCTTTCTAATTTTGTTACATTTTGCTTAGGCAGTTGTAAAACGCGTAACAGTTGCATTTTGCGGCTCCAGACTAATTTTTGGTTGCAAAACACGTTAATGATTGTAAAAGGCGTCGATGCAAAATGGAACTGGTTGCAAAACGTGGCTCAACATCTGATCCGAAGCCTAACTTTTAAAATTGTAGAAATTGGGTTTCATTTGAAAGCACGGGCACTACATATGTAATTAATACTATGATTATATCAGGCTTCTGCATACATGAATGTCAAAATGGAAATGTTTTGTGTATAGTACAGACGATTATATCTGGCTTCTTTTTCCAGCGTTTATAGATGTCGACAGTTGAAATGGTTATGAATTTATGGTCCAGAATACGGACGCTGTAACATCATTTGGCACACAAATGTGTCTTCCCAAATGAGCAAATGACTGAGCCGGCTAATGTGCCCTATTTCGTTCTCTCGGCAGTGTGTATAAACGCGTATGTACGAAGAAAGACATACTACTAATATATTTCCAACAACTTAGTCTCACATCATAAAATCTCGATTGTATTTTGTAACAGTTTCACCTTGAAAGCCTGTGTTTCCACCATCTAGATTTTTTAAAAACCCACACATTAAGAACGGGTTTTATTTTATACCATAGTATCTCTTGATAAGGATTAGGTTATAGTAAAATATGCTTTTGTTGTTTTGGCTAATATGTTTTTGAGATAATCACCTGCACTTCAATTACTTCAAATACTCTAGATATTTCCTAGTTTGTTATTCAACTGGAATGGGGTAATTATTCCATGCATAATTTGTTATTGTCTTGACATTTAGAAGAGCCCATTTGTGTGGTTTATATTATGTGAACAGATTACAATATGGTAATTACTAAATCAAATTGATTGAGATAACGTACAATTGTTAAATGTGAGTAGCATATTTTTGCCTATTAGTACATGTGAAATTCAAAGAGAGAACCAATGCAAGCCTAATTAATGTAGGTACCAGCGTTCTGCGCGGTCAGATTTATGACATGGTTTATCCACCCGGCGACTGCATCATCCGCTACATCCACATCCGACCACATCCGCCAGACGGGCCATGTTTGTAAATGTTAAACGTAGGTAATGTGCTAAACTTATGCCTAGGCACATTCCACCGCAAGTTGGGTCTACAGCCAGTCTACGACCAAAATCGTAACGATCCGTGAGTGTGCAGTGCGGCAAACGTAGGTTTTTTCACGGCAGTACGGTGGCCGCAGCATTCGGTAATCCTCGGATGTTTCCGCTGCTCTCACAACAGAGCTCTGAAACATTCCGAGTAGATCCGAGTGTGGCCGCAGAAGAAGTTTAGCTAGCCAAACTTCTGCGGCCTCCCTACGTCATGGTCTGACCGTAACGGGGCAGTGTGGAGACCTTGCGGTAATTGTGGTATAATCACAGCGGATTTAGCCGCACATTGTCGGTACAGATACCGTGCTGGCGCAGTGCGTTCTCTGTACCACGAACGTACGAATGCCTTACTTTAGTAATCACACAGTCCGTTGAGCGTAAGTTATACGCTAGTGCAACGCACGTTCGAAGCATGTTGATCACACGGCCACCTCAACAAAACCATCCCCAGTACCTACGCACTCCTAACGCACAAAGCCCGTGCGTATGTGCCCACAACTGTAGTTTTGTCAATGCATGCGGAAAACGCAGACCTCACCACGCCTTGCGGCGAACACACCCGCAAGGTGGAATGTGCCCCTCGCTTTAATGTGTTAAAGTCAGGCTTCTACGTTGCACGCCACACATGAATGTCAAACAGGAAAAAACGAGGGGGAGCTGGGGAGAGTGGTGACATGGAGGTGCAAAATCGATATTTAAACCCAGCAGCAGCAGAAAGGGAGTGATGGAGATGTATTTACTGTGTTCTGGAACTGTTAAGATGGTGAGGGTAGAGAGGGGGGGAGATAAGAGGGGCGGCGGCGGAATGAAGGGTGGGGGTGTGGGAACATTTAATTTTGTTCTGCACGTGTTAACCAAGGGTAGCAGTAGCTGGGTGGAGGGATGTCAGAGGATGATAGCATTGCCATATACATGCACTGTGTATGTGGCCGTGACATATGACAATGGGAGGAAGGCG
>CM032666.1:45498665-45536410 GCA_019095985.1 Streblospio benedicti
GAAATATTAGTACCAACAGAAGACTATGGGTCTATTATAATTGTGATTGCCGTAATTGTAATTGATTACACGTTTACACGTAATTGTAATTGACTTTTAAAAATTGTGTAATTGTAATTGACGTTTCTACGTATACCGTAATTGTAATTGTAATTGATCATAATTGTAATTGCTTTGTGAGTGAATTTAATTGACTTGATTATTTACACTGTAATTACAATCCATCTTGACAACAGCCGTTTTGATCATATCAAACGTCACTCGGTGATTCTACTTTGTCTGTGTTTAGATTTTATATATCACATTAGGTGCATTTAGACTCAAATCTATTGTGTCCTAAGTCACACACAGGGGCCTACGGGGTTCTCACAAACGTCCCCATAAGGCAGGTTTCAGTGTTATTTCCCATGAAACTCATGACAAAAAGCAGCAGTGTCATAATGCGATGCATTGATTCATGGTGGATAATTTCACCCCATACGCATCAGCACCATTGTGGAGGCCATAAAACCTTTTCTATGCCCTTTTAGGGCCTCAATAGAAGTGCATGTTAGTATTGCGTAACATCTACTATAACAGCGTTTTGTCACTATGTCAATCAAGTCTGCACTTAGAACCCATATCCTAGCATTTTGATTCTCGACCATTTGTTAATACAAACCAATCAGATAGCTAGTCTCTGAAGGGGTTTTAAGACTGTAATCCATAACTTTGAAGAAGAAAAAAGGGGCTAGGGAAAAAATCGCCCCAAATTCTCCAAAGACGTTTAAACCGGATTAGGTGAAAAGCATGTGTATGTTTAATGCAAACAATGCCTGTTCCACAATGCAAAGTTAAACTACACAAGTAAAAGACTTTAAGTCAAGTAATTCATGAGCAACATTACATTTTAATCAAATATCAAAATAGCTAGGAGACATTGAGTGACTGGGCTCAGAAAGAAAAGTGAGAGATGTGTTCTATGTAATATAGTCTACTGGGTAGGTAGTCTAGTTTATCACTCCCACGCTAAGTAAACTTGAAGGAAGATGCTTTCTTTGTCGTCTGCTGTTTTATCATTGCGCCATAAACACAATTCTACGTGACATAGTATCGCGTAGATGATGTACAATAATTGTCCGTCTACGATCGGTGGCTTTTTCTAATTATAGTCGATGTCCAACTGTCCATCATACAGCGGCTGTATGTTTTCATATAACACCCTGGCATATCCAGGTTTTCAGAAAAAAGAGGAACGCTCTAACCACTGCATCACCGAGTGCTATGGCTGTCAGTTATCGTGTATAGTTTACATATTTTATTTCTGTAGCTATATTAACGAGACTTGCTGGAGATAAAACAATTCTTAAAATGTGCTTGTTTTTTATTTTAGTGTAAAGGTACAAGCATTTCCCTTTTTAAAAATGTATAACACTTTAGGGGTTTCGGGAATAGATTTTGGTTTATGGACCATACAAAAGATCATGTATACAATTTCGGTACAGTCAAAATTAACATTGACTGAATTTTTCATTGTATTTGTATGATCTTTTGTATGGTCCATAAACCAAATTCCATTCCCGCAACCTTTAAAGTGATATACATTTTTAAAAAGGGAAATGAATGTACTTTTATACTAAAATAAAAAAACAACAACAACATTTTAAGAATTTTTTTCCTCCAAATTATTTTATCTCCAGCAAGTCTCCTTAATAGGCAGATCCAGGGGGCGCCCCTCCCTTTCCCACAAAAATACTTCATTTTCGTAGGATTTTTGGCAAGTGCGCCATCAATCACGCGTACGAAATCTTTGACATCCCTTCAGCGCGATTATCTTGACCTTCAAGTCCACGACGGTTGCAATTGTATTGTGGGTGGATGGTTACTCTATTATTTCTGGGTATGCCTTCAGATAAATCCAGTTAAATTCCAAACAACGGGTATAAAAAGCATAAAATGTGGGTCTTTGCATACATATGCATTCTACATTTACTAAAGTGCTCACTTTATCTACAGTAGCACAAAAGAGTAAGATAAAACAAACATACATGTAGCATATACAGTAGCACGTTTGCATTGCATTAGATCTTTCATGGGAGATAAAACCTACAATATATGTACCAAAGCAACAGGCAGCATTTACTTTGGCAACATGTGAGTCTTGACACCATTTCTATCATCATAGCAGCCGCGCCGCATTACGTCCAGTAGGGATTCATGATCGCTGTTGGTTTTATACACAATTGGCGCACCATTGGTCATCACATCAGGACAAATCCTATGAATTGAACTCATGTCATTTTACAAATGTGTTGCAACGCCTTATCCATTTATGCACGCAAGTGCAGTTTGAATTGTAATCAGTATTATATATAAGGCAATCAGCATTATATAACTAATAAAAGCATATTAGACGTAGATATAACTATAACACGAGACGTCGTCACTAAAAATCCGTCCAGAGCATTGTCAGTTGACACAAGCACCAGCTTCCCAATGAACAGTGGAGAGGGGATGTGTTCATTAATTCGCCAATAGAACTGTTCATTTATATGGCAGATAGACCACTCGTATGAAATTACTTCTGTAGGATTGTACTTCACCAGCAATTTCCTGTGTGATAGCTAACGATTTCCATTAATTTCCACCAGTTTTCCTAAAGGATACGCTCAAACAGTCGCTCGTTAAATGTTAGATGATACAATTTGATCAGTTGATAGAAAAAATGGAACCAAGCTTAACTACAAGTGATGGCTCAATCCTCTCTGCTTGTGTTAATGTTAAGACAATGTCACGGTGAATTGCGAGCGAGCAACATAATTTCTTATCTCCATTCTGCACTCTGATTATTGGTATTGGTAGAAACATAAATATGCTGATTTTCCTCTAAAACTATAACATTTAATTCGATTAAACTATAAAAAGAAAATAGTTATTGCATTAAAAAATAGAAGTTCCTTAATGACGTAAGCCACCTCAAGCTAGCAATTCTGAAGAGTATGCAATGCTGCCCCTTTTAGAAGCAAGTAACCTAATAGTGTCACGCCCCATATAGAAGGTCGGCAATGTCTTTTCTGCGTGCGTGGCTACGTGCAAATGTGTTATATCTATTTGTCTTGCTGGCTGTAACGCTGCTCATACATAAATTAGTGAGTATAAAACCATGTGTGCGCCACAGACAAACAAATTACGTCATTGTTCACTTGAAGAATTAGATGATGGTTCTCAAGATGGCCATAAAGGCAATTTTAAAAGGAATTAAGTATTAAGTCCATATCAATAAACTGTATATTCAAAATTTCTATTACTATGCAAGGCCAAAAATATAGACAACGCGGGTCCCACGTGCTACATATTTGTCTAGAATAGACCACCATGTCTTGAAGAACAACAACATGAACATATCTCTGAGCAATAAGATGATTTGTTTTCTGGTTGAGGTGCTAGTCTGTGACATAAGACGGTCAATAGAGGGACCGTGTACGGCTGATTAGAGTGTCATCTTGAAAAATGGATGTATGTGCTCCATTCTAGATCACGTCACGTGACGAGATACAGTGGAGATGTGCGCTCTAAAGATGTTTTATTTGTGTTGTTGGGAACATCATTAGTTTTGGATTTTCCTTGGGGGTTCAGTGTCTATAGTTTGTGTCAGTGGATGTATAAGTTAATGTAAAAATATATCCATGGAGTCTAAATCTATTTGCTATTTGTTGTATAGGATAATGTTTTGATTGAATAGATGTATTAAGATGATTAAGATAGTTATTAATTAACTGTTAGTAACTAGAATTATTTCATATTTATGGAGTTTTTAGATAGTGCGATTCATTATAAATTATGTTTAGTTTATGTTGGACTATAACTTAAAGAATATGCACCGTGCTAATATTACTCGTCGTATCAGCTGTCTATTGTAACGATTTTTGCATCATTGTAACAAAACTACCATTCTTTATCATGAACATGCAGTCGTACATACATTTATTTCGTTGTACATCTTTGATTGTTCTTATCTCAGGAACCTACGTAGAAAGAGTTTGGATTTATGAGTGAATTACTTTTTGTTAACGCGTGTCTTCCAAATAACTGTGCACTTCACTAAAATGATGACCGTTCGTGAACATTGGGAACTATGTTCTCCAATGATATCACCCAATTCTAAATCTATGTATTTGACGGCGTAATCAACTGTGGATCTATTTCTCTCTAGGGCGCAATGACTTTGAAGATGCCGATACTTATGAGGGACAAGATAACAGTGCTCTGAGGATGTTTGAAAACTTGAAAAAGTAAGTATGATGACTTATTATGTCAAACATAACCTGCTTATACATACACATAACATTATCTAAAGATATATGTGCATTTAGGAGATACCGTAAACTTGGATGCTATAGAGATTTGATGTACAATGCGCATTGGGGAGGTGTTTAATCCCCTAACCATGGCCATACCCTGTATACATACCAACACAATTACATGATAAAATGAACACGTTTTGCATAACTTCCACTGTCAGTGTTTAAACTGCACCGTGCTAATATTACTCGTCGTATCAGCTGTCTATTGTAAAGATTTTTACATCATTGTAACAAAACTACCCTTCTTTATCATGAACATGCAGTCGTACATACATTTATTTCGTTGTACATCTTTGATTGTTCTTATCTCAGGAACCTACGTAGAAAGAGTTTGGATTTATGAGTGAATTACTTTTGGTTAACGCGTGTCTTCCAAATAAATATTACCTTAAACATAGGCGGACATGATTGGTAGAGGCTTTGATTTTTTTTTTCATATTGTTTTGCAATGAATTCTTTGAAGTCACACAGTTTCTACGACTGAACGTCTGAAAGCTAATCAGGAAGCCATCGCCATCGGGTCCATCAATAGCGCTAATTTGATGAAGACACTCTGATAATCTTTAACAGCATTTGGTAATAAGTTAGTAACTTAAAGAATATGTACGCGTAATTTAATCAATAGATTCAAGCAGTTTCTACTAGAAGCTCGTGGTTCCGTGATCAGTTGTGCTCATAGCTAGATATCCTTTCACATGACTTACTCATTTCAGGCGCGGATGGCAATCGAGATATGAAGTTTCTAGGTTGGTAGATCCAATACAGCCGTGTACAGGTGTATGTGTAGGCGTGTAGTATTGTCCGGCGCTTCACAATTCGTATTCTTTCAGTGAATTATCACAATCATGTTTATTACAATGAAAGTGAACCAAGAGGGAAATGTTTTAACTGATATCAGAGGACAGCTTGTGTTATTGTACATATTGGGGGTAAACTAGAGTTCATGTGTTCATGTTTATCCTATTGCGTGATGTGTTGTAAAACAACTTCCCATACTCAATGTTCAGGCGATATTTTGGATATAAACAACAGTCTGTGCTTTTTCCAGAAGACATCTTGCTCAAATCAAGTAATGGTTTCCTCACAGACGTAGCTTAAAAAAAGATTAACGGTGCTAGCGAGCGCATGAGTCATGATTCATGAGTTCTTACGAGAGCTAAACATTTCAATAATAACAACATCTTATACTAACCTAGAAAAGTGTGCTAATTGTGAAGTGCATTCAGTGTATCAAATCTAGATTAAGCGCATATTTTGTTGAGCTAATATTTTATTGCAGCAAAATCAACACGCCACATAACCGTTTGTCCGAATGTATGCATATGTGTCATGCATGGGCATCAAAGCAATACGGGTGTAGAGCCACGAGCAATCATCATGTGGTTTCTGTGGAAATATCGAGTAGTTTAACATAGATTGGACGCTTTGTAAAGTGGTTTCATGTTACTAACTTTCAATCAACTAACAGTCTTCTCTGTATAACATATGAAGCTGTCTATTTTGTACTCCGAATTTGTTACCCGTGTATTATATACCATAATATATGTATCAGTGTTGTGCGATATCTATTTAACATTCCGATCCTTGAAGATATATCTATGTGTTTTGGGGGATTTCGTGAGATTTACAGGTCCAATTTAGTGAATATTGGACGAGCTTGCGAGTGTAATTCATTTAACAAACGAGGGCTGTGAATCTCACCGAAGTGCACGAAAAACAAGTAGATAAATTCATTATATCACAAATCACATGTATCTCTACGAATTTATCATTTACAAAAATAGTGTTTTAAGGAGAGATCGGAGGGCATTATTGCGACTGACATCTTGTAGTCACATATTCATGGCCGCTGATTTCGGAATGCATGATTTAAGGGCGTGCTCCTGATAGTGATATAATGGATGGTCATCATACCCGAGGAATCGTTATTGAGATTATCAGAATACAACCTTAACTTATTGTGGTTAATAACATACGGTATGTAATTCGACAAATAAGTTTAGGTTGTTTTGGGCATATTTCTGCGCGCTTCCTTGACAAATGCCATAGATGATGGATCAGCTAACCTGGGTGACTGGTGCCTTTTGTGGAGGATTTATATAATTATTTTGTAGACTAATTTCATTTGACTTGAACAGTATCTCGAAACTACTATTAAATGTAAATTTAGCACAAAAAATACGAAAATATAAAATGCATAAGGACCAGTCCGCCATATTAGTTGAAACATGTATCCTGTATGTTTATGTATTCGCACAGCTTTACTATTAAGTTGAATAATACAAATGTGTAAATAATCATTATTGCACATACATTTGTACGTATGTTGTCCAATAGGTGTTTCAGTAGCTACACACTTTATCCGTAAACCAGATATTTGAACATATTTAGCTGTCATTACGTTTATAGTAAATCGACAGGGACAGGGAGTTGGTTGGTACCTAATGATGTGTAGAACGTTCTTGGATTCAAATATTGTAATTTAAAACCATCTGTATGCGAATTTTGAATAGAAGTATAGGTTTTTTGTCGAGAGATGTCCAATGATTCTACACCTGGGAACACAAGAACACATCCGATATATTCTCAATTTCTCACTACTATGATATGGTGGGAGCACGTGACGTTTCAAAAGTCTGGATAATATAACCACAAATGTAAATTGGTCAAAATTTGTTAGAGTAGTATAGTCCTATGCATTGATGGAAAACTTGTTTACTCAGCCTACATTAAATGAAAACAAGAGATCTACTACAGACATATACATATAATGAATTGAACATATAATATATTGAATCATTTGTAATACACAATGAATGGTACTATTAAGTCAACGGTTTTGCTTTGGAATTCCATCCGTCTACTTAACGATATTTAGATCTCAAATAAAACAAAATTGCGCAAGACATCCCATTAGACACCACCTACGCCCTCGATTCAAATATTACCGTCTCCTTTTGACCCTTTGCTTTGCTTGCAGACGTGACTGGTGTGCCAGATGGGGTGACCCGTGCGTCCCCAACGCTAAAGTGTCGTTTGCCCAGTGCTGTGACAATCTGCGATGCTTGTGCGGCAAATTCTGGTCGCAGGGCAAGTGTCTGTGCAAGAGCGCGTCCACGTTCGGTCGATAAAACGGCAATGCTGCTCTCGGCCGCTCATCGGGACAGTGAGGTCTTGCGATATACGAAACGTTAGCAGTCGTGTACCGAGAGACTTGACACCTCGTTGGTGAAAGAAATAATCTAAAAAGGAATACTCTGAAGATATTGGCTAGAATTCACCGCTATTGTAGCATTATTGCCATGTGCTTTGTGCTTATTTTGAGTTTCTTTTCACACACAACGGCCTCTGGTAGAGATCAGGTCCACAACGAACTCTTGCAGAGGCCTATATTTTGTTTTGTGGACTTAAGTTATGCATTTTCGTGCTTATTTTTGTTTGCGAAAGAATGGATACTATCTGTTCCAGGTTAACAACTCACAGGATGCTTCAGACATTTCCCATGTTTTGAATTTTCATTAAGATTAGAAATTGCAATGCAGCCAAAATACAAAAATATCAAATATACCTCAATGTATATTAAAGTTGTTTTCCTAAATGGTGCGTTTGTTTTTCTTATTGTTACAGTATTATTTGTTGCAAAATCATTGCGAATACCACGTTGGATTATCACGTTATATCTAACAATGAAACAGATCATGCAATACACACACACACACACACACACACACACACACACACACACACACACACACACACACACACACACACACACACACACACACACACACACACACACACACACACACACACACACACACACACACACACACACACGCACACACACACACACACACACACACACACACACACACACACACACACACACACACACACACACACACACACACACACACACACACACACACACACACACACACACACACACACACACACACACACACACACACACACACACACACACACACACACACACACACACACACACACACACACACACACACACACACACACACACACACACACACACACACACACACACACACACACACACACACACACACACACACACACACACACACACACACACACACACACACACACACACACACACACACACACACACACTACTTTCTTTTCAAACTGTGTGGTGGTTGCTGAACTGTACAGTAACCTAGTTGGTCAATTCATATTATTTTTAATACACAGTGACGAGTATCATATTTGTCAATTATAAAATACACCTCACAAAGTGCACAATGTGAACTGTGTATGAATACGTGAATATGGTTCACTTGATATGATAGCAGGTTTTTGTATAATGGTTAAGTCACATAGCCCGGTAAATGTCCGGGACTGGTGGAGCTCGGTGGGTTTTCTTTTAACTGATAAGATAATTCTCTATCCATGTTGACGTATATCTGTTAATCAACAATTTCAACACACACCATCAGGCAGTGTAAATATATAGTCACTTTGATGATTATTACCCCAAATCCACAAAATACTAATAGCAAAATTTACCGTCGTCAAAGGTCTTGATTTTTAGAGTAGTGTATATAATATCATTTTGTTTAAGTACGCTGAAATAGGAAAATAAAATCCCTTTCCTACAAAACAATGTTTTGATCTATAATGCACTCTAGCAATATGTGATGATTGAATAGAACACAATGCAACAGGATATTCTGAGTCACATCACAGGCCTTACTGGAGACTCGAAATTTTGAACGTAAGAAATCTTAACAGAACTGTAATTATACCTGTTTTACTTTTTGTTTATTTAAATGGTTAGATATCCTTTATGGCAAAGTATCACTAGGCAAGACAAATTCGAACTATGCAATGTACCTATCCATTACAAGCGCATTCTACATCTAATAGCATTTAACATACGAAAGTACATGTATGTAGATTGTTGGCATCTGAATGTGAACCTATATGTGTCTCGGGCACATCAGGATCAGGATTGGTAGAGCGTCATTCTAATGTTTCTATTCAGTGAACGCCTTGTTCGTCGAGAATTGTGCAGGCAACAAACGCTCCGACTTGCTGTCCGGCCACAATATAAAGTGTAACACGAAAGCGCCACACGATAATTTAAAGCTGGCGTATTTGTACCTAATGTTCGTAAATGTCTTTGGCTTATTATTCAAAAACTACATGCCTAAATTTGATAAATGAGAGTTCGTTGGAAAGCTCTTCGAATATACTTTAAATCAATTTTAAAACATACCTCAAGAGAATTCAGGGGTCTATTTGCATCAAAAAGGTCTTAAATCAATACATATAATTGAATCCTAAAGAACTACACCCAGGCCAGCATTATAGTTGATTGTGTGAATATTTGGTTACAAATTATGGTGGCGAATAACACATGATAGTATTGTTACACTTTTTTCAAACATGGGGTCTCCGGGGGTCTAGTGGTGTTAGAATGGGTCATCAATCAATACATATGCTACAATCCGTATGAATAAGACCCAACCATCATTAAAGGTGACTGTGTAAAACGATTCTAACAAATTAAGGTGGAGATTAGGACATGAGAGCCTTGTTACCATTGTTGCGCGATAGGGCCTCCAGTGGTCTATTTGCCCTAAAAATGGACCTAAATCAATAAACATTCTTGAATAATAAAGAAGTAGGCCCAAGTCATCAATAAAGGTGATTGTGTTAAAACTTTCTTACAAATTGAGGTGGATAGTAACAAATAATAGACTTGTTACCCTATTTTATAGATAGTCTTCGGCGGCCATTTACGTAAAAGTAAGACCTATATCAATACATAGGCTTAAATCCTAAAGAACTAGAATGAGGCCATCATTATAGATGATTGTGGGGATATTTGTTTACAAATTAAGGTGGTGACTAACACAAAGTATAGCCTTGTTACCCTTTTTTACAGATAGGGTCTCCGGGGGTCTATTGGTGTTAGAATGGGACCTCAATCTATGTGTATATTAGAATACTAAACAGCTAGACCCAGGCCATTATTAAAGATGATCAGGTAAACTATTTCTTACAAATTAAGTTGGAGACTAACACATAGTAGCCTTGTTACCCTTTTTTTACAGATAGGATCTCCGGGGATCTATTGATGTTAGAATGGGTTCTCAATAAATACATATACTAGAATCCTAAACAGCTAAACCAAGGCCATCATTAAAAATGATCCTGTAAAAACTTTCCTACAAATTAAGGTGGAGACTAACACATAGTAGCCGTGTTACCCCCTTTTTACAGATAGGGTCTCTGGTGGTCTATTGGTGTTGGAATGGGTCCTATATCAATACATATGCTAGAATCATTAAGAAGTAGACCCAGGCCATCATTATAGGTGATCGTGTAAAATCCTTCTTAAAAAAGGTGGTGACTAACACAAAGTAGCCGTGTTAGCCTTTGTTTACAGATTGGGTCTCCGGGGGTCTATTTGTGTTAGAATTGGTCCTCAATCAATACATATACTAGAATCCTTAAGAAGTAGACCCAGGCCATCATCATTGCTGATCATGTAAAACTTCCTTAGAAATTAAGGTGGACATTAACAAATGCTAGCCGTGTTACCCTTTTTTACAGATAGGGTCTCCGGGGGCGTATTGGTGTTAGAATGGAGCCTAAATCAATACATTTACTAGAATCCTAAAGAAGAAGACACAGGCCATCACTAAAGGTTATCTTTTAAAAACTTTTTTTTTCAAATTAAGGTGGACAATAACACATAGTAGCCTTGTTACTCTTTTTTGAAGATATAGTCTCTGGGGGTCTATTGGTGTTAGAACGGGTCTCAAATCAATACATATGCTAAAATGCTGAAGAGCTAGACCCAGGCCATCATTACATTTACTAGAATCCTAAAGAAGAAGACACAGGCCATCACTAAAGGTGATCTTGTAAAAACTTCCTTGCAAATTAAGGTGGAAACTAATAGAAAGTAGCCTTGTTACCCTTTTTTACAGATAGGGTCTCCGGGGGTCTGTTGGTGTTAGAATGGGTCCTCAATCAATACATATACTAGAATCCTAAAGAAGTAGACCCAGGCCATCACTAAAAGTGATCTTATAAAAACTTTCTTTCAAATTAAGGTGGAGACTAACACATAATTGCCTTGTTACCCATTTTTACAAATAGGGTCTCCGGGGGTCTATTGGTGTTAGAATCGGTCCTCAATCAATACATATACTAGAATCCTTAAGATGTAGAACCAGGTCATCATTAAAGGTGATCTTGTAAAAACTTTGTTAGAAATTAAGTTGGAAACTAACACAAAGTAGCCTTGTTACGCTTTTTTACAGATAGGGCCTCCGGGGGTCTATTGATGTTAGAAAGGGTCCCAAATCAATACATATACTAGAATCCTAAAGAAGCAGACCCAGGTGATCTTGTAATAACTTTCTCACAAATTAAGGTGGACACATAGTAGCTTTGTTACCCTTTTTTACATATAGGGTCTACGGTGGTCTATTGGTGTTAGAATGGGTCTGCAATCAATACATACACTAGAATCCTAAAAAAGTAGACCCATGCCATCATTTAAGGTGATCTTGTAAAAACTTTCTTTCAAATTAAATTAGAGACTAACACATAGTATCCTTGTTACCCTTTTTATATAGCTAGGGTCTCCGGGGGTCTATTGGTGTTAGAATGGATCCTCACTCTATACTTATACTAGAATCCTGAAGAGCTAGAGCCAAGCCATCATTTGAGGTGATCTTGTAAAAACTTTCTTTCAAATTATGGTCAAGACTAATACATAGTAGCCTTGTTACCCTTCCTTTGAAGATATGGTCTCCGGGGGTCTATTGGTGTTGGAATGAGACTCAAACCAATACATATACTAGTCTCCACGTTAATTTGTATGAAAGCTTTTAGGATTATCTTTAATGATGGCCTGGGTCTTCTTCTTTAGGATTCTAGTATATGTATTGATTTAGGACCCATTATAACACCAAGAGACCCCCACAGACCACATCTGTAAAAGAAGGGTAACAAGGCTATTATGTGATGTCTGGGTCTAGCTTTTTAAGATTTTAGTATATGTATTGATTGAGACCCCATTCTAACACCAATAGACCCCCGGAGACCCATCTGTAAAAAAAGGGTAACAAGGCTACTTAAATTATGCTAGTGTCCACTTTAATTTGTAAGAAAGATTTTACTCGATCATCTTTAATGATGGCTAGGGTCTAGTCCCTCAGGATTCTAGTATATGTATTGATTGAGGACCCATTCTAACACCAATAGACCCCCCAGACCCCCATCTATAAAAAATCGTAACAAGGCTACTATGTGTTAGGCTTCACCTTAATTTGTAAGAAAGCTTTTACAGGATTATCTTTAATAATGTCTTGGGTCAAGCTATTCAGGATTCTAGTATATGTATTGATTTAGGACCCATTCTAAAATCAATAGACCCCCGCAGATGCCATCTGTAAAAAATGGGTAACAAGGCTATTATGTGTTAGTCTCAACCTTAATTTGTAAGAACGCTTTTACAGGATCATTTTATTGATGGCCTGGGTATAGCTTTTCAAGATTTTATTATATGTATTGATTTAGGACCAATTTTAAACCAACAGACCCCCCATCTGTAAAAAAAAAGGTAACAAGGCTACCATGTGGTAAACTTCACCTTAATTTGTAAGAAAGTTTTTACAGGATCATGCTTTGTTCTAGCTGTTCAGGATTCTAGTAAATGTATTGATTGAGGTCCCATTCAAACACCAATAGACCCCCGGAGACCCTATCTGTAAAAAAGTCTAACAAGGCTACTATGTGTTAATGTCCATCCTAATTTGTAAACAAATATTCACACAATCACCTATAATGATGGCCTGTGTGTAGTTCTTCAGGTGTCTAGTATATGTGTTGATTGAGAACACATTTCATGGCAAATAGACCCCCGGAGACGCTATCTCTAAAAGAGGGTAACAATGCTATTATGTGTTATTCTCCACCTTAATTTGTAATAAAGTTTTTACAGACTCACCTTTAATCTAGTTATTAAGAATTCTAGTATATGTATTGATTTAGGCCCCACTTTAACACCAATAGACCCCCGGGGGCGCTTGCTGTCAAATAAGTGCCACAAGGTTATAATGTATTAATCTCCACCATAATTAGTTAGAAAATGCTCATGATTACATAACATAATTGTCTAGTATCAATTCTAAATGGAGTCTAGGTTCGGTATTGATCGCCCATGCCTTTTTAACACCAATAGCGGTCGGAAGTTCTTCAGCGAGATGTGATTTAAATTGGTACTTAACGCGAACGTAGCGATCACTGGATCATGCTAACCAACACGTTTTCGTCAGACCAGAAAATGGCGTGAGTCTAGTCAGTCGATTCGGAGTTTTCAATTGTTAATATAGAACAATAATCCTTTATTAGCTCATATGATTTTCAACCGAACGTTTTCATATTAACAGTACACATTCTGAAGACTGTCTAGTTTCTTATTTTCATCATAATAAATAATAAAATATATAGCAACGAGTCCGATTTGGACAAAATCGAGTAATAGGCAATACATTTGACAGCAAACGCCGAACGAAGGGTGTTAGACGTGGCGATTGATGTGATTAATGGTCAAATTAAACTATTTAGTTAAAACAATTACATAGACTTATGTATATGAATGGAATCGCATCTTACTGCAGATTATTTCCATCAAAATTATATATTAATACGACAATGTATAAGAGAGATATGATCCAATATATCTGTGAGGTGTTTTTACCTGTCGTCGCCTACTGATATTGTCAGTAGACTTTTTATGATCATGCAAAGATTTCACTGTTTCAACTTAATTAAATATACTAAATGTGATAGTTTATAGTTAATTTTACTATCGAACGAAAGAAAAATATATTATCTGTGGTGCATGTAAGTGAGATTGCTGAAGTCTTAAGTTTTATTGAGCTGTGTGCGTTCAAAATGTATTGCGCAATTTCTCCCATAAGCATAACATTGGGACAGCTTGTATCATCGCTCGCTCCATAATCCAGTTGAGTTTAGTCTGGTTGTAACGGTAGTTCCTGTTCTGGTGACTTCCATGCCCTATGGACCCTCGGAGACCTTTGCTTTTAAACGAAGTGCCACAATCTTATCGATTACTACCTTCAATGATCATTTGTAAGAAAATATGTATTCATTAACATTAAATTATGGCCTAGGTCTTGCTTTAAATAATCATTTGTACTGATGAAGGACCCACTTTAGCACAAATGGACCCTGCAGACCCTTGCTGTTACAAAAATGCCACAATGTCATCATATATTCGTCTCCAGAAAATATACACACAGTTAATACATGCATGTACAATTGTACATCAAACTATCAATTTGATAAAAACATATATTTAAAGAGCTTTGAATTATAACACCCAGCTGAAGATGTTACTAATCTCATGAAGTACTGTTTGAGAACATTTTGTTTAAACTTGATTTCGATCCTTTAAAGTTGAAATTAACAAGCAGAAATCGATTGTACAACCTAAAACAAATATCCATCACCTTGATAAATTAATAACGTTACCCTTTTTGCCCGGGGAGCCTCTCCAGCGACCCCTAACTCGAATTGTGTACGTATTTAGTGTCACAATGCAAACTAAGCTGAAAAATGATTTGGTATTGGCCATTTTCCTGTTCTCCTGAATTTTACGTAATCCGGATGATTATGAAACGCAAGAGGTCAAGAAATCTCACATCCCTATTTGTTTTTTAGATTATTTTGTGTTAAAGTTTATATATCTCTTACTGGCCTGCCAATGTTAATTTTTTTTGTGCCTGTGCAAGAATTAAACTACACATTGTATATAATTCCCCACAGACTCACATGCAAAAAGGGTAACAATGGCTATAGAACTGATGGATGGGTTAATTAAGCATTTTAAGATTTTACAATACTGTAGAAACCCCATTAAGACCACCTTCTCAATTCTAAGACCCATCTGTAAAAATTTTTCCAAGGCTACTTTGTGCTAGTCTCCACTTTAATTTGTAAGAAAGCTTTTTACAATATTCATCTTTAATGATGGCCTGGGTCTAGACCCTTCAAGATTCTAGTATATGTATTGATTGCAAAAATTCTAACACCAATAGACCCCTGCAGACCCCATCTCCCAAAAAGGGGTAACAACCAAAAGTTAGTCTCCATGATAATTTGTAATAATGATTTTTTCAGGTTTATCTTTTAATATGCCTTGGGTCTACTATTCAAACCAGTAGTATATGTATTGATTTAGGAGCTATTACATGGTCAGTTTACCACCTCATGCCATGTATCAAATTATTAACAAGGCTGGTCTGTGAGTCTCAACTGATTTCAGTAAGGGGCTTTACAGGATCATTTTCTACTGGCCTGGGTATAGCTTTTGGGGAACTTATTATATGTGAATTTAAGAATTTTGTTAATAATACAGCCAAGCCTAAAATTAAGACCAAGGCTACCATGTGGTAAAATAAGATCCTTAATTTGAGGCAGTAATTACAGAGCAGGTCATGACCATACTGCAAATGCATCATTTATCTCCCATTCAAACTTCAATAGACCCCGGGGCCCTATCTGTAAAAAATGTTTAAGTGGTGTGTTACCCTCCATCCCTTAAATTGTTACCAAATATTCACACAATCACCATTGGTACGAGTTCTGGTTCTTCCGGCCTTTCATATGGGTACCTTGGAGACAATTTCATTTAAACAAAGTGCCCCAATCTTCTCGATAAAAGAGGGTAACAATGATTATGTGTCTCAGACTCCATTGCATGATTTTATTAAGTTTTTATTATGGCCTAGGTTGAGGTTATTAAATAATTATTTGTACTGATTTAGGACCCCACTTTAACACAAATGGACCCGACCCTTGCTGTCAAAAAATCAATAAAAGGTTGCAATGTATTAATCTCCACCATAAATAAAAGAAAGTTCTTCAAATTTACTGCAAAATTGTTAATCAATTTAAATGGAGTCTAGGTAACTCATTGAATGTGCAAATCCACTAACATCAAACGGAAGTATTCAATGTGATTTAAACATTGGTATAGCGTGGCGATCACTGGATCATGCTAACCAACACGTTTTTCATCAGACCAGAAAATGGCGTGAGTCTAGTCAGTCGATTGGAGTTTTCAATTGTTAATATAGAACAATAATCCTTTAGTAGCTCCTTATTTTCATCCGAACGTTTTCATATTAACAGTACACATTCTGAAGACTTCTGGTTTCTTGTTTTTCATCATAATAAATAATAAAATATATAACAAAGTCCGATTTGGACAAAATCGAGTAATAAACCCAATACATTTGACGAAAAGCAAACGCCCGAGCGAAGGGTGTTGTTACGTGTTGGTTAATGGTCAAATTAAACTGAAACAATTATTTGGTTAAAACCCATTTTCATGCTCTCTTACTGCAGATTATTCCATCAAATTATATATTAATACGACAATGTATAAAGAGATATGATCAATATATCTGTGAGGTGTTTTTTATCTGTTCGCCTGCTGATATTGTCAGTGAATTTTTATGATCGTAAAAGATTTCACTGTTTTCAAATCCAAATATACTAAATTTTTTTTAGTATTTTCTATCGAGCGAAAGAAAAATCTTTTATCTGTGGTGCATGTAAAATGATGGACCGTCAAGGAACTAATTTTGACAATCTTTATGTGGTAAAATATGAAAAGATAATGTTAGATGAATATATCTTGCATCGCATGTAGGAAAATGATAAAATTTCCTATCAGTGGCGAAATATTTCTGTTTTTAAACACACCATATAAAACAAAGCAAATATAAAGAGAATTCGCAAATCACTACACAAACTCACATAATATTCAATCAAAATATAACTTGGTCGAATCTCTACATTTATGTATTTTAGTATATATCTCGTATGTAATACAATACGTTTTGGTACCCTATGCTCTCCATCTATACCGAAACACAATGCAGCCTGAAATTCTGTATCCATCAAATAGAAGAGACGAACCTGGTGAAAGTGTGTGTAAACGGCTGGGTAACAGGAGGCGGAACGTGGTAAGTATTGCATTCAAACCATTGCATAATGACTAACAGTCAATGATAAAAGATTATGATAAACGATAACACTTATACTCTCACAACTCTTCACGCAGTGTTCTCACAATGTTTGTATTGCTATCCCAACGACACATTTTGGGGTAATGGCATTCAATATATGTCCAATCCATCACATGAGTAATTCAATTTTGTGTACGCCATTTTCGTTTCATAGTGATATATCTAGCCATTCTCCGACTATCTGCAGAGCCATCTATCGTATATAATATGTTATCAAAGGTATCGTACCAAGCATTTATTTGCATAAGAAACACTTGACAAAATTATGCAGAACACATTCAAATAGCGAAAGTAGTACTTGAGTTCCATCTGAGCCACTGACTTTTGTATCTATGTTAGACTTGTCTGGCTCTTTTTCTATAGGTCATTGTCCGTCGTCAAATATGCATGAATTGGTGGGATAGTTGATTAAAGACGTTGAATTAACTTCATCTAAACATTGAGGGAGACCCCAAAACGTATATACTTGCCAGGCTGCTTTTATTCGAGCTAAGGTATAACAATTTTAAGATACGTATGCACATCCACATCAGCACCCATCATAGCACTGTTCTAACAGCCACCTCTGCCACCACCACCCACCTCCACCGTAGTACGCATGTCAACTCTGTATTCTGAAGCCACCAGTCCATGGCCTGAAAGTGTCTGCCCACCTCATCCATATCCCCGGCCACTATTCAACAGCATAAGGAGGCCTATTGTATATAGCATAGGTCTACACCATACACACTGTCCTGATACCCTCACCCTTCGCCCTGACAACATCCTATTCTCATATCCACTTATACACTAGCCAATAATGCTATATCACAATCACATTACTACTAATGTAGAACGACATTGGCCTACACATTGTTTTTTTCTCATCGCTTTGCTTCCAAGAATGATGACCACATCTAGAATTTCAAAGCCCTGTAGCCATCATCACTGTCTGGCAATATAGCGTCCCATAATACAGGCGAGGTAAATTGGAACCGTTGAAGGCCAAGCGAATCATATTATATACATATTCGAATATGCGGTGTTAAGCAAACATAGAACACAGTTATTTACTCAACACATCAACATATTATTATACACTTTGGAGGTGGGCGGTTATTTATTAGCAAAACATGTAATCCTCCAGGCGCATCATGGCTTGTGAAAAACGATCGCCTTTTAGAGTGATTGCTGCAAATGTAGAACACCGAGCTATCTAATTAAAGAGCAAAATTGCTCAAGTTCTATAGTGCGGATGGTGGTGTCCATTGCGTATATTACGTCATTCTCTATTCTTTACTCTATCGCAGTTTTGCGACATCTAAATCTTCAACACAAACGACGAGCTAACTATGAACTATGTGGTCCACTGGAACACGCGATGGCAGCAGGTCAAGGCCGTGCGGCAAGTCCAAGCCTCTGGGGACAGACGACGGTGAGTGTCCTCTGGCCGTTTAATCTCATATGACCGTGAAAGCCTAGTATTATGGGATACAGTTGCAGGTTGATGCACATATTTATGTCCACTTTTAGACACTTTTAACTCCAGGAACGTCAGATGATTTTAAGTGTAGCATTTTGTGGTTCATGTAATTCTAGGACTGCAGCATTTCTATTTTATCGCAAGTCGTTTTTAAGAGCGGCGTCTATCTAGGATAAAACGCCCACGCCCACTGAGGGATGTAGACGGAAATTAAAAAACGATAAAGCAATGGTTACACCTTCAAATGACGTGTGTGCTCAGTGTAGATATCCGCTGCTTGGGGACTACATGTGATGCTGACTCGAGTTTTATACGCAATATCAAAGTGATAGGTTTCTAAATGAATACATACAATTGTTATTTCAACTTTATATATGTTACTATACTTGGGGTTATGTGTCCCCCTTTGTGAATAGAATATATGATGTTGCAGTTGACGTAAAAGGACAATGTTTATTATTTTCACACCTTCTGCTAATTGTCTCTCTAAGTGGATTATAAAGCTCTGAACAACATTGACAGCAAACTCTTCTGGTTAGTTAGGGTGCACTCCTGTTAGACCTTTAAATATGACCAGTTGTAACGTGCCAGTGGTCACTATTTACATTAACCTACATTGCGATCAAACCCTAAAAAATGGCCTAGCTGCTGTAAAGTGTCAACACTGTAAATTATAACCAATTATACAATGCATTCGATGGCTGACATCCACTCACTTTCAGGTCGTCATGGCCATTTTCGGGTCTATGGTGCAGCTTAAGACCTTACATATAACACCACGATGGTCTCTTTGATACCATCCTAGCCTGACCTTCACCTTGTCAAAGTCTGACCTCGTGTGGGCCATGTGCAGAGCCGACAAGTAGACTGGCACTTCTGAGACTAGAACGCGAATCGCTTCCTACGCGGTCATTTGTCAACGTATCTAGACCTATGGTATATGAAAAACAATCTACTCTTCACGCTCGTTCTTTTAGTGACAGTCCCATAGGCAGATCCAGGGGTGTGCATGGGGCGCCCCCGCCCCTTTTCCAACCAAATTACTTCAATTTCTTAAGGCTTTTGGCATGTCCGCCAAAGTGCATACAAACCCATGAAATCCCTCAAGTGCACCCCCCCCCCAATCCAAATTCCTGGATCTGCTCGTGAGCCCCATCGCCCTATGCCAAAGAAGAAGACATGTAAGATTCCTAGCTCAGCTTGATTACAATTAGCGGTGGTCACAGTATACGGCAGCGAGACCATTTTTGGCTGCGTGGTGACAATTTAGGTTAACGTAAAATATGATTCGTCACAATTTACATTTGGTAATATTTTATGGTCTAAAATCGCCGCTTGTAGAAACAGTGTACAATATGTAGAGAGGTCATATTTCAAGTTATGTTAAAACTATTGCAGTAAATGCCAAAATGTGACCTGACATGGACTTCTGGAAGGCACGCTTTACTTGGCAACGTGTCAAAACTGGAAACGGTAGTGGCCGCTACCTATGTAAACATTGCACTAAGTTTGAATATTTCATTTCAAGCACAAATGAAAGCATTAAATAGAATGCTGAGATTGACAAATTGCGAAAAGTGAGAAAAGTTAATTGGCAAAGTGCCATTAGATGAATACAAGTGATGGTCATTATAGTTATGTCAAAAGTGTATCAGAGGTCATGGTTCAAGTTGTATGGAAACTAGTGCAAGAGATGGCAAAATTTCACCTGAAATGGCCTTCTGGAAATCACACTTAAATTGTCAGTGTGCCACAATTGGACACAAGTTATGGTCACTCTAGGTATGTAAACGTGGCATCACATGTGTTGGACATGTTTCCAGGTGCATTGAAACTACTGCAGAAAATGACAAAAATGACTTCAAAATGATGTTTTTGGAAGTTACACTTAAATTAGCAAACTGCCGAAACTGAACACATATGATAGTCCTTGGGTATGTAAGCATTACACCAGGTTTGAATGTTTTCTTTTAAGCAGTAATGCAAAAAATCTGAAAATTGACCGAAAATGACATTGTGGAAAGCCGACTTTAATTGGTAAAGTGTCCAAAAATGGATCACTTCGTTGTCCCCTTGTACATAATAGATGTAAAAGGTAAGATCGATATGTTATAGTAAATGCTGTAGCTTGTCCGGAAACACACACACACACACACACACACACACACACACACACACACACACACACACACACACACACACACACACACACACACACACACACACACACACACACACACACACACACACACACACACACACACACACACACACACACACACACACACACACACACACACACACACACACACACACACACACACACACACACACACACACACACACACACACACACACACACACACACACACACGTGGATACAAACAAACAAAAATGCACAATAGCACCAAATACACTACAGTAGCGAGTGAGTCCAGTGATGCTAGTATGTGTGTGACCAATCACAATTGCGTATTTACATCCACAGTGGACGCCTGTTTCATGATAACACCAAATACCTAGTACCAATGTAACCATTGGTCGCATTCATTTGAGTAACATCCACGTTTATATTTGTTATCCGAATGACTATACGAGTTTACAGGAGGAATGAACTACAAATCGCATATGACCTCGTTTAAGCTTATCCATTACAGCTGTGTAACGTATACGGTCAGAAACATACATTTACATTTGTGGTCAAACCTAATCTTTTGAATTATCCGATTATTGGCATCCAGTGTCATTTACATGTGTTGGTATTCGAAGGAGCGAAGGGTCATTGCGCGGTAAATGAGACTTCAGTGAGAATTTCAGGTTGAATAGGAGTTTAATTTACATATTAGCTTTGCGGCATATAAAATATGTTAACGTAAACATATGACACTGGTGTAAAACCCAAAACAAGAGTGGTCATGATAAAGGCTGAACAAATTAAACTTTATGCAGTATTTATTCAATCCAAATATAAGCGGAATTCTAGCCTCTCCTCTGACATTATCGTGTTTTATCATTCTTGTATATGACATAGAAAACGAACGAACTTATTGCTCTAGAAAGTTATCTTGGATAATCATATTGTAAGATGAAATAGCAATCGGTGCTGATTGTGGCCATAATGATACAATAACACAAACCTTTTTGCCACGACATGGAGCTACATACAATGCATTCACTCTCAAAACACCAAAGAATATTGTGCTCCTTTATGCGTAGTATTATTATTGCTATCAAACTATGTTTTTACAAATTGAAAGTATGTATATATTGTGCCGAGTAGAATCACTGATGCTCATCTTGATGCTTATAAATTCACCAAGGATTCGAATACATCGTAGTACAGCTTACTCTGATTTCAGTACATATAGATGCATATGTGGGGATGTGATTCACATACACATTACACTTGTCCATCTATAAATAATTATGAATACTAGTACATCTCTTGCATTTGAAAAGTGATATGGTGTACGATGGCATGCGACGGGGTTGCCTACACCACATCAGTGGGTACCTTCAGGGCGGTGGCCAATAGTCTATTACCATATACGGCGCTACCGTGCTGTACTCGTGAGTCAGAATCTCCTAATCAGCATCTATTTCTTGCAACCACCAGATAGGACTTGTTGAAATGATGATTTTTATTGCCTTCAGTAAGTACGCAATGGCATGGACTAGGACTTAACGAATGAGCGAGGCACTGTTTTCGGGAGCTATTAGTCTTGGATTTTATCATCAGTTTCTTTTAAATAGTGCCGTTTTGATGGTGGAATCACACCAATCATCTTAATCATTGTCATACAAATGAAGACATCGGTGTATTCATACTAAATGGACATATTTGTTTGATATGTATAAGTACAAAGTCACTAAATGGAAGAAGAATATGTGGACTGATAGGTTGATGTAATTCAAACATATTCACATGCTAAGCAGACACCATCACAGCATAATAGATCAACATTAATAATTGAGAAACCGCAGAACGGATTTGGAATTCATCACTCTGTGTGTGATGCGATTTTATTAGTTGTCTACAAGAACCGGTTGTCATAGAACAATGGGAGTTGTTGTACGCTGTGCACGGTCTATAGAGTATCAATGAAGAATCGTATAAGCACAACCGGTGTCCATTTTGTGTAACACGGATTAAACGCAACATAATTCCACGATTAATTGTAACAAAACAACAGTAAAATTAAAAACCTATAAAAGGATTGATCTGTGAACGTATTGATGTTCTTAAAACAAGATATTTACACCAATGATTATGCTAAACCAATTTCAGGCTGCGAGGACATTGCAACCTGTTCCAATGTCACACATTCAGCGCCTCGGCGGTTCCAACCATATGCCATCAACCACATACAAGTTCATTTTCGCAGACAGCAGGAACAGGGGAGACCAAATGATATACGACAGGAGGAGTGGTATTTGACAGCGTGAAAATAGATTTAGTGACTAGAAAGAACTTTCGCATCAGAAGCAGCAGCAACAGTAGCAGCTGCAACAGCAGCACACCAGCACCAGCAGAAGCACCATCAGCAGCCCGAGGAGCAACAGCTCTAGAAGACAAGTAACATCACCACATTTAGCAGCAGCCATCACCATGTTTCTGTTCAAGAGCGACGTGGCGGTGAAGCACGTGACGCTGCCCATCCTCTCGGCCGTCATGCTGGTGGGGAACGGCATGCTCATCTACGTGATGGCCAAGCACAAGAACCTGCGCACCGTCACCAACTACTTCGTCATGTCGCTGGCGCTGTCAGACGGGCTCATGGGCAGCATCATCATCCCGCTGCTTGTGCTGGCCGAGGAGGGCGCGCTGGGTGGCTCGCCCGAGGTCTGCCTAGTAGTCTTCTGCATCGGCATCACGCAGGTGCTCGTCTCGTGTCTCACGCTCACCAGCATCGCCCTCGAGCGCTATTTCGCCATCATGCGCCCGCTCAAGCACCACGCGTGGATGACGACGCGCAACGCGTGCCTCATTATCGTCTGCTGCTGGACCTACGCCGTGTTTATCGGCTGCCTGCCGCTGATGGGCTGGAACGCGCTACCCAGTCACTCATTCTTCGCGGGTAGCGGGGACAGGCCCATGGTGCAGGCGTCGACCCACGACGCAGGCGACATTTCGACATTGACAGTCGATGGCGTGATAATTGGCAGCAGCAGCAGCGACACGTCGGCAACTGCCATGGTTAATTACAGCGTGAATTGCAACCACCGAGCCAGCTCATCACCGGGGACGACAACGGGTCCAAATTGTACAGCGAACCTGCCAGACTCGATGAACGCTAATCACGTCGTAAATGCGATTAACGGCTCCTTGTTGCTTGGCGGGCGGCCGCTCCCCATGTGTCGATACCAAATGGTGATACGCGGAAGCTACGCCGCCTTTATGTATCCAGGCCACTTTGTACCTCTTTGGGTGGTGATGTTCGTCCTTTATGGCCAGATATACTTCCGGTCACGAAATCAAGGCTGTGGACACAGGAGACTGAGCAGTACAACGAGCACGCTTACGGGCAAGTCGGGACAAGTGAAGCTGCAGATGATGTCCTCGAGGAGGGCCAAAGAAAATTGGAGAGCGCTGAGAATTTTAACTGTACTTGTGGGCTATTTTCTCTGCTCTTGGCTGCCAGTTGTGATTTGGTATTGCCTACTGTACAGGGGGTTCTCGGTGGAGTATGCCTACAGTATCGAGCCCACCCTGCCTTATTGGTTTTACAACGTTGGGATAACATTAGCGTTCGGAAATAGTGCCGTTAACCCTTTCCTCTATGGCCTTGGGAATCGTAGTGTACGTAATGCGTGGGTATTGAGCTTTTCCTGTAAGAAGGGTGCTAGAAAGGGTAGGGGCTATCTGTCCACGTATAATACAGAGACGGTGTTGATGACCCCAAGAGAGAGTCCTGTTGTAGGTTATAGCCGACAGAACTCGTTGATATCGACCACCATGGACTCTAATGTCATTAGGAAGGTGTCTTCTATTGGTCAGAGAATGGAAACTACCACCTGTGCTTCAGACAGGTCCACGTGCGTTTCTGCTGTGTAGGTACAGCACATACCGCTAGATGTAGACCGTCTTTATTATTATTTAAGAGTAGCATACATCATTATGTGGATGGTAATACCATAGAGTTACTTTTTATCCATTTATTGGCTATGGTTAAATTGGTAGGCCTATGTCACATATACGTACACATTGTTAACTCGTTTGAATGAAGAAAAAACACATCTATCAACTTTGGTCTACTTTCGACAAACTCAACAGTGTGTATAGTTCAGTAGCAGACAGCGCTCAATTTGATAGGAATGCGAACAATGGGCCAGTAATAGTAGCAGAAACAATAGAAATGGATAATTATTCAGCATGCGTATCCAAGCTCATGTATTTCATGATATCATGTTCAATACATTATAATAATCATAAATATACATGAGAACCGTCTTTTCCACTTTGCAATAATGTCATTGTGAACGTATTTTTGCCGATCGCAGCTTTTAAATCGTCCTAGTATGTGTGCCGGTATTTCTTGTACTTTTCTTTTTCATATACTGAATCTAAATTTATGTGACAGTATATAACCGTTACTCATCTCCAATTAAGATTAACTTGAAGTTTTAATACTGTAAATTCATTGATGGCATTGTGAAACATATCAATTACTTATATAGACTAGGAACTGCAGTATTTATATCATCCTCTAATTTCTACACACGGCTACCAATGGAAAAGGAATTTACTGCTTTCCATTGAATCGCCTGATATTGTTTTCTAACATTCTAATTATAAATACGTTGACTCTTAAACAGTTGCCTATGATGCATCAGAGTGTGCAATCATCCCATCAACTTTAAGGGTGCGTATAGTGCACTTCTAGTGCCTCTATCTTTCTGCATGTGTTGAGTAAATGACAACTTTTAAAGCAGGGAATCCCAAGACAGTCGTGGTGTCAACGTCCTTAATCTATAATGAAATATCCCAGAATGCTCGCATAGATTGTGTGTGGTTATTAGGAAATTGTACATATTGGTGATTAGGAAATTGTAAATATTGATACCTGTATTTGCATATTTTTATAGCATGCATAGTGTTCTATTTTTGTAATAAATCATCTGAAAAAGACCAAATGTATGTAATAGGTTTATTCTTGCAGTATCAATAAATTTCTGGTGAATATAGATTTAAAACATATAATAGTTACATGTGGGTAGTCATGTTTATTGTTTTAACAAAATGAAAGTACTTATACTGAATCTATTCTTTGAAATGAAGATGTTTTTTAATATTCTTGGTTTTCGTCTTCTTTACTTCTCAGACAATACACTAATACATGCTAGATCACGTGTGGATATCTAGTGAAGCATTCGTTTTAATTACGAGTGAACTGATAAACGTGCACTAGCATGTATTTTGCGGCGTGACTTGACAAAATCTTTGGGGTCATCTAGTGTTGAAGCATTTCTATCACAACATAAGATGAAATCTAACCAGTTGTATGAAAATAATTTCCTTCGTGTGTTTTCACCAATTTCATCAAACTGATTATATAGCATTGTATCACCAAATTCTTGTCATGGGTTCCACTATAACTATTTTAAAGCGGTACTACTTTTAGTAATAACAAAGTTGATTAAACATATTTTGTACTTTTATATTGTGCTGGTCACAAAAGCATTGATGTATACACTATATAATAGGTATTGTTCTTGGAATATTTTTTTGTAGAAAACTGTAACATATACCCTTTACGCGCGTGGTGCAAAAATGTATTTAGTGATATCAGTCACCGAATGGCATTATGATGACAAGTGATGGCATTATTATATGTCACTACCTGAATATTACATTTGATATTGAATATGAGAAGAAAGCAGTTAGTAAGAAAATGAATATTGCACATACTTGGCATTTCATTTATTTTGCAATGATATCGCTACACTGTTTTCTTCATAAAAGACTCTGTGTATTTTGACACTTGAAGAAGATGGTTGTGGTTGTTATATCATATTTGTTTATATAATCAAAGATTGTGAATGGTTTACAATCATTGGTGCCACGCGTAGAACAGTCATGTGCCTGTTTTAAATGTGCATACAATTGTCTATATATTGTATGCAGAAACCTAATCAGTTTGGTCATTCCATGGAATTGAATAGCTGTAAGTAGCGTATTGTGTAGCTTCTCAGAATTTGGAGACTGTTATAAAATAGACTTTTGGTAGGTTGAGTTTCATACACTAATTGCTATTGATGAGACTAATTGCAATCTGGGTGGTCATTTGTAAATCTTACGAAACTCTGTACAGTGAAACCTCTTCAATACAAATGCCAGCGGGAGTAAGAAACTTGGACCTATTGGGGTAACGTCCATATTAGTGAAATATTTGCAATTATAACATAAATCCAGTGGTGCAATGAATTTTGTTTCAAGCTGATAGGTGTCCGTTTTGATGAGGTGTCTATATGGCGAGGTTGCACTGTAAATGTATTACTACTAATAAGCTACGAATTATGTCGAGGGTCTTTGATACAATGGGGATTGTGAATGAAATGGGCATCGTTAATGAACCGCTAACATGAATATACATATAATTATAAAACGTGATTGCAAGATTTATTTTTTCTATTCAATGTCTACAGTGTTCGTCAATTTCGTCAATTACTTCTAAATCAAAATTGTGTTTTTTTACCAGTGTTAATAGATTAGTCCAAAAGTCATTCGTTCGTAAAAAAATATTATAGCAATCTCAATTCTGTCTGCCCTTGTAATTCAGTAATTCCCCATTGTGTATGTCAATCAATTGAAAAGTTGTTTTAGTACGCGTATATTGTTGTCCTCTGTTCGTTCTACCTCATACCTCATTCGTGTTACTAGTAAAGTTTAAATTTCAATTAGATAAGCATTTATGATCTTCATCTGTGATCCTCAAAAGGGTATGTATTTCTATGAAATATTTTATACATACTCATATATTCTGTGTATATTGTATTGCTGGAACCAGCTTAAATTTAAATACATGTATCATGTTATTTGCGTGATTATTTTTGTAGATGAATATTGTACGTAATTGCCGTATTAACTCTATCCTTTTATCATATTGTAAGTTTGTGGTTGTGTAGTGCTTTGTTGCACGGAAAGGCAGCTATTTTGGACGGTGATAATGGTGACTATTGCATAACAGTTACTCCTATATCCGGTAAAGACTCTGTTACAGGTCAACATGATTTGTCAGATGCTTGGTAAATTAATTTGAAAAATTACATAGTATTGAGTTTCCTTATAAACATGTTATCTTACCTGAAATAAACTTACCGGTTCGTGTTGATAAGCCTTGCTTTTTTATTTCATCTCAAGAGTATTTATAAAAAGAATTAATTTGATTGTTTCAATTCTTATTGGATTAATTTTTCCTAGTGAATATAAAACGTTATGGCTGCAAACCACACATATTGTTGAAATCTACTTTCATGATGGTAAATCGCATGAATGCTGTAAAAAAAGTATAAAACCACTAAATAATACCACTCGGAATGTGACCCAAGTGGTCTCAGTCAGAGGCAGATCCAGGGGGCGCAGGGGGCGCCCCCCCCCCCCCTTCCCACCAAAATACTTCATTTTCATAGGGTTTTTCATGAAATCCCGTAAGTGCGCCCCCTCTTTTCCGTAAGTGCCCCCCCCCCCACCCCACTTTACGAAAACCTAGATCTGCCTATGACGTCATAACTTGATATAACTTACCTCTAAACATTCAATCTAATTCTACTTTTATCAAGATCAAGACCAAGACAATCGCTTGAAGTGAGGTCGCCCACTTCGCCTTGTAATATACAACATTCCTCCTGTTGAGCACAGTGACTTTGTAATATTTTAGACCATATTGGTTTCATGTATACAATTGAAGATAGTCAATAACATTACTCGATTGAATTGAACTTAAGAAAATAATCAGAAAATAATAAGAAAGGAGTACATTGTATCAAAGAGGTAACATTTTATATAATAAATTATTCGACACTACATCACTGCAAGATTCCATCGCAATGATGTGAAGCAAATACATGTATTTCTATTTCCATATATATGGTATGGAAGAATTACAACCAGTTTCACCCAGACAATACTTTCGTAGACCTGCCTTATACCATGCCAGCATGAATTAGATATGATTACGGCCTTTCAGCGATTGTTATAATTGTTCCATATACACGGTGTCGGTTGGTATTGGGTGAGCTTTGCAATGTTGGGTATTGCTGATTTTGCGGACCAATTTTCAAACATTTATATTCATGTTGCGATGGTATATTTATGGCAGTATAAAGAAGACAAGCTTCATATATTGTTTTAACTGATTAGATAGCTCGCATCTGTTTCATGTCGCATTCTACAGATCATTGCAGATGGTTTTGTACAATTAATCACGAGACCAGACACGATACTAGCAACATATTATTCAAATGGCTAACTTGGATTTCTATATGTAATCTTTATGATGATGTAGCTAACGTTCTTACGCCTCATAAAAAGAGTACACGTGTATTACATGTATACGTCGTATTTCACCTGCAGGTTTATACGTGTCAATGGTACTTGTAGAATCAATAAATGGGGTTGCACTCAAATTTGAGTGCTTCATCATATTGTTTTATGGATTGCTTGAATACGGTTTGGTTAGATGAGATTGCTGATAGTCTATTGTTTATGTTCAAGGGGATATTTTTCAAGATTGCTGGTGGATGGTTACCTTCTTTGTGGACGTATAGGACGGATACAAACATGAACTCAAATTTGAAAAGCTAAGCAATGACAACAACAGCCTCTCTCAAAAAGAAAAATATTATGGTTCAATCCCCCATACAGCGAAACCGTAGCTACAAATATCGGCAAAAAGTTCCTTCAACTAATCGATGAACACTTCCCTAAAGACAATAAATTGCACAAAATCTTCAATAGAAATTCAACAAAAGTAAGCTACAGCACAATGCCCAACCTCCAGCAGATTATAAAATCACACAACAAATCTAAACTACAAGGACCCAAGAACCCAACCACGAACTTGTGTAACTGCCGACAACCAACATCATGCCCCATAGGAAACAAATGCCTAGATAAATCTATCATATACCAAGCAACGGTCCATAGAAATGACAATAGTACTCAACAAACTTATATCGGACTGACTGAGGGAACCTTCAAACAAAGATTCACCACCCATAAACACAGTTTCAACAATAGTATGCGAAGACATGACACAGCACTCAGCAAGCACATATGGCAACTAAAGGACAATAACATTAACTACAATATTTCCTGGAAAATAATAACCCATGCTCGACCATATTCAACAGCTTCAAAGACCTGCAACTTGTGCCTCACTGAAAAATTCTTTATATTATGCAAACCAGAACTGTCCACGCTCAACAGTAGAAATGAACTGGCCTCCAGCTGCAGACATCGTAAAAAATACCTCCTCTGTAATTACAATCAGACTTAACATCAGTATCATTCTTGAACCGTAACTTGTTTTTGCACTTGCCTTATCCTTACGTATTACGTGTAGATCTAAATATAGTACTATGTTGATACTATACTCAGTCTGTCTAATGTACTCACTTTGTGACTGATGATTGCTTGTCAAAGCATGAAACAACGTTGTATCACAATGAACTAGTTTACTTGTATCTTTTAAATAAATATAAATATTTTCCTAATGTACATTTTCATATATAAATCTTTTTCAAGGAAAGAAAATATATTACAGTGATAATATATAAAACAGTAAATATAATTTAAAATAACATATAGGAAGTTAATATAATAATATATACATTGATGGTGAACTAGGTTTGTAAACAATGATACACTACTTTAAATATAGTGGATATTAAATATCTAATCATTTTAAAACATAGGGTTATCTTTATCCCACATAAGAATAAAGACATAATGTACTCGAGTATTTCATGAATATCGTAAACATAGTATGGATTATTGAGACATGTAGATATGAAAGGGGGTTCTAAAGTGATAAATTGTTCAATTTAGGGTTGAATTGTTCAATGAACAAGTTCTCCTTTATTAGTCCCTCAGTTTTAGTGTCATTGAGTTTTAAAAAAGGTGTAACAGTAAACTTTATAGGGGAATCAGTGGGACATTCTGCCAGGTGCTTGCTAACACCCAGTTTTCTGTATTTGGGTGTTTTTTTATTTGCTGCTTATGTACTCTCATTCGAGCTGCTAGAGTGTCGTTTTGTCATTCCCGAACTCGGTCATCTTTGCAACCCCTGGCAGGTGAGTATATATAAAAACATTTCTTGATTTACAAGTCATGGGCTTTTGCTTTTAAATGTTCGTCCTGTAGAGGTGATTTTAATTATCTTGCATTCTTGTAAGAAGGGCATGTCCCTGTCCCACATCGCGACAATGTGATCCCTCTAATAACCCTCCCTCCAGCTACTCCTACCCTGGTAAACACGTGCAGACCATTAAATGTGCATCTCAATCACCCCCCTTTCTGCTGCTGCTCGTGTTGAAATTGATGAGATCTGGAACATATAAAATGCTCCTCCCTGCCTCACCACCAGCCATGTCCGCCCTTACCCTCACCCCCCGCCATATGAACACACACACCCTTTCTGCCAACACCCCTCCTCAAAACAGGTCCGGAGCAGATAAACTGGACCTCCATCACAATCATCACCCTCCCCAGTTCTCTTGTTGTATGACTACGTACGTGTGACGTGCAATGCACGTTTGACATATACAAACGTTTAACGTATTACGTACCTTTAACAAACATGGCCTTGTAAGCAACCTTTCTAAAAAAATATTTTTTCTTCTTTTTATCATTAAAACAAATTTATTTATATACTAGCTGTTTAGCCAGCGTTGCTCGGGTTCAAACAGATGAGATCCGGAACAGATTAAATGCTCCTCCTTCCCCATCATTCCTTGTTAAGACCGTCAGCTTGCTCCATCTATCGGCGGTCATAGTAACCACGATGTTTATTGTATATTTGTATCACGTGGTATTGACGTACGCCATTTTGAACCTATATGCCGTTTGTTTTGCAAATTTGTTAAATTTAATGGCTAGTCCAAGATAGGAACCGTTGTTTACGGTGCTCTATAATAAAGATAAACAAAAAACATCGACAGATTGTTTAATATTTGCAACAGTAAACAACGGTTCCTATCTTGACGTACGCCATTTTGAACCTATATGTCGTTTGTTTTGCAAATTTGTTAAATTTAATGGCTAGTCCATGATAGGAACCGTTGTTTACTGTTGCAAATATTAAACAACCTGTCGAGTTTTTTGTTTACATAGATACATAGATACATACATACATACATACTTACATACATACATACACACACACACACACACATACAGCACACATACACATACATACACACACACACACACACACACACATACATACATACATACACACACACACACACACATACACACACACACACACACACACACACACACACACACACACACACACACACACACACACACACACACACACACACACACACACACACACACACACACACACACACACACACATACATACATACACATACATACATACATACATACATACATACATACATACATACATACATACATACATACATACATACATACATACATACATACATACATACATACATACATACATACATACATACATACATACATACATACATAGTTACAAACGAACGTAACACAAGGCTTTCGCTTCAGCTGCTGAAGCGACGCAATAAGGACACATTTGTGTCGTTTGAGAAGAACCATGCCATTACAATTCGGATTATAATTTTCAATTTTTAACTTTTGTTAAAGAATTTCTATGGCACGTATATCGTTGTGCTTTGCTCGTTACATACACACGTTTCTTACATGAGAAACCACTGGTGTCCCGGGGCAGTCATAACATAGGTCCCTGCCATTTGCATCTAGATTCAGCTGTTCGCTAAAAAGTGCTTGGAAATGCCACCACTCTATTTGTATGTAAAACGTGTTGATAGGATATTCCACATGTACACTTCACCCAAAGGTTAATTGTTCCTTTCTTCTTTATTCTTTATCCAGCCCCCGTTAGTTCGGTTTCACTGAATTAGTGACAGCAAGAACAAAGATGTAGCTACATAACCTCAGAGCATCCACAACAATGGGGGATTGCTACCACACAAATTTCGATTTGAGCATATGTAATAAAAAGTGATACGTAGTAGCTACATGTATGCATCAATCATTCTATCATAAGTACAGCATTTCATTTACGGCATCGATAAACTAACTCGTGTGCTTAAAATAAGGTATCTTTACATCAACCATTAAAGGACTGTGTCCCATGCTATGTTTTTTTTTATTGTTTTTTTTTATTTTTTAGAACTTCCTAATAATGTACGACCTCCATTAAAAGGTAACTGTATTGTTACATGTAATAGCGTGCGTGCATGTATTTACTTGAACGCAAGTTGTCACCTGATGCGTGAACTTGCATGTACACCTACAAACAGTGACAAAGGTCGTCGCTACATATGAGGCAAGGGAGACAACCACCTCCTACTTGTGTTTTGTTTGATTTTGTTTCTTTCGTTACGTTTTTTTTTTTTTTTTTTTTTTTTTTTTTTTTTTTTTTTTTTTTTTTTTTTTTTTTTTTTTGGGGGGGGGTTGGAGGATTTTTGTCAAACATAGAGAATGAAACTGAGCTTTAACATATGTTTCTTTTCTGTCAGAAAAGGGCATAAATTCATTTTTTTCTTGAATACCCCCTGCCCCCATTTAAATACGACGCTTGACTCCACTCTCGCTCAACTCATTTCGCCTCCTATTTTTTCAATCCTAATTACAATACGGCCCTGCCCATACGATTTCCATGTCCATTGCATCTCGTGAGTGTAATTGGTAGCATACAGTTCAGTTGCAAATTTAATGGCATAATTATACTCAAAACAGTGTAAATAATATCAAGTGATACGTAGTAGCTAAAATGCTACATGCATTCTTTCATGAAGCCTCTGTCGGATATTGTTTCCGGTCAACTTAGCATCTTTAATATAATGAAAACATATATTGGCGTCAATATAATCCTTTTCCAAATCTCATAATTTCCTGACGAATTTGTCGGTTCACCAATGCACTTAGGCCCCCATTTCACATGGCCGATCCTAGCTCCCGATCCTCCAAAACCCGCCCGATCTGTCATTTCGGGGTGGATCGGCGGATTTCTGTCAATATTTATTACGTAACTGTTTGACGACGAAGCTTGTCATAGTCACTGAGCCGTACAAGCTGTCAGAGACGTTGTAGGTGACGGGAAAGGGCCGAGACAGACGAAGCATTCTGAAGAGGTGTGATGATCGGCTGCCAGAAATAGCGGCTTCGTGGCCATTAAACCGTGAAATACCATCAGCTTTGGTCTTTCAACACGTGTTTTTCTTCAAAATAGCAGCATGACGGACCTGGGGCCGTACCCACAATATAGTCTGTGTATATGGGCGTCTCTGCTGGTGAGCATCAACTTGAACATCTTGAAGGCCGCCTTCTGAAGCTTCATCATCTTCATCTTCTACAGTCTCTTGTATTATTTTCTCTTCTCTCCTCCTTCTGGTGTTGTTGTTGAGCTACAACACGATTAAGAGCAATGACTGTCATTGTTACAATTATCCGTTGCCTAATCATTGTAAATACGTCTTTGAGTTTAACCCTTCAAAGACACAATGAACAATGATTCCCCCACCCCTGTGACCTTTCTGATGGACTGGAGGACAGGCAAGCTAATGGGACCATTCAGAACTAGTACATCATAAAACGGGAATATCTTTGTGGACAGCAAACCCACCGTTAGCAGAGATATAACGATGAATAAGTTAGTCCTCCAGACGAACCAGAAAACCAAAACGTTCATACAGATCAACATCTCAATAATCCTATAACGGGAGCCCAGAGGCCGAAAAAAGTCAAAATCACTTCTCCAGAAAAGTGATAACACCTTTTGGGCCAGAACCGGGCAGAAATGTGTCATTTTCTCGAGGTGGACACCATTCGTATTGGAGCATCGTGCTGTTGAAAAAGATGCTTCCGTTTCATGCTTCCATTGCTTCAGATTGTAATGGTAGCAGCGGCACCTACGGTTTCATCTGTCATAATACATCTTCTCAAAGCAGCAGACGAGGCCAAAGTTAAGCAAAGAGACCTTAGGAGGTTGCAAATGCTAGAGAAAGCCCTCAGACAGCCCCCAGACAGCCCCGAAAAGCTTGGCGATGGAGCACACAAACCGAAAAAAGAAGTCAGCCCAGAACCGACCAAAAGTGGCCAATCCCTGCCGAACCAACCAAATCACTCCACATTTGAAGCCAGATGACGCACGATCCACCCAGAAATGACAAATCGGGTGTCTTTTGGAGGATCTGGAGCTAGGATCGGCCATGTGAAATGGGGGTCTTAGAGCTAGTCTACGTAGGCTAGGTGCAACTCTCTGAATTAACTGCGATTTCATAGTTTTTATTCAGAGCGGTCATATGCAACCCGACCCCCATCAAAACTTGACGGCTCCATATCATTAAAAAAAAGTCATCTACCCATGTGAATGTCTACATGTCATACATGTGCAGGAGACATTGGTTGCAGAAACGATGATGATTTTTTTCTTATTACGCAGTTGCAATAATTTGAAAGTCCAATCCACTGTTTCTTTCGTGACGCCCCGCGAGTTTTGATTAGAGGTTTTGCGATCTGAGAATGCAAAACATGTTTAGGTTCATGCATTTTTAAGTGCTTATAGAGACGTATTTCCTGCTTACACCAGGAAACTTACATTGTGTGTTAATTTTGTAATAGGACGTGTATGCCAGATTTGTGTTGCAATTCCATACAGCATGTTCTGCTTTGTTATAACTAGCTAGGCATTCCTCTAGGTGATATGGTGCAGGTGTTCACGTGGATTTTAACAAGTGATTCAATTGAAGTGTCTTTCAAAATATGAGACCCATCAATTACAATGGCAATCGTGCATATAGAAATGTCACAAGGGAAGTTTCAATCAATAACCCAGGAATTGTAAAGGTATTGATGGCTAATGTGTAAGTTCATTGTGTATAATCGAAGCAACGGTGGATTTTATCAGCATGCACTAACTAGATTAAAAGTGCTCAGAGAGCACAGCGTCGCTAGAGCAACATTGACGCATGGGCAATAAAGATGTTTGCTTTGCAATCAAAGCAGAAAAAAGCCTTATATATTATTGAATGAAATAAGTTCATGTATCCAGTCCACCAGTATTGTTTGTCATTCTCTGAATGTCAATTCTAATCCAAACGAAAACACAAGACTAAATTGAGCCATAAACTATGGACAAATCTCAAATGTCTCCGAATGGCGTGGCTAAGCCGAATAAATTTAGTATGTAACATAAGAAAACCCGTATGAATTCAGGTGACAGACCAACACAAAAAAGGTCGATGACCAGTTATAATTAAAACAATAATATTGCGTACAAATTAAAAATATATTTTTTATAGAAATTTTTTTTATTACTTGATCCGTGACTCATCCTACATCTATGTTGTTGGCATTGGATTGCAGGCGCTTTCTAAACATGGCTAAAGTAAATATCTATTGCCCATTAGTCGACATTAATATTGTAACACTGTGTTCTCTGTGCTCGCGTCATACCAATTAGTTGTGTAAAGTTTGAATGAAATAGGGCGAAGCGTAAAAGCTCTAGCTTGTCCGGAGACAAACATACATTCATAGTTACATAGTTACATAGATACATAGATACTTACATAGTTACATGGTCCACCTACCTACCTACCCACCCACATACATACATACCCATACATACATACATACATACACATGCACCCACCACCCACATACATAATACATACATACATACAACATACATACATACATACATACATACATACATACATACATACATACATACATACATACATACATACATGCAGCGTACATACATGTACGTACATGTACGTACATACATACATACATACATACATACATACATACATACATACATACATACATACATACATACATACATACAAACATACATACATACATACATACACATACATACATACATACATACATACATACATACATACATACATACATACATACATACATACATACATACATACATACATACATACAAACATACATACATACATACATACATACAAACATACATACATACATACATAATACATACATTAATACATACATACATACATACATACATACATACATACATACATACATACATACATACATACATACATACATACATACATACATACATACATACATACATACATACATACATACATACATACATACATACATACATACATACATACATACATACATACATACATACATACATACATACATACATACATGATACATACATAGTTACAACCGAACGAAACACAAGGCTTTCGCTTCAGCTGCTGAAGCGACGCAACTACTGCGCATGGTATAGACGACACAACAAGAGAAAAAGGATAATTCTCACACCGACATTACTAATGAAACTGTTATACGACAGATATTGCAATTCTAAACTTGAAATGACATCAAACTAAATCTGTGATTATGATATATGGATTGTATTATCAAATGGTATTTCGTCTGGATCATTTTAACTTGGAATCCAGAAACGAGCAATATTTGCTACAACGATTTGCTAAGATTTATTGGAAGAAAAACACATTGACAAATGCTAAGAGTATTTTTCATGACTGGATAACATGAGAACT
>CM032666.1:45536510-45548381 GCA_019095985.1 Streblospio benedicti
TATTAAGCGGTTGCACTGTGCACCAGTATCTTTTTCTCAGCCTTTGTTGCGTGGAGCGTGGGTTGTTCCACTCACATCGACCGAGTGACACGGAGATGGCTTCTCGTTGGTAGCAAGGTCAATAATAATCACAACAACGAGGTTACATGGGAGACTAGGCCTATCAACATTTTTATTTGGTGAAAGGTGTATCTGAAATATTTTAACAACCGCTAGACATGAGAAAGTTGTTCATTTATTTTCTTATTGTAATTGGTGTTCACGTGTGCTTAGATATGTTATAGTGTTTTTATTTTTTCCTAGCGTGTTCATCGTGCATACAATGTGAGACAACATGTTGGCGTCTGCTTTACGTGGACAAAGTGCATGCATCGTGAAATGGAAAATATAGGTATGGGACTATATGTCCCTGTATTTCTTTATCAAATACCTAAATATACACATCTAACTTACACTTCCAGATAAAGACACTTAGTCCTTAGAAGTGAATGCGCAATTCTGGGTAAGTGTTCGCCAATCAGGTTAATCCACGTCATCATCACGTGTACTTAAAGAATCACAATAATTGCCAGCAAGTCGCAATTGCCACACTTTTTGCATGTCAGTATATATGACTGAAAGGTATCTGGGGCAAATATGTTGATTATTTTGCGCAGACATGAAAAAGAGGTTGTGGTGTTTGCAACACTCACCTGCTACTTCCCATGTAAACAATTAGGATTTTGTTTTCGTAAGATTTATTTGGCGTGCCAGCACAGATTATGATTATCAAAGTGTACGATTTCCAACAATCAGTGACAATTTATATTTCTTTAGACTGGGTTAGGCATGGCGCTCAAGTTTTGTTCTTCAAACCGTCCTTTATCTGGTGTATAATGCAAGAAAGGAAAATGTCATGGGTGATGACTACTCGGAAGATTATTTTACAGTGATTTCACTTCCAATCGCATCAAATTAGTGTAAACATGGGCCCCAGCATCATGGGAGGGGTGGGTTTTATATATACTTTTATGGTTTACAAAGACAATATGCCATACACTTTACTATTATGATATAGAAGGATATCTCATAAGCACGTCGACCATAGTAGCCAGTGCACATGTTTCCGTTTTGGGCTTTTTTATGCTCTAGTACATACTTTATCAATTCACATTATTGCATTTATCAAATAGGCTAACACAGTCCTATGCAACGATTTCAATATTTCAACCTATATTCACTTGTTTCAGTCTGCAGTAAGTTAATCAGGAAGTTGTTTCTGATTGGCTGGATTAGAATTGATTTGCATTGTGGATCATTCTTTATTTCGTTTAATTTGATTTGTTTTATTACTCTGATATGGCATACCAAACAATACGAGTAGAATATTGGTAGATGATATATAGGCCCTATCAGTCACCTTTACAGATAATAAACAAAGTCAGACATAGTCTTCGTGATAATGCAAACTTAACTGGTCGATTAAATAAAATCTTAACTCAGCAAATTAAAAACAACTTCCTGATTAACTTACAGCAGATACGAATATAGATATGGAATATTGGTTTCAATATATGAATTGTAATTGCATAGGACTATGTCAGCGTGTATTAATAATGTGAGGTATATACTAGTCTAGAGAATGAATCAAGCCAAAATGGATGCCTTGGCTATTATGGTCTCTGTATTTTTTTATTTTTTTATTTATTTTGCCATATGTACAAAAGGTGTTAATAATATAAAATTCAGGTAATTTACAATAATCATAAAAACAAAAACATTTAAAATCACATATATAAGTATTAATATAAATGGCTGGGGAGGAAAGAAGTGGATTACTTATCAAGTTCCTCCCCTGTACGTCCTAGACCTTCTATATAATAGTAGCAATGTGTATGGTATGGTGTTTGTAAATCACTTCCTGAATTCCCACGATGCTGGGGCCCATTGGTTTTATAAAATCGGTTGATAAGTCAACAATGTAGCTTTGATACATACACACAAAATAAGCAAATTGAGACATTGCTTTACCTTAAGATAATTCAAATTTGTCAGTGAATCAGCAATATGAAGTGGAGACAACTGTGCTTTTTTCTTTTTTAACAGCTATGTATTAGCTATGTATTTGATACTATATATTTAATGAATTCATCTTAACAATAGCTGAATATTTTATACACATATATATATATATATATATATATACATATATATATATATATATATATATATATATATATATATATATATATATATATATATATATATATATATATATATATATATATATATATATATATACAATATATATATATATATATATATATGAATATATATATATATATATATAATAACACACATACATATATATATGCATTAATATATATATACTACACACACACATAATATATAGTAATACATTTATATATAATATTTATACATACATACATATATCAAATATATACGTTATGCCTACTATCACAATATAATATCACACAATAGTAATTTAAAAACTGCTATATATATATATATACACAATATATATTCCTCTAATATTTCAATGGCTGTCAGTCCATCTTTTTCAAAGAAACGAGGTCATTTACTTATTAGCTAAATAGAAATGATGGAGTTGAGATCCAGGATGCTTACCTACCCTTATTGAGGGAGGAGGGGGCAGCCAGGGGGCCAGCACTGAACCAACACTCCTTCGAGGTTGTTTACTTCCAAGTAAATGACCTCGTTTCTTGGGAAAAAAATGAACTGACAGCCATTGAAATATTAGAGGTATATAAATATCCAATATTCAGCTATTGTTAAGATGAATTCATTAATTATATAGTGTTTTTAAAATGTAAATCTTGGCAATATCTCATCGTTTGTGATAAAGACATATTGAAGCCTTTCATCTTTTTTTCTTTACGTCATAGCTTGGCACTAAATTCAGTTACTGGGGCAAATATGTTAAGCTATGCAAGCTCATTATTAAAGATGTTTTTGGAGCACGGAGTGCTCTACGTATGATGCTTTCCCACGTACCTTTGTATTTTGTTTGTACGTCTTTGAGTCTCGTTTATACATTAGGTGTGAAGTCTCAGTGGGGATTATTTAGCACACGTCCATTTTGCACACGTAATACACCAAATAGTAATGCCCTGTTATACCAAAAAACTCCTTTGAAATCTCTACGTGACCAAAAGATAAAGAACTTCATATTGTCATATCAATTGCAAATTCGTCATGCAAGTGTTTTGTTCTAAAAGTCACACTCATCAGCTATGTAGGACTTACTTACTTACCTACTTACTTACTTGCTTGCTTGCTTGCTTACTTACTTACTTACTTACTAATGGATGTAGTGAACTAGGATGCCCTAGTATCCAGATCCACCACATCTCTGATTTTAGTTTCATTTCCTCTTATTTTGTCCAAGTCTATTTGCCAGTCGAATTTCACAATGTGATCATCGCTGGGCATGCAATGATTTTTCGAAAGTGTACACATGTTTTGTTACGACCGAATGATTTTACAGACTTGTCAACATGTGTAGGAAATGTAGGCGTGGTGGTTTATAGTCGTGATCCAAGTCTTGTTCTCACGACTTCACATTTTACACCAGGTCATTGGCACACTTATTGATCATCAATTGATCATTTCCCCCATACTTGCAATGGCAGCACATTCAGCGCACAATGCTAATCACTCACAAACTCACTCATTCACTCTTTCAACCCAATGGCCTGTAGGCCTACCCGCGTAGGTGCCACGGAGCCGTGTGCATATATTTAGGTATGAGTTTGCTCAACACCCTTAGTGGGCTTTCTCTGTATACTTTCCAATTCTACTACGTCCTTAATCCGTTTCCGTTGCCAAGTAGACGCTCTCTATTCCAGGTGGAGGTGTGACAAAGGCTTTCGATAGGTACTTGAAGCGATTGGATCCAGGTATGTGTATGTCATCCCAATTAAAGATTACCCCTTCATTAGTGCAGTCCGGACTAGGTCTGTCACCTAACCTGCTGACTGAATACATCGTCACCTACCAGTAATGCTTTGTCCCAAATAATCCCGACCATTAGCGCGGCTGGTTCACCGTCACTATTCAGCCCTTTTATTATTGACTTTCTCTTAGATGACAAGACAAAGCAACCGAATTCCCCAGTACACGTTAATCAAAATTGCAAAGAATGTCCCCGGAGCAAAGGCATCTGGGGAACCGCGATTTGTGTTCAAGCTTAATTCTTGGTGGTCAAACCATAACTTGAGCGATTAAATGTTGGTAATCTTTGTCTATTGCTTAGCGACATGCATTTGTGTAAAAACAATGGATATATTCAAGGAAATTCGCAAAATAGAAGTCGTTATTTAGAAATTATTTGTGTCCAAAACAAAATAGAAATTAATTAGATAATGTAGTTTAATTTATAGGATTTGGAGAAAGGCTTAAATACGGCTAGACCAACATTTCTGTAAATGAGAAAATGGGAAAATTAATTAGTTCCTTAATATACTCAGAGACTTAGGATAATTACCATGAGTTTTTAATAAAATGAGGATTGGCAAAAACTGCGCATTTTCTTTAGATTTCATTTTTGCTGTGATTGATGAATTGGGAATATGTGGTAGATTAAAAAAATCGGTGCCATATCATGATATTTATCAAAAATGAAATACAATAATGAGATTAAGACATAGCGATATACATATAAAAGAATGTTATGTTGAAGACTTTGACTCTTGACTTATTGACCATATTATCGTGTTGACCACAATTAAAAAGCATAGGAAGATGCGTTTCCTCCATCTGCCGCTGGCGCAGTAGCAGATAAACAGCCTTGTCAATGTTTTGCCAATCATGATGATAAGCTAGTGGTTTTTCTCGACGTAGTGTGTACTTTAGTCTCATAATATTAACAATACGTGATAAAAATCATGCTAAGATAAAAGAAAAACAGCGCCATTAATGACGTCATTATGTCTGAGAAATGGCGAATACCTGGAAGATAAACACCGTAGAAGCACACGCTCCAGCCTCTTTTATATTGCATGAATAATTTTCGTGTATCATTGGTAATATAGCATTTATTCAAACTATTGTTGCAATTCTATGAGAATAATTTTTCTATGACTTCATGCAATCACAGTTTTCTAATTGCCACACTGAAATTTAATAGGCATGAGGTAATAATGTCCGGCGTCTACGGCAGGTGTAACTTACTGCCTAGCGTACTACATCCTCACTGACTTTGTACTGCCTTCCTTGTTTATGTACACTCCCTCTACTGTTTCCATACAGTCTTCAAAACATACTTTCGCTACACTTTCACAAAACTGCCACGCATTGATCCCCCAAGGTCTCCTTAAGTTTTTCGCAGTTGAGGGTCTGAGAAACAGTACAGAAACCGTGCTGCTAGTTGTGCCTTAGGCTTTAGATTCAACATCTATTGTCATGTTGAATTTGGTATAATACAACGTTTCGATTGAGCAGCGGCGAATAAGAAATATACTACTGGCGACATAACTTGCGTCTAAAGCTTCTCACGCGTTGTTGATGCGCCTAATCCACTAAACGTAGTTGAAATACGTAAATTTCAAACTTCTACCCACATTACAGAGCAAATAGTCGGGATTACAGCATGGTAACATCCGCAACATAATTCCTCGTATGATACATCTAATACCACTTTGGTCACCGTGTGCTGGGAATACTATTAACCTAATTACTCTGGCACACTACACCTGGTTTTGGATAAAATATGTCATCGTGCATTAGGTAGTAGTACTCATTTATACCAACCGTAAGCTTGCCCATATTTAAAAACGAATCAATTCTGAAGAGTCCGTCGTTGGTTGGGCTTTGATTCACGTAGAAACAGCCCCCTTCTTGGGGATTTTGACGAAGCAGGTGACTTATTTTGAGTCCTTGCTCAATCGTTTGCTGCCGGTGATACCAATTTGCCATCGTGTCATGGCCTGAATTGACCAAAATAATGTAAACTAAATACTGGACATGCCGTTGCTCGTAGAATTCCGTCAACCGGTCGTCTCGTGGTGTGTACCCGGAAGTGAAACTTTGCCAAGGTGTTGGTAGGAGGAGAATTATGCTAGATACACAAGCTAACATCATTTTGAGGCTCTCCATATTCACCATAGGCATGTTATGGTTGTGACAGAAAACATGATGTAGTATCGCTGTCGGTCATCAAAACAGACGTTTTATGTATGCATCACATCATTGATGATCTCTCATTACACAAACTAATAAAAAACTACATAAAGTCACAATGCAAAATATGTTTATAAAAGGACCGAGATTGCCTTCTGAATTTGCACATTAAGTTTAATGACCTATCACATCGTTTACATTTTTGCTATAATATTATGCAACACTTTTGGCTTTTAATACCGTGGTTTTAGACAAATAAACAGGTAATAAAATGCTGAAGTGTTTGTTCACCTTCCTTTGATAACTTCTCAGTACTAATGACGTCACACCGACGGCAATCCTTCGCATTTTATTAGTGCTTGAGTATTTCATGTTCTTGTTCGAAATTAAGTCGCCGTTTAAAAGTACACATGGTATTATGAATATCAATGATAAATGATGGAGACCATGAATAATTGTAAAATGTGGTGTCATAAGTACACCCAATACCATGTTCAAGGAACACGATATTGATTAAATAACACGTTAGTAGCTTCTTCATAGGTACTTTCCTAGAACTGGTATGGCATAAAAATACTTAGTACGAAATTGTCTTCAATAAATATTAGCATACACCAGCTTACTCCAAACCCACTACTTACGAAAGTCCAGCTCACGGCTAATGGGCGGGTCGTCCGCTTGCACTCGTAATTAGAGAATGTCCCACATTATTGTGAGGTGTTTCCTGTAGGCGATGCTTGTTGATTCTAATCATAGTCGCCGATAAATGGTATTGTTGTGTGATGTGGACCGGTGTGCCAGTGGCTTGTCAACACGATGATGGCCGTGCCCTCCATTGTTTGTCTCCGCTGCCCGAGCTCTCAGCCACTCCACCAGGCCAGGATATACGTAGGGCTAAAAGAAACTGCTACTTTTTGGCATATGTTCTGCTGTCAATGGTATGCTGTGTTGAGATAGAAAGGTTGTGTGTTTGACTTCATGTCCACGTGATCAGACAAATACGTCGAGTAATGTGGTGGTAGTTACACTGCAATATGAAGTCTTCAACCAGGAGTGAACACGTCAAATCTTCAACCTTAGTCCCAACCAAGGCACTCTGGTCACTTCTACTGCACCTAAATGAGTGTGCACCTTGGCACTACTTTCGTGAGTGTATTGTTTACTCGTTATAACTATTACCCAAGCTGGGGCAAGGTCAAATTAAGTCATTTAGTTCCAAACAATCTAAAACGAGATTAGTATATGGTGGCAATATAATATGATTAGACATTCGTGATTGACCACTTTCGCCTAAGAATAAATCAATCATTTGTGATTATACTGCATAATTAAATCGGTGTAGATACTCAGCGGGCACCCCCAACATCTACTCCTTTTACAACTAAATATTAGGTTCATGGGGGTTTTGACATATCCGCGAGCTACTAGTATTCACACAGCCTATGAAAATTTGTGTGCACCTACTCCCTTTTTCCGTACGCCTAGACCAGTCATTGGTGTGCATTCAAGATGATAAGGGACTATTCAGTATTTATGACAGGGTGGGGTAGGAGGATTTTCCAAAAATACTGTGAAAAAAATAATAGCCCCCCCCCCTCAAATCTATGTGAAAAAATTGGTAACCCCTCCTTGATTTCATGTGACAGAAATTGATGACCCCCCCCCCCTCCCCTTGCAATTGACACATTCATTGTAAGCTAACTAAAATCCTATTTGATTGATATCCATAATATAAAAAAAAACAATAAATTTTATTACAGAATCTCAAAAATAGGGGTAAATTTTCTGTGAAAAAAATTGATAGCCCCCCCCCCCTCCAAACATTGTGACAAAAGTTCATGGTCCGCCCTAAAATCCTCCTACCCCACCCTGTCGTAAATACTGAACGGTCCCTAATGGATTTTCTTCTACGATAAGACAGTTTCCCTCACATTCTAGAAATGTAACTTATTTCATGAACGACGACTTTTATCACTGTTAACCTTGTCACAGATAGTCCCTCGTATCTATTGAGTACAAACAACTCATAATTAATGCAGCATTAGAACAAGTGCCACTAGACGAGAGCCATGTAAACTGAGTACACTTGGATGCCCTATATTCTGTTGTGTTGTTCAATCCATCTTCGCCATGTGGGCTTTGATATTTTGCTTGCACTGCAATGAACGGACCTTTTTGTTAATGTGTGATGCATTATATAGGCACCATTCACGTGTGGTTGGTAAGGAGAATGATTATACCATATTTTGAATAATCTATGGACCATAAATGGTTCGCATGCATTTAAATGTATAAACAAATATAATTTATGATTATACTGCACAATTAAATGTGTAACATAAAAATAAAAATAAAACATAATACGATTTCAATGATAGATTGATCACCTTTGCAAAGGATATAGCTCCCAATCACAATATACCCCTAAGACTTTCTAGAAGCTCAGAAAAAACATGTCATGATATGAGATTTTATTGATTGCTTGTTATATTGCAGCATGAAATTGTATGAAACGCTTGATGACGAACAACGTTTTGAAAGGTGTGCAAAACGAGATGCTTAACCCCCAATTACATAAAGACGATGATAGGTCCAGATGCTCCACAATAACGCCGGGCAATGAGGTAATGATATTGCTTGCCTTTTTTATGGTGCCTCGTATGCATATTGTGTGGCAAAAACTTATGCTTATGGAATGGCCTGTAATAATGGTCTGTGAGCTTTCAGATGGACTGAATAAGAATGTATGCTCACAAAATGACAAACTATAAGATAAGATAATGGACCAGCTCAAAAGCTCAATAAACTAGACCGAAGTGGACCATTCAAAATCGAATCAACCAAAGCACTTGAAATGTGAGGCTAAATCATGCCCGATCCACCACAAAATTATACAAAGCTTCTGGCGTCTTCTGGAGCATCTGAAGCTAGCATCGGTTTATTGTGTACGTGAAATTGGAGTTTTACAGTTGTTGTTGTGTGTGTTTTTTTTAATTACATAGACTCTAATATACATGTTAATAGTCTTGTTCCTTCAACAATGTTTAGGCCCCCATTTCACATGGCCGATCCTAGCTCCGGATCCTCCAAATCCCGCCCGATCTGTCATTTCGGGGTCTATCGGCGGATTTGTGTCAATATTTATTACGTAACTGTTTAAGACGAAGCTTGTCATAGTCACTGAGCCGTACAATCCGTCAGAGACGTTGTAGGTGACGGGAAAGGGCCGAGACAGACGAAGCATTCTGAAGAGGTGTGATGACCGGCTGCCAGAAATAGCGACTTCGTGGTCATTAAACCGTGAAATACCATCAGCTTTGGTCTTTCAACACGTGTTTCTCTTCAAAACAGCAGCATGACGGACTTAGGGCCGTATCCACAATCTAGTCAGTGTATATGGTCGTCTCTGCTGGTGAGCATCAACTTGAACATCTACAAGGCCGCCTTCTGAAGCTTCTTAATCTTCATCTTCTACAGTCTCTTTACTTGTATTATTCTCTCGTCTCTCCTCCTTCTGGTGTTGTTGTTGATCTACAACACGATTAAGTGCAACGGCTGTTATTGTTACAATTAGTCGTTGCATAATTATTGTAAATACGTCTTTGAGTTTAACCCTTCAAAAACACAATGAACAATGATCTCCCCCCATCCCCACCCCCACCCGCCATGTGAACTTTCTGATGGACTGGAGGACAAGGCAAGCTAATGGGACCATTCAGAACTAGTACACCATAAAAGGGGAACATCTTTGTGGAAATTGTCAGCAAACCCACCGTTAGCAGAGAGATATAACGATGAACAAGTTAGTCCTCCAGACGAACCAGAAAACCAAAATGTTGATCCAGATCAACATCTCAATAATCCTATAACGGGAACCCACAGGCCGATAAAAGTCATAATCACTTCTCTAGAGAAGTGAAAGCACATTTTGGGCCAGAACCCGGCAGAAATGTGTCATTTTTCCCAGGTGGCACCATTTGTATGGGAGCATCGTGCTGTTGAAAAAGATGCTTCCGTTTCCTGCTTCCATTGCTTCAGATTGTAATGGTAGCGGCGGCACCTACGGTTTCATCTGTCACAATACATCTTCTCAAAGCAGCAGACGAGGCCACAGTTAAGGAAAGAGACCTTAGGATGTTGCAAATGCTAGAGAAAGCCCCCAGACAGCCCCGAAAAACTTGGCGATGGAACACACAAACCGAAAAAAGTCAAGTCAGCCCAGAACCGACCAAAAGTGGCCCATTCCCTGCCGAACTAACCAAATCACTCCACATTTTAAGCCAGATCACGCACGATCCACCCAGAAATGACAAATCGGGTGTCTTTTGAAGGATCGGGAGCTAGGATCGGCCATGTGAAATGGGTGTCTTAAAAACCGTCCTGATGTGTAAGGTTGACTTCACTGTCATGTCGTAACGCTACAGAGGACCGGCAAGTTTGCATTGTGATCCTCTTACCAGAAAATGCCCATTAAGATTTACATATCAAATCTTCCATATTCACGGCTTCCAACCAGGTTCGGGATTTTCCGTAATTTACAAAAGACCGTTTTATTAAAGTTAATATCATGTGTATATACAAGAAAATTGTTGTCTGTATAAAAATGGCCATAATCATATGAATCAGCCTGTAGTTAGCAGTTTTTACACAAGCCCGTGTTATGCGTAGGTTTATAAATGTTCAAATAACAGCTATATTGTTCAAGTAAAAAGGCAATAGGTAACCAATACACATTAAAATTGGATATGGTGCTCATATCTGTGCATATTTATGATATAGAAATAATGGTGTTATATTTATGTTGTTGGGTGCTAATTTTACCCAGGCCATTTTACTAACTTGAGACCATTATGATAATCATAATTCATCATTGATACTTTCTGAATGCTTTACGAGATATTATTCTATTTTGTCACGTTCCACAAATGGAAACCAGAATTTTTGTGTACAAAAAACTATTTAAAATTTGTACCAAAGTGTAGTTGATTTATTTGGTGGTCATTGACCATCTGGTTACTGGTCTGCCACCCTACATACGGCGACGCAATTTTTGATAACTTTCGTTCACGTGTTTCAAATGTTTATGATTTATACAAGTCTCTTAAAGTATTACAATCCCTACCTTACTTTTTGGAAGCTGAGAGGCTGGTGGTGGGTTTAGTGACTGAATGCTGGCTTTATTTGAATTGACCCACAATTTCACATAGACCTTGGTAGTTCCAGATGCTAAAGAAGACGCCAGAAACTTAGTTTCCGTTAGAGGTGAATCGTGGGCATTCTGGCCCCAAATATCGAGTGGTCAGGCTGGTTCAGTTAAGAATGGTGCGCTCTTGGATGGTTCTTGGCCTTCCTGCTTAACTATGGCCTCGTCTGCTGTCTTGGCAAAATGTATGGTCGACATATGTAACCGTAAGTGCCGCCACTGCCGTTACAATCTGAATAGAACCATAAAATGAATCAACCATGCTGTCTTCCTAGAAGAAATGACACACTTATGCCTGGTTCTGTCACTAAAATTGTTATCACTTCTCAGGACAAGTGATTTTGATTCTTTCAGCCTGTTGGCTCCTGTTATGGATTATTAATATGATATGATTTAGATAATCGTTTTTTTTTACCTTTCTGGGTCGTCTGCGGGCTAACTGGATCACCGTAGATTCTTTCTGCTTAAAGGTGGTCCTGCTGACGATGTTCATAAAGATTTTCCCGTGTTATGGTGTGCTATTTCCG
>CM032666.1:45555302-45580874 GCA_019095985.1 Streblospio benedicti
CAGCGTTTTGCAAACAGCTGCGTTTTACAACCGTTGCCTTTTGCGTTGACGCATTTAGCAACCTCTAACGCGTTTTGCAACCAGAAAGGGGTCTGGAGCCTCTGTTTGCGACCGCAGCACGTTTTGCAACCGACAATGCAAAATGTAACCTGCAGATTTTTTAGTTATTTTCCACATTACTAACCCTCACACATATGCATTTGAGAGATGTGTATATTTCTTAACATTATCACATTGTATATATGAACACTTGTTTAAGTATAATCAATAAAGAATTATTGATTTAGCATTAGAATATGCATTTTACATGCTATATAAGGCCCACATCACATACTATCAGCAAATATATGATTAGAGATGCGAGATGCCATTGAAATAAAAAAAAAGCTGATCGTCCTTCCATGCAAAAGTGTTCTTCAAATTATATGAATGCATATCATTTTCAATACAATATTTTCTCATGTGTTTAGTGTTACAATGTTGAACATTATTATTATAAGAATGTTTATTCAACATCACTTTCTATGCAATACATTAAAAAATGAAATATATTGAAGGTAAATTTTGCAAATAGTGAAAGTCCTCAAAGTAGAATGTTCCTTTAAATAAAATGAGATCAATATAAATTGGAATGAAAAATGAGACAATTCAAGATTTTATTCATACAAAATGAAAAATAATATAAGGGTCACATTCGTATCTTATACATATAACAAAACATTCCGAAAATGCATATGTGTGAGTGTTAGTAATGTGGAACATAACTAAAAAAAACTGCAGGTTACATTTTGCATTTCCCATTGCAAAACACGGTTCCAGACCCTTTTTTGGTAGCAAACCGCGTTAGACGTATAGCAGTTGCAAAACGTGTCAACGCGAAATGCTACCAGTTGCAAAACGCAGCTGGTTGCAAAACACGGCTCAACAACCCTTTCCCCACTCCACCAAACTGTGTCCATGTCATGTTTTTCCGTGGTTTAATCATTGTCCATGTTTTAATTATTAAACAGATTTTACTTTGCTTTCAAACTTTTCTTGCGATGTGGTCCATCATAGGACATCTAATCGATATCGAATAACATAGAATGACATATTGTTAAATTGAATTCATAAATAGGTTGAAGTTTTGAACGTCGCCTAATTTGATTCATAATCACAGCGACGATGAGTGACATTCTATTAAGAAACAGCTGAATATTTTTATGCTTTCATTTTTGTTGGGAATCTTAGATTTCATTGAAAGCTCGACTATATATGTACTCAACATGTATTCAATATTTTGGCAAACGAAGAATTTTCCATTTGATGTAACTGTTAGGAACCCGGTATATTTCTAGCTTTCCATCAAAAGGGAATGCCCTTGCACCTGCAGTTGTGGCAGTTTGCTACACTGTCAAACAAATTAGGGGTGTGTGGAATGTCGCTTGTGTATTACTGGTGCTAGAGTGCTCAGAGGGCGTAGCATTGGTGACATAATATATACACATGCTTGGCATAGAACAGAGTTTTTCTGATAACGTGTAATAGCGTGAACAGCATACTGATTTTGAAATGGAGTCTGTTGCAACTATTGTAGAACTTGTATTAGATAAAACGGTATTCATTATTGTCCACTGACGATATGGTCATAGCCAATGCAGGTACTATAATATGATGACACGGTCCGCCGGCCAACCCACCATTAGACCTACCTGGTGACAATGGTTACCTGTGTGCCTGTCCATGTGGTCCACATTACATGTAACTGCATATCTGTTCGTGTGGTCCACATTACTTGTGTGTCTGTTCATGTGATGCACGTTACCTGTATGTTTTCGCATGGGGTCCACGATGGCAGTGTAGCGATCGCCGCTCAGCGCTGTCAGTGTGAATACAGACACCCCCAGCGACACGGACTGTGAATGGGAGAAAGCAATAGTAATAACGAATTTTGATATGCACGAGACACATGTAATATATTTGGGTAATATACACTCAATGTAATAACTACCAAACGCACGCTGATACCATAGCCATGTTAAACTGTAAAATACTTTTTAGTATAACCAACCGTAAATTGTGACCGGTTATAATTCATGATCACGCGAATTGTGATGAGGCCCCCTAAAATGATCTGGCTGTCGTAAAATATAAACATCGTGAATTGTATCCAATTAAATGACGTCTGACAGTGGTTTTTAACCCTCCCACTCTTTCATTGTACTCACGGGTCTATTGTACACCACGAGAGGTTTTAATTGATGCCAACACGGCACCTTAGCCATCATCCTTGCTCGACCCAACCCTCGTCAATGTGTGGATTGGGCACTAAGCCGATGAGTGGACGGGCACTGCAGACACGCGACCATCAACCCCGTTTTTTCTCTTCACTTGTCTACGTATCTAGACATGAGATAGCATCAACACTTCAAGTTCATTCTATTAGTGTCAGCTCCATCACCATATGCCAGAGAATAAGACATGAGAGATTCCAAAGCGGTGATCACAACTTACCGTGGTCACAGTTCACGGCAACTAGACCATTTTGGGTGTGTGGTCACTATTGTGAAATTTTACGTTAACGTAAATGAAAACCGGTCACAATTTACGTTGGTTACGTGTTATGGTCTAACATAATTTTCACAACCTTTAATAGTCGGTGTAACTAGGATATCATTGAATAGTATCTGATAAGATTTTATTTTGGGAATAAGAGTTCATCTTTAATATGAACCTTAAACATAGAAAATAACAAAAGTATACATATTTTAAGTAGTGTGCACAATGGAAATTTAATGAGACAATGATAAAAGGAGTTATAAATCACACGTGACACAGGCAGCTTGTAACAGAGACGTACAAATTTATGTGTCACAGACCTTCACATTCTGGTTTAAATGCCAAATACTGCAAATGCCACTGACCAACTTTTGTAAAAAGAGCACATCTATATCATTACTTCCCATTAAGACCACTCGAGCCCATTTACAGTGATAGTTTTTGTTTGGTTTGGTTTGTTGTTTGTTTTGTTTTTTTGTTTGTTTTTTCATTAACATAATGCATACTGTTGTTCTAAAGCGATAAAAATCATGTTATGCGGAACCTTATACTTTGCATAGTAGAGAACCTACAACCAACTTATATGTTTTATGATGTACCTATTTGATCAGAATGCACTTGATGGCAAAACTATTATATTATATGCAGTGAGGCCAGTAGTACAAATATTGGTATCGGCGATGATCCCATGCTTCCGCAATGCATCACCGCTCGCTATTCCATACTCATCATATTCGAGTTACTGGTGATGGAAGGTGGTCTGTGTGGTTAAAGCCTTACACAATAAGCGGTGATTGAGTTTTACAGCAATTTCATGGGTGAGAGAAATCGTCTATTGGTATGTTCAGCATACAATCTACATTGAATAACTTTCGCTGGCTTGCTGTAATGTCAAGAAATGTATTGTGGAGTTGAGCAATTTACATGTAGAACACTGCCCGCTGCGAGGGGGCAGGGTAAAAGGTAGACAATGCTGATTGGGGAAGAAATTGCAGTTTGTATAAACAGAAAACATAAATTATGCAAAACAGTCTTAACAGTTTCTTCTTATTATCACGTTATTGTTACCTCTAAGAACAGACACTAATGCACGAAAATAAGAAAATAAGGTATCATAATGCAACTATATAGGTACATTAAACCTAATGGTGAAATACGACGACACAACCAGCGAAAGGAGCTACAAGCATTTTATGAACGATAAAGTCTCGAGGATACAATACTTAGGCTCATTTAGCGTCTCATCTCTTCTGCAGGCGGTATGGGGTATAGCAGCTTACCACCAACGCACGCATTTAAACTGTTGATGACAGCATATTATCACATATACACCTGTCAGTCAAACTGCTGGCCTAACATATATGGGAACCTCCAAATAAAGACCACCTCTTCATTGGGACCACTTCAGTTGATCTCAAAGGTGGTTCTAATAGAGAGGTTCTACTAACTGTATATGCAGCTTGCTCCTGCCCTGGTACACACCTGCAGGAACTCGTTGCACTTGCACACGGCGCCGCCGTACGGCCACTCGGTCAGCGTGTAGTAGGTGGACGCGAAGGGCACGGACACGAGGATGAGCAGTAGGTCGCCGGCCGCCAGCGACACGATGAAGATGTTGGGTGTGTTGCGCATGGTCTTGTTGCGCGCCACCGTGTAGATGAGCGTGCCGTTGCCCACCACGCCCACCAGGAAGATGGCGGCGAACAGCGCGGGCACGGCGTACCCTGCGGGGATGGGGTGGGGGTGATTAGGGTGTTGGTGATACTATTATTTAAAGTGGTTATTCTCACTTATACCTATATTTTCCCCAAGTTTGCTGGTGAATTCAATTCTACTCTCACTGTTCTGCCAAGAAAGCTCCTACCACTATATTGACATAGCTGAAGAGACAGCTTCCATTTGACTATAGTGGCCCTGACGGGACTTGGACTTACTACCCCAAGATTGTGAGACCAGCATGATACCATCATCCCAAGCAGTGTGCTGTTAAAAGGTTACACGGACGAACAGTTGTCTCTGTAACCCCCAGCCTACATACTTGGTCAGTTATCATCTCAACCCAGACGTCTGAGTGAGTCCCGTCAGGGCCACTTGATATAGTCAAATGGAAGATGTCTATTCAGCTATGTCAATACAGTGGTAGGCGCTTGCTTGTCAGACCAGTGAGAGTAGAATTCACCCATACCAGAAATGTAGCTTTTGGTCGTGGAATCTAGTGTGGCACAGGTATTGGCTACACTAGAAAACAACCATCCAATCATAGTGTTGGTATTGCATGTTGATGGAGAATTGAAAGCAAGGTAAAGTGTACACACAGATTTACTAGGAAGTCTTATTATACAGTATACATGTACATTATTCATGATGTTCAAACATCCTGACGTTTGATTTAGCGTGGTGTACAAACTAATGCCGAGGTCCCCAGCAGTACCAAATATCACCATTCCATATTAATTACGGGAAGGATGCATGCATTTCCCAACATTATAGTTTGTAACTTCGTGTACATCATATGTACTTTCAAAACTATAGACAGCCAAATAACATTTGAATATAGCAATTATATCTGACGTGTACTCAAATCCGTTACTTGTTTATTTTTCATATGCCGTTAACGTAGTGGAATGGAGAGGAGATTACACCCTCAGTCGTGTGTGTACACGCCCCAGATCAAAATATGAACGTCCATTTCATGATTATATCCTTTATGGAGTGTAACTGAATTTTTATGTTGTATTTAAAAGGGCCGCCAGATACCAACTGAAACTTTGAACCACTTGCATTATTTCTTCTACATATCCGCAAAGAGCAAAGGCCCCACATAGTTTTGTCTAAAGTAATATTTTGAATATATAATATATACTAACTATAATATACGTTAACATACATTGTACACACGTAAAATGACTTGAAACTAATTATCAAAACACATGGAAATGATAAGGAATAGCAAAAGTTGAAAAGGGAATAATCGAGAGGTTGGTCTCTAAATGAGACACTGTGAGTTCAATATGACACACTATATTTCATATTAACACGCACCTTCTGGCATGTGCGTGAAGCGGCTGACCACGTGTGTGACGTTCCCGCCTCCGCCCGCTGGCGAGTCCTCGTCACCCAGGAGGAACTCTCCGCTCGCGTTGTAGCTCGCGTTGTCGGCAGCGCCCACGTGAGGAAGACTCTCAAGGAATTCGAAACGTCCTGCTGTGACTTGCCCGTCTTCTGACTCCATGGTTTTGTTGCTGTTGTTGTTTTGTTGTTTTCGTTTTTTCCTAACTTTTGAGGGTGAGTTTGTAATGAATTTTCCTCAGCAGTGAATCAGTTTGATATAATATTGTCAAATGATAGAGTGTGAATACTCAAGATGTTAGCACTCAACCACCATTAAACACACTCGGCACGCCGGGTTATTTCTATCAGGCATGAATTTAGGGTCATAAATTCATAATACGAGCACGACTTTCTTGTTCTTTTGGTGTAATGCTTTATCAAGTCATCGATTAAAACGCAGATGTTACAAATCGCTACCACTAATTGCGTCTGTCGTCTTTAAATTATCATTTAAGCGTCTCTATTGGTAATCAATTTCTCGTCTGCCTAAACCTTGGATTGCAAGACGCAGCGCGCGTCTACTCTCCCACGAGACGTCTTATCGTAATCCTCGCAACGTCTCGCACTTTCAGATCCCATTTGATGTTGCTGCTGCCAAAACGCTATTGTTCCCGCAAAACGCATAATCCAATCAGCTCGAAAAGCTCATTGCATTGCACCATGTACCAGTCTGCCCTATATAGTCAATTCCGTTTATATATGGTTAGATAATACTTATCATCACACGTCTAATTTCTCTTTGTTCTGCAATGCTAATCAATCTGATAAGCATATGTATTGTTGCCTTGTCTAGCACTGGGACAAAGACCTCTGTCTGCTATTCTTCAAGCAGGACGCCAGTCTGTTGGAATTGCATAAGCTTATGGATCTGATGATTCAATTGTAGTTATTGTTCCTAGATGATTGGTATGAAAGGAAACTTCAACATATGCCATTTGTCTTTCCTATTACAGGGATCAATATATTATATAATACGTGTTGATGGAAATGGAAAACGTGCTTGCAGATTTTTAAAAAGTTACTCAAAAGATCATGTCAAGCCTAAAACATCAATAGCCGCATAACGATTTGCAATTGCAGTTTGGCCAGTTGTGAAATTTGGAAGAAATGATTTAAGATTATAAGAAAAGCGATGATAATACGTTTGCGACTTCCAAAATATAATACTTCAGCACAAACTAAGATATTTTTATCTCATTAAATGATGTCTGTATAAGTCAAGTGTTTTGGTAGACCAACTAATTTAAAGGCATAGTACATGTCTACCATTTCTCATCTGTCAATATCTACATGATGAAAAGCTTATATACAAAGAGTGCTCTCACGCTCCAATTATATATATATATCACTGATTATCCGTAAAATCAATTTATTATGTCATCACTTGGCAGATATATCTTTGATATAACGCAATAAAATCCTCACATTTCATGTATAAAATATAACATGAACTATATGTCACACTATATCCAGCAACATTTTAATATTAGTCATATGATATCAATTTTCACTGTGTCCAGAAGTGTCAGCCTATATAAGTGAGCCACAAATAAGCTTGAATCTTTGCGTCAAAAGTAGTCTAATTCAAGTGAAAGTGCCTGGGTTTCTTCTGACGTGGGTAAAATGCATGCATTATTGCCATGTTCCATACGTCATCTAGAGTTCTTCATTTAAAACCAAGTAAACATAATGAGCGATTCTTGTGTGCTGTTAAACTTCATCAAACTACTGCCAATACAGTTTGAGCAAACATCGCGAAACTAATAACGTTACTCCAGCCACTTATATAATGCGCATCCATAGCAAGTGAGGTCGGTCCCCGCAAATGTCGCCGTAAAGGAATGGCCCGAGGCAAGATCAAGCAAGCGGGCGGAGAGTTATCCCGTCGCTTGCTCATTAAAATAGTCGCACTGAGCACACGAGATTTGTTTTTTTTATTGTCCTTGTTTGTTTAACCTCGCCCAAGTGGAGTGTCGTCATAATACAACGCCTACATTTGAACGTATGGTGATGCATAAAAGACATCTTGGATGAAAACATACGTAGATTTGCACGGTTGGCGACATTAGATCGTGGTACTCTCAATCACTACACTTATTAATCATCTGAAGCCATTTGGAGAGGACGTGTTGACCTAATTGACGTGTCTTTACGCGCTGATCAAACTCAATGGTCTAATAGCATTACACTTTGCACCATGGCACTGTAATTATTGAGCAATCTGTGTTTTGCGGCTATCATATCGGTCACAGTTAGGCTCTCCCCTTTTCGTCTCTGATATGTACCAACTATCACTAAGTACAATCTACTTACATCGTCCATGTGTAGCCCAAATCCGGGCGTGACCTAGTAGGGGTACATTTTTTAGGCACATACTCTTTAACCCTATCGGAAATCAAACTCTCAACCACGTTTTGTGACGAAAACCTCGGTATCATCATGCCGCGTCTGCACAGCGAACATGGATCGAAATAGGAAGAATGTGTGCAACCTCTAATACCATCACAACGGTGCCCGACAATTACTACCCTCACACTGTTCACGTATAACTCTGGTTTGAAAACTTCGATTTATCTTTTTTGTATCTGGATATATATAAATCCGTCAACTGTTTTCCTTGGCAGACGAGGGTATTGACGTTATGCTGTTGCATGATTTCCTTGGAACGAACGTTAATTCATTCATTTTGTTTAGCTAATTTACTATTTATTTGCAATCTGCAGTTTAACCCTGCGCCTTTATAGTGCATATTTTACTAGATAATGCACGTCGATATTTTAATTTTAACACTGATAGTTTCATTATACTGCAATTCGTTTTAGGGCACCTATAAGAAACACCTGTTCCACAGCAGCAGTTCTAACAGGCTCTGCGAACCAAGAAAGACAGGCCGAGGGGATACCAGCATGAAAACATCCAATGTTTCCAGATCTTGAAGTTCATTGATAACTTGAATCTGGGGTTCAAATACTGCTGATGAATGTTGCTCAAACTGAGGTCTCGTGACACAACGAGTTTGAATATCACCCACAATGCTGAATATGATCCGTGTGACCAAAGAACTGCTGTGTGTATGTCAATGAAAGAATGCTATAAATCCTCTATGCAATTTAGTACATTTAATCCAGCCAGTTGATTATATGAACGTGCTGTGCTTTAGGATCCGTGGCAAGTCTATCCCCCACTCCATTTGTAATCTGATTGCTGTAGGATCACTTGCCAGGCTTAATTGACACCCACCTCAGAGGGAAGTGTACACTGCCCAATACTAATCTCCACATTGACAGAGATTGGGGGCTACTTTTCCTACATACACTACATAAACTTGCGGCGTAATTGCGATAGCACATGCCCAGACTGACAATTGATTGTGATCAGAAAGACGATGCTTCACATTGCAGGAGTCGGGGTGGCGGCACTAATCCTAGTACACGTAAATGAAAATGTATGCTTTTGCTACATACGGCTGGAAGGTACTCTTTGAATTGACCTAAAGTGACGCTGTAGATAGCACACTTTGAGTGGAAAAGTGCCCAAAAATTGTAATTACTTCGGTGGCATCTCATACCAAACATTTTTTTAAAGATTGAGTAAAACCGGTCTATAAGTAAGCACTGCAGGTTGTCCAAAGACCTACATACATATAAATACATGACCAATTTTGTTATCGTCATTTTCTTCAGGAGATCTCTGAAATCAAACTAAAGTGTTGCTTTCTTCATGTAACCATAACATGGATTAAATGGAATTTATTCACCCAAGTTATCCACACGGTATAGCTTATATTCCCGTTGATACAACCTGATCGTTTCCTCTAGGAAAGCTGAACCACTAAAAGGTATATCTAGATCAAGATTGATTGAAGCAATGCATTGTTTATGCAAATAGGCATTGTTAGTAGTACATAAATGGATGGCTCTTCACGACTCGCCTAGCAGCTCACGAATCAACAGGTTGGATTTTCTGATACATGTAGATGTGGACGAAGCGCAATGCCTTCAGATAAACACTGACTTGAAGGGAAAAGTATAAAATGTACAGAGTTTACGAGAGTAGCCATCATCATACTTCACATCGATATTCAATTAAGCTTAAAATCTATTTTCAAAAGTCTGCATATATTTCAGCTCATACTTAGCGCTATCCAAATAGTCTCACAATTATAACAACAGTTGATCATCCGTGCACGTTTAAACACTTGTTGATGGCTTTTCTTATGATCTCATTATACATTGGTATTTACTCTCCAAGATGACGCAGGGTGCTGCATAATTTGCTTTACGCTTTGCCCTTGGCTATCCTTTCCACCTACGGACATCCTTTCCCAGAAAGGTCTAAGAATTTAGAGCTGTACAGATCCACAGTCGATAAAACAAAACTATAATTGCAAGCTTTGCTTGAGAATGCCAACCGGGTGCGCGCTGTTGACATCACTACTATTACTCATCCTAAGGGCCGAAAATAACTACTCATAGTTTATTTACTTCACTCTGACAGAAACAACAATCCATCATACAGCAAGAAAAGGACAGTAACATCACTAACACCGGGAACATACACGTATCAATATTACTTTTGCAATATTTGCACGTCCATGTTTGGAAACGTGTCACGGTTATAAGATCGGTCAGGTTGTGGGATATGAAATCCTACAATGGGTATCATATGACACACTGGCGGGGGCAGAATAAAAAGAGGAAATTGACATAGTGCCAACATAAAATTACCTGAGTAGCATCACACATAAAATGCTCACACCCAGAACCCTGCACGGCTGATACGTTTGCACCAACACCTGCCCTTCATGTTTAGTGTGAAACCCGCAACCACACTCGAACCCGCACATTTAAAGTGTTAAAATCTTGAACCCAAGCCCGCGCCTGCATGTTTAATATAAACAAAAGTGGAATCCGCACCTACGCTGGCACCCACGGATATTGAAGGACAACCCACACAAAATCCGATAAAGCTTGCATGTTTTATAAACAATTGCAACGTTGACACATATAATAAATAGATTTATCACGCATATTATTTTACACAGCTAGATCTAGTGACATTTACATGAATGAAATCTACTATACCCACAATTGATGTGCGGGAACAAGGAAGTTAATGTAAAGGAAAAGGAAAAGTGTGCACCTATGATTCTGTGTGAATTTTAAAGAAATTCTGGTGAAATAAATCGACATGAGCTGTGACTGTAAGACAAATCATATTTATGTTGCAACAACAATGATATATATATATATATATATATATATATATATATATATATATATATATATATATATATATATATATATATATATATATATATATATATATATATATATATATATATATATATATATATATATATATATATATATATATATATATTATATATATATATATATATATATATATATATATATATATATATATATATATATATATATATATATATATATATATATATATATATATATATATATATATATATATATATATATATATATATATATATATATGCTATATATATATATATACAATTGATTCCAGTAATGTCCGGAGTGTGGTTCCAACCAGGAGGAGCATTTATGTATGTACCATATCGTCAAATATATGGCAGGCATCACATCTCAATCCGTTCAAACTGACAAATATTCACCATAGCTTTATTTGTGATCAATTAGACACATAAGGACTAAATGGCAGTCACAAAGAGTAACTATATATATATATATATATATATATATATATATATATATATATATATATATATATATATATATATATATATATATATATATATATATATATATATTTTAAATATATATATTAATTAATAATAATTACAGTTATATATATGTATTATACCTGGTACATGAATGTATCTTATGATTGTCTAATGCTTGAAAAACACATGAAAATTTGCACAAGTAGAACATGCAGGTTTCTTTGCGAGTTTTCTTCATGATTTTCAGCCCACAAAGAGCCCGCGATGCAACATTTTTAATGATTGAACCCGCACACCCACTCAGCCCACAACGAATTTCTAACCCGCACCTATCCCGTACCCACAGTAAAAGTCACAACTTTACAACAGCCTGAAATTCGCAGCCACGCCCTTACACAAAAAAGAATTTCAAACCCGCACCTATCCCACACCCACAGTAAAAGTCACCAACTTAGCCCGCAGCCTGCAAAAAAGCGTGTACAGATACCGAGCTCGCATACTGTGAGGCCCCAAGCAGGGCTCTATTGTGTAAGGTTTGAACTAAAACCGGTCCATTAGTAACCACTGCACCTCGTCCAGATTTCCACCAAAATGTTTGGTTATAGCAAAGATTTTTAACAAACTTGGTTGGGCCGAAAACAGGCCACAGCATTCGATAATATAATACATGTATGAGTTGATTTTCCTATACCCATTTGCACCTCATGGTAGCCACATATGCATGTAGTACGGAAACAATGATTAGTGCTTGCGCATTTAAGTCCAAGTGCAATCGTCGTCAGTTTTTGGCCACCTCTTTTATACTTCACATGTGCATTGCTTCAATATGTATCTGTCCAGTGGGAAAATAAGCCTTTTTCTTGGTTTGTTTTATTTGGAGACCTGGGGTAAAGACCAAACATGCAAAGTGGATGAAATCTATACTGGGTAATCAATGATCATTGGTAATGCAGTGGTGTCCTTACTGTACCATTCGTCAAATAATGGCCAATATACATCTCAATCCGTTCAAACTATTTCCAAGTAGCTTTGTTGTGATCAATTACACGCACATAAGGAAAACAGTCACAAAGAGTAACAACTGATGCAATTCTTGTATCTCTGAATTTGAGCATTCTTCTCTTGTTGGGAAATGACCATGAATTTGAACACTGACAGAATCCGTCGCTATTTTCTGTCCAATTTAATAAAGAAAAAACATAACATCTAAGATAGGATGGCAAATTTCACACTATCGTTTGAGAAATACGTATTTTAAGTGTTGAATGAACGTGTCTGTCTTACACTCTTCTTTCTTGAAGCGTAAACGATGTTATTTATTTCTGCAGTATTTTAGCATTCATTTCACTGGTACATGCAGAAAATATTTAGATTTCATGCTTTGGGAGTCAGATGAGCCATGTAAATTTGCTAAATGGCCCATTTCACTGCAGGCCGAGCACGGCAGATTGGTGCAGCTTAAGGCCGATTTTAGTGTGCACGATTGGTGTGCCCAGAGCAAACGCAATCGGCCCAAATCGCTGACCTATTTTCAATTGAGGGCAAGGGTACACTCGCTTCACACTCGTCTCAAACTCGTGTCAAACTCGTCTGAATTTACCCCGCCCTGCTCTCCAGGTTTGAGGCAAGTGTAAGATGAGTAGAGACGAGCAGAGGTGAAAGGCCGTGCTAGTAGGGATATGTGCTCCAAAAGAACAATCGAGTATCCAGGTGAACCATTCAGGGAGTGATTTGACTATACGTCATTCTCAAAACTTCATGTCTCCACTAGCCTATCACAAGGCCTTTAAATGATCTGACATCCAGGCCTATTCTAAAAGCTTCTGTATGACGCGAATTTTGCAAAGAGTCTTTCAAAAGTGACGTCATTTAATAAAAGCACATGGATTCTATTTTAGAAACATCAATATATTTTCAGAGCAGCTGTAGTTGGGTATTTTCCCGTGTAAGCATGTGGTACTGTTCATTTGTAATGGAGAAGCTTTGATCACGGTCACATACTTAATGTCTTGGCTAATCCTTACCTGGTAATTTACCCATGCATGATGCTGCTTCTACAGCTGCTGCTACTGAATACTCTGGTTTTAAAGGCTATAACAGGCCAGGATGTTTGAGACTGTATATTTAATATCAGTGGGATTCCTATGGTTTTGTAAAAGACCTTATATCTATTAGAGCTAGAGGCTGTCACAATTACACTTGCTCTTCTTCTTTGCACTTGATACATGGTTTACATGAGCGTTTTCTTTGTTGTTGTAATAATAGAGGAAACAACTATTAGATATAAGGTCTTTAGAAAGACTATGCTGACCTGATTATCGTCTTTAATGGTCACTAATCATCTTTAATCAGGCCGATATGTCAAGACAAGTGAGAACCAGTGAGAACGAGCTAGTACGATTGAAGATTAATTGCTCCATCTGGTCTCTACTCTGCCTACCCCAATTGTAAAAATGATTGACCTTTTCGTACAAAGGAGATGTGCACTGTATAAGCAGACCTAATAATACTGTAGAAAACAGACTCCGTGGAGATTTGAACTCATGACCTTCTGCTCAAGAATCCATATCCCTATCCCCACACCTAGGACAGTGCTTGCATTATTTTGATGACCAAAAGTTTATATTGAAGCATGTCCTCAGGTGGCCAATGTATACATCAAAGTTTATCTGAGTATGTGTGCGAATGGTCTAACAGTCCAGCAGAGGCTGGAATTTCAACTCCCACCATATAACATAGCTAAAGGCAGCTTACATAAATCCTTTTCATTGTTTTACAACAAAGAAGATGTCTATCCTTAAATGTCTTTGCATATTGTTGCAGGTTGTTGAATGTGTCTAAGCAGACCTAAAAAAATATTGTGGATAACGGACCCAGTGGGGACTCAAATTTGCAACCTTCTGGTCATTGAAGTCAGTGGCTTATTTACGCGGCCACCATAAAGTTGTGATATTTGTGCTTATGTGGCCAAGTGGGTGGGGAGTTGAACTCGAGCCCGGAATGCACACACAATTGGATTACTTGGATTACAGTTAAGTTATAAATCTGGCATGATGGGATAAAGGTATGAGGCTGGTCTCCGACTCATGTGGTTGTAAGTTCAGCCCCACGAGAGCCTTGTTTATTCATTAATGGAAGCTCTGATAATCAACCCTCTGTCCACCCTTGACATACCAGCCATATAATATCAGAATGACGGTGATGGTTGAGTGCATAGACATATGGATTCATGACCAGGAAGTCCGTAGTTTGAGTCCTCCTAGGTTGTGAGTTCAAGAAATTTGGAATGGTTTGCTCCAAATCAGCTGCGATTGACGGTCTTGGTGGTCTTCACTCGTCCTACAATCAGACCTCTTGTTTCTAATGAGCCGATAACAGGTACATCCTATGCAAAACTTCAACTGGCCTTAGAATCGTCCTTTAATCATCTTCAGTCATCCCTGTCATATCTAATTGGCCGACATTGTGAGGGAAAAGGGGGACAAGCGAGACGAGAGGCCGCCCAAGCAGGGATGACTGCTGGGATGATTGAGATATACGGTATTGCGATCTATAACCTTCTAGAAATTCAGAATCGTCCCATCTGGGCCCCTAAAATTTAATGTTTGAAGTTACATGAAACATTAAAAATTATGACTGATTGACACGGCGAGTATGGACGATTGTTGCAATAGTTGGACTTGGCCATGTGTGTGCCTGATTGCAGCCCAAGTAGACAGTCCGAGTAGGGAAGAGTGTTGACGAGTATGAAAGAGTACAGGGAGTGGTCGATTTTTTGTGTGAAAACGCAATTGGCCACAATCGGGGCTACGTTAATGAGCGGTGAAATGGAGATATTATGAAAACTCGGGCTATATGTTGATTGCAAAAATGACATTATCAAGTTTTACCTGATGTTCACGAGTTTATTAGCGAAATTAAGTGAGGTCGAAATAGCTAACCCAAGGCGTACAATAAAAAACATGTTAACGTCTGAGAAAAATGCCAGCTTGAAGCTGTGTGCTGGGACTAATTACAATAAAAACACACAGCTCAAATACGGATATTTTTCTTGACATAAAATTTATTTTTATTCTATGGCATCATAATTTGTTTTCTACTTATTTTGTATAAATCATTATTATTCTGTAAAAATTAATAAGTCATCTGTTTATCGCATTGCGCATCGCATTGCGCATCCTAAGCCATTTTACTATTCGTTATGTTGCATCAGATGATGTGTAATTATGTTTGGTTGATTGGCAACACTCAGTGAGAACTGTGCGCATGTCCAGTGCGAATCTCAGCATTACCCTCTGATTCCCGCTAAAGCAGAAGCTATAAAATTCCAGCTTAATTACCAGGAAGCATGCTGTGAATGTCATTTCATTAGGTACAGCTGATGTGCAGGTTTCTTCAAGTGTGTTTTAACGGTCATTTGGCAAGCTTAGTGGCTGCTTAATAATAGAATCGTGTGTGTTTCAAAACACGTTTTACAGTTTTCAAAGTGTATGGTTGCCATAAAATGAGTTTTTGTGTTTATGCTAGGTATGATGAACGTGTCATTGTGCACGATTTCCATCATAATCTAGTATATAATTTCAACTAAGTTCAAGCGAGAACAATGTGCACAGCTGTCGTTTCTCACCAGAATCACAACGGTTGGTGGGAAAGTACCTTGAAACAAAATATGACTTGTGATATTGCTTAACTTACCAACTGTTGCAATATTCTTAATGAAACATGAAAGGTACCATGAACACATTGTTGCAAATCGAAATTGTATATGTTGTGGCTCAATTGCAAAATAAGCTTAGTAAGTACCATCGCATGCTATAAGCAACTACAGACAACATATCGAATGCAATGTAACGATCATGAGTGTTAACGATAAAGTATCGCTAGATAGAAGTGGTGTACATCTTTTATAGGCCTACATTCAATCTTCAAGTGAGTGTTATTACCATCTTGTGTCAAACGTAAAAAAAAAATCCGGATGTGTGTATCCAAATAGAAACGTATCGAACCATTCACAGTTTGCATGGTTGGATGAAAAAATTACAGGCCTTGCAAGAAAATGCAGAGAATCGTGAGTTATTAACTGCGATTATGCTATTTTCTTACTATTTTATCGGGGACAATTTCCGGTCTGTAATTTTCCTCCTGATAAAAGAAATAACTCATTACGGAACCACAAATGAATAATCTCCATCTATCGCATAGTCAGAGCGAGTATGATATAATTCGTCATTCTAATGAGAAGGACATAAATATAACCGTGTGCTCTCTCATCCTCATAATATCGGGTGTACTATTTAATACGTAAGGTATTGAAAATAATCCATCATTCAAGGCCCCAGTTTATGGTGGAAGTCATCGCAAGTCTTATCTAGACAATCTAATCAGCAATAATCACAATCTAATCAGCAGACGTGGTATTATGCTATTATTGATATCGCTTGCAGTGTAGGTATCCACTGAACAAAGATTTTTCTTATTATCAACATGATAAATAGATACATTATCTCAAGGGTAGATATCGAAACAATACAACTGTAAAGTAAATGGTTATAATTTATGTTTATACACATGTTGTAACCATACACCACAAAATGGTCCAGCTGTCTTAAAATGTAAACACCGTAGGCCATCTTGTTAACGCGGTCAATAATTTCAAGTGTAGCTATTAATCTCGGTGTATGGTAGTGGGACGGACACCAATAGATCAAACTTGAAGTTTAGATGATGTCTGATGTAACATATTTTATGATACGTTGAAAAGTGGCCGAGAAAGGAGGGGGTCTCTGGTGTTCCCGTCCACTCGAATAAAAAAACTCCCGAGGACCAACTTTGATGAGGCGTGGATCAGGGTAGAGTGGTGATCAGTAAGACCATCATAATGTAATTTCAAAACTGTCTAGGAGCACCATACGGCTGTGATGACGAAATAAAGGGTCCGGGGGGGGGGGGTGCTTGGTCTTGGTGGCCATTATCAGACGTCGATCGCACCATGCATTTGGTTACAATTTGCAGTGCCTACATTGTACGCTAGTCTCGGTTATCCAGACACTCTCTTACTCACTAACTTTCCGTCGACGAAGTATTGTCAGTCTCGTTGACCGAGACTACATTACATGCCAGCTACGCCATAATACATGTGAGAGTTGAACGGTAGATCCACCGGGATCTGGTTACATTGTATGTTAACAATTAATGTAACCAATTACAATTAACGTTAATGACTTGTTATACTCTAACATGCATACACGTATAGTATGAATGACATTGTTATATAAGATAAGCCTACTTTGCGCCTAGCTATGGGTTGCTGCTGTCATAATATCCCACCGGACACACGTTGTTAATAGCGTATATAAATGGCACCAATGATTATTGAGGATGAGTGGATGTCTCTTAATTGAAACAAATAACAGCAACTTTTAACACCATGAATATCTACTGATTGTTTACAAAGTATTCGTACATCGTGTACAAATGCAATGGTGTTGCGTCTGCAAGCGTAGAGGGATGGAGAACGGGGCAGCATCTGGTTATTAAATTGATGCGAGGGGACAAGTCCATTACAGAAAGATAACAGCTCGTGTGACATTTGCGCCTCCTCATCTGTTATGAAAATAAAGCTCCATCACCTCACGTATAGACTAAAACGTTCGCCAGTGTTTAGGGACACTTCCAAAGGGCAGAGTCATCAACTTTCAATTACCCTGAAATATTCATCATACACATGCCAGCATTCACGTGTTGAACGTACTTACAAACAGTGGGTAGAGTCAGCTTGGGCTTATGGTGATAGATTATATAGGTCTATATATGTGATAGGATGCAGTTAGCTGTTATGTAGGCGCAAGCAATCATCTTTTAATAGAACACGAGAGTGCACGAGGCCCCCTGTCTCCTGCCTAACTAAATAGACCTGAAACTAATTTTGCGGAGGCGTGAACATTGCATTTTATCATTGTAATTTATATCAAATGTCTAAAATGATGCGTGTAATGTAAATTTATTGTAGTTATTCTAATAATTTTAAGACATTATGCATATAATAATCAATTATTCATAATATGTCTTTTTTCTTAAATTTTCTGCACATGAACAAGGCATATGACGGGTTTGGGTTTTAAACAAGTGCTTATCAAGTTATCTATACATATTGGTGTTGTTTTAAATACAATTTTAGCCACTCATGGGTTTCTTATTACACTGTTGGAAAGTAAAGTTCAACATGCATTCATAAGTATTGACAATGAGTAAGACTCAATCCATTTCACATTGTAAATCTTTAAAAAGAAATATCTAAGAGCACAAAGAAAAATATACCACAGCCAGCAATTGCACCAGAGGCTTAGTACATAAACACGTCAACACTGGCACTGGCGTAGCAAAGACTCTGATGCTGGCGCGATAATGATGGATGCAGTCTTTGGCGGATTTATGCCTAGTTCTCAATGGACGCACGTTCTTCTCTGCTCGTAAAAGTCACCTGTTAATTACACTTATTGATTCATAATCCTATATAATACTAAATGTCAACCTGTTTTTCCTACTAAGACCTCTTGATATAGCGGTGCAGAACAAACCATGATATCGACAGAGGCATTTTTGCTAGTATTATCTAAAGGGAAACTGAAAAGAGAATTTACGCAATTGTGGCTACAAACGTGTGTTTTGGCAGACTAAGAACTAACTGGGTTAACTGGAGTCTCTAACGCTTCGAGCATTGAATATAACCCTACTGAACATAGGCAGATCCATTTTCACATTACAAATCATATATTCATCAGTTTTCTCACCACGTTGCCGCTCTTTCTCGAAAACTTATTGGTCGATTGATGAGATCGCTATGCACTTGTGGTGTTTTTCTCATAGATGCCACTTGTGCATAGACAGGGTGATCTCACCGCCAATATATACCATTATCCTTATATTATCATTATAGTTATACTAAAATGGTAACATTGATATGACGGATAAACCCACTGAGGTTGGGTAGATCTGTACATGTTTGTAAATAGTTTTAATTACTGTAGATCTACTGTGTCAGTATAATAAACAAATCTTTGACTTGACTTGATATAATAGTAAGCACAACTTCATCTTCTTCCTTCGAGGTATGAATGATGATTAGAATACACATCATTAGTCAGTCATTATTCCAATATCAGACCTTATTAACTTGTCTTATAACACTGAAACATAATAGAGGGGAATAAATGTATCATATTACGTATTCACACATTACCATGGGAACCCATCCTAATCAGAAAGCTAAAGCCACTGCAAAGGGCAGAAATGATCCATACAGCTTAGCATCTTGTGCTAATTGAGTGATTGGTAGTGACAGAGCCGCGGACTTACACTTTGTCCATGGACATCTATGGCCGCGTGTCATAAAGATAGAAAATGTTCACAAATTCGTGACATCAAGGCTAAATGTACAAAAGAGTAATTGAACTTTGTGCGTGGAAATATATTTGCTACTCAAAATAATGTATGGATCTTGGTCATTGTCACAATGTGTAATTGTGTAAAGTCCATGTCTACCCAGAGAGCCGGATTATTAAACAAAAAAAAAAAATGTATGTCCAGAATACTCTAATAAGCTTACAAGTATGTGAAAATGGTTCTGGAAGACAAACTGTATGTATTACATGAAAGTTACAAAGATAAGTCTGTAAATCCTTGCGAGATTGCAATGTTAGATGTGATACATATTAATGACTTCATATAACCAAAGCAATAATTCTCTGTCGTTCTAAATATGACCTTAAAGCACGCAAAACACTCGTTGTGCTCCTAAAAACTTTGAATCAACAGTCCTCATTGAGACCAATGTAGTTGAAATATCCTTATATAGGTAGTCGACCCGTCACAATTATGTTGTTCTCAACTACGAGATGTCACTATACGTAAGGTGACCACATGGTTGCGAGGCTTTTTTTTTGTCTACTTAGATACGTCATAGCTGTTTTCAAATTACGTGGCATTTGCACAAGTACTCACTGAGCACTGTGTTAAAGCAAGAGAAGTTTGTGTGATTACAGCCTCCCATCAAATGTAAAATGCGCTTCTCGTTTCACTAATAATCATTGGAAACTTACGCAACTCGCAAGTGTATAGGCTAACAACAAACGGTATGTAGCAATGGTGCAATACTTCACAGGCCTACTTTGAATTATTTTATAAATTGACAGCGAACATTTTAGGGGGGGGGGACCCTTGGATTCAGCTGGAAGCTGCACGGCATCACCTATAAATAAAGTATTTAGCTGCATGCTGTCTGCACAGACACATTACAGACGCAGCTAGTACATTCCCTGTACCATGAACGTACAAATGTTGTACTTTAGAAGTCACACAGTGCTTACAACGTAAGATATGTACATGTATGACATCTGACGTGCGGCCACTGCACTGCCTACTTCAGACCACTGCTGACGTTGGCCGTAGCGGAAGTTATGAATATCAAACTATTTCTGCGCCCATCATACTGCCTTCAAAAAGACTAAGTTGACCGTTTGTAGCGCTCACAGATCTTTACCATCTCCTTAAGTTTTTTGCAGTAGACTGGCAGTAGACCTACATTGCAGCCTGTTGTGCCCTAGGCATAAAGGAGACCACCATTTAGAACATTTACCTCACAAAAATGTGTTTCAATTTTTCTTTTTCACTTCTGAAAACAATTTAGTAGAATTTTAAAAGCATGTATACTAATAGTTATGAAAAGCATCTTCATGAACTAAAGAGCAGAAAGGTTTTTTAAAATGTTGAGGGCTTTCCCCTTAACACCGAATGGGTCACCTTAGTAGATGTAGATTTTTAATCAATATCCTTTCGTCTCTTTTCAATCGTTATCATCTTATTATAGGCGATGTGTTTATTAACTGAACAACCACCATCTGCTTTGACTGGGATTGCACATGCGACCTTCTAATCACGATTAAAAACCATACACCACTCAGCCACTGGCGCAAACTAAGACTTAGATTGCAACATGCATGTTTTATTGTGAAATATTAATTATTCTGTAAAATGATAACATCACTGGCGACGTGATATCGCTGGTGATAAGTACATACAGCCTTTATAGAAATAAATATAAACGTCTTGCGGTCACGTGATGCAGTAAATGTTGTTATCATCTATTAATTATGTTGGTGGAAATTTTGGGAAGGGAAGAAAAAAAGCATAACAACTTGTGCAACGAAAATGTACACTGGCACATATTTAAAGAATACCCAACCTTACATTTACAACGTCTCACAATTGCAACAATGTTTGGTTGGAAGGGTCTGACTGGATATTTAGTCAATAAAAAGAAAACACCAGTGAGTAAATTTATAACTGTAGGTCATATATGTCGAGGTCTACCACCCATTGGTATTCTAGCCACGTCCCTCCACACTGATAAAACGGTGACGTCTCTTTCTCTATCACCCTATTCCCGTGTAAATGTTGAAATCTCTTATCTCAATCTAAAGACTCGCCATCAGGTTAACATCACCCTCTCAGTGGTGGTGTTCGTGTTCTAATGAACTTGCTCAAAACTTATTATACAAATGGATAACATTGTCGCAGCTATGGATTGATTTGAAACTGCGAAACTAAATCTACTTGTCATTCCCACAAGTGTATCTTAGGAATATGTGTCATGATTTTTGCACCCACTAACTTGCAATAGAGGTAGCAATGCTGGCTACATAGTCATCAAAGATAAACTAAAGTGCAGCTCCTTTTAGTAGAAGTATTTGTTCTTGAATGGAGACGATGCGGCCTGTGCTTTGGGTCAAAGATTTCACCCAGCTGTCTCTTCATATAACCCAAAGTAAAGTATTAATGTGATTGCATTACATAGTAGAACCCTATTTTTTCACTTATTACACCAACAATTGTATTCTTTGCCATGGCCATGTTAGTTTCGCATTGGAGGAAAAGTATTTTTTCTGTATTTTTTTAGAGAAGTGGATTGTCCTCTATAGGGAGTCGACTTTTTTAAAATTAATGCTTTGTATGAATAGCAGTCTATATGACTTGTATTTTAACATTTATGGTCACATATTAAGTTATATGAATTGCCATCCACATGTAAATTGAATATTCAATGGTTTACATTCATCTATCTTCTATTCCATTGAGCCTCAGTAGACATGGGGTCGTTATGAAAAAATAATTTTTGTAAGACAAAAAATAGTACACATAAAAGATCTATAGTGTAGAGTGCTTGGAAACTGTCCTCTCAGGGCAAGGGCCATAAATAACTCTCTGTGGATAAAGTAAGTTGTTTATACATGCAAATCATCATCTCATGAGATATAAAGCCAAATTTCCTCCTGCTTCTATACAAGGTCATATTAATACCAGATAATCGGCTAATTTATTAAACGTCAAAGCAACTCCGTATAGACAGATTTGCCTGTTCTTTCTATACATTTTCATTTGGCGAGTATGATCATCTATTTGTGTATATTGTATACTGTTGATTGGAAAGTAAATGATTAGCTATTATTTTCCTTCTATATATTAGGTGCACCTATTCTAATTTAGTTTGAAAATAAACCGTGTGCATTATGTACATGTGACCGCTATATAGTCATGAATGTTGTGTACACCAACAAAACAAATACAAAATAAGATATGACTAGTAAGTGTAGCGAATCAGTGTGCCGAAATTGCATTGGACGAGGAAAAGATGACTCATTCATTGCCGTATACAGGTGTGTGTGTGATTGTTGTGTCCCTGTTCCTAGATCTAAGATTACTGTGTGTTCTGCGAAAGACTTATTTAACTTATTAGCTCACATATACGTCATATACGCACGTCACATAAAATGTATCAGGATTTACATAATATTGGGCAATATTTTAATTAGTAAATTTAGATATCGTTCTGAAAATGGTAAAATATGTCTTTTTAATACTTTTAGTAGTATGTATGGTAGTCAAATTTGGACTATATCTAATGAAACTGTTTTCAAAGAGCTTCTGTAGCATATAATAATGCTTTAGATATCGCTTTGCTACTCCTAAGGGTGTAAGTATGTCCTTGTATTATATGTTTAATTGTGTAGAGACACTTTAAAGTATTACATGGTAAAGCTATTGGTAATTTTAGATGTAGGATATTTAGTTGTAACAATTTTATTACACGTGATATAGTTCAAAGTGTATATTTCAAGTTTTATTCTAGTCACTCTGTAAATTGGCGAAAACATCTATTTTAAGATATGTTCAGCAACTAATTTTTAACTAAACTTTGATATCTACTGTGATATTTTTCGATACATTTTATGCGAAATAAACTGATACAATACAATATTCAAATAAAAGTATACTGTTACGTTGGCCCATGAGAACCACCATGTGTATTGCTCATCCAGGTATGTGTGAATCCCAAACATTATTGACAATTGTCTTATTTCTAATTGAGTGAATTACGGCCATGGCACAGGCGGCGTCAACACATCAAATAAGCTGCAACTTTGGTTTATTATCACGAAATAGGAGACGTTTATTCCAAGAGCAATTTACATTATTTAGTCTTGATTTTGCCGTTGAGATTACGTGAATTATATGTTCTATTGTACAATACATTTTCGCAGTTTTTGTTTTTAGTTTTTTTTTTTTTTTTTTTTGCTTGTTTTTTTTGTTTTTTTTTCTCCTTTTTTTTGTTTTTTTTACAAGACCAATATTTGTGTGGAGCGGGGTGGTGCGGGTGCTAACGTACGAACCAAGCCTAGTCTGTTTGAACTCCAAATCTTTAGTTGTGCCATTTTGGAAAGATTTCCCAGAAGTGAAGGTTTAATCCGGGAAAATGTTCATTGATGCTCTATGCACGTACATGTATACTCCGGAAGAAAGTTAGACTTAGCAATTCTGTTCACGCATCCGAATGATGCTTATTTACTCCTATTCTTAAATGTAGAATTAGGATTAATCTGCACACCAAATATAAATTATTATTAAACTATTTATATCTAATACTTGCCGCTTTTTGACATACTATCATTATTTGGTTTGGCATTGGAATTGTGTAAAGTAGAATTTTTAAAACAATAATCCATCATTAGTTTTACTCAAATAACCTTGGTTAAATAGTAATATTGAAAAAACTAAATTTGAATTGATTTGTTTATGTTAGGCTGCTTTGTCAGTTTTTAATTTTATAGAGAATATTGGGTTGTATAGCTATAATATACAATTCCTGATCTTAAGATTATAATATGTTTTTATTTATCTATAAAGCATACATATAATCAATAATAAAGACAAATAATTAGAGTTGTGTAAATGATATTTCTAAAAAAAAATGAGCATTACAATTTTTCAAAATTTCACAGGTTTACATAGAATACATCGCATAATTACGGAATAAATATTCAAGTTACGATGAAAACTACAACAGCATGTAGCTGCTGATCAAATTGACAGGCCTAGTTATTTCTTTAAAGTAATGTTTATTGTAATATCATACTAATTTCCACTCTTAACAAATGAGGATATATTTGTGTCATAGAAAATAGTTTATCATTTTCAAGTAAGAAGCCTGACACATCTTTCTTAAAGTGTTTGAATAATTTCATCATACTTGCAAAGGCATAAAATATTACATGTACAAAATTTATCAGATGCAGTACCATACATTTAAAAGCTGCAACTGGGTGGATATTGTTTTGCACTAAATATACCCCATACCTTATACACTTTTAACCAGAAATGTAACCATACATTATAATTTACACCCCCACACACACACACACACACACACACACACACACACACACACACACACACACACACACACACACACACACACACACACACACACACACACACACACACACACACACACACACACACACACACACACACACACACACACACACACACACACACAATGCTCTAGCTGCCGTATAACGTTAACGCCGTAAATTCTAAACATGCTCAGGATTAAAAAAAACATGCTCTTTGGTGGGGGGGATGGGACGGACTCCTAAAATTGGGTTGGCAAATAGATGCCGTTGTTTGCATTACTCCTCCGAATACGTGAACAAGTAACCGATAAAGGGTTCAAGTCACGTCTTTGCTCTGCCATTACACCTGCCGGGTTCTGTATTGCCCTGTACAAGACGCTCACGCTTATTTCTGAGCAAACAAGCAGTTCACGTATCTCTATTCATAGATGTTGTTTAACAATGATTATCGTA
>CM032666.1:45580974-45603728 GCA_019095985.1 Streblospio benedicti
AAATTCTAAACATGCTCAGGATTAAAAAAAAACATCTTTGGTGTAGGGTGATGGGACGGACTCCAATAAAATTAGGTTGGCAAATAGATGCCGTTGTTTGCATTACTCCTCCAGATACGTGAACAAGTAACCGATAAAGAAGGGTTCAAGTCCACGTCTTTGCTCTGCCCGTACACCTGCCAGGTTCTGTACGCCCTGTACAAGACGCTCACGCTTATTCCTGAGCAAGCAAGCAGTTCACGTATCTCTATTCATAGATGTTGTTTAACAATGATTATCGTAATAAAAAATGGTTTAAACTCACGTTTTTTCATAATACTACGATTACAGGTCTGCATATAAATAAAATGTCACGGGCAAGTTACTAGTGCAGCCCTTATTTCACACGATATACGCTTTTATCCTCTGTTCTGAAGGTGCACAATATGAATGTATGGGATGTGTAGTATTCAGAGCAGGGTCGACATCATGCCTCACAATGACCCTGTTTCCTTTACCACAAATGTACCGCATTGTCTTCGGATATTAACACAGAACATATATTGTATTGTCCTTTGGCCGGTATGAGATTCAATAGTGATATCATATGTCACAGATCAGCTGGCTGTAGTTCAGGCCTCTGCCCGCCTTTATCTGGGGTATTACGTAGGCCTCTGAAACACACCAATCGCGCAACGGCGTACATGCTTGCTGATTTGAAACCGACTATTCAGTGAGCGTTATGTGTAGATAATCATAGTTTCTAAAGAGTTAATTGATGTTTACGAAATTTTAATGATAAGTAATTGTATAAAATGGTATGTTAATTTCTGGCTACGTCCTTCCATTGCACATTTCTTGAATTTGTTATGATTTCAACATCGTCGAGTTTCACGAGTTGATCATCCACAACGCCTTTACAAGTCCTTGTTCCATATACATGTAGTACGTATATAAGATATGACGATGTGATTTCAAGTTATTTGCGGGTATATATATCGCCATGAGGTTGGTTATATACTGCACTAGAACATGCACTTACAATTCCACACGATTACCAATGTTTTGGTCTCAGACCAAGGCGAGTGTATCCCCGACCCGATAGGAACCCAACCTTACTGCCGGACTAGGCACCAGTGTAACGTCACCACATCCAACTAGTCACTACTGTCAAAGATCCTGCGATGAGGCCACAGCGTTAGTTACCATGTTGAATTATTGTAAGTAGTAGTGCAGCATGTCACTAGCCTTATGGCTATGCCTACTTCGTTGTACATATTTTATATAGATGTCACCATTTACACCATAAGAGGACGACAACAGTTTTCATTCAAACACCCCACATGCATTGACACGTAAGTTGTTTATACCAACCAGTTACCACAGTTCCACAAGGAAATCACACGAGGAGTATGAAAAGGACTCCTGTGTGTAATAGTGTGTTCTGTTTATGAGTGGGGAGGAATACGCGTAGTATAAATGTAGAAAATGGCCCATAAATACATACTCAACTGCCCCAGCTCAAGCCATAATCCACGGTGAATGGGGAGTTCAGAAGCTGAGTTTTGAGATCCTCGACAATAAAGATAACGTTTATGACATATCCAGTCTGTTCAGAAACAGCAAAACCGAATGGCATATAATTCAACAAATAAGTACTATACCTATAAGCAGATGTTGAATTCTTTGAAGCATGTTTTCATAATCTATATTATCGGGTTTTCTTAGTACCGTGAACGGAGCTACCTCTTACTTCGGAGTACTACCTATCATTTTACCAGTGCTCCCATGTACTCACCACATAGTTACTTTCCAATTTTGTTTTACATTGATACTGTCAACAATAAGAAATCTAGTCCTGTAGAGCACATCTATAGCGAGCTTGTCAAGGAAATGTAACTCTATTAATGATTTCAAGTTTCGACAGAGAAGACAAATGGTTGAGAGATTCGAGCTGGCGTCTAATGTAAGTGTATTGCTGTTCACGTTTTGCTAAGTGCTGTAACACTTAGAGTCAATAAGTCCCCATTGGAGTATACATTTGTTGGAGATCAGTCTGAAGGAAAGATAATGAATTTCATTTGTGTTTTGCAAGTGGGGGTTTAACTTTGTTTTCCAGGGACTATGTCATTGCAAATGTCGATTCATGGTTGGTGTGACAAATTTCCTGTGTATGCTTTTGTTAGGGATGACAAACTATTGTCTATTCACACTCATTTAGTACAATTGTGTAACATGTGACCCAATAAATAGGTTTTGTCATCGTAAGCCATCTAGTATTACATGAGCTGGAAAAATCCCTATCAATCTGCTAAGTGAATTGCGTTATTGCAAACGCTTTATAACCCTTAGATATCCTGCTGTCAGTGGTGTGCATATATTGATGGATGTTTTTGCTGGCCAAACAGCTGCACATTTCACAAGATTGAAGAAATGTGGACCTCTAAGCCAATCTGTTCAAACCTTGTCGAAACGTGATAACTATTATGCAACATTTTTCTATTCAACATTTATACACACTGTATTATTGTTGTCAGTTCACACAAATGTGCTCAAATTACATAAATATTTGACGATTAATGCATTACCAAACCATTAGTAGAAATACAGTGAACGGGAATGAGAAGCTGTGTGTAGCTTTATCTATTGTTTTGTAACTTGTACAGACATAACTGGTGCTTTTATGTACGTTTTTCTATTATGGGCTTTACTCGCAATGAATGGCACAATACAGGTGTATAAAGGTGTTATTGTATCCATCACACTCTTTGCTATAATAGGTCTAATAGACCCTTTCGAATTTCCAGCTGAATAATACAATAACTTCTAAAAACATGAAGGGGGTTTGGTAGCGATATGCGGGGGATGCTGTCACGCAGGGTATTTCATTTTATTTGTTTGTTTTTGTATTTCATTTTATTTGTTTGTTTTTGTTTTGTTTTTTGTGTTTTTTCTGATATCTTAATTGGTTAATTCTATCATTTTGCCAAACATTTTGAAAATGCATAGAATAACTATGGTGACTACTGGCATTAAAAAGCCCCACAATATCCTACTCGGCGACGCAGTACATGTACAATGCCATGATGCGGGCTACAACAGCTGGTTGTTGGTTAACTTTTGTCAGAGATTAAAAAAGAACGTAAGCACAGTTTATTGGACACACAATGAGCTTATTATGTTAATGTATCTGTAGGAAAATATATGAACAGTTTCCATGTGGTTCTAACAATTGCTCAATGCCGTCATATCAGCCATTTTATTCAGTGATACGAGTGACTGTGGTGGACTGAACTTTGGGTTCTTTGGTCTTTACTACCAAACGACAATATGTTTGATGCAAACTACATTTTCACAAAATGCCGTAACAGATTGTTATAGAGGATTTAATATTACTATAATGATACATAATTTGAATGTTAATGTATTAGCAGAAAACCTACACTTTTTCTTATACTTTAAGAATAACGTTACCTGTTTTATACAAGATAATTCAATCTGTCTCATATATATTCTAATACTGTCTACGTGGCTGGTGTACGGCCAGACACAGCACCCCTCACAGCCAACAAATAACTGACACATACATAAGACATACATATATGACTCTCTCACATACATGAAGTCCTGCATTTATTAACTTGGAAATCACACAAAGCTCAAAGGTATCGGTTTAGGGATATCTCTTTATTTATGTGGTACAATTAATTAATTGTATTGATGAGGATTCCCGAAAATGAGCACTTCTGCGCATCGCCTGCTACACTGGGATTACCCCTGGTAGACCGCACGCTCACTACGTCTCCGGAGTTACAAAGCAGGATATAGGTTCCAGAGCCCGAGGCGTAAGTTCCATATGAATTAATGTTTGGGCTGACACTCGTAGCTCCTGTAAGTCATGAGATATGTATATGTTATTGAAAACAAGAGGAATTTGAATTTAGGTTACTACATGCATTCATAATAACTCAATTACTAAAATATGGTATAGATTTATGAATTATTAATATACAAACGGCATGATGTTACCATTTATTCCAATAGTAGCTTCGGTCCATTGGCTTCCCTCAGAAAAGAAGGAATACGAGAATAAGTAATAACCGGATTCAGGACAAGTAAATTCACCAGTTGCTGCACTAAATCCGTTCCCAATATTCGTGTGAACAGTATCAAATGCAAACTTGTCACCATTTGGAACCGTTTGGGTGGCACTGTGAGAAACCGTAAATGCAATGTTGTTTGCAACTTTCTCTACAAAACATATAATAGAACTGTATATAGCGTTTAATTAAAATAAATATACCAAGATTGGATCATGGGATTGCAGTTAGCGTGTAAGTTGCACTCATAATATAAGGTGCTAAATAAGAGTGAAGAACAGATATTGTAATTTAAATATACTCAAGTCTTGTTTACTTCATCTAGATCCTACTTGTGTTTTGAAAACAAAAATAATAAGAAAACGCGATCAAGAGTGCCCAAATAGCTCAGCGTTGCTAGAACAACATTGACTAATGGGCAATAAAGATGTTTAAACCCGCTTTAAACCCGCTTTACACATATAATAGGCGATCATATGCGAATATAATAGGAATGTTCTACGATCCGTAATCATAGCATAACTATTTGTAACGAACCTAAACTAACCAGTATATTCATCAACCAATTTTGAACGTGATCAAAATTTTCTGACGAATTTGCCAGTTCACCATTGCACATAGAGCTACGTAGGCAGAATTCGCCCATGTGTAAGGCAGTCTTTACACAAACGATCGTAGGCGAACCAGTGCAGCGCACCTATACACGTCTTGTGTCAAATTGTCAACTGTAAGATTTGAGCACTCGATTGTCGTGTCAATCGTAGAATTTTGCACGCTGATCTGTGATTGACACAGATTAGCGTGCAAAATTTTACGATTGACACGACAATTGAGTGCGCAAAATTCTATCATGAAGAAAATATGATTACAGTTTCCATTAATGACTAAAACATGCTAAATATACATGCAAACTTATCTCGGTATAAACCATGTGCCTCCACTAGTCTAAACATAACCTTGGGTGGTGATTGGTTTAAACAGTAAACCACGTAGCATACTGAAATTAATCTAATACATGTACTACTACAAATTCAATTATCACTGAACAGTAACCATCCACCGGTCGTTGTAATGATAAACTAAGAGCAAGTTGGGGGGTCAAGGAGTGCATATTATGCTCTTTGGTTATGGACGGACTTTTAATTGCGTCGCTTCAACAGCTGAAGCCTTGTGTTTCGTTTGTTTCTAACTATGTATGTATGTATGTATGTATGTATGTATGTATGTATGTATGTATGTATGTATGTATGTATGTATGTATGTATGTATGTATGTATGTATGTATGTATGTATGTATGTATGTATGTATGTATGTATGTATGTATGTATGTATGTATGTATGTATGTATGTATGTATGTATGTATGTATGTATGTATGTATGTATGTATGTATGTATAAGATAAGATAAGATAAGATAAGATAAGATAAGATAAGATAAGATAAGATAAGATAAGATAACTTTATTTCAGATGTATAATATACATCCATATAAAACATAATAGTATATAAACATATGTACATAGATAGTATATTAAATACAGCTAAGAATGCTGTTATTGGACAGATCGATTAAAAAACAAACAACTTTCTAGTCCAACTATTAAAACATTCCGAGGCAAAAGTAAAATAAGAAGAATTTAAAATGCATGCGACAAGCGAATTGTTGGATTTTTCAAGTCTTGTTTAAAACTGAATATATTTTTTCGTAAAATGATATTAAAATTATCAACATTATGACTCAAAAAAATTTCACTAATACTACATCGTCCTTTTATATTTAACAAGTATCTAAAAATATTATTAAAAGCAACTCTACAATTATTAAGGTTTTTACATTTAAAATTAGTCCATAGGGAAGAGCAATACAGATTTCTACAAAACGATTGAAACAAATGAATCTTAACTTCTTCAGAACATTTGATAAATTTACGAATTAAAGTGTTTCCAATAGCATATAGTGATTTCTTTTGCCTGTCGATATCATCGTTATCATTAAAACAGTTGTTAACACAAAAACCAAGATATTTATGTTTTTCTATCCATTCAAGTGGCATCTTATTAATTTCAACAACAGGTAATTTTGATGATTTGCAAGATTTATGTTGCAGGTAAACATAGTATTGTTTTTTGTATGTATGGATGTAAAATAATTTCATTGTTTTCGCATGTATGTATGTATGTATGTATATGTATGTTGTGTCCGGACAATGTTTGTCTCCTTTTAGAGCTTTTACGCTTCGCCCTTTTTCGTTCAAACTTTATAAAACTATTTGGTATGACGTTCCACCAAAGTGATTCGATTTTGGGCACTTTGCTGATTAAAGTGTGCTTTCCATAGTGCCATTTTCTGCAATAGTTTTGTTGATGCTTGTGAGAAAGCATTCAAACTTTGTACAATGTTTACATGCCTACTGAACATTAACTGTATTCAATTTTGGCACTTTGCCAATTAGAGTTTACCTTTCAGAGGACCATTTTAATATTTTTTCCGCTATAGTTTCAATACTGTTCGAAACATGACCATCGAATTGGCATAGTGGTTATATTGGAATAAAAGTACTCAGAGAGCACAACGTTACCATATTAATGTCGACTCATGGGCAATAGATATTTACTTTAGCCATTCTTATAGAGTGCCAGCAATCCAATGCCAATAACATAGATGTATATGAGTCACGCATCAAGTAAGACTTTTTTCTGCTTTGAATGCAAAGCAAACATCTTTATTACATGGGTCAATGTTGCTCTAGCGACACTGTGCTCTCTAAGCACTTTGACTAGTAGTCTAGTAGTTAGTAGTAGTAGACTAGTAGTTAGACTAGTAGTCTCCGCGCGTGCATATATCATGGTAAGTCCTTAGCAACGGGTAAATCAGCCGTTAGCAGCGTGTAGATCGGCAAATTTAGAACATCTCTCAACCAATCAGAATGGATCATTAACGGTGATTTTTGCACTGAATTATAGAAATGAACTTATTAAATGGTGCAGTAGTAATGCATGGAAATGGTGCGACGAGTTGCTGAGCTAAACGAATTGTTATTTATAAGTGATAAGAAAGTTTTGTATTCCCGAGACGTAGCATAACTAGTTGTAGCGAATTTTAACAAAACTGTACATTCGTCCAAAAATTTTGAACATGTTCAAAACTTACTGACGTATTAAAGCAGAAAAAAGACTTTTTTTAGGATTGTGATGCTGTGCTCTCCGAGCACTTTTCATCTAATGTAATCATTATGCCAATTTGATGGTCATGCTTCAAATAGCATTGAAACTATAGTGGACAGTGGTGGAAGCGACGTCATAACAAGATGAAACTAGATCAGAAGTGCTCAAAGAACATGGCGTTGCTAGAACAACGTTGACTTATTCAAGTTCAACTGTTAACTGTTGACTAAAACGTTATGGAAATCTCGATTAAAAGTACACAATAATTAAATTAGCCACAAATAATATCACAGTGTGATTGTACTGTGCATGTGTGCTCAGTATTGATTTTAGGGATGATGTACATTTTGTCACGCTCCGCAAAAGTGGAACAGTGTTCCACTTAGGGGGAGGGGGGTCGGTCAAGTTTTGGATGTTTCACTTTTTTGTGGGTGTAAAATTCTATCTCTCGCGCTAAAACTTTTCATACCAGAATTCCACTATTTACTATTTAGATGTGGCATTAAAAAAATATACACAGCAGATTTCACACATTCATTAATATTATAATTTACATTCCTGATATATAATATATATTATTTTATGGAATATATAAGTAATATTTTAATAAATATCGCGAAACACTGTGTAGATATTCTTTGATTATGTCACACATCTGATGTTTCCACTTTTGGGAGGGCGTGGGGGGTCAAGAAAAAAGAGAACACTGTTCCCCTTTTTTGGAGCGTGACAAAATGTACATCATCCCTTATTAAGTTGCAATATGCATATATATTGATTTTATCATGCTAGCTTTGACTTTGCTGCTTGGGTTAAATATTGATTTTTTCTTGCTGGCTAAGGGATAATTCACAAATGACGTCATCCGGCATGGGGGGGTAGCGAAAGATGACGAAAGGTGATAGGGGGGCGGGGGTCTAGCACTTGGATGATCTGTCACTTTTTAAAAAAAAGTTCTAGTTATCTAACAGTATTTGAACTTAATTTCAGACATGTTAAGTGAATTGTGTACTATCTACCACATTGCGTTGTTCGCTTTATGTCCTCAAAATATTTGTAAAATTATGTCGAAATTATGGACATTTATATATTCAAATGTATTTATATTATCGCACAGTTAAATCATTGTTAAATGTCATCGCGAAACCTTATCGCACGGGGTAGGGGGGGGGTGAGGCAAAGATGACGTCACTTACCAGGAGGGGGGGTGTGCTGCAAAGATGACGAAAGGTGACAAGGGGGGGGGGGGGTAAAAAAAAGGCCAATATATGGTGATGTCATTTGTGAACGATCCCTAAATACATTGAATATCAGTAAAATGTCATAAATAGCCTTCTAGAAGGCACAACTTAATTCGCAGAGTGCCTAAAATCGAATCACTTTGGTGTCGCCTCATACCTCATAGTTGTGGAAAGTTTGAACAAAATTGGTGTACGGTAAAAGGTCTAGCTTGTCCGGAGACATACATAGATACATACATAGATACATAGATACATACATGGATACATAGATACATACATAGATACATACATAGATACATACATAGATACATACATAGATACATACATAGATACATACATAGATACATACATACATAGATACATACATACATACATACATACATACATACATACATACATACATACATACATACATACATACATACATACATACATACATACATACATACATACATACATACATACATACATACATACATACATACATACATACATACATACATACATACATACATACATACATACATACATAGTGAATTGCGACTATAAATAAACATACATTTACACATACATATACATACATACATACATACATACATACATACATACATACATACATACATACATACATACATACATACATACATACATACATACATACATACATACATACATACATACATACATACATACATACATAGAAACGAAGTGATCACAAGGCTTTTGCTTCAGCTGCTGAAGCGACGCAACAATGAAAGATTGTTCACTACATGAACAGTGATAGACAGGTTAAAGTTACTTGTGGTACATACCTTCCAAACGTTTCAATTGATTTTCATGGGATTGCAGCTTTCAAAATAGCTGATTTTCCATCAATAAGGAGTTGCACTCTTCACGTGCAAGCACCCTGAGTTCTTCGCGAACTTCTTTCATGGTGCCTTTCCCAGATGCATGCACCACTCCAATACATATAGCAACAAAGACACTCAACATGGTATGTCCTGAAATCAAATTGATATAATGCGACAATTTCAGTCTATCTTTAATGGTCATCTAATGCCAATCAATATGTAATAGAAGTTGCAGGTATATAAGTAGCATTGAAATGGTTTAATTAAAATGGCAAAGTATACAATGTATACTGAAGACCAACAGCCAAACAAAGAAATACAGACATGAATATACAAAGATTGAACAAAAATGACTCACTGTACTAGTACGTCTATGTTTGGAAAACTGTCTTTCCTGACTAAGTTTTTCAGGTACTGTGACACTCTAGATATGTAGGACTCAAATCACCATCTTTGCCATTGTACAGTGTAGTTTTACCAGGTGCGAGTAATTATGATAAGATTATGTTCTATGAAATTGTTATCTGTATGGGCCTATCCTTAGTCAACTCATCAAAGTTGATACATTTATTGCCTGTCCTTAAGAACGTGTGTACATTTATGACTATATAATATTAGTTATAATCGGTTTGATTTCTTCACAAAAAAGAGACTGTCGTCAAATATATGGGTGTTTTTGTTAGTTCCCATTATTCTGTTTTATACCCTGCTATAGCTAAATGCTAAAACGTACATAGGCATACTAAAAGATAATTAGAAATCGTTATGACAATTCTCTTACCCCACAACACATCACTGATAATTACAATATGCAATGTGCTAAACGCAGAGTCAGAATCCATCCACGTTATTATTTTGATACCTGAGGATGTCATCAAAAATCAAGGCAATAAGAATCCTTATATTTCTGTATGATTTTTTTTTTTTTAATTTTGACTTTTTGCCCTGCAAACACCTTCCTAACACCATCTGGCCATGAGCAAATATTCCTGGTGCTGGTTTACAGTACATATATGTTTCTGATTGTAACAACTATACTATAAATATTGTATTGTATTGCATTGCATTACATTTCACTGCATTGCATTACATTAAATTACATTACATTACATTTCATTACATTTTTAGTCACACCAATAATATTAGTCATTCTAAATAGAACCATAAGTTAGGCATCACAATAATGTACATGTACAAATTATCAACTCTGAGTTGACTAGATATTTTAGAAATTAGCATATATCATATTGCTATCTGATATTTCGGTGTCATTCTAGTACCACTAATATCCACGCTATGCATGACAATTCTCGCCAAATTGCTCGGTCCGATAATCTATTCTGCTCAAATGGATAAGTATGGATCAATCATGTTACGTAATATAACAGTGGGATGCCGACTATTGCTGGCGTCGATGGAAGTCCCGTTGGAGCCCAGAACAAACAGAAACAAACCAATGCAAGCAGAAGGGTTCTCACAAGACTCTCCGAGGGCTTTCCAGGCGGCTCTCGAGGAAGCAGATGCATGCCGGGTGTGATTCGAGCTACAACCGGTTTGTTGTCCATTAAATTTCACATGCCTTCATTAAATGGCCTGAACTGACCTAAACCATGCATAATGACCGCTGCAGAGCGCAAGTTTTTAGCATGCTAACGATACATCCAAGAAAGCTTACGTAGTTTCACAGCAAATAGATGCGTTGGTTTGGGTATAATTATCGTCTTTAACCATTGATCAAGTTAGAAGAACTGACCTAAACTGAACATTAGGAATCTTCTGAGCCCCAGATGAACATATAACATGTAACCGTAAATAGACACACCCACTCGAGATGCATTGTTGCCAAGTCCACCCTCATCTCAGAAAACTGCCAAGTTTTAAACAAATTTAATAGCTGGTGATCTAACACAGGAAGTGAATTGCCATCCTCACTGATAGTGACCAGTGGCAGAATTAAAATACAGGTAGATATAGAAAAACTGCCGACATGCTGTCATACATTAGATAAGGTCACATATTTACCACACATAACACTAGGGTTTAGTCCTAAAAATAATAACATATCTTTATGTAGACTGTTTTTAGTAGTAGGAATATCCATTTGGTTAAGATTTGGTGACACTACTACTTACTTTTTAAAAAAAAACATAGCATTCCCTCGTTCCATAAGCCCTTCAATACCATACGTAACCTATAAGTACGCCCCAAAGACAATAATGATCCCAAGAAGACGTGTGGGATTATATTCAACATCTCTTGTCCCAGCTGCAAGGAGACGTACAAAGGGGAAACGGGCAGAAACCTGAAAACCCGCCTGAAAGAGCACTTGGACTCGAAATCCTCTCAGTCAGCTGTATAAATCCACACCAATAGTACAGGACACTTGTTCAACCAAGACTCTGCGAAGATCATCGGCAGAGAGGACAATACACACCGAAGGAAGATCTTAGAAGCACCAACCGCAGCTTAACCTCAACCAAGGCAAGAGCATCCCCCGACCCTCCTCCATCTGCTGTCTGATGTGAATTCCACCTGTCAGACGAAGCGCCAATGTGACGTCATCAAGAAAAACCAGAAGTCACTTCTGTTGAAGGTCTCGCGATGGTGACCGCAACGTTAAGTCCGTTTAAAAAAGTAAGTAGTAGTGTCACCAAATCTTAACCAAATAAAAAAAATAGCATAGTTCCTTAAACTTAGAATATTGCCTATATATGGTGTGTGGTGGTTGTTTGAGCTGTAATTGGGGACGTACTTGAGAGAGGGTGTACTTGTGTACCCGCTTGCAAATTTTCAAGCTGATTCATCAGAGTTTTAGATTCGAGAGTTGGGTGTGAGTGACTGATGCTGTTTGTTGGGTAACCACCATTCCTGGGCTTTCTGCAGGTGACGAAATATAGGTACTTTTTGTTTCCAATCAATTTAAAAGAAATACACACACAAGCTTCTGTATGTTTATCAAAAACTGAATGTGACATGAAAAATTTAAAAGGGGCACATTTTGGTAGCTGCACACAGCAATGGAAAATCAGAAAATCTCCAATCAATTTAGGACTAGACCCTTAGCTACTAATACTAACATACACTTAAGTACAACACAAAAACATTCTTTACCATTGTAAAACAGTAGGTCCAATATTATTTGTAGAGATTAGTTTTAATTGTGTGACGTGCAAATACCTATACACATTCATTCAAACATCCACAACTTTTATAGGAATGCTGTGAATCTGTACCTTACTCAAATTCCATGTGAAATTTGCCGATAAGTTTTCTTCTAGGCTGCGTCATTGTCTAAGACGTGGGGGGGGGGGTCAGAAAAAAAACTGGGTGGGTTCATATGCTTAAATTTGAATGTTATGTTTGGGGGGGCTCAAAATTTTAAATTAAAGAAACTGTGAGGGTTTTTAACGTTCTGATTTATTGACTTTTTAAGGGGGTGGCTAGGGGTTAGATATCCAAAATGATCCCTATGGGATCTTCTAGAAATCCACCCATGGGTGGGTGCATGACATGGGTGTCTGTGAAAAAAAAACATTCCATCAAAAACGATAACAATTTCGAGTCTGATTTAAAATCTGTCCCTGTGGTTGGCAAGCATCCTGCAAGTGCCATATGAAAATATACCACATTCGTTGATATTGTCAACATAGCTTTATCTGGAAAATAATGAACCTTTTAGGCTGCACCATTTCATTTGTGAGAAAACATGCGTCCGTGCTCGCAAGGAAATAATGACAATTTTCAATCAAAATCTACAATAGAAGACCTATATAGGTTATAGTGGCTGGCGAAGTCTTCTCACACTATATTATAACTATTATAATTGGACCTCTCAGAAGTTCATACCACCGCCGTCAAAAAAAAGTCTAACCACCCACGTCTTAAATAATGACTTTACCTGGCATTACAGTTTCTTGAAAGAGCTAAATGTACACCCTTTTATACATTGTATTGGAATTCGAAATTGTTGAGTCCAATTGCTTTTCATAGTTATTCTTTTGCAAAAGTTTTATGGTCATTGATATTGAATTATTTGAAATAAGGCGAATCCTCCGGCCACGTTATGTCCCATTACATTCTGTCTTCAGCTTCAAACACGAAATGAGAATGGCATGCAATAAATTTGTCAAATACCCTATATTACGCCTGCGACATGATGTAAGAAGAGAGCTGCAAAGGTTGCATACAAATCAAATAAAAACTGGTGTGCATTTTATACGGTGTTGTATTCCTCAAGCTGACATTTCACTGACTCGCGCATTTGCAAAAATATGAAAACGAAGATTGGGTTAGCACAATTATAGATGTAGTTTATGTGTCGACGCTTACCAGCTATTCGTAAGATAAAATCTTGATTGGAAAAAGGGTAGGCGGGGTGGGGGCAGGGGCGCTCCCTCGGCGTACCTCCACGTGAGATTTGCACATGGCGTGGATGTAACACCAACAAAGGGACGCCAGAGAAAATGATTGTAAAATATGTGATAATCTGTTTACCGTGCACTGGAATTTTGGCAACACTATACCGTCTCCGATCTACATCAAATGTAGACATACTTAGTATTGGATTATCATGTAAGCTCTATTTACACCGTGGTGACGTATGCAATAAATGCACCCATGAGACCTGCCTTCACTACTAGGGTATTCAATTTGTGTATTCGGAAACAACTTATAAGAATAATTGGCGGCTGCCATAACTAAAGAATCTCGCAGTATGTTCTAAGACTGTTAGGCTAATTGTTTTATCTTATTTTTCATTAGCTGTGTAATTTTTCTCCCCAATGCTGTCTTCTTAAAGACATGGTAACTATGTATTGTATTGATCCAGAGCAGCTCCTGGGTACGCCAGACGAATAGAGGGCCATGGTGTGGGGCAGACATAAGATCTAACTCATGTGAACACTTCAGTAGGCCAACCATAGCCATTCAGGTCAGCAAGACTGGCGGGTGGAGTGGTCACAAGACTAGATGTGCGTGTTTTGACCAAGCCGTATTGATATGGGGCAGGTCAAAAGCAAGTAACAGCAGTTTCCAACCAGTCCCGACCAAAACGATCTGTCGACAGCCGAAGTGTCCCCATCGTGACCCAAAGTTTTTTTTCTTCTAATTGAATTAGCTGGCTCAATATTCTACATGGATACAGGTAATTCTTTATCATTGTAACACCTACATACCGGTAATACACCATGAAGACTGAAGTGCAGACGTTATCCAAACTAACTGGGATCCAGGTGCTGGATTATATCCGAAATCCAAACCATGACGGGACCACTACTCGTCTTCAGATGAGGGCATTAGAAATCGAGAAAGCACCGGCGACAAGTTTGGCTAGGCCTAGAAACGCTGCACGTGCAGCTAAAATTGCCGTGATAGGGTCCACATCATTTTTTTCCGGACGAGTTGGTGGCCTAGATCTTATTGGGTCCAAGGTCTTACTAGCTCCACATTTGAAGCCGGTGAAAGACCTGATCCCGTAGTTGTAAACTTGTATAATATGGGAAAGTGGTCTGACTGGCCACTTTGCGCGTAATTAGAAGATGACACGGCCGCAGTACGTCGAATATGGTGAAGATTGTCGTTTTCGTCTCGTTTCCTATCGGTAACGGTGGCGTGATATCCTAATATAGAACATCTCCCTAAGTACACGGTCATGACCCAGCCCGATTGTTTTAATATATTCTATTCTCTATCAGTTTGTATAGCCATTGTGTAATCTGTGTGCATTAAAAACTATATTGATACGGTCGCAGTAGTGCCACTATTTTCTTTGAGGCACGACATCATGTGATTGATCATCAGTCATAAATGTAATCTTCGTAGCTTTTTTAGGCCGACAAGAAGACTTGAAATCTGTATTCAGCAATGTTTTAGAAATGTCATTTTGGTAATCCGATTATCTTATGACATACATGCATCAATATGAAATTTCCATTTCTCTCCTTGGCATTCAATAATTTTATTCAATTTGGGACTCATCTTCACTAGGTGAAAATCAATGCATATGTGATATTTAAGTGATGGGATGGTAAACCATTGATGACAATACTAGTATAGGTGTATGTAAGATTTGTTTAGTTCTAGCGCAGGAAGTGAACTTCAATAGTGTAATTATATGTAAGCGCAATGTTTGAGACATTTTGACTGAAATATATTGGCCTGAATATGTGTTATCATTAGTTATCTTAATTATGACAACTTATAATCTATCATGAAGCCTATGGTGATGATCGCCCGTCTAGAAATAGTGTTGTCGATCTGCAGGCACTGACAGCGCATGCGCCTGGAACCTCATCCTTTACGTCTCATCCAATTTGCAATAAGAAAAAATTATACACACTCACGGATTACTTCAAACAAGTCACAACGCTCGTGCAATCCTTTAACAATAACCTTTTGTGAGTGCTCGCGACAACAGGCCAAACCATACCAAATCATCACTAGCACCCGTACTTTGCTGGTAAATGTCGCTTGTCATAAATAATCCATCATCAAAGACCTCGCTGACAGAGGTCTAGGAGCGATCCAATGTGCTGTGAATTTAACTGTTTAACAAGGACCAACGAATCTTGCCTAGCATTTGAAGATGTACTGCACATTTCTGGCTGTTATTGTAGGTAAAAAGTAAATTATTTACCAAAAAACATACTTTTACTCGTGTATAAAATGTTCAAAGGGCTACTTGAGGCGATAGTTATTCGCCATTTAATTCCTATTATTATAAAGACCACATTGCAATAAAACAATTGTACATGTGTTACTTCGTCCATTTGAGAGTTCTGTGCTTTAATGTGAGTTACTGTCGCGACTTGATGGAAGCTGTTGCTGAGTTACTAGTACATGTGGGTCTTTTAAAAGTAATTATAAAGTTTTAAAGCAATAATATTGCCATGAAATAGTCAATATTTTGGTTGGGTGCCAGAGTTCACGATACACCCATTAGTTTTTTAACCCCCCACCCACCCTTGCTCTGTCGTTGCCTAGTCGGGACCTGAACCTGGAGACGTCATGGGTATCAACGATTAAGTGACGACGAAATGAAATGCAAAGTTTTTGCCACGTGAAAAAGCTGCCCATTCCACATTCACCATAGGTTACGACTTGGTAAAGACGTGGTGAAGATGGCCACCAATGATATTGAGGTCCTGCCACGGCGACTAGTTCCGACTAGGTGACGACCTGAGAAAGACTTGATTAGGACCAAATCACGACATATGGTGAAGACGTGGTGCCGACTAGGTTGAGAATTGGTAGCGACATGGTTGTGACCATGGTGATGTGGTTAAGACCTGGTAAAGACCTGGTAAAGACTACATCGGCACCAAGTCTGCAGCATGTCTTTACCGTGTCTTTACCTAGTCTCCATCTAGTCTGGCTCTAGTTCTTACCTACCTTGAAGTGGTGATATGCTGCCGACTATGAAGACTAGGTAACGACATGGTCCAGACTTGGTTAAGACAGGATCCCAACTTGATCCTGACTTGGTCGATCTAGTATTGATTTTTAGGCGTCACCAAACCACGGCGAAAAATCAAGTTCCATGTGCAGCACTTGGAAAAAATATGTCGCCACCAAAATCGTCAGTCCACCCCAACTTTTTTTCAAAAAGTAAATAACGACTAGCTCCCGACTATGGAGACTAGATCTATCTCATTTTAGTAAAGACATGCTGGTGATATGGTGGCGACCACCCAAAAATGACGAGTCGTTACCTATAGTCTTCGTCCAGCTAACGACAGTGCAATCGAGGGGTAAGTCAAGTAGGAATTAATTCTCAGTGATTGTTTACGTCAAATACAGATGTACTGTAACCAAGTGTTTATTTTTCAAAAACAAGCTCATCCCGTTCACAACAGCCTTATCATCTCTGGGTGAAAACTAGTTCTACAATGTTAATGAAGCACAAATTAAAAATGTAGTTTATTGTTACCATACTAATCGGGATTTTTTTTACATCTGAATGTTTTACACACTTTTTTAATATCTGGCAATAAAAATAATTGACATTGAGTTAATCTGTCAGATGTCTTCTATATCTTCTGAAAACCACTCTTCGTTTCATTAAGGTCTGTATGCATCATAATACAGTTTACATTGCTCGAGTGGCAAAAGACATCTAGTGCAATAATCCACTCGACGCATTACCGTAATCCGAAGAAGGTACTTGACTACTGTTCCAATTTCACCGTGATACTCCTACTAATATTAGCACAACTGTCACAGAATATATCTTTACGACCTATATCAAGTGTCACGTCTTCATTCATATTAAAAGACAGTGAATCGGTCGTCAACCTCAGACTTTCAACAAGTCATTTCGAGGGATATTACCTGAAATGTTGGTTTAAATATATTTTATTTCAAAATTGAGAAAGGATTCAGCATGGCAAAATGCGACTTGAGCCGTCTCCACAAATGTTAGCTATTTCTGTGAATTTCACACGGACGTCCATTTAGGTGGGTACCATAAGTATACACACAGTACGCACGTTCGTACCCCTTTTAAAAACCACCATAATTGTATTGGGACCTGCCTTTTTTTGGTAACATGTGCAATTTTTCAAACTTTGGGGGTGGTTGGGGGGGAGTCACTAAAGTGTCCATTGTGGAGAAAGTTCTCAGAAATGGTGTGCTGCTTCAAATATATATAAAACATTTAAGGTTGAGTATCCCCCATTGTGTAACACGTGCAACACTTAAAGTTCACTCATTAGAAAAAAATAATTAACCTGTGTAGTGAAGGCCTAAGGTAACGTTGATTTGAAGTTACTAACGTTTTACCAGCCTTTCAGTAAGTTATAATTTTGCTGGGGTGTTTTCAATTTTGCGCTCACACTTGGCGCAACGACAGTTGTTCTAATAGCTTATCAACACAAAAGAAAGATTAAGTGGGCTTACAAATGTGTTGACACGTAAGGTTTTCAGTGTTGTGGCAAGGGATAAACTTTGTTTTAAATCTTGAAATGAAATTGTACTGGTATTTCATTGTAACAAAATAAATATCAATACTAAAATAGAAACAAAGTGAGCAGAAAAATCTCTGAAATACTCTATGATTATATCTACAAAATATATAATAAATATTTTGTCATCAATTTAATAATGATTAGAGGAAAAATAAGTGGTACGGATGTTGTATGAAGGGCATCGCAACACACATTGCGCTTAGCACCACACTCTTAATTTGTGCTAATCTTTTTACAAAGTCTGGCTACATTCCTGCTTCCATTTGAATTAACGAACTTGTCCATTATCAAATTCTATTCTTCTCTCTTCTCTCTCTTCTCTCTCGTCTTTATCTTCTCTCTCCATATCTCTCTCTCTCTCTCTCTGTGTATGTGTTCTCTATACCAAGCAAGTTCTTATCGCTGTATGACATACCTGAAGATAGGCTTTACAACCATAAGATTCCATTTAACTACATCAAGTAGCTCTGACGGGACTAGAGCTCACAGCATCAATGACATTATCACAAGCAGCGGGCTGTTAAAAGTTTACATGGATGAACCGTTGTATCCGTAACCCCGCCCCCACCCCCAATCCTACATACATTTGCTTGGTCAGTTATCATCTGCTAGCACAACCTTGTAGCAATTAATACCAGTTTGTCGCCGTCAGCATGGCGTAATTTTACCCTTTCCGTGCGATTTTCTTTTCGGGAATTTCCAGCATCTAGATACGCACGCCTTATCAATGTTAGACCTCGGGTGGGCTCACACGCAGACCCTACGACTGGACGGCCGCTAGTAGCCTACAGATCTAGAGACGTGAACCACTTCTTTATCGGTCACTTGTCAACCCATCTAGAAATATGATACATGAAAAAATCATCTGATCTTCAAGCTCTTTCTATTATTGACAGTCCCATTGCCGTCTGACAGAGAATAAGACATATGAGAGTCCAGCCCGTGATTACAATTCATTGTGATTACATTTTACGACAGCCAGACCATTTTTGGAGTCCGTAAATTTTGACCGGTCACAATTTACGTATACGAACGTGCATTACCTTGTCATCGAAGATTCCTAAGCCAGTGAAGTGCGCGTGCCACTATGGAGTGGGGTCACCGTGCCCTGGACCACTTTGTTTACACTAGTATTGAATAAACACATTTTGACACCCAAATTTTAATAGTTACGTTATTCATCAACGAAACATATTCTCCAATTCCGTCAGCTTGCGGCACTAGATCTGTTTTAGTGCTATATAAATAATGTAGGCATATTGTATGGGCTTAAATTTGATACTTATGATGCTCACACGTGGAATCTGAGAAGTTAATGGCTTTGTTTCCATAAGTTTTAAGAACTCTCGTTTCTTATGGTGCTTGCTAAAAGAGCATCTGCTGAAATAATACATCATTACATCCGGTCCATTCAATTGTTCAAATATGCATAGATACTATTTATAGTTAATAAGAAACGTTATATCTGATGCTCAGATCAGATGTCATGACTATTGTAAATAATAGAGTTTGTGCATTTTATTTGTGTACCACGAGTGCCGGTTATACCGCGTTAGACCATAAAATATGATCGATCATGGTTGGGTGCCGTAAAAGATAAACAGTTTAAATTGTAAACAAAGTTAATAATCTGGGAGTCTTATTATTCTCCGATGTCAGAGTGTGGGACAGACACCTATACAACCAGCTTGATGAGCAGATGAGTTTGTAACACTTTTGTTTGTTCTGTATTGGTTAAAGTCCTCGTTGCGTCTCTCCAGCTGCTGGAGCAAAGCATTGTGTTTCGTTTGTTTGTAACTAACTAACTAACTAACTAACTAACTAACTAACTAACTAACTAACTAACTAACTAACTAACTAACTAACTAACTAACGGTGGCATATTATTTGTGGCTGATTATTACCCGGTATACTGTACATGTATTGTGCATTTTTAATAATGATTTCCAAAGCATTTTAGTAAATCTCTTTATTGTCCATAAGTCAACGTTGTTCTCGCGAGTATATATCATTTCAGTATATATCTTAATTTCTCGTACATAAATCAACGTTGTTCTAGCGACGCCGTGTTCTTTGGACACTTTTGATCTAGTTTCTGTAGTGCATGTCTACTCATGGGCTCGGTGCTCTCTTGGTGCTCTCTTGGTAAATATAGCCAATGTAAATTGTGAACGGTCATAATTTACATTAACGTAAATTGTTACCACGTCTTTCAAAATGGTCTAGCTACCCTAAAATGTAACCACTGTAAATTGTAATCACGCTCAGGAATCTAACATGCCTTATTCTCTGGTGTAGGGCGGTGAGACTTACGCTTTTAAAACTAGCTTTATGAGTAGAGACTGTTTCTTGTATCATATGTCTAGATACGTTGACAACTGATCGAGAAAGAAGGGTTTCAATCTCGCATCTCTGAAGTGCCCATTCTCTCGACGGCTCGGTACATAACCTCTACCCGAGGTCCAACTTGAAGAAGGCATGGATCATGCCAGGACGGTGATAGCGAGACCATTGTGGTGTCATCTTAAGCTCTCCATATGCACAATAATAGACCTGTGACAAGAAAATATGTGGAAGGTTTAAGAGTCGCTGCCAGCCGTCATTGTATTGGTTACAATTTATGGTGTCTACATTTAATGGCAGCTTGACTATAATTGGGCTTGGTCACAATTCGCGCGTTAACGTAAAATTAGACTGGTCACAAATTTACGGTTATATTTTACGGTCTAACTTTCTCGCTAGGTGCTAACCACTGTCGAGGGACAACGAGTTTGATGACATCGTTTTCTTAGAGAAATGCGTCAGTTTGTAATGCATACTTTACTTGACAAAATTTGCATCAAAGTCGGCAACTGGGCCATTTTATTCCAGGGGCGGAAGTTACAAAGTACGTTAACGTAAATCATATGTGTAACTTGATGTAATTGTTACAAATTTATGTTGGTTGCCATTTTTAATCCCTTGAATTCTCCTGATGTCACAGCAGCAGAGATTGCACATGACCTGTATTAGGTGTACGTATTTGGAACCCACATTTTAATACGAGATAGATACATTTTGTATGAGGTAATTCATATCGTCTGCATTAGCCTGCCACCTAGTTAATAGTTTGTTGTATTTAGGGGGCATTTTTATGAGAAAAATTTTTCAAAAAAATAGTCCCACTTGGGTTCCCTACATGTGTTTAAAAACCATGTAAATCCTTTTTCCACGTGCAATTACCATCACGTGAGTTTTATTTAGATTTAAAAAGGGGGAAAGAACCTTTTTCCCAAAGGGGAATTCCCGGTTTAAAAGACAATCTATCCTCCAAATGTAAAGGGTGGGGCATGTTTAACAGCTTTTTCTTTCTGCTGTTGGGTTTTTTTCATAATGGTGTTGGTTTTGTTTTATTTTCCCGCCGATGTATTTAGTTTTTTGATTCTGCAAAGTACATAATGTAGTAAATTATCCTGAAACGGGTTCCCCCTGTATAAATGTGTTATATTACACTCGTAATACAAAAAAATCAAACATGCAATCCCCATGAACGAATGTCTATATGCAAAGGGTGAAATTAAATCATCAAAAAAATGTCAGGTTTTTAAAAAACGTTCCCCAAATGTCCCCCACTGCCCTTTTGTATCAGTGCTTTTCAGTTTCCCATTATCACCCTCAAGTGCTCAAGGGGGAAAGGGAACCTTCAGTGTTAATTATGTTGATTGGGGCAGTTTTATAATAATTGGGGGTAACAATCAAAAAGGGCAGGTCATGGGAAAAACAAATTTGCTGACATAAATCCTTTTAAAGCAAGCTGGACAACAAAGAAAAAAAATTTTTGGGGAGTTTTCATGCGTATGTGCAGTTTTTTTATTTTGGGTACCGAATTAAGAGTTTTAAGAAAGGTTTTTTGAACAACGCGTTCATGTTATATTATGTAAATGGGACACTTTCTGAAATTTTAAATTTTTTTGTTTCCCCCTTTTTTCTTTGGTGCGGGATTTTAACACTGAGCTGGTTTCTATTTTTTATTTGAAGGGCAAAGGGCTTCGTGGGGATTGGGCCCCCCATTTTTAAAAACTAAAAAGAAAAATTTGGAAAAAAAATTGGGGTTGATAATTTTGACTTGCTTTGTTTTGTTTTTTTTTTTTTGTTTTTGTTGTGGGGTTGTTTTTTTTGTTGTTTTTTTTAGTTTTTTTTTTGTTGTGTGTTTTTTTTTTTTGGGGGGTTTGTTGTTGTTTTTTTTCCTAGTATTTATAAAAGTCCATTTTGATGGACGAATTTCCCCCTTGTTTTTAAAGGGGAAAGTCACGCACTTTTAAAATGCAGGTTTTCTGTTCATATTATTCTTTTATTATGGGGAATTTGACAAAATGCACAACCCCAGCTGACTTTGGGACCCCGATCCTATAACCCCCGTAGTGTGGATTGGGTTGTCTTGGGGGCTTTAAAACCCTCTACTTGTCTCGGTTCTA
>CM032666.1:45603828-45632901 GCA_019095985.1 Streblospio benedicti
GAGACGTGAACCACTTCTTTATCGGTCACTTGTCAACCCATCTAGAAATATGATACATGAAAAAATCATCTGCTCTTCAAGCTCTTTCTATTATTGACAGTCTCATTGCCGTCTGACAGAAATAAGACATATGAGAGTCCAGCCCTTGATTACAATTCATTGTGATTACATTTTACGACAGCCAGACCATTTTTGGAGTCCGTAAATTTTTTGACCGGTCACAATTTACGTATACGAACCTGCATTACCTTGTCATCGAAGATTCCTAAGCCAGTGAAGTGCGCGTGCCATTATGGAGTGGGGTCACCGTGCCCTGGACCACTTTGTTTACACTAGTATTGAATAAACACATTTTGACACCCAAATTTTAATAGTTACGTTATTCATCAACGAAACATATTCTCCAATTCCGTCAGCTTGCGGCACTAGATCTGTTTTAGTGCTATGTAAATAATGTAAGGCATATTGTATGGGCTTAAATTTGATACTTATGATGCTCACACGTGGAACCTGAGAAGTTAATGGCTTTGTTTCCATAAGTTTTTAAGAACTCTCGTTTCTTATGGTGCTTGCTAAAAGAGCATCTGCTGAAATAATACATCATTACATCCGGTCCATTCAATTGTTCAAATATGCATAGATACTATTTATAGTTAATAAGAAACGTTATATCTGGTGCTCAGATCAGATGTCATGACTATTGTAAAATAATAGAGTTTGTGCATTTTATTTGTGTACCACGAGTGCCGGTTATACCGCGTTAGACCATAAAATATGGCATACGGGATCATGGTGCGAATTGCTCCAATGCATTTTACATAAGGTAAAACCCACAGTGAAATTCTGCCGTACGGCGTCGTACGTCAGTGGACCGCAGACGTATGGCAGATTTCTCCGTCGCCTTGGGGGGCAATTGATACGAACGAGCCGTACGGCGTCTTACAGCGCCGTACGGCGTCGGATGGATTGCTTTAGTGACTTTTCTATTGGGTAAAACCCATACTGACGGATTGGTATCAAATATAGCCTTAGGACAAATCACCTTAGCACACCTGTAATTAATCCTTTACTAGTTATGCATTTATTAAGTTGATTGAATGCCGTGTTTCAAACTTATTTTACAATGATATTGTGTGCTTCAATTTAAACTCAGATAATCGTCACATACGACAAGTTTTCTACGTTTATAGTCTAGTTACGTTTAGTTTCCAAAGTCACCAGTATTAAATCACGTTTACGCCTAGAAATCTTCGGCATTTTAAGAGTGATATTGTGAACAGAAAACCAGTATACTGCTCGTTTCAGTACTTATATTCTGACGTAAATAGTACGATTTTCTTAAGAAATCAGGTGTGCTAATTCCAGAGCCGTACGGCAGCCGTACGTCAAATAATATGATCCGTCACTGTGGGTTTTTAACCGCCGTACGGCAGATTTGCCGTACGGCAGCCGTACGGCGAGCATCCGTTGCTGTGAGTTTGCCCCCTTAGACCATAAAATATGATCGATCATGGTTGGGTGCCGTAAAAGATAAACAGTTTAAATTGTAAACAAAGTTAATAATCTGGATCACCGTAAAAGATAAACAGTTTTAAATTGTAAACAAAGTTAATAATCTGGGAGTCTTATTATTCTCCGATGTCAGATTGTGGGACAGACACCTATACAGCCAGCTTGATGAGCAGATGAGTTTGTAACACATTTGTTTGTTCCGTATTGGTTAAAGTCCTCGTTGCGTCTCTCCAGCTGCTGGAGCAAAGCATTTGTTTCGCACTAACTAAACTTAACTAACTAAATAACTAACTAACTAACTAACAACTAACTAACTAACTAACTAACTAACTAACTAACTAACTATGTCTTCGGTCATAGAAGGTTTACCTATGAACCGATTTCGCACAAACTTAACATAAATATGATAGATGAGGTATGAGGCGACACAGAAGTGATTCGATTTTTTGGCACCCTGCCAATTAAACTGTGGTTTCCACAGTGCAATTATGGTCCATTTTCGACATTATTATTGGTATTGAATGCACAATTACAGACCAATATTCTATCAGCTGCAAAAAATCTACTTGGGGCTGTTTGCTATTTGCTGTTACAGGATATATTATAGCATAACGAAGCTCATATTAGATGGTGGCATATTATTTGTGGCTGATTATTACCCGGTATACTGTACATGTATTGTGCATTTTTAATAATGATTTCCAAAGCATTTTAGTAAATCTCTTTATTGTCCATAAGTCAACGTTGTTCTCGCGAGTATATATCATTTCAGTATATATCTTAATTTCTCGTACATAAATCAACGTTGTTCTAGCGACGCCGTGTTCTTTGGACACTTTTGATCTAGTTTCTGTAGTGCATGTCTACTCATGGGCTCGGTGCTCTCTTGGTGCTCTCTTGGTAAATATAGCCAATGTAAATTGTGAACGGTCATAATTTACATTAACGTAAATTGTTACCACGTCTTTCAAAATGGTCTAGCTGTCCTAAAATGTAACCACCATGAATTGTAATCACGCTCAGGAATCTAACATGCCTTATTCTCTGGTGTAGGGCGGTGAGACTTACGCTTTTAAAACTAGCTTTATGAGTAGAGACTGTTTCTTGTATCATATGTCTAGATACGTTGACAACTGATCGAGAAAGAAGGGTTTCAATCTCGCATCTCTGAAGTGCCCATTCTCTCGACGGCTCGGTACATAACCTCTACCCGAGGTCCAACTTGAAGAAGGCATGGATCATGCCAGGACGGTGATAGCGAGACCATTGTGGTGTCATCTTAAAGCTCTCCATATGCACAATAGACCTGTGATTACAAGAAAATATGTGGAAGGTTTAAGAGTCGCTGCCAGCCGTCATTGTATTGGTTACAATTTATGGTGTCTACATTTAATGGCAGCTTGACTATAGTGGGCTTGGTCACAATTCGCGTTAACGTAAATTAGACTGGTCACAATTTACGGTTGGTTATATTTTACGGTCTAACTTTCTCGCTAGGTGCTAACCACTGTCGAGGGACAACGAGCTTGACGACATCGATTTCTGCTAGAGAAATGTCAGTTTGTAATGCATACTTTACTTGACAAGTGCCATCAAAGTCGGCAGCTGGGCCATTTTATTCCAGGGGCGGAAGTCAAAGTTACAAAGTACGTTAACGTAAATCATATGTGTAACTGATGTAACTGGTTACAATTTATGTTGGTTACATTTTACGGTCCCTTGGAATGACGTCACAGCAGCAGAGATTGCACATGACCTGTATTAGGTGCATTGTGTATTTGGAACCCACATTTTAATACGAGATAGATACATTTTGTATGAGGTAACTATATCGTCTGCATTACTCACTCGCCACTCTAGTCAATAGTTTGTTGTATTTTAGGCCGTGTCTATTTTTTAGCGAGAAAATGTCTAAATAAATAGTCCTAATTGAGATCCATACATGTGCTTGTACGTGCAAACCATGTAAATCCTTTCTCCACGTGCAATTACCATCATCGTGAGTTTTATTTAGATACAATGGGGGAATGAACCTGTGTCCCAAAGGGGATACAGGTTTAACAGACAATCTATCCTCCAAATGTAGAGGCTGGGGCATGTTTGAACAGCTTACATTTCTACTGCTGTGGTTTTCTTCATAATGGTGTACAGGTTTATGTTGTATTTTACCAGCTGATGTATTTAGTTTGTGATTCTGCAAAGTACATAATGTAGTAAATTATCCTGAAACGTTCACCTGTATAAATGTGTTATATTACACTCGTAATACATAAAAAATCAAACATGCAATCCTCCATGAACGACATGTCTATATGCAATAGGTGAAATTAAATCATCAAAATATGTCACGGTTTGAAATCGTTCTCAAATGTCACCCACTGTCATTTTGTATCAGTGCTGTATCAGTTTCGATTATCACGTCACAGTGCTCAAGGAAAGTACAACCTTCAGTGTTAATTAAGTGTTGATTGAAGGACAGTTTCATAATAATTGGAGTAACAATCAAAAAGGGTAACAGGTCATGAAATACATATCTCGCTGACATAACATCCTTTAATGCAAGCTGGACAACAAAGAAACAACTTTAGGTGAGTTTTCATGCGTATGTGCAGTTTTTAATATTTGGCTACCGAATTAATGAGTCTGTAAGAAAGGTTTGTGAACAACGCGTTCATGTTATATTATGTAAATGCGGACACTTTCTGGATTTAATTATTTTGCTGCCTCTTGTTCTATTGGTGTCGTGTATTTTAACACTGAGCTGCGTTCTATTCTTATTTGAAGGTCAGTGACTCTACGTGGCATTGACCCCTATTTTTAAAACTAAAAAGAAAAAGTAGGAAAATAATTGGGGTTGATAATTGTGATTCTTGCTTTGTTTTGTTTTTTGTTTTGTTTTTGTTGTGGGGTTGTTGTTTTTCGTTGTTTTTTGTAGTTTTTTTGTTGTTGTGTGTTTTTTGTTTTTTATGGGTGTTTGTTGTTGTTTTTTTTCCTAGTAAATTGATACAAGTCCATTTTGATGGACGAATTTACATTCCTTGTTTCAAAGGGAATGTCACGCACTTTTGTATAAAATGCAGGTTTTCTGTTCATATTATTCTTTCTTATTATGTAGATAGCACAGTGCACATACCTTACCAGCTGACTGGCACTGATCCTATAATCTAAGTAGTGTGGCATTGATTGTCTTATGGCTTTAACCATCTACTTGTCTCGGTCGTATTCAATAAAAAATGAATATTTCTTTGTACTGAATGTCCTGTTGTAAATAACATTTGGGTGAAAATAAACTGGACACGTTGCTCATTGTCCGAGATTGTTTCAATTCCCCAGAGAAGATTGTTCAACTCCAGCACAGTAAAAGAAAAAATCATGAAAATGTGAGGCCGTAGAATTGATTCATATCATCTGCACAGTAACTAAGACGTGTAATTATAGCCCATCTAAACATATATAAAAATACATTGTCTATAGTGTGAATAATGTAGTGAATCTGGATGCGTATGAGGACATCTTTGTCACTAGTATACATTCTAATGGATGTTCAATTTTTACAACTTTAAGGAGACGTTTCATTTTTTAATGATAGCTTTTTCTATAAAAAGAAATCTATGAGTGATCTGTAAAATTATAAACAATATGTAGTCTATACGCAAGCTCAGCTCAAGCGGCCAGGCGAAGTACCCAGCAGCCTGCGTGCAGAGGCAACTCTCACCCCTCGGCCCTGACTTGTCGAACCCTATGTGTTCCGCGTTGTGTTGAACTCCTGTAAACTGATCCTTGTGCACTGCTACACGCCTCTGACTACACAGCTTCACACCTCCAAGCACACAGCCGCACATCTCCGTTGCCACGGCGGCAGACATACTGGTAACCGTCAATACAAGGGGCTTGATCATAGTCCTGCCTATACCACTTTATACTCTGTGAGGAGGCTGCAATCCTAGACTGGAAGCCTACACAAAAACTAACCAATTCCGTAACAAAATCATAAATACTCAATTCTGCAAGGCTGTAACAAACTTGGCCATAAAGTAACCAGTAAGTCGCTCGCAAATCTCTCTGTCAGCAATAAATAAGAAGTAATAGAACTTAAAGTGATACCCCGTGAAATACGGGTCATGTGATTTGTGGCTACTTCTGACTAACTTAATTTTTTTCTCACGTCTGTACCAATTTCATTTTTGTACGTTTATACCGGGGTACATTAACTATTCAAATAATTTTGCCAATTTCATTTGGATAATAGCCTGTATACCATCATGAACTAAATTATGTATAAAATCATGGTGATATTGCGTTAAACAATTACACCCATTCATCCCATACAAATGTTAAACATTCAACTGCAATAGAGATTTAAAACGTACTAAGTATGTGCAAACTCTTAGAGTAATTTAAAATGTGACAATTTGGGAGAAGCCTCTTGCCCTAGTATTCATCTAACGCCAGAAGTCAGTGACTATAGAACACGGCTTAACTTTTAAAAGTCGCGTCCTGCTGCTTCCGGCGCAACGGGAACTTACTGGGAACTTACGTTCAGCGGATAAAAATCGGTTGGACAGCTAGACTTTTTCATCTGCCGAATACGCCGACCCTACATCGACCTGACGTTCGTTTTACGCTGCACGTGCGCGTGACGCTTGTGTGACGCTCGCTGCCAGTACGCCGGCAAAATATTTCTAGGAAGATTATCCATCGGTCCATTCTGTTACGCTCCCAATACTTGGGCTGCTCAAAACATCGAAAGCATATACGGCATTACGCCGATCAATAATCCATTGATTTTTGTACGTCGACCGTACGCCAAACATACGTCAAACTTACGTCAAACTTAAAGGCTCAAAACTCGACGCATGAATTCCAGGAACATGCGCCTATACTGGATCCATTTTTTATGGCCGGTAGACGCTCGGCAACCTAAAAAAGTTGGCGTAAGTCTGGCGCAAAGTGTGGCGTAAGTCCGGCGGTGAGCGTCGATGGCGTACGCCAAACATAACGTCAAACTTCACGTCAAACATGCGCGAGGCGCCGAGACGTCAGCGCTCATGCTACCTTTGAGACGCAAGCAAACGCGTTAAAAAACCGTAAGAATGACCCGATGATCTTTCGTACGATGGCGTACATTCGGCGGCGTTCAACGTGATTGTAAGACGTATGTTCAGCGCCGGCTGTGAACAGATGCCCGGCGAACCAACTTTTGATGCAAAAGGTTATCTATCGTAAGATGCCCGACGCATAATTTTTTTTGCCTGAAACCCAGAATTTTTGTCGTGCATCGGTTGTGCGTTGAGCGTACGGGTTCCGGCGCACTATTACTTATGCCCAGCTGATAAAAAATCTTGGATAGCAAGATTTTTTCATCTACGGTAAGCATCTGCTCTTACACCGGGTTTCCGCCGGCTGTGACTTGCGTTGACTATGCTGCCAGGGGAAAATATTTCTAGGAAGATTATCAATTGTCCATTCCAAAAGGGATCCCACTCTAGAACGTTTTGTCACGCATGAATGCTGGTAAAATGATCGTCGAGCCTACGCTAAAAGTTCCATTTTTTGGCCTTGTTTTTTTTTTTTTTTTCCGGGCTTGCGCTAAACCTGCGCTAGAATTTAATTGTTTAATGTCGTCCGTTACCATACGTCAATACGTTAATGTTTTTTGATTTAAGTGTCCGTCCGCCTTAAAGCACGCCTAACATGCGTACCACGCTGGTCATCAGCCGAAGCGCATACTGGGCCCGATTACTGGGAACTTATGCCCAGCTGATAAAACTATCAGTTGGATAGCAAGGGCGCACGGCAGACGCATGAGCAGCTACGGCGTAGGCGGGCGCCACTGCGGCGTGCTCGAGGCCTGATGGGCCGGGCGAAATTTACGCTGCTCATACCGAGCAGCCCAAAGCTGGCTACGTGCATGATGACTTCCTAGAAATCTGAGACGCTCGCTGCTAGACGCAGAACGCCGGCAAAAGCCCACCGCATTAGGAACCATTTTTATCAATCGGTCCATTCTTTTACGCTCCCAATACTTTCGGCTGCTCAAAACATCGAAAGCGTAAATGGCAAACGCCAGCGTAAAAAAATCAATAATCCATTGATTTTTGTACGTCGACCATACGCTAAACTTACGTCAAACATACGCCAAACATGCGCCGAACATGCGCCGCGTATTGGGAGCAGATGCTCGGCAGATGAAAACGTTGGCGTAAGCTTGGCGCACCTAGAGCGTACGATGGAGTACATTCAGCAGGCGTTCAACGTATTGTAGACGTATGTTCAGCGGATGGCAGACAGTGAACGCAAGGTCAGCATAACCCCGACGCACGTCACACCCAGATTTTTTTCTTGTACGTCGGTTGTGCGTTGGGGTTACCCTGACCTTGCTTTCACTGTCTGTCTTTCTTATGCCAGGTTTGCGCCAGCCGTGAGTTGACTATGCGCTGGGGGGGGGGGTCATTTAATGCCAAAATGGGTTATCTATCAGCAAATGCTCGAGCGACATATAAATTTTTTGCCTGGAAATCCTTAGAATTTATGCATCGACCATACCGCGAAACTAGTGAGACGCCGCCTTTAGGAAACCTGCATTGGTTGAAGATTACCCTTAACGGTTGACTAGTCTGGCGAATGTACGTGTCATTACATTGGGCTCCTCTCCGCTCAAACAACACCAAGGTATCGTTCACAAATGATGTCACCCGGCAGGGGGGGGGGGGGTAAATGTAAATGTGGTAAATGTGGTGGTTTATAGTCCTGATCCCAGTCTGGCTCTCATGACTTTACAATTTACACCAGGTCGTTGGCACACTTATTGATCAGCATTTGATCAGTTCTCGTTTGCATCGGCAGCACATTCAGCGCACAATGCTCATCACTCACACAATCACTCACTCTTTCAACCCAATGACCTGTACTTGTTTAACGTGTAGGTACCATAGAGCAGTGTGCAACCTGCTAGGGGTAGGTTTGCTCAACACCTACCACCAGACCCGACCGGGAATCGAACCCACGACCTTCTGGTCACGAATCCAACTCCCTAACCATTCGGCCACGAAAGCACACAGACAACGAAAGTTGGCAGCGGGGGTTTAGCACTTGGAGGATGTCACATTTAAAAAGTTGTAGTTATTTAATAGTATTTGAACTTACTTTCTGACATGTTAAGTGAGTTGTCATCTATCTTCTAGCTGAAATCACATTGCTATGTTTGCTTTATGTCCTGAATGCATTTATAAAATTATGGTTAAATTATGGACATAATATGTCCGACATATATATTCAAATATTTTTTATATAACGGCACTGTTAAATCAATGTTACTCGAGCAAATTTTTATCACAAAACCATGTCACGGATGGGTAAGGGGGTGAGGCAAAGATGATGTCAATTTACTAGGAGGGGGTGCTGCAAAGTTGATGACGTCATTTGCGAACGATCCCTAAAGATCCAGCGCTAGTATAGTCATACCTCACATGGTTATCTATGAAACAAACCACCTGGGTAGAGACTGTTGGCACTGTAGAGCTCAGTACATGTACATGAAAAATATCGTTTCTTCATGAAGAAACTCCTTTTCAGTATTAATTATTTGGCATTACGAGCTTCTAAGATCAAGGCCATTTTACAGGCAAATTGATGGGCATATACCCTCAGTAAAACTCACTAATTTGCTTTTGTTTGACCGCAGAGCTTGTTAGTTTAATTAATGTATCATTCTGTATGTGTCCGTTGGGTATTATATTGCAACGTAGTGTGTCTTGATTCATGATTTGGCCAAATATGTTTTGTGGTAACATAGTTTTTATAATATATTTTTTTATAATATAAACGGATGCCCGGATTCAGTCATTATAATTCAAAGGTATTCTTTTTGTTATAACTTGGTAGTCTGACCTATAATACCAACAAAGAGAAGTGAATATAACGTACACACTTTATGTCTGTAAATGAAGACAATATACTGTATTCCCTAACATTTGCCATGAGCTGAGCAATAGTAGTGAAAAATATAATGTTTGTTAAGACCATAAAATTTCCACAGGGTAGTGAGGTGCTTTGTATACACTTGGTACCTCCATTTCTCATAGATATGACTTCCGCAGTCAAAGGGAGCCATTACACTTTAATTAAGAAAAGAAATATTTATGTGAACAGGCATGGCTATGTGCAAAGGCATTACAATTTAGATACATTGATATGCTCCCGAGGGGCATGCTTCACAGAGGTTAGTCACTAGCATGAAATCAGCGGTGATGTACATTTTGGAAACACTCAACAAAAGTGTAATATTGTTCCCCTAGGGGAGAGTGGTCTGTAGTTTGCTTACAAATTCATTATTGTAAATGCAAATGTGGTGGGTTTGTTAGACCGTAAAATGGGCCATAATTAACGCTAGCGTAATTGTCACCACACCTCATAACTTGTTTACCTGCTGTGAATGTGACGACCGTAAATTGTAATCAAACTAGGGAGTCTCGCGTGCCTTATTCTCTGGCGTAATGAGGTTGGGACTGACACTAATAAAACGAGCTTGAAGAGTAGATGCTGTTTCATGCATCATGTGCGTTGATACTATGACAAGTGACCGATGACGAAGGGGTGCAAGTTCGTATCTCTGAAGTGCCCGCTTGCTCGTCGGCGGCACAGCACATGACTCCAGCCGAGGTCCAACTTTGACGAGGCATGGATCAGGTGAAGGCGAGACCATTTTGGTGTCATTTTAAAGCTCTCAATGCCGATATGAATATGGGCGTTAATATGCATCGCCACGTGTGGGCGCCATAGGTACCAGGGTGCAGCCAGTGCTCATCATCCATCATCAAACCCGATCAGAAATCTCAAACCAACGTACGACCTTCTGGTCACGTGTACAACTCCCTTTTCACTCAGCCACGGCAGCTCACATTAACAACAAAACAATTGAAATTCATCATATATTTTATCCACTTTACATTACTGGACTACATATATCTATACAACGTCAGAAAGAGTACATTTTCAACTTCATTCTGATACATATATATTTATACCAATCTTACATGAATGTAAATGTTTAGATATGGCTCGACGAAAATCGGCAGTGCACAACATGGATACATTTGCACGACACAGACACACAGTTGTAGTACCGTGCTTGGATATATCTCACCAGTAAAAGTGCAGCACGGTTTATGTCGATTTCAAAGTACCATATAGAGGGTCATAGAGCTTTTCGGATGATGAACGTAGTCACACAAGTTTAATTAGGGAGTTTGGGTATTGCCAGAGACACTTGTCCTGTCTCGTCCACTGTAGTCTGCAGCTGCGGTGGAGGTTGCGGACCTTTCTCTTCAATGAATATAGAACCTCTCCTCCCAAACCAGACCGCATAATCGTCCCCTTCCTCGGTAGTGAGACTCACAGCAGGTGCCACTAAACCTACAAGTATAAGAATCCTTAGCATTTGTGAACCAGCACTGTGATGATAGATGCCTCATGATGCAAGGTTATTTTATACGCTAATTTTCTATATACCGTTTGACCAATATTACATATACTTGAAGAGTTGTCCTCGCATGATAGGAGAGTAACGTGTAGAGGGGGGGGGGGGTGTTTTATGAAGAAAGCATATTGTCCATTTTAGCCCCATCTATTATGTTTTATGAAGAAAGCATAATGTCCATTATAGCCCCATCTATTAGGGTGCATGTTTTATGAAGGCGTGCATGCACTGCTACAATATACGGATTTTGACAAAGGGGAATGCATTACATTTTCTTGTGTTTTTATATCCTCAATCTATTATGGTTATAAAACCCCTTAAGTTCCTAAGTACTAAGTACGCCTCCCCCCGTTCATGTTGTAGGGCCTCCAATCAAGACCACCTATATCATGAGACCACCTATTACTATATACCATAGTTTGCAGTCTCGAGCCTTTAGGCCATACAATATGTATTAAAGTATTAAATATATAAATCCCAAATATGCGTAAGTAGCCTGCCTTTTAAAATTTTACTTATGACTGCTGTTATAGCCATTATATCTTTCTGGTGCTACAGACGCTAGTGGGCGCGTGTACCTTCACTAGTCTTCCTCTCAAGTCCCACGCTCACGGCCTGCTGCGGCACCTCATTGTTAGCCTCGTTTTCGGGCGAGCCGACTGGCGATAGGCCACCACTGACCCTGTGCACCACCTGCAAGACATGTCCATCATGAATCATAGTCTCTGATTTTGATATGCGATTATGGGTAGGTTTATCTTTTCATACTGATCCCAGGCTTCTGCCATGCTTTCCTCAATATGAAAACATTAGATACCTGTCTCTAACTTGCAACGTTTATGTTTTAGAACCTGTTGCAGTAATTTTTTATATGCATTGGTCAAATATAAATCCTATCAATCTGATAACAAATTAAGATATAAACAACATACCTGGTGCTGAATGTTATCTTCTGAATATCTGCTGTGGTCACTTAACATGCTCACGGGGCTTGCGATGGGAGATTCATGGGGAGAATCAGTAATCAGAGGTAATTTATCTTTGGAGCTCACTGTAGAGGTCAGAGGAACCTCTAGAAAATCACTACCAGGTCGACTGATGCCAGAGTCCACAGAACTGGACCTTCTAGCTAAACGGGGATGGCATCCTGCTTTTGTGAACGGAAATGGGCTGCCTGGAAGTGAGGCAATGTCATCATTTTCCAGCATAAAGCTAGCATCTGCTAATGATGATGCACAGGAAAGAGGTCTCGAGTCCATATCAGGTGGATCCAAAAGAGCAGGGGTTGATGATTTTGAATCCCAATATACTTGTGGGCCATCAACTTGATCTGGCATTGATGAATGCTTTTCTGTTTTGTGCTCATTAAACTCAATTGCTGACGCACCATTTGGTAACTGCAAACAATTGGGATCGGATGGTTTGCGCGAATCACTGCCATTGCTGTTACTGGTCAGTTCGCCCCGGGATATTCCTGATGACAGCGATTCAGGGTGTCTCATGCTGCTGCTGCTTCTGGTCGACGGCTCGCTGTAGATGGTGTCGATCTTGTCAGTTTCTTTTTGCGGTGCCACTTTCTTCTCGCATGTCGGTGGGTGTGAAAGCATCGTAGGAGTTGAATAGTTAGAGTCAAAATTTTCTGTACTGTCTGGTCGGATTGTGGAGGGTGGAAAGTTAGAATTACTGGACAGGACTGAGAGGCCACTATTGGTGGGCCGTGGCGTGGCTCCAAGCAAGCCTTGTCGGTACATAGCAATAATTTCATCATCCGTAGGACTGTCCTTATTGAATAATCTGGGAGACGTAGGAGTTACCGGGCTTCTTATATAAGCTTGAGATTTGGATTTCGGACCTAGCCCTCTTCCGGATCTGGCAAGAGCCGATGTACCCCGCAATACTGGCAATGACGCCCTTACATACGCCTTCCCCTTTCCTCTTCTTGAATTCCATTGTTGATTTGCTGGAGTTACTGGAACCGTGCCTTTTGTAAATGTTAGAGTGAGATCATCGCCAATAGAGACACGCTTTAAAACCTGAGGTCTACGACTGCGGCCGCTATTAACATCTTTACACTGAACCTTCGTGGTACTTTTTTTCATCAAATGGACTACTTCAAATGCACCCTTGATTTCTGGTTCTTCTAGAATTGGAACATCCATCTCTGAAACATCATCTGCGTTAGTGCTATCACCATCTATTGAGTTCATCGGGGTCACTGAAGGTCGTGCTCCTTTCTTCAGATACTGTAATAACATGTTTCTGTCAATCTCGTCTCCATCATCATCCTCATCTCCTTCTAAGAACTGCTTTGGCGGAGGCCACTCGTGATCTTCATCATCCTCAGCTACTTCACTTGTTTCAATACGTGGTAAACATGGTGGCATTTGGATGCTATTCTCATAATGGCCATTGGAATCAATGGAAAGGGATGGCAGAATAATTGTATCATTCCTCGTGATGCTCACGACGGGCCTCCAGTTCATTTCACTGTGACATCTGGGTTTACTACTTTGCACCCTTGGCCGTTTTGTAAGATCTACTGCAGATTTGCCGGTGCTGTTGTAATTTCCCTCCGATGCCATTCGTCTTAGTGGACCAGGGCCCCTATTTGGATTGGCATCTAGCATGCTTGGCGAACCTTCACTTATCCGTATTGACGGTGGACTGCTTTCTTGTATTTGAACTGAATGTTGGAACCTCATTGATGTTTTTGTCATCACATTGTTATCCACACTACCTTTAGAAAATCGTTTGCTAGACGACCCTCGAGACGTTGGCACTGGTTTGCCATCGTTTAACGGCTGCAACTTTTTGCTTAGAGGGTTTCGTTTTGTGTATGCTTTTGTTGCACCGGACTGTAATTGAATCAAGTTCCTCTCCTTAACAGTACTTGATAATTTCTTTTGCTTCTTGTTTACTTTTGGTTGAGACATCTTTATTTATAACTATGTGACTTGCAACTTGATTTTGTTCAGATTTTATATCGCTATTCTCTCAATTACCGTGTACACGCATGTCCAGTATTGGGTGCTTAAACCATCCAAGTAGATTATGTGCAAAACTTACTGTAGGTATTAACTGTATTTTGTGCTGATGAAAACATGGCAAGAAGCAGATTCTACTAAAACGGTGTAATCCTTTACTCGCATCAAAGCATCAGCATTAATCTATTTTATCATGCACGGAATACGTATATATCTAGTCTAGAGCATAGTGCTTTCCCTTGTAAGCCCTCTGGCGTGGGGCCTTTAAGAAACATATATTTGTGTTTGTGTGTGGATTATCCCTTGCTTGCAGATTTAGCCTGAAGTATGTCATTTGAATGATAATATGTTTATTGCAGTGAACATATGTTTGTAGACAATAAATAGCGTTGATGTCTACGCTATAGCCTTGAACATATCTAAGTATAAGATTCTTACTACATTTTTATTGCTTGTGAAATAATTATGAGTTATATGACATGGGTTTCGTACACGCGTTGGATTGCGGACGTGTAAAAAAACTATGAAAATGAAGTATTTTGGTGGGCATGCGCCCCATGCCTGCCCCCCCCCCGCCCGCCTGGATCTGCCTATGTATGATGTAAGTGGGTCTATGTCGACCATGGAATGGTTGTACAGAGCACTCGATGCGCCATAGATGAAGTTGTTTTGTAAATAAAAAAGACTCTTGTGAATGTGACTAATATTATAAACTGTTGCATTTACATGAACTGTATGTCACAAGATGGACAGTTGAGTATTGTCGATGATGCTCATTTCATGCCTTTTTACGAAATGAGGCCCAGGCCCATGTAGTAACAAAAAATGTTAGTTAAGTCATGACAGATCCTGGCGATTGTTGGGCGAGTAATTAGTGAGTGAATAAATAATGTAGTTACTGATTGTGCAAATGAGTTTACATCAGCTGATTAGTGTGCACGTGCTTTCACCATGACGTATAAAAAATCGGCTTGTTTGTTTATTTGTTTTCCATATACTTGCATTTTGAGCAGTGTACGTGTATGTATGTCGCAATTGGCATTGCTGTGGATTATAATACCCAAACCTTGATTGAGATTGGTTAAAATGATACACGAATTGAGTAACGAACATTAAATTTAATCTACTCAATTACGTTTATTCATAGTGCTACATGTAATAAAATGACATAATATGAGAAAATATATCTGTATGTGACCCATGTAAATGTAAAGCATACTACGTTTTTTTATACGTGCAATCGATAGAATACAAAGGCAACTGGTCACCATTTTACAATCAACAAAAAGTCAGTAGTGAATTTATGCAAAATATGTATCATTCTAAGTACATATAAAATTAATATCGGATAAACCAATGAATAATTTGAAATTGACATAAAGTAACTAAAATACCTAAATGCATTTACAAAAAAAATGTATGATAACACCGGACAGTGCGTGCATCTAAAATATAACATTTACAACATCCGGCCACGCTGGCAAGTTTGCTCAAATCTTGGTTTGTGACTGAGGCCGTCTTTGTCTGTTGAGCCTGGGAATTCTCCTTTCATTTTTGCTGACATCGACAGCATTGGTGTAGACCTGATTATCCCCTTTTGGCTCGATCCTTCTCTTGGGTGGAGGAAGTTTTACGGCTTCTTGAATTTGTTTAGGCTCGTAAACGTTTCGCTTTGGCTCCACTCTCGGGTAGCGGGCCTGGGTGGCAGGTTCGTCAGACATCATTTGATCTACCAGGCTGGGCGAGTCCAAGTGAGGCTGTTGGGGGAGCGGACTGTACTTTGCACATTCTGGCATGTTATACTGGTCAACACACAAGAGTGCAACGACTTCCCTGCAAGTAGATAATGATTGAATGTCATTGAATTTTTAAAAAAACAATGACCATTATACTTAATTGATATTTAAGTCCAACAATGTTTATTAGCTACGAACAATGCGCTTACGCTGGGTTATCTTCGCAAATGACGTGCAATCCCTTGGTTGTGGCAATCCTCTCCAGCACAGCAACACTGCCTTCGTGGCATCTCTCCCTGAAATCAATGGCTATGTTTACCCCGATGGTGCTAACAATTCTGTCGCTTTTTGCGTATCAAATACAACCTATTGACAGTAATCAATTCAACTATTCAGTCCATCCATAAGCAGTTCTGTTAAAAATACATTATAATTATACGCCAATGAAGCCATTCTGTGTGTTTTTACTCTTACACAAATGACACCCTTATTTCGGCATCCCCTTATAAAAGTGGAATGTAACAATCCAATCGTATAGTCACTATCCAACACGTACATGCATTACACATTAATCCAAAATCACAAAGCCTCTTACATTGGCTCCGCACCAAGGTTCTGTATGACCCAGATTTTTAGCGTGTGGACCTGCGGCACCTGGAAGTTGGGGACCTCGTGGCGGGCGAGGAAGCTGTTGTTCCTGAAGGCGGGCCGGCCCGGGATGGAGCCGTTCAACATCACCGTCACCACGCCCTGGGCGGCCGTGGCGTACTGCAAAAGGCAGGGATGGTTAGTAGTCAGTGCCTATGATACGCAAACTGTCACAGATGATGAGGGTGTACTCAATGAACACATGTAGGTCCCACATAGATTACTATACGTATAAAATGAGAGTGTCGACTGTCATAAATTAGGAAGCGGAAAGTAACTATACAAAGTATTGCCCTGGACGCGCTCCCCATCGATTATGTTAGATATCCTATGTACAGCATAAACTGCGTTTGGTCCTAATTAGTTGAGGGGGCAACTATTAAAGAGTGGGCAATGAGTACGAGGGTATGCAGGCAAGTGTATGCAGTACTAGATTTATGTGTACAAAAGACTTGTGAATTAAAATGTATAGAACATTGAATGCTGAATGTTTTGCATGTACTTTTAACATTAAACTTAGAATCAAGGTATAAACTTACTCTTTCGGATGCCCTTGCCCAAAATGACGCCATCGCGTGGCCATCACAGGACGCGAATGGGGGACACACATCGTAATTTATTCCCGGATCTGCTTCCATGCCGCACCACTAAAATAGCATGAAAAACTCCCTGTTGACAACGGCTTTTTCATATTAATGAATTTACAAAGGTACTGTACATACGCCTTGAAATGTTTAATAGTGCGTATTTAGTATTTACACTTTGTCTGGCAATTCATCTATACATTGAATTGGACTAACCTGTAGATCGTTTAATATGTAACCCATGAGAGAGGACTCCAACGTGTAGAGCCTTTTACCGAGCTTACTAAAGTCCTGGGCCATGGAGAACGTGCCTGACCACATCATACACTGTAAATAATGATACACGGATTCAATACTACACTACAAATCCAGGGAACATTGAATTGTGTTTTCAAAGTAATTGTTTAATTTATCTAAGTCTATTTAAAAGATATTAAACATCGTAAATAGATTTTCATTGCATAAGATTATTGTGCTGATTGATACATCATGAGCTCTACTTTGAAAATGGCTAACGATAATTATCATCTATGTTTTTAATCAGCCTTCATTTTGAACTTTGCTTTTATAGACACTCACGCCACCCACATAAACTGATTGCCTATATTTAAGAATTGTTAGGTCTGACAGTGAAGTACGTTAGTTAATAATGCATACGGAACTCTCTGGAATCTCGTGTGCAGCCATGGAAAGTAGTTCGTCGTAGTGTTCCTTTTGAACTTCCCCGCAGGCAGACTTTTTAAGGAACGTCTTCAGGAATGTGTCAAATAGCGCATTGCAGTCTCGGTACCTTTAGATAAATGCATAAATGTATATTTTTCATGCTTTTTATTGTTTCATATTGCACATATATTCAATTCGGGGCTGTATTCGAACATCCATTGAGATTATTGTAGATAATGATTTTAGATCTATTTTGAAAAGGTTGAAACAAAATATCCATGACGTTTACGATTTCTAATATGACCACGGTTCCTTTTGTTAAGCAAGCCTGCACAAAGATCTGTCGGTTTACACTAATTTACAAAAACTAAGCATGTGGTATTACTATCAGCAATGGTTTGCCTTTAAGGTGTACCAGCCTGTTAGACCGCAAAATATAACCAAGGAAAAATATAACCAGTTATGATTTGCGTTAACGCAAAATATAACCACAGCCCAAAAAATGGACCTGGTGAAGCAAAATATAACCTCTGCCGCAAAATATAACCAATGTGGAGCCAGTCACAATTCAAATCTCGTCAAGAGGTGAGTTCAGTCATTCTTTGTGTCAACTGTTTTCACATGATCAATATCTACTTGTTAAATCAGGTTGCCCCTATCAAAATGTAAATGTAAATGTCTGGTTTCTGGTCTATCCCCCCCCCCCCCCGGTAGGATTAGACGACTCTACATCTACACAAGGTCATTGGCATCTTTGTCACACTGTATCTTTCTCAACTCCTTGTGGAGCATATAGCACAGGTGCTACTGTCGCGCAGACGTGCTAATCACTCACATTTGTCATATTCACTCGCCTGGTCTGTAACTATTTAACATGTAGTTACCACAGAACAGTGTGCAACCTGTCAGAGGTAAGTTTGCTCAGCACTTACCACCAGACCTGACCGAGAATCGAACCCACGACCTTCTGGCCACGACTCCAACTCCCTAGCCACTTGGCCACGGTAGCACATAATTAATGTATTGTCTTCTATCATCAAATGAAGTAAATTGGGTGTCATTTAGATGTGCACTAAACGCACCAAATGCGGTAGACTCGAGTGCATGATGTCTAAAACTGGTTTAAAATAGGTAAGTTTACTGATGCATTTGTGTGGGTTGTGTATGAGTAAAATATTGGCAACACATCTGCAGAATGTGAAGCCTTTACTAGCCTTTGTCAAGGCCAAGAATATCATTTAAAAAGATTATTGAAACCTGTGATCATAGCACTCAGAAACAGCCGCAGTCTAAATGTCTCAGCTTAGCGAGATGATATTCTTGATATTTAAACACCAGTCTATTAGAGTCAGTCTAACATATGCACATCCATGTGAACACAGTTGTGTTCTGTGTGGCTGTTTTCATATGAATGAAACTATATATATTTAAACTAAATTATAAATATCATAGCCTTTAGAAAGGCTAGCCTTTACATATGCAGATATCGTGTTTGATCCTAGGGTGTCTTGTGGTCAAACGTGGTGTGCACATTCGTTGTTTGCAACGTGATGAGACACAGTAATATTTGTAGCCCTCATTGAGCTTAGTATATAAATACTGTATCCTCCAACATTCTGTCTATGGTTTAGGAAGCTGCACCTCCCTGACCTTGTGGTTGTCCTCTCTCCACAGCAAAAATTGCAACTCTATTTATGGTAGCACGTGACATAACGGAAGCCCACACGCTGAAGAGAATCAAAATAACGTCTCCCGAGAAGTGATAACCATTTTTGGGCTAAAACCAAACAGAAGTGTTTCTTTTCCTTCAGGAAGACAGAATTAATCATGGAGCATCGTGAACAACCGTACTGTTGGAACAGATGCTTCTGTTTCATGGTTCCATTGCTTCGGATTGTAACGGCAATGGCCACAGTTAGGCAAAAAAGACGGAACTATCCAGAAGTGATCCATTACCAAATGAACCACCCAGACCATTCAATATTTGAGACCGAAATACCCACGACCCACCTCGAAATTACACTATAAGCACTAAATATTGGATCACTCGAGTAAACATATCTGATACCGTCGTAGGTTAATAAAATGTAGGTTAACAAAAATACTCTGTACTGTATGTTGAAATATGGTACATTTGCTCTGGTTATAAATAGAAGATAGAATGGTTTTTATTGACAAATGTTACATTTGTAATTATACTATATATTATATTTTGCGGCAGAGATTATATTTGGCGTCACCAGGTCCATTTTCGGGGGTGGTGGTTATGTTTGCGTTAACTGGTTTTATTTTGCGGCTGGTTTAGTTATGTTTTGCGGTCTAACACCAGCCTACAATGCAGCGCTGCCACCTCGGTGAAGTAATGTGAGCTTAAGTGATCGGCAATCAGGAATAAGGCGCCACCTTCTGAGCATATTCAATACATATTTATACTGTATCTTGACTTTTCTTTACTGTTCTATGTCACGTGTGTATGTATATGTTTGCTTTATATCTATTTTTGTGTGTGTTTTTATTTTACATGTATTTGCTTTTATGAAGGCGATAAACAAAATGTCTTATCTATTCAGACAAATGATTTATTTATTCATTTACTATTTTTGATCAGATGATATTTGCTAACCTCCTCTATATTGAGATAACCATTTCTAGCCATCAGAAGTTTTATGAAGAAGATAAAACAAAAAACTTCGCTGTTCAGACTATGGATGCCATTAGATTGATATTTCTTTGGTTAGGTAAGATTTATTTCATGTTTAGGGATGATAGATTTGTATTTTAGTGTATCGTTTCATAGAGAAGACATAGTTGGATATTTTTCTTTCAATTGTACATCATGGTTTGAAGATAAAATTAATGAAAATCATATTGTGAAAAGAACTACATTGGATAAAGAAGAATATATGATGCATTAGAAAGAAATGTGTGTCACACACCAGCTATTTACGGGTAACCAGGTTCTCTATATATTACAAGTATCATTTTTGTGTTAAAAACATTTTAAATGTATTTCCGATCAGCTTTATATATATATATATATATATATATATACAAATGATATATATATATATATATATATATATTTATAACCTATATATATATATAACCATTTATATATATATATATGAAGTTAAAAAAACTTCGCTTTTCACATATTTTGCCATTAATTGATATTTCTTTGGTTAGGTAAATATGTATATATATATATATATATTTACTCAGACACCTGTAGAAACTCTTATATATATGGATATTTTTCTTTCAATATATATATATATATATATATATATATATATATATATATATATATATATATATATATATATATATATATATATATATATATATATATATATATATATATTGGAAAAAAATGTTCCGACTTATTCTTCTATACCGTATTCTTGTCTTCTTGAATGTGTTCGTGTTGGTATGAAATATATTGGTTCATCTTTCTTTATTCACAACACTAGATATTTTTGATACATTTACAGTTTCGCCAAACAACTGTTGGCATCCTCAGAATGCTCTTCCCGCGCAATGTCAAAGGTCAAATATTCTGATCCTGAACAAGGATAGAATCATTAAACTCGCGAGAGTTGGTGCCCCCCCCCCCCCCCCTCATCTCTGTTCATAACTTGCTTGCAGGTCCGGATGTGTGCAGACTCTTTGGTGGTCCTGGTTTTCCATTCACTCTCTCTCTGTCTATTACTCTGGATGAACCAACGTATTCTTGTCGTTGTGAAAAGCACATTGAAATAAACCAAGGATACGCATGCAATGCATACTATCAGTAAGAAGCATGTCCTTATAACATCAGAACCTTGATAAACTATAAACTATCAAGTTAGAACATCGTATGCAAGGATACCTCCTCCCCAGTGGAATTATCCGCACCGCCCCTCTATAAGTACACCCCAGATTAAACATACACATCCCCCACCCTCCCACCCACATACATATTTATGTCATGAAATTGATAAACATAATTTAGCAGTTTCAACAATGTGGGCTACAGGACAAAAATATTGCTCCAACCAATAACTTAACGGATAATGTATAAGGACATGTTATAAGGACTGTGTCAGTCCTTTCTCTCCTACGTCCTCCTGTTCTTGGGTAAATAGGAATATCTCACCGCCATCGCCTTGTGCTTTGGCGGAAATCCATCTATCACAGAACTGTAGGCCTATATTTTTTACAGTTCGTAGTTGTATGATGAAAAACGATAGGGTACCACACAAACATACCCCTTGGAGAAGGCAGACGGATTGCGGAAGAGCTGGTAATCCCAGCACCTGCCGATGAACACTTCACGAAGCTGCTTTGTACTTCCGGCACCTGAAATGAAAAGGTCGTCTGTATTATTCTAGGACATAATTAATATGTTTTGGTGCATATTCTGCACCACTAAAACGACACCGTCTTACAATGATGGCATGTTAAAAGAGCAATCGCTGATGATCTGTAATAGTGTGAACAACATTCTATTTAAAACATTATCTCGAACTCTAATAAATCAAACATATTGGAAACTTCAGCCAATAATAATTATTACCGTTCATGATATAATGCATAATAATGTCCTATGTTAAATGATGACAGAATACTTTTATGACCCCCAACAATACTTCTGTCGTTCAAATTGTTTCATACAATGATTTCGACGTAAATAGTTGATGATATATTATTCTGTATGCTTTACACCCATGCACGTGCAAGCTACAAATCATCACTGTATCACTATAAAGAACTAAATACAATTTTATACTTCAACAATCATTACATTTATAGTAGGTCAATAGTGAACCTGAAAAGTATCTTACCTCTGAGTTTGCCCCAGCACTCAGCTTGTTTTGCGCCTGTGAACGTGTACACGTAATGGCAGTTCCGGCTCTCGGGGTCAAACCACAACCCTGAAATCAGAAAATGGAGATGTCTCCGACTTTTAACTCTACCACAATCTGCTGGTAAATGCATTATTATTTTATATGCCACCAGTATGCCACTGATTTCTAATGTAAAACATTGTAATACTTAGTAGATGTTTGCTGACTTCTAATTTTAGACTAACTGATACAGCAGAAGTAGGTGAATCCCTGGTCGTCTCAAACTTAATTGAAAACCTTGGCCAGCCAATAATCCATTACTAGTATTAGCCCATAACGGTGGCCATCGTAAAAATTGATCAAATCCAATAATTGACAACAGGCACGTGTCAAGTCCAATTGTTCTTTATAATGTCTCTTATATGGGATTGCAAAGAGTTGCGGCATTACATGCCCAAGAACCAGACACCCCCCCCCCACCCCCACCCCTTTCGCCCGCAGGGCAGGCAGACGACAAAGCGCATGTACCGGCGGGGCAGCACATCTTCACCATGCCGCCGTACATGTCGCACACGTAGTAGCAGTTGCAGTCGTCCGGGTCCTCGAACCACGGCGAGTTCTCGTCAAACTCTCGCGGGCACTGCGGCACCACGGGCCGCGTGAGGATGTCCTCCTGCGGGTACTTGAATACGGAGGTGGCGAGAGACAGCGCGGGCAGCAGCAGCGCCACTGCCGTGAGCAGGTGAGTCACGTGCATGGCGTCTGTAAGTGAAACATGGGACTTGACTCTTGTCATGTGTATAGTGTCTGTAAATGAATATTGGGTCTTGACTCTTGGCTTTGTTTTCTTAATGACGTCTGTATACAATATCAATGGTTTAATAATGTTTTCTTAATGCCCTCTGTAGAGTGTCAATTGTTTAAACCATGGTGTAATGATTGCATCAAGAAGTGTTTCTGTAAATGGATATTTCAAGTAATCGAGACACACTGAGGTCGGCGGGCGTGTACTTGTAATACAAACTTACCAAGAAGTGCAAAATTCACAATATCAAATACAAATAGCACGTACATGAAATGGAAAATCATTCAGTATATCTCTCTTTCAAGGACTCGCCACTAAATCCTTCATTCATATTGGTTTAGTACTGAAATCAGTGGTCTTACAAATTGCTTGCTGTTGTTTTTTCTTTGTTTTTGTTTATTTTTTCAGTGTTTGTGTTTTAGTAAACGAATAAATCATTGAGACATTTATGAGTCGCGATATAATCAATATATACACTTGTTTTCGTGCACTATGGTGAGATTCGTACCCCTCGTTTCATTGCCCTTCAACTACATTATGAAGATATTTCAGTTGGCTATATCGAATAATCACAATCTCGGACATATCCCTGTGTAGTACATATTCAAGACGACCCGCTTCTTCTGTATACTCTCATTCTGGCTGCAAAAGTGTCGCTGTGTTCCCATTTTCCCTTATGACCTTTGCTGATTTTGTGTCTTTTGATATTGAAAACATATTTGCATGTACGTGTACTTGCGTTTGAGGGCTCTATGGTGCGATTCCCTGCTCGAATTGACTGAGAAACGAGATTCTTCTGTACAAAACAAATTTAAACAAACAAAATACACAAATCTTCTTGCCAGCAGATAGCAAGATACATAGATAAATGCTCAGATTTAGACATTAGATTTACTGTTACTCTAGTCTACAGATTTAACCTGGGGACAACTAGAGATGGTGTTCATCAATCAATTCATGCCCAAGTTGAACAATTTGATCTTGTAACTGGGGGCTGTATGTGTTCTTTACTATAACACCACTTGCATATTTTTAATTATTTTTGTTCATAATGCATAACTCAATTGTCCATGCCCGATGTAGTTTTGTATATTATCATTTAGATCTTTAACAACATTTATTTGACACTTGTACCAATTTTGTGGCAGGTCTACATCTTTCAGGTTGAAAAAGTTGTATTCATTAAAAATGACCATATAAATGATAGAGATCTTGTTATACTATTATATTTGCGTCGCTTCAGCCGCTGAAGCAAACGATTGTGTTTTGTTTCTTTGTAGCTAACTATTAACGCAACTATTCATCACGGGCAATAAATATTTATTTTAGACATGTTTAGAAAGCATCTTCAATCCAATGTCAAGAACATATGTTAAGGTTGAATCACATATCCAAAAAGACTTTTTTCTGCTTCAATGCGTTGATTGCAAAGGAAACATCTTTTTGCCCACGAGTCAGCGTTGGTCTAATGACGCTGTGCTCTCTAAGCACTTTTGGTACTAGTCATTTTCGTTTTCAATTTTAACTTATCGCTATATCGATAATCATGAGGATATAGGGATTTATAGATAATCATTGATATTCTTTACATTAATAAAGCTACATTACATATGCTCGACAAAAAATATACATAACATATAGTTATAGATAAGTATACATACATGTATTAGAACGTAAGAAAATTTACCTTTTTTCTTACAGAAATCCAAGCAAGCACGCAAAATATTCTCCTGAAAAGTCCATACACTTTGGAGTGAGATCCTACTGCGCTCTCACAATTGCTTATCCGCACATTTGATCGGGTGACAATGTGATATTACATGCTAATTATGTATTGTAGACAGCTGCTTGAGGTCATGACCACGTAATCCAAAATGTCACTTCTTATTGTCGTATTTATACGAGACCATAAAACAGTTATCTCTTCTTTCTCGTTGGTATGTATGAGAAATTTCACCGAATGATTATGATTACACACTGCCTGTTTTGCGCGAGTGTTGCAATTAATTGAATATTTGTTCTGTTTGCAAATTTGAGCATTTGTTTGTTCTAGTGACAAACATTGGCGTGTTATTTACACTTTTATAATTTGACACGTTACAGTTCCTGTGGACCTTAATGTTTTCATTGGTCTGGGACGTTTTGGTGTAATTTTGAAAGTCCTGTAGCAAAATTCACTTGTGAATAGTAATTTTCATCAGTAGAGTGTCTTCGGAAATATAAAGGAATGAATTGAAATTGAAATGGTAGGTCTTTATCTATATCTGCAACTCATTCAGGATGATTTTGAAATGAATTGTTAATAGTAATAGTAGTAGTAGTTTATTTATTTATGTGTCACCTGATATAATAAATCATAAAATACATCAATTCAAAATAAAATCATCAACCGGTTATAAAACCTATGAGACACAGTAGTTTACAATAAAATAATCATTAATTAAAATCACTTACTTTTTAATAGAATAGATATATGTATTTCTTATAAAATAACAATCTCTAATAAAAGTGCCTAGTTTACATATTAAATTAGGGTCATTCATAAAAACTTGCAATTGTTCAATAAAACTTTTCATATTAATATTAGGATAAAACATTTTGACTTGTTGCATAAAAACATTTCGGGTACCAGCATAAAGAGCACAATTAAACAAAAAGTGAATTTCATCTTCAACCTTATTATCATTGCAACATGGACAGAACCTATTCTCTACAGGTTTCTGTTGAAACCGTCCAATTTCAATATTTAGTGGCAGAGTGCTTGATCTCAACTGGGCTATAAAAGATCTGCAGGATTTTGACATATTTTTACTGACATAAATTTCTGTGTTATAACCATCTTTTATTTTTATATACAAACGAAATTTTGATTGTTTGTTTTTATCCCCTTTCCAGTTCATAATCTCATTTTGCATTAACTTATTTGACACTGGGTTTATAATAAAATGAAAATCTAAATTATCAAGATCCTCAATAGCAGTGTTAGAATCAAAATTAATATCAACCATCCTAAGGATACATCTGACGTTATAACTCCAAGTGCGACCTTTGTGTTTCCAGTCCCACAAAAATATTTTCTTTGTAAGTCTTTTATTCCCCATACTTAAAATCCTTTGCAACAATTTCAGCATCAGTACTCTCCGTCGCACTACAGGCGCCTCCCAGCCAACATCACCCTGAATGACCACATTTGATGTGTAACGATGCACACTCAGAAATGATCTCAATGCTCTGTTTTGAACTATGTTTGGAGAATCATATTTGTTATACCGCCATACCCCAGCTGCATAGTCCATCATGTGTGTAACACAGGTATGATATAACTTATTAAATGTATGATAACCTAGGTGATTATTTCTACATTTAGTGACAATTGCTCCAGTTGCTCGAGCTGCAGATTTAGAGAGCAATTTAGCTGTGTGAGAAAAGTTAAGCGTTTCCTCGAGCACACATCCTAAGTATTTATACTTTTCTACTACTGATATATGATGAGGCCCAATCGTGAACTGAAACTGAAACCTCATAGAAGACGCTTTTTTTAAATGAACCACATTTGTCTTAGTTGCATTTATACTCATACGCCATTTCCTACACGAGTCATGAATATAATCCATCATACCCTGTAAGTTCTTTTCATTTTCAGCTAAGATCACTATGTCATCTCCATATAGTAAGATATTTATAAATGTGCCATTAATTGGAACCCCCAAATTAGTACTCTTTAATTCAGTAGCTAAGTCATTTATATAAACATTGAAGATTTTTGGAGAGAGATTGTCACCTTGTTTCACCCCACTTAGTGTCTTGAACCTGAACCAGTACAGTGTTCTCCAAAAGAATATTGTCACACTACATTCTGTGTTGGAATAGATGACAGCAATAGAGTGAAACAAGTTTTTGCATACCCCCACTGAGGCCAATTTATACAAAAGACTTGATCTATCGACTACATCAAATATGACTTGATACGCCAACAAAATGAGATCAACAAAGTATGATAATAAACTTGTAATATATATAATGCAGTTATATAATAAGAATGTAGTCTGTTATCATGTTATATGACGTAAACAAATCCCAGAATCGTCATAACCATCTGTTTACAGCATCACACATGCGCCATATTGTTTATGATTATGCTGTGAGTTTTTGCTACCCTAAGGTTAATTTGGAATTACGATCTAATTAATGTACTCTGTTGCGTAGCCAAACGACCTCATTAGTAAAGAACACCTGTCTTGGGTGTCGACGTATAATTCTTGGCATAGTTTGCCAAGTTTTTTTTTCTTTATTTATTTTTTCTTTCTTTCTTTCTTTATATTTATTTCATTTAGAATGCACGATAACCAAAACAGAATACATTGTTTTACTATATATGAAAAATGCCCTTTGGAGGTCCTGGTGTCTGTTTTGTTTTTGTTTTTTGTTTTTTGTTGTTGTTGCTTTGTTTGTTTGTTGTTGTTTGTTTGTTGTGGTTGTTTTGGGGGGTGGGTGGGCCGGAGTGTATAGTTTTTTGTGTGTGTTTTAGGTACATGACTGGGGCGGCACTACCTAGTGTGAACTATTATATATGAGTGAATTTTTCGGGCTTCGTACAAACGATAGCTCACCTAGATATGAAAAAGAAACATGCGGAGAATTTTTCTGGGCTGGGGAAAAGGACGTGCACCCTTGTGCCATTCTCAGAGGTGCGACTCTGTTCTGCCAGTGGGTAAAGAATGTCCTAAATGTTGATGATTGCCTTGGGCACTGTGGCAATGCAATGCACAGTAGTTAAGTAAAAGTAAAATAAGTAATGTAATCAGATGTGAACGTTAGATAAATGCCACAATTGTGGGGATTTATCATTGCATGGACCTGTCGGGACTTATTAGCCATATGAAATATCGTTCTGTTTCATTACGTGTTACATCTGCGTGGTTGTGTGCGCACATTTCTACAAAGGCGCGTTCGTTGATATTTATATCCACACGGCTGATTAAAACTGTTGTTGTAGTCTGTGTATGACGACGTTTATTGCGTTTGTTTTAATGTGATCAGTGTGCTCAGATACATTAGCATTGCTAGTCTATTAATTTAACGTGCATTTAAAAAGTCTATGTTGATATCAGTGTATCCAATAGTCACATAAAATAGTCATTGAATATGAACAAGAATGGTATGTGTAACGTAATTATGTCTTCTATAAATGTTTATTCGAATAGGTTGGTTATGCTTATCTAGCATACAGTAGTTAGAATGTCTCTTTATTTTGCTTATTTAGCAGCAGGTAGTGTAGAAATCTTCTCTAGATTTGTCATGGAGAAATGTTCCCTTCTTCCCTGTCACAACCATGGCATCACCATTTCGTTCATCATTTATAATGAGCTGGTACATTGCTTCTGCTACTGCTTCGGGCCTAGAATAAAATAATAAAAGTCATACGACTGAGCAATGCTCACAAAGTCTACACAAATTTACATATTGAAATCTTAAAAAAAAACATCTTTACTCACAATATATTTTCTCAAAAATAAGTTTGGGTAAACAATTAAAAACATTACGTGATAGAGCCGAATTTGTGTTTTTTCATGTATAGATATTCGTCTTGGAAGTAGCTCTCCATGTCTTTGACGAGATCTGTGAAGGCGTTGGTCGGGCACACACAGTTCACACGCACACCAGTACGTTCTAGATGAGCAGGTTGCTATTGAAATACAAGTAGAAAAGGTGATGTGTTTTTTGTTTGTTTGTGTGTTGTTGGTTTTTTAGGTTATTGTGTGTTTTGGTATGTGCGTTTGTGTGGGTGGGTGGATGGGTGTTTTCTTTTATTTTATTTTATTTGTGTCTGTGTG
>CM032666.1:45642702-45682683 GCA_019095985.1 Streblospio benedicti
TTTTTAAATCAAAATAGCAAAATGAAATAGGATATAATTGTCCAAAAGTGATAAAGATAAATCATTACAAGAAACTTATAAAGGCATTATATAGTAACATATATGAAAATTGTGTCATGCAGAGGATTGACCCGATCAAGTGTTATAGTCTTCATTCAGGATGGCTGGTTCATTAGGTTGTACAAGAAAGAATAAACAGGGGGAAAGCTGCATATAAATCCCCCCCCCCCCCCATGAAAACTGCATTAATCCTACTGGTATGGTTTAACAATGGCATTATTTGAAGCGAGGGGCACATTTGACCTTGCGGGCGTGTTCGCCGCAAGGCGTTTTGAGGTGTCTACGACGTTTTCCGCATGCATTGACAAAAGTACAATTGTGGTCACATCCGCATGGACTCGTGCGTTATGAGTGCGTCATCACTGGGAAGGGTTTTATTGAGGTGGCCGTGCGATCAACATGCATCGAACGTGGGTTGTACTCGCGTATAACTTACACTCTACGCACCGTGTGATTACTAAAGTAGGGCATTCATGCGTTCATGGTACAGGAATGCACGGCCCCAGTACTGTATATGTGCCGGCAACGTGCGGCTAAATCCTCTGGATTACACGACGATTAGCGTAACGTCGAAGGTCTTCGCACTGCCTCCTTACGATCAACCACTGCTGACATTGGTCGCAGGAGAACGGCCACCTTACAGCATGAAAAAAGCCTCTACTCCGTTTGCCACACTTCACACTCACTGATCTTTACGATCTCCTTGCGTTTTTGGTCGTAGATTGGCTGTAGACAGCCCTTGTGGCGTAATGTGCCCTAAGCATTACGTGGACTTTCCAAAACTGTCGCGTGTCGAATGGTGTCGCAATTCATCTAGTTCTTCAAGTGTACAATTGAAGACAATGAAGATATGAATATAATTATAACAAAATGTGAAATCAATTTTAAAATTCTATATAGGCCTATGTATTTGTATGATAATACTGAATACACGCGAGCTTTTGATCACATTGATTTGCGCTATTTACGGCAGCAAGCCATTATGTATTCTTGAATGTGTTCATTGTGTTGGTATGAAATATATTAGTTCATCTTTCTTTGCTCACAACACTAGATTTTTTAAATTACATTTACAGTTTCGCCAAACAACTGTTGGCATCCTCAGAATGTTCTTCCCGCGCAATGTCACAAGTCAAATATTCTGATCCTGAACGAGGGGGGGCACCAACTCTCGCGAGTTTACGATTCCATCCTCGTTCAGGATCAGAATATTTGACTTGTGACATTGCGCGGGAAGAACATTCTGAGGATGCCAACAGTTGTTTGGCGAAACTGTAAATGTAATTTAAAAAATCTAGTGTTGTGAGCAAAGAAAGATGAACTAATATAAGCCATTATGTGTTGTATGCTCCCGTTTTGAGAGGCAAAAATAGCAGTGAAATCAATTTTTAAACAAGCGCATTTTTATACATGGCATACAAAGACGTCAGACGACCTTTCAAACCACTTCTCTACTTGACTAATATAATCACAGTATCTTATATACATGCAAGTTTTTAATTTTGGCTAAAATAATCACTTTTAAACTACTACTGCTACTGCTACTGCTACTGCTGCTGCTGCTGCTGCTGCTGCTGCTGCTGCTGCTGCTACTGCTACTGCTGCTGCTGCTGCTGCTGCTGCTGCTGCTGCTGCTGCTGCTGCTGCTGCTGCTGCTGCTGCTGCTGCTGCTACTGCTACTGCTACTGCTACGAGATCATCTGTATCTACTGTATCACATCTGCACGACTACATTTCGTAGCCGTCGCCACCATACTACTGTCACCACGACATTACCATGTTGATCTGAACCATCGCCTTCCACTTGGTCTCGTTGAGGATGCCGGCTGTGTTGATGAGGATCTCGGGCGCCTGCTGCCACTCAGCAGCCGTGTGTCTGAACAGTTCTGTGGACAAGACAGTCATTTATTAGGTTCATTTTACACATTTTCAGCAATATGAATTCCATAACATTTGACACTATATGGTCCGACTAGAATTGGTTTACTTGTGACAGTATCCATTATGCGTAATAATTAAGTGCGTGTGAATGGTTCTGTGCAAAAGAACACATGCATAGGTAAACGATAATGTTAACAACTAACTAATTGTTCTGTTGTGATCACTGGCAGATCCATTTAATGGATTTCATGGGTTTCGTTTGCGCGATTGATAGCGAACGTGCCAAAGATCCTATGACAATATGAAAATAAGGTATTTTGGTCAAAAAGAGGGGACACGCACACCCTGCAGCCCCCACCCCGACCCCCACCCCCGCACATGCACGTAATGGTCCGCCCTAGCTACACATAAGTGTTGGGCGGCGTATATAGCTATGAGTATGAATTACAGGTTGATTAATGGCTGGGAGAGCGACGTTACTAGAGGTCATTAACCACAAGTATTGAGTGGGGTTAATTTATGGCGGATTGAGTTGCAATCATGTAGCCCATGAGCGATACGGAGTGATGCATCAAACCGGACGTGTTGTATTACCATTTATGCTGTCTTCATCTGTGACATCACACTTTTTGAATGCAATGCAACCATTGTTTTTCTCTTTCAGTTCATCAACTGCTTTATCACCAATGTCTTCTAAGATGTCTCCAATCATTACCTACAGAAAAGGAAATGTCAAACAATATTGTGGCGAAATTGTGAGCCATGTCTAACCGGAATAAAATACTAGTATATAGATCTAAGTATTTTAAGTTCTATAATGTGTGGAAAAAGTGTCCGCAAAGTATCCCTTTACAAATAGAGAGAATACTTTGATGTCTGGCTGATAAGTACATGTACGTCATCTGCGTTAACATGGACGGTGCTCGTTTGGTCCATTTCAGCAGTGCTAAACTGGAATGTTCAATGTTATAATGTTTGCACTAGCTGCATAAAGTGGGTTTGTATTCACGTATTGCGTCGTTTCAGCAGCTGAAGCAAAACATTGTGTTTGTTTCGCTTTTAACTAACTAATTATTATCTATGCCTCTGGACAAGCTAGAGCGTTTACTAATGAAACGATTTTGTTAAAAACTTTACGCAACTATGTGGTATGACGCGACAACAACGTTATATAAAATTGGGCATGCAATATTCAGAATCATCTCATGAGCAAACAACACATCGCGGCATCGCTGGATGAATGCATGGCGGGAGGCAATTAGGAATCCTGCGCTGGTCACTGGAACTAACCATAAAAATTAACCATAAAAAGTGATTTATCACAGGTTGATAATAACATGATTTCCTCTATGTATACTTTACAACTAGTCAAGCCTGTTTTTGTCCTGTTTGATAATGCATCCCTGATTCCCATGCATAATTTGACAGTTTGATCTCTTGGACACTCGATTTCAAACATTATCAGTTTCATTTTAACTAAATGTGAATTGTAAATAAATATGATATAAATATTCTAATTGCGCTTATTTTACAGTTTCGATTCCCTGTTATCGTGCTCTTGCGACTTTACATTCATACTCGGTTATTGGGATCGTATTTATAATATATTGCCTTTCTCATCGTCATATTGCACGACTATATACACAGTATATAGTTGGTATGAACAAGGACTTGTAAAGGCAGTGAGAGTGATCAAGCCATGAAAACCGACGATGTGCCTTTCTCAACTCCCTGGGTAGCATGCGTCACTTGTTATAGTAGCGCAGGGTGTTCATTACAATCACATACATTAGCATTCATCCACCTGACCTGTGCCTAATTACCGTTTAGGTGCCACTTAGCAGTGTGGAGGACAGTGTAAGAAGAAATGCTCTGTATTTTCATAGTTGACCCCGCAGTCACAGGCGGGAATGGCTATTACATGGAGACTTGCAAACAGATCACCATGGAACTTACTACAGCTAATTTACTGCAGGCCATCTTTCCCCATAGTAATAATATAAAACTCGTAGCTTACTAGCTACCATTTTGAAGCTAGCTTTAAAGTTTTCAACATCTTGGAGGGCTTTCTTGTCATGGCTAAGGTCAGTTTATATTCACTTGTGTTAGATGTTTGTTTTGTGTTTGTGTTTGTTTTGTTTTTTGTGTGTGTTTTTTTGTTTTGTTTTGTTTTTGTTGTTGTTGTTTTTGCTTGCTTGTGTGGGAGTGCGTGTGTGTGCGGATGGGCGTCTTTTCCCACACCCCACTTTTTCTAAAGATTTTCTAAGGCATTTTCATACTACCTTTAAATTGCACCACTTATTTCCCATAATGATATATTATATCATATTATTTTATTCCATCTTTTTATCCTATGTTTGTTTCTTTCTTTTTAAGATATGGACAGTGTAACCACTTGTCTGATGTAAATAGATAAATAAAATAAGTCAAAAGTAGTTCTACTCTCACATATACGTACCTGTATGTATGATAACTCATTCTAGATCTGTTCGTGTACAACGTCTTTGTGTTGTCCATTATGTATAGGTATACACAATGAGGGCATAGTTGTGCCCAGGTAAAATAGGTTGCTGATTGAGTGATTGTACATGTAGAAATGTGTTAGGTTAAGACATACAATATATTCATATTGTCTTTCTACTTAATGGTAGCATTTTGCGTTAATTCACTGTGCATGGTTGCAGTGGTCATTCAATAATTAATATTATTGAACCAGAGACTTGTTATCGTTTGGCATAATACACTAATTGATGCAGAGCATTCACTGCTTAAAGCAGTCAATCATGGGAGGTCATTTTCTAACGTTATTGAGATATTACAGCGGTGTAGTTTTACCTTTATAAGCCATGACTGATTAGAGTTTTAAAAAATAATTCACAAGAAAACTATATTCAAATTAAATCCACGCCATACAAAGCGTTACGCTATGATTGATCAGAATTAAAATTTTAAATTCAAGTGAAAACTTTACTCAAATTAAATCCACACCCAACGCGTAACCTCTGTCCATCAGGAATCGAGCTATAGCATCTTTGCATTGATTGTGACCCTACCCATTAAAGAGTGCTACTTAAAGAGTAGCCACAGCAAGGATGAGCCGCATGTTTAGTGTCCTAAATGCATGTTATGGTACGAACGCTGGGAAAATAGTCCATATTTTATACTTCTTTAATCGTTTAAATTATAATTGTCAACAGAACATTGTTATTATTTTAGTCATGAGAGGTGGCTGCTGATAAAATGGCAGGTTGCCGTTTTGTAGTGAGCACAATATTGGCTTACCTTTGCGCCTTTTGCCAACAAGAGCTCCACGTTTGCGCGCCCAAACCCCCTGGCACCTCCTACCACGATCGCTACTTTTCCTTCTACTTTCATGCTGCACACTTATTTCTATAATTATAACCAAAAAATTTCAGTGACAACTGATGGCGTGATCCCGTGTTTCTATGTTTCTATGTTGTTCATTCCACTATGATTGCGCTCGCGCAGACAGGCTATAAGGAACAGTCCTTGGTGAGTAGTGGTCAATGTGATTAAATAAATGAATAAATAAGATGGTTGTGGGTGTGAGGTCATCACTGACCTCGCAACAGCATATCACACTGTGGAGTCGGTTTCAGTCGGTGTTGATCATGTGCAATTAAAATACCCGAAATATTCGAGGGTAGCCCGAGGATGGTACTGCTATTATCAAAATAGATATGAGTTCTAATTGATTGCCATATAGTTATTCATTATTCAAAGATTTGTCTTTACTATAGTTGCTAGTTGTGATCAGGAATCTATTGATTCGAAATTTAAATTTAAATTAATATATTTATGTACTTTTTAACTTTTGGATTTTTCAAGCAGTAAACAAATATATACAAACAATGTCGTTAGTTTGTTTCCACCCATCATGAACCAATTTTCTAATTGGATTTTCTGTTGATTTATTAACTCATTCAAACCCATTCCATTACATTGCATTATTACATTTTTTCTAACAATTGAGAATAGACGTTAACGTGTTGTGGTGCAGTTGTTGTTTTTTCACGTTTTATATTAACAAAGATTATGATAGAAATGCAAGTTATATATGGGTAAAATATAGTAAGAAAAACATGTCTTAATGATAGTTTTTAAAAAAATGTATATTTCTATACAAAGGAACATTCATTACTTTAAATGGTGGGAGTCATGAGGTTTTATAAACATAAACGCATGATTTTCAAATTTTCCACTCATTATATGAAAAATATAGCTATGTATGCTGGGTTCTTGACCGACACTCTGCCAGGAAATTTTCAAAATTACCATTGATCTGAAAGCATTTTAGATGATATATAAAAAGGTAATGTGGCAATTAGTAATACCACTCATGTGGTGTAATTAGTGTAGCGTTGGCCTTGGTGGCTAATCGCTTCGCGGCACAGTTCACCCAGAGGTCCTGGTTCGATCCCCACCCAGGCCAAGTCAAAGTCAAAGGTCTACTTGGTTCTGAATGTACTATGCATGTTAATTCTCCTATAAACCGTACGAAATTTCGCTAATGTATTGGTTGCTATATCTATGGGGCGGATTTATAAGGAAGTGAGATGTGGGAGGAAATGAAAAACAAATAGGGGTGTGGGGGAAGGCAAAAAAGGTATGTGGGATTTCAAGGAAGTGGGATGTGGGAGAAACATCAACAAATTGTGGGATGTGGGGGAAAGGATAATTAAGTGTGTGTGGGATTTCTTGACCCCAAATACCACCACCTTGTATTGAACAAAGACTACGGAATCAATGGATTTGATAACCTTTTGAGAAAATTAATGATGAAAATCTTTCTTTCATACATTCATTCTAGTCCCCTTTCAAATGAAGATCAATCCATTGATCCAGTTGCCTTTTGGTATTGAGCATGGTAATCTGAACTTAAGGGATTTAGGTCAAGGAATATGTGGGGCATTATTTTTTACTCGTTATGGTTTAAAGTCCACAAACAACTTGCATAATTTTTAATCCATCTAATTGGTGGGTAAAAATATATAAATAATATTTTCAAGAATACTGTAAACAATGAATGAATTAAAATGAATCTTGTTATCAAATTCCATATGATAACACATTTTACCACCCAATGATTTTATGTTCAACGGGTTATCAGATTGGCTAGGAATCTTATTCTGTATCAGGGTTAAACTATGTTTCCTTCAATAATAGTTTGATTAACTTAAACTAAAGTTGAATTTTATTAAATAGTCTGATCTATTTGTAAATAAAGATGGATGGGGGGACTGGTAAGCCACAGAATGGTCCCGCGTCACGAAATGTTTCTGGACCATTTCATGACGACATAATGGTACCACTGTCGCGAAATGGTCCTACGAAAAGTTGCCTGCCACTAAATGTTCTCATGTCATGAAATTTTCCCACCCCATGAAAATGTTACCAGCTTCGACTGTTGACAAACACACGTGTGTGCTAGGAAGCAGTTGCGGAAATTGTACGCCTCAGTAGTGTGCACAAGCAGTACCGACTTATATGAGGAAGTGTATGCTGCCATTTCCAACTCCCTGCCATAGTCTTTATATCGTTGTCTTTTACTAAGGCGTTCTATCGGTTGGCCTAATGTAGATAAAAGACACGAGCATAGAAGCAAAAGTACAGATACAGTGTTTGACTACAACGACATCACTACTCAATAACTACATATACCTACATTACCCTGTCTTAATCTTGTTATCTAAAGGATTCATCATCATATTAATACCACTCCCCTCTCAGTTCGTTTGATATTGAAGTAGAACAAGATCTAAATAGACAGAACACTGACTATACATTATAATTTTTTTGAAAGGGAGCATCAAAACTTGACACATACATTGGCAAACTAAGAAGGCAAATTTTATAGTTAGTAACCCCCCATTATATTTAGCCCAGAATTTGTAAGATAGTTGGATAGTTCTTTGCATTTTTTATTAATTCAGTTTAAATTTAGTTGCGTTGCTTCAGTAGCTGAAGCAAAAGCCTTGTGATCACTTTGTTTCTATGTATCTATGTATCTATGTATGTCTCCGGACAAGCTAGAGCTTTTACCGTTCCACAGATTTCGTTCAAACTTTACACAACTGTGAGGTATGAGGCGACACCGAAGTGATTCGATTTTAGGCGCTCTGCCAATTAAATTGTGTATTTTAGAAGGCCATTTATGACATTTTAAAGCCGCGTCCCACTAACGGGAGCGTAGTGGCAGCTGAAGACCGGCGCAAGGAAATCCATAAAAATTGGTCTTACGCCGGGCATCTGCCGAGTACGGTGGGCTTGCGTTTTCTATGCGCATTCTTTGCGTCTAGCTAGCGCCGCCAGTACGCCGGCCTCAGATTTCTAGGAAGATCATCGATCGGGGCAGATTCTTACGCCGCCAATACTTTGGGCTGCTCAAAGTATGAGCAGCGTAAATTCCATACGCCGGCCCATCAGGCCTCGAGTTTTTGTATCATGCAGTGGCGCCCCGCCTACGCCAATCATACGCTGCTCATGCGTCGGCCGTACGCCGCGTAACGCGGTCAGGGTAGGCGCATGGTGGTCCGCACGGCGTAAGGGTGGCGTAATTCGGGCGCAGTATGGACGTAAACTCGGCTGATGACCAGCGTAATATAGACGCATGTTAGGCGTGTGGCGTAAGGCGGACGGACATTTAACTTAAAGGTAGCGTAACATTGACGTATGAGTGACGTATGACTAACGGACTTACGCCACACTTGCGCCAGACTGGCGCCAACTTTGCGCTAGGTGTGCGCTAGCTTAGCGCTGAGAAAAAAACAAAAAACAACAACCGGCCATAAAAATGGATCCACTTTTCAGCGTAGACTCGACGTAAAGATCATTTTACCAGGAAATCTCCTGGAATTCATGCGTCGAGCTTACGTTCTAGCAGTGGGATGCGGCCTTTACTGATATTCAATGCACTTAGCCAGAGAGAATCACGCGTATCACGTATCACGTCACGTTTTACGTCACGTTTTACGTCACATTTTACGTCACGTTTTACGTCACGTAAAACCTCATATTGAGCCACAAATGATATTGTGCATGAGTATTGATTTTTTTTGCTGGCTAAGTGCATTGAATATCAGTAAAAATCAATACTCACCTTAGCAGCAATGTATATAGCCAACATGATAAAATCAATATACCTGCTGCAAATTAATAATATCAATACAGCATATTCATGCACAATATCATGTGTGGCTGATTACAGTATTGTGTACTTTTAATCAAGATTTCCATAACGTTTTAGTCAAATTTTAACAGTTGAATTTGATTAACAGTAAAGTATGCACCGTTTCATCATATATCTTAATTGCCCATATAAATCAACGTTGTTCTAGCGACGCCGTGTTCTTTGAACACTTCTGATCTAGTTAAGATTTTAGATTGAAGTGATAGACATTTTAAGTTAAAGTTTTACAATGCCACTCAAGAGGGGAAAAGGGAAAAGAACTCTTGGTGTTGTCATGAAGAAACGCCAAGCACCCAAGGAACCAGAAGATGAGATGTCCAAAGACACGAGGGAGGAGACGCCAACGAGGGACCAATCTTCATCACCTTCATCGGCCAAGAAGAAGGCCCGAGTGACAAAGAGGGTGAGCTACCATAAAGATGGGCCTACCACACCATCAAAGACTCTGGAAGGTTAGTAAAATTTTTGATCTTTTTTCACTGAATTTGTCCCAATATTAAGTTAGAAACTTCATCGCGTGGTGGTATACAATATGGTGCCCACGATAAGCACGTGTTTGTTATATTCTAAAGACATTTACATTATTGTAGAATTTTAATATCAATCTATTACTGCAGAGCAACAGCCAGTAAATATGTTTTCAAATTTGTTTTCAAGTTCACACGATGTTCTCCGACGACAGCGAAGCCACCAGGAGCCCTCAAGGTCCCTCTTCTCCTGACATCCCGCAGACGCAGGCATCTGTAGAGCCTCTAGAGAGTGTCGTGGTGGCAAGCCAACACTCCCACTCGGAGATAAGTGAGGTTGAGGAGGTGGGTGGGGGTTCCAAAAAACGTAAAAAAAGAAAAGTTCAGATTAGTGATGAAGAAGCTCAAAAGTTGATTGAGTTTATAAAAGCAAAACCGGCCCTTTGGGACCGTCATGATGAAAATTTTAAAAAAAATAAAGAAAAAAATGTTATTTGGGAAGCTGGTTTGCAAACTTTGGGTGGTTTCGAGTCTATTGAAGATATCAAAAAGGCTTGGGCAAATATTAGAGACACATACACTAAAATGCACAACATATCTAAAGTGTCTGGTTCTGGGGTTTTTGTTCCAAAGGGGAGCAGGCGGATCCTCATTAGGTCACACGCCAACTTTTTGCATACCAATGTGTCTCATAATATCTCAGACGTCGTCTTTGCCTTATCAAAAGAGACAAGCGCAAAGTAATATAAATTTAGCCCCACTTTCTGATGAAGATAGCCAGGGTTTGGGTGATGTTCATTTGTCACAAGGCCCACCACCTCCTCCTCAACGTCAAAGCACAGTGGCAAGACCGTCTTCAGCTGCAAGTGTTGGTGGTGGTAAGTATATCTTATTTCATTTTATTTAATGTTGTTTATCCAAAATAAAAAATACTTACAGTGTTATTGTTGATGTTTCAGAACCACGGTGATAGTTTCAACTTCCATATGATCAGTAGATGTACACCTCCATAAAGACAGCCCTTATGAGATATGATGATAACCTTCAATAAGTTCTGATGAAAATTTGTGTGTGACCAGCAGGAATAACTTTCCATCTTGAATGGAGGAATTTACCACATTCCCATGGTTAAAAACCGATGGGTTTATTACAAAAAAAAAAACTTTTTGGACCTTATGGAAATGGAAAAAATTCCCACTTAAAAGCTCGGAGCCATAGATTCGAACACTACGCCCAGCCACCATTTCGGCAATAAATAAGCTTTGGATTTTGACCGTGTATAGAATCACCAAGTTTCTTTACCTTGGGTTCTTACGTGTGAATGTATGGCACTAAATAGTGCATATGGGTGATGATGAGTATATTGACGATGATTGTATAGTGTGAGTTGTACAAATTCTGAAGGCATAGATTTATCCATTGATAATCTTTAATACTGACAACATATAAACCAACATTTGAAAACCACCCTGCCATTCTCTTACCTCTTAATGCCACATATAATATCTATTCATAGTGAAATTTCTTTAGGGATGTGATCTTTTTCATGTGAAAATACATCTTATCTATAACAATTACCTTGATTGGCATCAAATATGGCATACATATTCAATTCAATGAATTTGTCGTTTTTGTCCATTTTAGGGGTAAGCTTTTAAAAACTTACATCTAAGTTTTGATTATGTTTCACTATCATAATCAATTGCTTTTTCCGTAGTAGGTAACAGAAAAAAAATGGTTTGTTAATGTTATTGCATTTTCTAAACGTTCAACTGATGAAATTTTCAACAATTTTCGATTTTAGTACTCTGAGCATAATTTTAATTAATATGGTATTTTCTACTCATTAGATCAACAAATAATTATGCATTAACAGCAAGCATTATTCGAAATGTAATTTAATCCATACAAAAAAGGATTTTTACATGATAAAATTCCTTCGATTGGCGTTAGAAAGGCATATATACTCGTTACGATGATTTTGTCACTTTTATCAATTTTAGGGGTGGGGGAAACTTAAAAGTCTACTGTTACTACATTTTTTCACTGTAACATATCTTATTGTATTTCATATGAAAGGTAACAACCCGTGGACGTTTTTCAAATACATGTTTAATGCCTTTTCTCAATAATAAAGCACTAATATTGTTAACAACGTTCAAATTTTGAATGAAGTCTCAGCACAATTTTCCGTAATATGGTATTTTCTACTCATTAGATCAACAAATGATATATATTAATGGTAAACATTCTCTGGAAATGTAATGTGATCAATGCAAAAAAACATTTTATAATATATAATTACTTAGATTGGAGTTAGTAAGGCATGTTTACTCGATTTGATGATTTTGTCGTTTTTGTCAATTTTAGGGGTTGGGGAAACTTAAACCTTTACTGTTGCTACATGTTTTACTCTTACATATTCTATTGTATATCATATGAAAGATAACAACATGTGAAAGTTTTTCAAATACATAATTAATGCTTTTTCTCAATAATAAAGCACTAAAATTGTTAACAAACTTCACATTTTGAGTGAAGTCTCAGCTCATTTTTACGTAAAATGGCCAATGATTCATTGAATACGCGCCATCTTCCATGTTTAGTCAATATATTGCAAGATAAAGTTATTGCAAATACTGTTTGGAATAATACATATGAGTTTGGTGTTCCTTGATTGTAAAATATGAGTTCTAGCTGTCAATTAATAGAATCTGGACTCTTGTAATTTTGAGACCTTGCAAAATCATCTAAAATTGAGTTTAAAAAATATCCGCAAGGTATATTTTGGTATACTTCTGGAAAAACATGGCAGAGATAGTGTCTAACAATGTCCCACCTTCATCTGCTTTAAGCATGTGTTCGCCTTCATGGCCTTTACTACGTCAGCGGCTGTATTGATATTGTGAGGAGGTTAGACTAGCGCCGTGTTGTTGTTTTTTAGCGTTCATTCCATCGCAAAATTGAGCACGGAGATTGACCAATCAGCGTGGGTTATTGGCGGTGATTTTTGCACGGAATGATAGAATAGATATTTGATGGCAATTGAAACGTCGGAACAGAGATAAGGGACGGACCATTCTATATTTGGGGGGGCGACAAAATGTTTACGAATGAAACAATTTTTTTTTTTTAACTTTCTAGAGACAAATTTTTTATTTTCAACTTGAAGTGAGACAAATTTGATGAACATCAGGGACAATTTTTTTTTCCTTTCAAAATCAGAGGCAATTTTTTTTTTTTTTTTTTTGGAAAATTTTGTCGCCCCTCCACCGAATGGTCCGTCCCTAATGTGAATGACAACAGTCATATGAAAGAAAATATCCGTATAGCGTGTGTTTCTTTGAAAACGAATAAGATTGTGGTGTCAACTACTGCCGGTGTCGGTAAGAAAGAGCTCCTGTTTAAAAACGTTTTCACTCAAAAATGTTGCAAGTAAACATCTATTATGTATAAAATCGGATTCCGTAGTAAATTTTACATAGGTGTATGAATTTTTATTTTGAATTACGTAGTTTTATAATAGTCAGGGTGCCAAAGCAGATATTTTAGCTTAACCGCGACTCTGTTGATAAAGTTTTTTATGATTGATTTTTACATCCTTAGAACCTCATTATTGCATATCTAGCGGATATCAAGCGTGTATCCTTGAGGCTTTTGAGAAATTCAAGATGGCGTCCAAGATGGCTGCCACACAATTAGAAATCATGTTTGAACTACTAGACACAGAATAGAAAGTAATACCCCTTTTTCAATAGTCTTTGACCTCAGCAGTTCATTTCTGATTTTGTTTTTATGATCTAAGGTCACAGATCCAAAATGGCTGCTAAGATGGCCGCCATTTAATGAGAAATCATAACTTCTGAAATATTTAACGTAAAATAGCAAGTAATACCATTTTCTCAATAGTAATTAGACCAGCAGTTCCATTCAATTATGTTTTCATGATTTGAGGTCACAGATCCAAGATGGCCACCAAGATGGCCACCTCTCAATGAGAATTCGTTACTTTTTGAACTGTTTGATGTAGTACTGTGGCTACCATCTTTTCCCATCATTTAATTGGAATTCAAAATTCAAAGTTAAGCTAAACTGAGTTTCAAATATTTTGTATTATATGAAGACCTCTTCAGGAGAAAAAAACTAAAGGTTGAAAGCACTTTGAATTTTTGAATTTCAAGTAAAATAATTGAAAGCAACCCACAACATGAAAAAAGAACCACCTAGAAACAAATGATTAATCTTGGTAATTTATGTGATGTGGAATATCAAGTAATACAACTTTCTAAATATTTTTTGTACATCAGCATTCTAAAACATTAAGGTGCCATGATGGACTGACTCCATTCTGTTTGCCGCCAGCGTAAAGGGCCATAATTTCCAGCTGTTTGTAGTCTGGCGGTGCGACTCTCATTGGGACCGTTTGCACCCTGAGGACCAGGATTTCTTGGTCTGAGATGCTGTCAGAAATAACTTTTTGTGGTTCACAATAAACCCAATTGCCTCGAGCATGAGACAGTGTGCAGCCTTCCTGACGAGGCCGGATTGGATTCTGGCTCATTAGGAGTAAAGTTGTTCATGTAGATGACCAGATGCATCCCTACCCTGCGCAAGAAGCTCACTACAGGTTTGAGCAGCTTGGTGGACGCATGGCACTGATGCCAGTCCAAAGGGAGGCAAGTGAACTCATACAGATTGTTGCCACTGAAACCATAAGAATTTCCTGTGCGTTTTGTGGGATTGGAACGCACCACTAGGCGTCCTTCAGGTCGACTTTCATGAAGAAAGATGCCTTTGAGCATGTTTTTCTCTAAGGGTGTGTCGTCCATCCACATTGAAAATGGGCATACTCTATACCACTTGCTTTTAGGTCATTGAGGTTGAACATCGGCCTGGAGGCGCAGTTATTTTTGGACACAAGAAGATGTGCACCATAAACTGGTCTGGATCATCCAACACCAGGCGCAAGGCCTGCTTGTCCAGAACTATCATGAGCACTTTGTCAGGGGTTGAAGTGTGGATTGAAGCTATTTGATCACGCGCTGGCCCATGCGTGGCATCCGGTATCCGGCCACAATGCTTAGCACTTCTGGGTTAGCTACAGTTTCTGCAGTGCCAGAGCTGTGCACCCCTCCACTAGATCCAGTGGGAACTGGACGGCCTAGAGGTTAGGGTGTCCCAGCTCTGGCAGGGGTTCCCCCTGCAGGCAAGAAAGAGCACGAAGCTCTAGCACTTCCTTTGCAAGGAGAGGACTTGTACAGGGTCAGTTACGTCAAGGGAGGGCTGGGTCAGGGTTTTACCCCTTCCCGTAAGGTAGGAGACCAGCCTAGTGTCCCCTGTGTGCTTTCCTTTGGAATACTTATAGATAGAAGGGGAAATGGGGGCAACGCTAACATGCCTTGTTTTGTTGTGTTTTCAGCTTTTCCACCAACCAAGACCAGTGTGTGGAGCCCCCATACTGGCACTTGGCTTTTGAAAGGGCTCTTTCTTCTGGCCTCCGCCTCTGGTACGGGTGTGGGGGAGTGTGATTCTGTGCTTCTATGCTCTATGAGTTGGGCAATATCGTCCACACTCGATACTTCCTACTGCATGAGGTCCAAAAAGTCTTGCTCAAAAAGGACTTCACCACCCGTCTGCTAAAGCATCTGTGGCTTCATCCTTCAACCCAAGCACAAGACTCACCTCACCATATCTCGCATAGCTGATGGTCTGTGAGGCCTGGCCCACCATGGTTAATGCTATTTCAATAAGAGTTAACTGCGCTTCAAAATGCCTCAGCTCCCACCAGGCAGAGTCGATGGCCATCCACAAGTCAAGGTGGATCACAAGGTGGCCAACTGCCCCATTGCATGCACTATCTTGGTTTGCACTCATTTCATGGTGGAGTCCATAAGAGGCAGGAGGCTTCTAACTAGGCATATGATATTTCGCCCTGCTATGTCTAGGGTGCACCTGTTTAACGATGTCACTATCCAATTGAGGGACCTGTAGGCTGTCCAGTCCAGCTTGTTGAGTATTTCATCAGAGTGAGCTAGATCGCTGCGATTGTCAAAAAATGCTGAGAACCTTATTATGCCGTAGCGTGGGTTTCCGTCCTAGATGACGTCTTATACATTCCAACTTTAGGCACTTAGTGTGTTTTTCAACATTGGATTGATTGCCATTTTTCTTATGATACAAGTTACAAACGTATAGTCACTTACTGCATGTTTTAAACTATACGTATTATATTGCCGTGGTTGCAATAAGAATATCTGCGGGTACATTGGGTTCAAACATGTCATTATGAGGGGGAAAATACAAGAAATACCCATTCGGGTATATGACAATTAGTTGTGCAAAATATGTAACGATATGTGTCTACCGGAAGCTAACTTGGAGACCGGCCAATCTGATGCAATTCTGAGTTTTGTCAATATGACATGTACCTTTTCACTGTCTTCTATTTTATCAGCACTATCAAAACTAAGTGATAAGGGACGGACCATTCGATATTCGGGGGGGGGGGGCAACAAAATTTTCCAAAAAAAAATCTGCCTCTTATTTTGAAAGGAAAAAAATGTCCCTGATGTTCACCAAATTTGTCTCACTTCAAGTTGAAAATAAAAAATTTGTCTCTAGAAAGTCAAAATAAAATTTGTTTCATTCGTAAACATTTTGTCGCCCCCCCCCCAAATATCGAATGGTCCGTCCCTAATAACTGGTATGGTGTATAAAAAAAATGCACCGAACGATAATAACTGTCTCGCTTTAAGCGCACAGCGTCTGGGATAGGGTGCATAAAAAAAATGCACCGAACGATGATATTTACGATCCGAGGGCCCATTTACGGGATGGTAACTGGAATATTCACAGACTGTAAATACCTTTACCAGCAAGCAGTGAACCCTAAATAAGAACATTACACGTAACGGGGTGCTTTCGGAGATGTGTATAAATGCTATCGGAAATGCAGGCATCGTTCGTGCCGAACGATCCGAGATATATAGATGTATTAGTCTGACAGGGTAATTAGCTCCCGATTCCATCAAAATAGTGCAAATAGTGACAAAAGTATGATTTTTGGCATACGACTTCATTTTGACCCATTTTGACCCATTTTGACCCATAATAGATCTCAAAATATCAATAAATTTTAAAAATCAATTTATAGATTATTGTAGATATAGTATTTTAGCATAAGGACGCTAACTTCATTTGTGGCAATAATTTTTACAAATTTAGACATTCATGAGAGACAAAATCGTATAATACAAATTATTTTGGATCAAGTAGAAGCATTGTCGTACTTGCTTTCGAACTGCACTAACGGCAACCCAAATTAGTGACAATAATTGGTAAAAATGAGTCAATCTCAAAGCCAATCTAAAAAACGCAAGAGCCAAACTTCTCCCCTGTAGAAGTGGAGGTACTCGTTCATAATGTTTATGAAAACCGAGAGCAGAGATGCTGTTTGGAAATTTTAAGGGGAAGATGGGTCTTACCGTAGAAAAAGACAGAGGAATGATTATGGAGTGCAATAACAGACAAGATTAATGCCATTAGCAGACATCCAAGAGTAAAAGTCAAGGTAAAGGAAAAATTGACATATTTTAAGAGCGATGTGAAGAAAAAGGCAGCGAAAGTGGTTAAAATGAAACGATGCTCTGGAATTAACGAAGAGTGTCCCATAGAGCTATCTTTCATTGAAAAGATGGTTGTAGAAATGATGGGGAAAACGTCGGTGGAGGGAGAGGAAGAAGATTAAGCTGACAGATGATCTGTGAATTCCAAGTCCTTCTCCAACAGCACTTTGAAAGGAACCCGTAGCATAGTATCGCAAAGCGCAGCAAATTTGATTGATCGCTGGTATAGCGTGATTTCTCGGCGTGCGTGGCTCTAACTGTGGGCCTATATCATTGTACAGATGTTGAATGAGAGGCCGAGATAATCTGTACCGCTTTAAGATCTTGTCATCGTCATACACTTAATTCTGGCGGATTTATCCTTGGTTGAAACGGGATCCGCCTTATGTTCAGAAGGCCCACAAATCAGAAGGCCCACAAGTCAGAATTTCTTATAATATAGTGTAGTATAGTATAGTTTAGTATAGTACTATAGTTTAGTAAATTCACCAATTTGGGCCCAAGGCCGTTTACCAATCACTAAAAAGAAACAGTTAAAAAAGATGTAAGTTCACTGAACAAATATGCAGTGACTTTGAAATAAATAAACAATTTTTACATATATATTAACATTAAGTATAAAGGTATTAATAAGACAACCTCTGACATGGTATTTTGCATGTAACTTCGTTCTTCCCACTCCAATTTTGACAGTTAACATATCATCTTAAAGCTAAGCGTCTTGTGGATATGACTATCTACATCAGTATTTGAATATTTTAATGATATGGGACTATTACTAATTAGTCACTGAGTCTTAATAGGTATTATTAATTATGTGACTAGGGTTTCTGACTAGTGGGCCTTCTGACTAATGGGCCCTCTGACTTGTGGGCCTTCTGAACATAAGGGTGGTCCCGGTTGAAACACCCGCCTCTTCCTTCTGTCATTAAAGAGAAACATAAATGTTGCCATGACTGTGTTTCACGGGTTTTTAAAATCTCACAGCAGTACAACAAAAGATAGAATTTTATAGTACAGAATAGAGTTAAATATATGCTTCCCTCAAATTCCCACACATCGTATCACATACGAGCATACTTTTGGGGCCGTAAATATACGGCTAAGTTACGAGCATTTTTACGAACGAGTAGCTACGGACACGTTTTATTCACACCAAAACGATCCGAGCGGACGGGAACCGAGCGAGAACAGTACGTCCGAGCCCGTAAATAGCTTTATACACCCTATCTCCCCTGACAGGGTGAATAACCTGTACGAACATAGACAACTTGGTGTATAATTGGCATGATTTCAAACAATTACATTTTCAGACATTTAGAAGTAACATTAAAACACAATGGCGATTTGTTGGGCATTGTTTGCATGTTGAAGAATATCAATTTGTAAAATTTGTATTTCTTATTGTGACAGTCCGATAAAAACACACGTTTTCCTGGTGCAACGACCAATAACGTTATAGACCTTTTTAACCGTATGCTACTGATAAACATGAAGGCGAATGAATGGTGTAATTTTTCCAGTGTTTTATACACTGGCTTGTACCCAATTAATTGCGTCCGTCCGTCCGTCCGCCCGTCCATCCATCTGGTTCGTTACTCCTCTACAGGCCGCATCGTTTGAGCTAGGATGCTCAAATTTGGCATGTCGGTTGGAAATGGTGACCACAAGAACCCTATTTCACATGGGCCCAAACAGTCCATATTTGGGCCCATTATTAGGTCCATTTTACTAGTGAATCACATTCTTATTACTATTTGAATGCACGATTAAAATCAATATTCTATAACCACAAACTCCAGACACATCGGCTCCAAAAAATGTATCCACTTCTTGGTAATAGATGATACTGCTATAAATCAATAATCAGCCAATATATAGATAGCGACATTCCAGTGTATTAAACACTGGTTTGCCCTCACCGGGGGCGCTTTTCATATAATTGTGTGTCAGTCATTAACCCAATCAATATGAAAGTTCTATGGTAATTTATTGTATTTATTTCTGTTTTTGTCTAAAATTAAATGGTTCCATAACAACTTTGAGTACGGGGAGTCCCAATGGGTTAATAAACTTAAGTATGAAAATAACTGCGAACATGCAAGCCATTAGCTACTCTTATTCATACACTCAATAAAATGATAAGGTCGACCGCCTTTACGTAATTGACATATATCTGAATGTGTTTTGATAACTTCTTTATATGTATTTGAATATATTCTAATAACTAATGAATAATATGAACAGCGAACTTGTACATGCACATGGTGTAAACACTGATATTGAAAACTGTAGACCATGCATGCATGTGTAGCTTTGTCAATTCTGAATTATTTTATTATCCAATCAATTATGCTGTTATCAAATCAATTTTACTAGTATAGGTTTCTGGAATTGGTACTTATTTGAAGTTGAAATTCTTTTCAATTTTAATTTCGCTGTGATTTTGTTATTTGTTGTCCATATATGCATATTATTCGTATACACAGAATGTTTATTGCATATTCAAGGATGGGTAAGCATGAATTTCACAATCGCCTCTGCGTTTGTAAATAAACGGATTTTGTCTTTTACTGAAAAAAACCCACTTAGCTGGCAATACAACCGATTCGACTTGATGCAAGTGTAACTTTTGATGCATTCTCACTGTTATTGTGTTAATTGTTTATCTAGAAGGGTTGCCAGTGTTACTGGTCAAGTATAAATTTAGTCCTAAATTGGTAACTTTACTACAGAAGTTAAGATACAAATTTAGTTAGTTCAATGTAGAAGGTTGGTGTCAACTTGCCAACCCCCTCCCACGTCACCCAGTCAACTTTTCGGGTGCAACTCCCCCCCCCTGTCAATTTTTGATGACCCCCCTCCCCCGTCAACTTTCGCTGACCCCCTCCCCCCGCCCCCTTCAGGGTTGACGTCAATTGTGCACTCTCCCCAAGAGCCAACAAAGTGTTGTTCACCCTCCTCTGCTTTTAAGGGTCAGCCCGCTCACCAGAGAAAAAAAAACAGCACCGTGGTGTATGCTGTTGTTGGTGGCGGAAATTGAGCAAACGCATCCCTAAACACCTGCACACTGGTAAGCACTTCCTCTTGTTTCTAAATTGCTACTTATAGACTTGAGAAATTAAAACTACTTATTATAGTAAAAGAATATTGTATGCATAATGGGAATAGATAGATTAGATACATAATATAGACAATATATAATTAGATACATAATATATTCTACATTAGAATATAATTATTGAATATCGTATATTGTAAATTTGTATTCTGCAGGATATTCTACGTAAGCTACTGATCGTGGTGATAATAGAATAACATAGCATAGAAGATAATTTACAACAACATTTAGCACCCCTGTATCTTCGATAGATGTTGATCACATCAAGCATGTAATTGGTTACGTAATTTAGCAGTGCTGCCGTATTAAGCACTCAATGTTGTAAGCATATCTACTCAGGTGACTTGCTCTGCTTAACCTGTTAAGAAGCCAGCCAATCACAATTGACCTAATAAGCTGAAACAAAGAGTTGTAATCACAGGCACTTGAAACAACTGCAAATATTTTACTCCTCCCATGAGGTAATCTTTTATTATTCTATGTAAAATGTTTTTGACCAACCTTCTGGCGACTTTGATATTATTATGTTTGAGAATAAATTAGTAGTCACACATTAGCTTTGTGGTGTTTCATTTTGTTGCAAATCCGTAAAGCTCTGTATATTTCCATGTGCTGTATCAGTTTGCCATGCACTACCGGTATATAAAGTGTCCTAATCATAGGGCTGCACAGTGAGGCCTGTACGATGCATATTAAGCGAGGTTTGCACCAGATTTGAACAAGCACTGCGATATACCAAAAGTTGCGGAATTTTGTCTAGTTTAAGGCGCTGCCTGATGGTCAGCGCAGGAAGTGCAGGGAAAATGGAGAAAAATTGTGATTTCCATGGTAACGTCAGCGCAAATTAGACCAAAACTACACAATATAAAAACCATTTAATACAAAATCTTTAGTATGTTAGATAGAGATAAGTGTGATATCTCATATAAAAGGTATTTGAATCTGCTTTCAGGGTATTACAATGAATATGCAAATTACCTCATTTGCATATCCCTAATTTGCATAAACATAGCATTTTTTAGGTTTTTGATACAAATGCAATTTTTAAAGTTTTTTGGTGAAGTTATTATTCATGCAATCATATTGATATTATTCACCATCATTAACGATACAATCAAGCACTCTCACTAAACATTTGGGTAGGATCGGATTAAAACTGAAGATTTGCCAGACTAATATTTCTGACCACTCCAATTTAATGTGGAATACAAAATCATGTATTAGTAGTCATTTTAAGTGGGTTTTTTGTCAGCAATATTGCAAGAAATTGTTTTATGATTTTATTCAATAGATATGATGCCCCTCTATCCCAGGAAAAATGTCTACCAAAATTACCCAATCCAAAATAGGTCTTTTTAGACGGTTTTCAAGATGGCCGCTGGGCATATCGTAAAAAATTATGTTTTTTATTTTCTAAGCTACATTAATGTGTAATACATGGAATTCGGGGCTAACAGGGTCACTGATTCCATTTCCAGTATTATTTTAATAATTTGACCTTATCTTGACCTTCAAATCCAAGATGGCTGTCACTTACCGTGTGTAGTTTACATATTTTACTTTTGAACCTACATCAATGTGTAATACCTGGGCTTTAGGGTTTAAAGGTGTCACTGAATCCATTTTCAGCATCATTTTAATTATTTGACCTTATCTTGACCTTCGAATCCAAAATTACTACTGCTTTATGGTGAACATTTTACGTATTTTATTTTTAAGCAATGTTGCTGTGTAATACATGTATTTTTAGCTTTTCAGGGTTACGGATTGCAACTGCATTGTGTTATTTTACTGATTTAACCTGATCTTAACTCATAAAACCACGGTGATTTCATTTAGCATTGAAATATAACATATATACTGGTAATCATAATTTGAATGGTAATGGAATCTCAGCGTCTTCATACCTTTAGTCATGAGAGAGTTATGCACAAAGATTATTACAGTAACAAAATTTATTCTAAACCAAAGAATATTTCATACAACAGATACATACAGATACATGTACATTTATAAATATATAACAGATAATATTCAAATATCATTTCCCTGGGGCAAAGCCATAAGCCTCCTTCATTGAGTGCCTAAAAAGTCTAGGGTCCCAATGCTCAGAAACCTCCAGTGTCTATGGTTCTTCCTTACCATCTTCCAAATCATTGTTGTATTGATTGTGACAGTTTGTTAATTGGCAAGAGCCACATGCTGATGTACATGCCAGATTGTACACCTGACAGCTACATTTCTTCTAATGACAATGGGTTGTGGAATTGCAGGGTATGACATTAATCACACACTGCGGTGCAACCTTTATATCATTCATTTTAAGGCAGTCATGTCATTGCTTTCCCACTCCCATTTCGAAGGATCATGGTTATTTTCCATGCAAACTAATACTTGGTAGTAGGCCCTCAAAGAATGATATTTACTGGATGATATTATTTTAATACCTGGATCAAGTCACCTCTTGTGTTGATGCTCTACTTCAGAATCTTTGGTCTTTCAGGGTTGGGTTTGTTGTACAGATGGGATAGAAGGTTTGTGGCTCTGCGCTGTACACCCTTGATATCACTGCACAATATTTTCAGGTGTGGTTGCACTCAGGGTCCATATTCCAGGATGGGTCTCACCAGACTTTGTACAGCTGGACAAAGTTTTTCTTCATCAGATAGTTAAAAGACTTGCGGATGATTCCAACGATGCAATCCGCCTTTGATGTTGCCTGCGCTATGTGGTCTTTGAATGCTAGTCTGTTGTCCATGACCACCACAAGATCCTTGTCTGCTTCATTGAGACTTGCAGATCCTAATGGCCTTCATCAGTGTCACTTCTCATGTACATCTTCGTATCTTGGCAGGTATTAGTGAAAAGGACAAACATTATCAGCCCAACAACGGGCACTTGTACACACCGCTACTCCCATGCACCTTGTGTGATTGGGTGCCATTAATGACGACATTCTGTTGTCTGACTGTGAAGAAATCTTTCAGTCACTTGAGGACTTTGCCTCCGATGCTGAAAGTGTGTATTTTTGCTAGGAGACGACGGTGTGGGACAGAGTCAAACGCCATTTGATAGTCCATGTATACGATCTCCACACTGTCGCCATCATCCAGGATACTTGTCCAGTTATCCATGACCTCAGGCAGTTATGTGACAACCGGCCTGGCAAGCACCCATGTTGTCCTTTCTGATAAAAGTTGCTTTGCAGGTGTTTCATTATCTGATCTTGCACCAGCTTCTCCATGACTTTACATACCATGCATGGAAGACTCACTGGCCTATAGTTGCTTGCTGTCGTTTTACTGCCTTTCTTTTGAACTGGCGTAACCAGTGCACTCTTCCACTCAGCTGCGAGTTGACCTTTATCAAGGGAAAGCCGGAACAGGTGGGTGAAGGTCTCCTCAAGTTTTTCTGCTGCCTGTGACAAGACACATGTTGGAATGCCGTCTGGACCTGATGCCTTTCCGGTGTAGAGGCTGGTTAGTTGCTTCTTCACCATTTCAATGGTGATAACGAAGTCTGTAAGTTCATCCATGAAGCTATGTTCTGGTGGACGGGGGAAGGGGGCCATCATCCTCTATCGTAAAGATGTTTTAAAAGAACTTGTTTAGCTCATGGGCCTTTTCAGAGAGTGACATCTTTTAAACAATTTGTCACACAAGAGTGTTTACCACCTACAGTTTCATCCAGTAAATATCATTCTTTGAGGGTCTACTACCAAGTATTAGTTTGGGTGGAACATAACCATATTCCTTCTAAATGAGAGTGGGAAAGCAATGACATGACTGCCTTAAAATGAATGATATAAAGGTTGCGCCGCAGGTGTGTGATTAATGTCATACCTTGCAATTCCACAAACCATTGTCATTAGAAGAAATGTAGCTGTCAGTTGTGCAATTTGGTATGTACATCAGCATGTGGCTCTTGCCAATTAACAAATTGTCACAATCAATACAACAATGATTTGAAAGATGTAAAGGAAGAACCATAGACACTGGAGGTTCCCAAGCAATGGGACCTTAGATTCTTTAGCCACTCGATAAAGGAGGCTTATGGCTTTGCCCCAGGGAAATGATATTTGAATATTATCTGTTATATATTTATAAATGTACATATATCTGTATGTATCTGTTGTATGAAATATTCTTTGGTTTAGAATAAATTTTGTTACTGTAATAATCTTTGTGCATAACTCTCTCATGACTACAGGTATGAAGACGCTGAGATTCCATTACCATTCAAATTATGTTTACCAGTATATATGTTATATTTCAATGCTAAATGAAATCACCGTGGATTTATGAGTTAAGATCAGGTTAAATCAGTAAAATAATACAGTGCAGTTTCAATCCGTAACCCTGAAAAGCTAAAAATACATGTATTACACAGCAACATTGCTTAGAAATAAAATACGTAAAATGTTCACTATAAAGTAGTAGCAATTTTTGATTTGAAGGTCAAGATAAGGTCAAATGATTAAAATGATGCTGAAAATGGAATCAGTGACACCTTTATACCCTAAAACCCAGGTATTACACATTGACGTAGGTTTAAAAGTAAAATATGTAAACTACACGTTGTAAGTGACAGCCATCTTGGATTTGAAGGTCAAGATAATGTCAAATTATTTAAATAATACAGGAAATGGAATCAGTGATCCTGTTAGCCCCGAATTCCACGTATTACACATTGATGTAGCTTAGAAAATAATAAACATAATTTTTTACGATATGCCCAGCGGCCATCTTGAAAACCGTCTAAAAAACCTATTTTGGATTGGGTAATTTTGGTAGACTTTTTTTCTGGGATAGAGGGGCATCATATCTATTGAATAAAATCATAAAACAATTTCTTGCATTTTTGTTGACAAAAAACACTTAAAATGACAACTAATACATGATTTTGTATTAGACATTAAATTGGAATGGTCAGAAATATTAGTCTGGCAAATCTTCAGTTTTAATCCGATCCTACCCAAATGTGTAGTGAGAGTGCTTGATTGTATCATTAATGATGGTGAATAATATCAATATGATTGCATGAATAATAACTTCACCAAAAAACTTTAAAAATTGCATTTGTGACAAAAACCTAAAAAATGCTATGTTTATGCAAATTAGGCATATGGAAATGAGGTAATTTGCATATTCATTGTAATACCCTGAAAGTATATTCAAATACCTTTTATTTGAGATATCACACTTATCTCTGTCTAACATACCAAAGATATTGTAATGGTTTTTATATTGTGTAGTTTTGGTCTAATTTATGCTGACGTTACCATGGAAACCACAATTTTTCTCAATTTTCCCTGCACTTCCCGCGCTGGCATCAGGCAGCGCCTTAAACTAGACAAAATTCCGCAACTTTTGGTATATCGCAGTGCTTGTTCAAATCTGGTGCAAGGTTCCAAAATTTTGAGGGGTCATATGTGCAGCCCTAATTATAGCCAATACCCAAGTGCATGTCTGTAGAATAATATGTATTTCGTTTTTAACTTATCTAAAATGACAACACATCTCAGGTGACTTAATACTTCAAATTTATCAACATAACATATCTGTCAATTATCAGTAAATATCTTAATGCAGCGGGATTTCTGTTGAATGTTTGTGGGGTATTTGTAAGCAAATTCATAACGTCCATTTGATTTCAAATTGCATGCAGCATTTAACCTCTAATTGGTGCCACCTCATTAGACCACCTAAACAATTGAGTTTTTTTTTTCAATTCCAAAACGTCAAAAGAAACCAATTCAAACCTATAAAATTTAAGAGGCTACTTCTCTACTGAGACCACGTTTGGTCATATTACGAACGGTCTCAATTATATGCTATACTTTTAGTTTACCAACTTCCTGCACTTTAAATGTCACACCGGCGAATAGTCTCATCGGCATATGGTCCAAACAACTGCAATACCGGCGGATCGTCTCACCGGTAAATAGTCCAAACCACCGGCAGATCGTCTTACTGTCTGTCCCGTCGGCGGAACGTCCTGCATTCAAATAATCTTACACTTACTGTGCATTTCTTACTAAGTGCCACGTGTTCCCCTCCCATTTCATACCACCAGTTGCTATGGTATCTTCTTTAGTATCTACTACAAAAACGACGGCACCCGAGGTATTGATATACAAGGTGACATATACAGAGACACGTTCCACCATATATAGAGATAAAATTTGTGGAGAGAGTACGAGCATAAGGCCAGGGAGGTGACGCTTCCTAAATCTCATTCAAAACATTAAGTGGTTACGGTTAAATTAGGGCTACAGATAATTCTGTGTCTCATTGCAAACCACAGATGCGAACACCACGTTTGACCACAATACACCCTAAGATCAAACAAGATGTCTGCATATATAAAGGCTTCATATTCTACAGATTTGGTGCTAATATTTTACTCATACACAACCCACACAAATGCAGCAATAAACTTACACATTTCAAACCAGTTTTAGACACTATGCACCCGAGTGTACCCTCTTCTGACTGAGTATGTGCCAGCTAAACTGTAAAACAAATTAGTCTTCTTTGATGATTTTTCGCATAAACTGACCGCCGCATGGCACAAACCAGCCGTCTATAAGCACGATTGTTGGCAATAGGGAAGCAAGTGCCTGTCTTATATACTGTGCCTTCATCTTGCTTGTATTACTGCTGGTAGCTTTCACGGTGGTACAAATAACAGTAAGCCTTTATAAATATCCCTTGTAAATACTATGTAGCGTGTGTAAAAACTCTGATCATCACCCATGCTTATCACCGGTAAACTTTAAGACTCTGATGCGGTCATGGGCAATCTTGGAATCTTTTATCTTGCATGCCGCATCCTGTGTTTGTTTACATAGCCCGAACATGGAACGGGTCAAATGGACAACAGCAATCGCATGAGTGCTTTGAACATTTATTGTAGCATGATAGCCGTGATATATACATGTAGACTACTGATTAATCAGTGCAGGATTTTTCCACCATCACTTTTATATAAGTGTGATTACCCGGGAGTAATGAATTTTTTCACTCTGAGAAACAAGAAAAATCCGAAGGGTTTTTTTTCAAAGTGGAGTGTCATACCGATCACAACGCACATCATATCCTCACGGAAACCAACTTAACATGTTTTTTTAACAAGTGCATCAAATAAATGTAAATGTAAATGTGGTGGTTTATAGTCCTGATCCCAGTCTGGCTCTCATGACTTTACAATTCACACCAGGTCATTGGCACACGTAGTGATAATCATTTGATCAGTTCTCGCATACTTGCATCGGCAGCGCACAATGCTAATCACTCACACACTCACTCACACACTCTTCCAACCCAATGACCTGTACCTATTTAACGTGTAGGTACCACGGAGCAATGTGCAAACTGTTAGGGGTAAGTTTGCTCAACACTTACCATCAGACCCGACCGGGAATCGAACCCACGACCTTCCGGTCACGAGTCCAACTCCCTAACCATTCGGCCACGGAAGCACACCATCAGTGACATTCATTCTGCCAGTATAATGGGATTTTGTCAATCACTGGTCTTTGTTAGTGTACCTAAATTTTGTCAGACATATATGAATATGCAGTAGAACCTCTCTATTAATACCCTCCTTGGAACTGACCACAAGTGTTCTCAGTGGAGTAAAAAGTGGTCTCTTTATAGAGGTGGACTGAGTTGGAGGTTTCACTGTATTACATAAGTTGACCATGGTAGAATGTGAGCATATTGTAGCGGACTTTAATATTATGCTAAATTAGCCGGCATTTCAGAGATAAGACAAATAATCTATTCAGTATTGATAAGCAAGATCGGTTCTTTTATCAGTTAAAACTTGAAATTTTATTTCAAACATCAAATGAATCGTAAGGAATACAGACTTCATACATGTACATGTATACGGATTTCACAATTCGTGGAAAAAGAGATGGAAACACATGTATACGGACTATACAATTCATGGAAACAGAGATGGAAATACATTGTCTAAAAGTACAAACATCAATGCAGCCAGCTAAGCGGCAGACGTCAAATCCCCTGGGGCACTCCCCACTAGTACAGGACACGTGTTGATGAGCATGTAATTTCATGTCCACCGTCAAATGCATGTGTTAATTAGATAATCATTATCACTACCAGAACGATCTGGTGATACTGATGTAAACTAATTGAGTTAACCATGTTGGGTTCTTACATAAGCTTTAAAAAACTACAAACACCCACACAAGTACACACATCAAGTTGTGTCTAAATATACTTAATTGTTAAGATAACTATTATATTACTTGGGTACATAATGCAGACACATAGACAAATAGTATTTCCCCATGGGGTTATATTTGTATGCCTCCCGGCCTCTTTTATGACCCCTACACACCGTATCATGTGATATCCAGTATAACCCATCTAATCAAAAGTCAAAACCTGTTAAAACCTTTTGATGGAAATTCATTTATCCTGGATATAACATATATAAGTATCACAATAGTTTTTAATCAAGGATAACACACAGACACACAGTTCACACACTAAGCTTTCTTGATCACAGTGGTTGACGTCATTCGTCGTCACTGGGACCTCGGAGATTCCCGGGTTGCGCGCCCCCCTCCCCCTCTCGGGTGAGGACATTGTTCCAGATGGAAGAAAGCTGGTACCTGCCCCCATCTCTATTTAGTGAGGGCTTGAGTTTCCTGATATTAATGGCCTCCTTCACGCCACGTTCAAAATATTTAGGTTCTACACATAAAATGTTGGTCCCTTCGAGCGAGACACTGTGTCCTTTACTGTCTGTGTGGAGGTGGCGAGACACCTCTGATCCAGCTGAACTGGGTCTGCCGTGTTCTAGGAACCTCGCTTTTAATGCGCGTTCAGTCTCTCCCACGTATGAGGCCTCACAATCCTGGCACTTAATCTGGTAGACAGGTCCAATTACACGTTCTTTCTCCAGGGGGTCCTTGAAAGCTTAGTGTGTGAACTGTGTGTTATCCTTGATTAATAACTGTTAAAACCTGTCTAAAAACCACCATCATTTGCCTTGTGCAATCTCAGGACTCGCATCAAGTGATTTCAATTGGGAGGTGGTCTCTCTTTTGGAGGTTGGCATTGGTTTCTATAAGAAAACATGGGAGAGCAAAACATTGTCTCGCTATAGAGGTGGCCTTTTTTAAGAAGTGGTCCTAATTAGAGTTTCTCGTGTACACGCTCCTATTAGACAACATTGTGGCATATTTGATGTTGCCTCACTCACGAGCGTGTAATCAAATTGCCACCACGGGTTACCAGTTTTAAGGCTACAGGCTGTATGTGATTGTCACAGATGTTCTGCTCTCAACATGTAATCACGCTGCCCACAGGGTGAAAATTGTATCAAAAACTCGTTTACTGTTCATTGAACTTACAGTTCTTATTTACACATCTTATTTACAATACTGGTGATAAATCGTTCACGGAATGAAAGAAGCATGAAATTTGGCAGGTTGCGAGAACATCCCATATGAAGTATTTTAAGCTATAGGGCCATCGCAGATTTGACCTCTGACCCGAATGACGGCCATTTTCCAAAATGGCCGACAAAAAAAATACGAACATCAATATCTCATCATCTAGTCAACTCAAACTTATCATATTGGTGTTAAAACATATATTTTCAATAGTAGACAATGTCTACTTTCAAACATATATCCTTTATTTGACCTTTGACCTCAATTACGGCCATTATCCAAAATGGCCGACGAAAAATATATGAATATCCATATCTCATCATCTAGTCAACTCGTAAGTGTGATTTTGGTGGTCAAACCTACAGTTTTAAGTTTGGGTGTTCTAATATAACTAAATCAATGACCTCTGACCTCTATGGCAGCCATCTTTCAATATGGCGGCCACAATATGGCGGATGAAAATATATGAGTTAGTAGCTCTTTGCCTAGTTGATATAGAATCGTGATCTTGGTATCTAAGAATACATTTGTAAGGCAAAGTGTAACAACTACTATCAAAGTTGTATCTGTGAGTAAGGTGCTCATTAGAACAGTTATTGGTACTTAACCAGATTCAGGTTCCGATATTAATGACAAGGTCAATGCAAACTGTCTTTAGGCCGACCACCAAAATCTTGTAGAAGTAGATTATAGGTAGAATTTGTGACCAGCTAATTGTTTGTGCATTGAGTTTGAGTTGTGAAAATAAAAGGAATAACATTTGCTTATCTATATTTTATACCTATGCATAATGAAATCTTACAATCAATATGCATCACTGTAAATATATACCAATATAACGAGTATATGTATATATCAGGGATATATTTCAAAATTAACGGATCACTTCGTAAAGCAACAGATCTTTACCTATGTACAACATAATTATTTACAAAAAAGTACATCGTAATAGATACCATTGTCATACATGTACACCTTGTTTGTCATGGTGCAGTATTGAGCAAATAACATTTCATTCACGGTCACATATGCTTCCACACAGACAGAGAGCAGTGCATGGCAGTGCAGCCTTTACACATTTGCACTTGGCTCTACAGCCTTTTTTACACCCACACCTTAATAGCTGGCGACAGGCATGTGAAGCCTCAGGCAGCTCCGTCCATTTTACTTTCCAACCTCCATTGTCTGTTTGCAACCATCCCCATTCAGCAGGAGATGGTAAAATGGGTTCACGAACAAACATGGTGGCCCAGACATGACCTGCCTGGTATGCAGCTCTTCTTGTATGCTCTTTTAGTGCAGCTTTAGTTGGTGGAAGCCCGTCCATTGGTCTTCCTTTCTGTGCAAATAGCTGCTTTCTGGCAACATTCACATCTTCTTCACTGCTTGTGCGATCATACAGCAAAATCACAAATCGCTCCAGAACATCATGGTGGTCATGCACTAGGCTGAGATCGGGAGTTGATGCTAATGCACAAAGTGCTGGAGTCACCTCATCATATGCCTTCCAGATGTCCCAGACAGTGCGTTTTCCACGGCCACCAAAGCATGAAACTGTATCACAGCCACTAAATGCATGCAGGAATGGCAAGGCTGTGCAGCGATCCGGACCAAGTGCATTAGACATATGATGTGCAGGGAGGTATCGAAAACTCTTGCCTGTACCAAATGCAATCCAAAGTTCATCAATGTTAAGCTGTGGAACAGCTGCAACAGCTAACACTACTACGTCAGAGTCAACTGTACGGATCATTGCTTTACGACAACCTTGATTTGTAGCATCGCGTGGATGCAAGAAAATGCGGGTATCTGCTTCCTCCTGAGTACAAGGAGCAAGTTCGCTGGTATCCCATGGCTGTGTGCAGAGTACATCACAGTGGTTTGTGGTGATAACCTGAAACAGGGTTACTAGATTTGCTATTTGCAAGCTCAAAAATGTGAAGAGTTCTGTCTTGTTGGCATCATTCCTCAAAAACTCTTGCCAGTTCTTAGGGAGTGTATTTGAAGACCCCACCCGCCTACGACTTCCTTTACCTCTTGTACTACGTGTGTATTCTTTCAGACTGCCATCTATATATAATATAATATTCATCCCACACCACATCTACTCTCTGCACGCGTTGTAGCTGTGTAGTGATATATGGTAGGAATATCTGGGAGGCATATTCTGAAAAGGTACGCACAGTGCCAGGCTTCACCATATTCACTAATGCTGCTCCATCCAGGATGACAACATTCACAGCAGGGGTGTTATCATATAGTGATTCATTTGTCCTGGATTCCTCGGTTGGGGTGGGAACTAATTCTTCTAGGCAGCTTACTATGTCAGACTTGGTTCCTAACCTCAGCTTGCCCATATGAGAAAGTGATGGAGGGCATGCCTGATTCTCATGGGCAAAAGACTCATCAAGGTTTCCATCGCGTGTTTGGCAGGATATGTACAAACTGGAGAAGAGCGAACAGCCACTCTTCACGGACGACAGCAGTTGCTTTTCTCTTGACTTTTCCCGTACTAGTGGACGACTGAAAAGAGGAAATTTGTTTCGTTTAATTGGATCATTAACATGTTTTTCATTTGTAACCAGACGTTCTTTAACAAATGCATCATTCTCCAGTGTACGCATTGTGCTGTGCACTGCTGAATCAGAGAGCTCCCTGGAGTCCAAGACGGGCAAATCACCACTCTCTTCAGTGAATGGGTTTCCCATCTCTTCAATTGCACTACTGAGGGCATTAACTTGGTCGAAAAATGTTTTCTGTGTACTTCCTGTTTGTTCATGATGACGACGATCTGACTTAACTTGGTTAAAGATATATGTTTGAAAGCAGACATTGTCTACTATTGAATACATATGTTCTAACACCAATATGAGAAGTTTGAGTTGACTAGATGATGAGATATTGATGATCATATATTTTTTGTTGTCGGCCATTTTGGAAAATGGCCGTCATTCGGGTCAGGGGTCAAATCTGCGATGGCCCTATAGCTTAAAATACTTCATATGGGATGTTCTTGCAACCTGCAAAATTTCATGCTTCTTTCATTCCGTGAACGATTTCGCGAAATATGGCGCGAGGCAGCCTGACTATTTCCAATGTTAGAAAAACAAAACTGTAATACATATATGCATCTGGGAGCCAGCTCATGAGTTTTCATTAAATAACACGGAGTTTTTAGATGTTGTGCTAATGAAAGATTGAGACCATGAACTATTATATATGTTTTTTATAGAGGCAGTCTAGATGGAGACATCATCTTAATTTGAGTTTCTACTGTATAAATACATGTATGTACACTTTGTAATTTTATGTGATAAGAACCAGCTATATATCTGTTGATGAAACAGTTTCATAATGAATGCACTGTATATAAAGAAAACGAGATATATCTATCAGAGAATATTCTTTTCACATTCTGCAAATATATGTTAAACAAAGCTTACAACATACAGTACTTCCATTTTCCTGATTTTGCACGGAGGCGTGACGGAGCGTCCCTAGGGAGATGGGAGGAAACCATGATGACAGGAGCCTGAGCCAATTCCCATTAGGGATTTGGTTTGTCTAAAATCCAAAGTTGGTTTTTACTCTAATCCAAACTTGGTTTAGGAGTGTTACAATAAAAAAACACGTTTGGTTTAGCATTGGAAACAAAGTTTTCGTCCAGTGTTTAAGCTGCATTGTACATGATATCGGCGCTCTCACAGTATAATTTCCAATGTAAAAATTTGGCATCTGGTAAATTGTATTAAAAAATTGGAGTGGTTTGGTGTAAATTTGATATTTTTCACATCCCAGCACCCCATTTTTTCACCGCAAACTGTTCAATGACTTAAATAAGCCAAACTAAGATTTATTTTGAGTGATGAAAAACCATGTAAATGCCAAATTTATCGATCAAAGAAAACTACACATGGATACAATAGGAGATTATAGAGTGGGGGCGGGGGGCATATGCATGCATGTCAAATGCATTTTTTGATTATCATTTTATACATTTTATACATTTTTAAAATTAAAAAAATATGTTATTCATTTGAAAAAAATAATATTTTTAAGCAACTGGATTTGACTATTTAAAGTACTAAGTATGGTATGTCTAAATGAGCTATGTGGCTTGCATGCAAAGTGATTGCAAACAAATGCAATATATGTTAAGCCACAAAATGGTCCCACGTATGTGTCGAAACGAAATGGTCCCAACAGTCGCGAAATGGTCCCACAACAAGTGTCCTGCCAAAAAATGTTCCCACGTCCCGAAATGTTGCCACCCCGTGAAAACGTTACCAGGTGTCACTTTTTATATGCATTTATTACAGATTATAAAATGGTGCACCATGTGTACTGGTGTATACTTGTGTATTGGTTTATATGATATTTATTATCTCTCAAGTTTGCTTTATGTGTAGTTTTGGTGGAAATTTATGCAAATATAATGGTACAGTTCGCACACTTTGTAACTTCACCAAGAGTGTAAAGATAAAATAAAAGGTCTGAAAATCGCAATCGTCAATTGTCACTTAACACCAAGCTTAACATAAAGCTGCATTGTAATGATGCTGGAGCTTTCTCATCATATTTTCCACTGTAAAACGTTGGAGTTTTTATGGAGACCAACTAGTAGTAACATGCAGTGAGGTTCGATATTTAAATGGCCACATATCGAAATAGTATGTCAGATTTTTATTTTTCATTAATTATTTGCTCTTTCATAATGCTTGTTTTGAAATTATGAATAATGAAATATGGAGATAAATAAAATTGAAACAAGTGTATTAACAGCTCAATTTGACAAATATAATCTGTAGACGTACCAGCCACTATCCATGATTCTGGAAGTAAATAATTCCATTTTAATAGACAATACTAAGTTTACTATATAGATTTATGACCATGGAGGTTGATAATTTCATGACTCAATAATTTCATTTATAGACAAGATTAGATTTTGTTTATGGAAAGTATGCATAAAGGAGTAATAGAATATAGCAAGTTTATGATCATCTATGATGAACAGAAACTAAATTGTGAAAATAAATTGTGCTTAACGATATTTTGGAGCAAGACGTTAGCTAGATTACATGTAGTAATCCTGAATCACATGTGATCTATGATGAATAGAAACTAAATTGTGAAAATAAATTGTGCTCAACAATATTTTTGAGCAAGACGTTAGCTAGATTAGTAATCCTGAATCACATGGAAAATAATAGTTTTCTAACTGCGGCTACATACTGTTGTTCCAGAGTGTATACCAGCTTATCTCTTAACTGGTTGCATCATTTGTTTTTGTGCTCAATTTGATTTTGTAACTTTGAAATTGTGACCACTTAGAGCATATACACCCCAGTTCTTTGGCAATATAATGTATAATGCTAGAACTAAGTGATGTGAGCGTAATCACATGGATCACAATGAATGGCACCCAATTGATTCATTATGACAACTAGCCGTTTCCTGGCTTTTTAACCAGCCACAGGTTACATTAGAGATAATGCTCAAATCAGTTTAAGTTGGACATAGTCACTAGGTTATGGATTTATGGATCACATTCGTATTTGAGTGGATTATAGCTATTATTGAATCCCTAGTTTGTCTCACATACCATTTGCTATTAGTCTACATACTGTCACCAATAATATTTATCTTCTAAGGCTTTCATTTCTACATAAAATACACTAAAAAATAGAAATGCTTATTTTTATGTGGATTTCTGTGGATTACGCTCGCAGCCTGCCATTATTCATGCAGTTGCCCACATTGTAAAAAACGTACTTATGAATGATGCGTCACCCTCAATGCTTTCGGTCATCTGTGAAAAATACCATAGAAAATACCACAAAATTTTCAATTACTTATTTATTTTATCCACGTTGTAAGGTTAACCTTACAAATTCAACTTAACTTTTCTAAATCATTGAATTACAAAAAAATGGACTGGATTCTAATATGAATAGGTATTGCCTTTAAAACAGTAGCAAGCTAACATATTACCGATACCACAGTACATAAAATATGTCAAGAAAATAAAATTTACATACAAAAAAAGTAAATGACAGAATATTTATTAAAATTCAATTAAAATGCTGATGTAAAAATTACAGTGCGCCTCTTATTCCAATGTCCTATATCACGGGCAATTTATAACCAAATATAAGAAGCCCCATCTCCACTAAACTTCTTATTTTTTCTATAAATTGGCCCGGTGTCCTACGTAGGTCAAAATGGTGGCAAGTGAGCAAGATGCATGTAAAAAGAATTATACTTATTTCGATTAATATGAACGATGGTAGCATGCAAAAACTTGTCTGTTGACAATATTGGTTGCAGAAACATTGATTCTTCCAATTAGTCAGCAAATACTGTTTAAGTGAGAAGCGAATTATTTGTTTTACTACATGTAAAAATGAGAGTAATAAATATTTATCTGTGATCAAGCTAAAATCACATGATTTTGACCACTGCTTAATTAGTAGCAATTCAAGATTTAGGTATGTCTCTAATTTTCTAATTAAGCTAGGGAGGGGTGATTTAGGTCGTCTAAAAATCATGACAAATTGGTTCAGTTTTTCATACCGCCCTCTACCACCTCACCCATAATAATTGGCAGCCCCCTTGCACAAAATAATACTACTGTTGTATTGCTCTAGCTATAATCCCACAACCTTATATCATTGTTAACAGTATCAAATATAAGAGTAACGTAACAAATGGACATAAAAATATCTGCTAGTGTAGTCAATCACTGTCACTTGTACTGTCAGAATAATTTCCAAGTAACCCTAATCCGCCAATTGCAGAATTAGTTTTCAAGGTTGAATCAACTTCCTTTTCTTCTTTTACTTCATCGTTCTTTGAATTTAAAGACAATGGCTTCTTATTAAAGCAACTGTTTCCATCATCTGTTCTATTGTCATTATTTACAACATTCTTGTCATTACTATTTCCATTGGTACCTACAATGGATTCTTTATTGTCCTCTTTATCACTTTCTACCTTTGATACAGTGGCACTACATTTTTTCACAAGAGTACATGATTTTGGTTTCACAAGTCCTGCAAGAGTGGCTTTTGGTTTCACAAGTCCGCTTAGTGAAGTCTTTGGTTTGACCATTCCTGACAAAGTAGATTTTCCACCACTGCTACAGCTTTTTGGTCCACTCGTCGAACTCTCAGACTGAAAGAAAAAATAATATACAATTTATAAAACAAATCTATGTGCCTGTCAACTAAGATGCACTTGGCAAAAAGGTCAGCAGCATCTCATGTGCAAGGCAGCAGACATTAGAAAAATCCTATTGAAGCATAATATTACATGTAAGCTGTACTAATTTTTTGTCAAACAATTTATTTTATTTAGTTTTTTTTTTCCTTCTAATTTTTGTACAACATGTCAGTCATATTTAATTATGTGTTGTAAAATATATATGTTACAAAACGTATATCTATTGCAGACCAACATTGAAACAATTAAGTTTCTACCAAACCATAAGTTTGCACATCAACTTGCAAGTAAATCAGTGCGGGGACTCTAAGAATTTCTTTAGCATATGCATTGATATTTCATTACCAACTAAATTAAAGTCTTAGTCACTTATTGTTATCACCACCCATTTTTTTTTATTGATGACCATTAAAATACTTACAATAGTAACCCCCTGTACCATTTGTCATATGTTTCTTTACAAAAGGCATATATTTTTTTTACAAAAAATTGGGTTATAATTTTAAAACATATTTTCTAAATAAAAGAAAACCTTTGTTGTAGATGGGGAAAAATACAAAGCCCTATAACAACAACAGGCCCAACAAAATGATGTGTCTAAAATACTAATACAAAAGAAATCATAGTGGTAAATGTGTTGGAACAAATATTTGATTGAGATACAACTTACCATGATTAATATATCTGTTGCCTTTTCACCTTTTGCAATACGTTTTTTTACTGGTATATTGTCGTCATCATCATCATGAATTCTTTTAACTACCATGTCAGCATTCTTACCAAACAAAGAACTGCAACAAAAATTTAATTCTGAAAACCTAATTTTTTACAAATTTGTTTTTAGTATAATTTCATATGTTAAATGCTAAGAAAAATATAAATATGAAACAATGTACTACTAAAATTCAAACGGGGTTCCCACATGTTCTGGACAGTTCCCTATATTCTTTGCGATTAAACAAGGTTTTTCAAGGCCATTTTTGTTTGTAGTATTTGAGTCAAAATTTCGCTAAATACAAGTTTTTCATAAAAAAAATAATACAAAAGTCAATGTGATATCTACAGTTCCCCATTCTCAATATGCCTATAGGTGTGAAAGTTTCTTCCACATGATCAGGGTTTTGCCGAGGTTAACAAATGGGGATAAATAATCCCAGAATTTTTCTGATGACTGCTTTGAATCACCATTGAAATATATTGAAGAATACTGGACTCTAACCTAAATGTTTATATATTAAAATATTAACACATATGCACTATATTTTATCAGCTGTATTTTATTCATGTTTACTGTCAATTTTTCTAAGGTTGGCGCGGTGGGACTGACCTATATATCAATCTCAATGCCATCGAGCCCACCCACGTTGATGATGGGTCTAACACTAACAATTTCTACAAAATTTGCTTTCATTTTCGCTTGCATTTGCTTTCATTTTCACTTGCATGATCACACGTTTCTCGCTTTCAAAGTAAATAAAGGTAACCCTACATATTATTAAACGTAATATAGTTTACCTGCATCAGTTCTTCATCATTGAAAAACACTGACACATTGGTAATCCATACAGATTACAATAATTATTTAATATCTTAATAAATATCTGGAATCCGGCCACCATTTTGTTGGAAAACTTGTGATTATTACGACACATGTGCATTTATTACACGTTGGAGTAATAATTTGCACATTCCGTGTCATTTAGCATTAAAAAAGACACCTTATTCATTATAACTTTTGGCAAATAGCAATATTTCTGTACAGTGCCATTAACAGCCCCCAATGCGCCATTCAATATAGTACATTGCCAGCGGTTGCACCTTGATTGTTTATAATGTAAAAAATAACATATAAAATGTCTGGTTTGTTTAAAATTCTTTATTTTCTCCCAGTTTTTAGCTACTGTAGTTGACTTCCTTACTTATTCACAAGTCAGGAGAAACGTTTAGTGATTCTGCATATTTTTTTTTGCTATTAAACCACAAGGAACGGAAAGATCAAATTCTCTGCAATTGGGGGGGAAGTGGCCCTTACAATTTGGATGTGATCATAATGGGCGGAAAAGGCCCAATTTTGATCATGTCGAGAAGAGCCTGTATTAGTGCCATGAGCCTGCAGCCACCATCCGAACCTAGAAATGCTCCTGATTTCCCGACAAAAAGGCAGCATCGGGAGCAAAAAGTCAATTCTAGTTTGTATGTAAGGTGGAATAACAATTTCTTTTTCACCCGTATCATCCCAGTATGCTCTCTTCACTCCTACAATTCCAGAAACGGCCAGTTGCCTCCCATGTTGAAGCCCCATAACTCCCTAACACATCTGCGATATTGGGGTCTTGATTAATGGTTATTTAAAGTAGAGGTATAAAGCATATGTCACCTACTTAACAAATTCCTCATCTTGATCATCCTGCAATTTTTTCAACTGCTCTTCATACGACACTTTATAGTGGCCCAGCATGTTCTCAAAATCAACTTTGGCATGTCTTGAGTTCATTTCCTTCAATTCTTCAAGTGTTTCTATCATTTCCATTTCTGCCATGGATGCCTTTGTACGATTTTCTAACACCTAAAATTTATCAATGTAAAGAAACATTTTATTCTTTATATATACCATTTGCTACGAATTTACAATAAAAGGTACCATAACAAAGACTAATATAATTATAATAGAAGCAGCATATTTTTACTAAATATTTTCAACATAAATAATGAATGAATAAATATGAATATTCAACATAAATATTTTTAAATACATACTCTGGGGCCGTAAAAAATGGTTTTATTATAGAGGTGGTCTTAATTGGAGGCTCTACTGTATATCTGTATAAAATATCAGCATAAATCCTAATTAAAAAATATCACTTTTTTGATAATTCTGTAAAAAAATAATATTATTTTTTTAAGCAAACCTTCATTGGGTTGTTTGCTTCGTCTGCTTCTTTTGCAGCAATCTCTTT